>CM076969.1:54618392-54620892 GCA_039105355.1 Benthosema pterotum | reverse complement strand
GTCCCCCACTTCTCACATCTAAAATATTTTATATACAGGGGTATAGTGGGGGGGGGGGGGGGGGGGGGGGGGGGGCGCCCACTTCTAAAATATTTTTGGGGCAAAAGTAGGCCTATGTTTTTTGTCTTGTCATTTACTTTTATGGATACAATTAGGCATTGTAAACAATCTTTCTCAATATGTTATACTTGTTTTAATAGCGTGTCTGTGTGTGTTGCGCAGGTGCACACAAATGTGCATGCAAATGCAAGTGTGCATGCACCTGTCTTAAAGGGGAATTCCACTCATTTTCAATATTTTACTATGTCATTAATATACCTTAGAGATGTTGTGTGGACATGGTAAAAAAAAGTTCCCCCATTCTGTGTTTCCTAGAAATGGAGGTCATTAGCATGGTTAAATACGGTACATCTTGATGTTTCAAGAAAAGCCCTCGAAACTCAGCATGTTAATGAGTTTCCTTTTTTTCTGAGAGTGTACAAATGTGAACCAAATGGACCCGCTAGGGTAGAAAAAAATAAAAATGGGTGGAATTCCCCCTTAAGAGGCGTCCCCCCACTTCCACTACAACAATGACTACAACTAAAGGAAAGCAGCAACTTAAAACCAATCAACAAGTCATCTTTAATCTTTAAATGTCTCTCATAACAAGCTAAAACATGAACGTTCATCGGAGAAGAAAAAGTCAAAGTTGCCCTTTAAGCGCCGCTGCGCTAGTACAAGAAATCACTGATGTTTCGATCTCGCGTCTAACTCAGAGACATAAAACCTATAATCAATGTATGTAGGTGGTGATTAAGCAGCATTCTTTCTTCTTTCATTCTACGTTGGACTGCAATGCAATCTATTATTTATGGTGTCTTCTTGCCTCCGGGAAAGAAACTTATATATATATATCTATATGTGAGCAGGGCCGGATATAGGTGGGCATGGCGGGGGGGGGGGGGGGGGGGGGGGGGGGGGGGGGGGGGGGGGGGGGGGGGGGGGGGGCATGCCCCCCCTAAATGCCCTGACTGCCGCACCAAACATAAATGTTGTTTATATAGCGCCTTCATCCAAGGCGCTTTACATAGCTCGTGCATCACATTCACCCATTCACGCATACATTCATACACTGATGGCAGTGGAAACCATGCAAGGTACCTACTAGCACACCAGAAGCAGTTAGGGGTTCAGTGTCTTGCTCAAGGGACACTTCTACACTAACTCTGCGGGAGCACGGGATCAAACAACCTGCAACCGGCAACCTTGCAAATGTAACGCCCAGGATTCAAACTCGTGTCTCCCGTGAGAAAGTCTAACATCTTAACCACTAGACCAAAGGGGACATCCCATTGGTCTGGGGGCAGATACTAGACTTTGGAGGCCATCACGACAGAGGCTGTAGCCACCTGCTACACAAACAACACACATTCTAAGATATTTCAACTGAACATGCTTACAGTATATTTAAAACGATTCGAAACACTATGCTGCTAACTACAGTTGTCACACCACTAATTCACACCATTCATCATTCAAAAAAGGCAAATCTCTGACTGAGTGAGGCTGCTTTATTTATGCATGCTTCGTGCCTGGTGCAACTTCAACAACAACTGATGTTATTATTGATGCTTTACTTGCTTAATATAAGTCCTGTACGAGTTAGAAATGTTGTGGATCACAGAACTAAAGAAAATACATCAAATAGAAGATAGGTTTTGTGTTAAGATGGATATAATAACCATGGCAAAATGCATAGTTATGTATTCAATGTGGGAGTTTGGTTGAATTTAAACGGAAAATACCATTAAAATACCATACCATTTTCGCTGCTCCCCCCAATTGGGAAAGGAATACATTTGCCAGTCTTGAACAGAGGCACAGGAGGTATTCAGAAATAATTGGTTTATTTGCTTTTTTTTTGTTTCACAGAAATGGAGGCTGTGAGAGTGATGAGGAAGATGACGATGAAGATGACGACGGTAAAAAGGTCAGTTGTTTACTTGTGCAGTCCAGTTTTTTTTGCTATTGTTTATTATTTTGATTACATTGATTTACTAGATTTGATCAGGGGCGTTTTTGCCATTAGGCAGACTAGGCAGTTGCCTAGGGCACCATGAGGGGAGGGGGGTGAGGGGAGGGGACAACCACCAGACATGCTTTAAAAGGATCCCATATCCCATTGGATGTCATATGGAAAAATACATTATACTTATCCTATATAACTAGAATTGAACATTTAAAGGTAGGGAAGTGATTTCACTTTTGTCAGGTATCACCCCAAAAATATTTTTTTCTGTTAAAATGCTCTATTATAAGCTGTGGAAACCACATATGGAGTTGCCCCCCTCCCCCACGTTAGCAGAGGAGCTAATAAAAGTTCCCCAGGTGGTGGCGAATTCTCCTCCAATCAGGATCGAGCAGCAGGTGCACATAGTGTAGCTCAGGGGTGTCAAACTCATTTTGGGGTAGGGGCCGCATTGGACTTAATGTGACTTCATCGGTTCCAGTCACGCCG
>CM076969.1:54565004-54617892 GCA_039105355.1 Benthosema pterotum | reverse complement strand
CCCCCCCCGGCCGACGCCTAGATCCGCCCCTGCTGGATATCCTCATAGATATCCTCCATTATGCGCTCAGTATAGAGTTTACTAAACGCTACATCATCATTATCATCCCTCTACTGTCGTCAATATCCTCGAGGCATTATAGGCAACTTTTTAGCCAAAAATCAAAATATATAGTATATTTTTTTGCATTTGTCCCCCTCTACGTTGCTTCTACTTTGATGCTGCAGCTGTTTCCCTACAGACAGACACTTGCTTTGCCCTGCAGGCGGTCCAGAACTTTATTGTTGTCAAGAAATAATTGGCGTTGGGCTCGTGGCGTCAAATATTGCTATGCGATTATTAACTATCGTGTAGTACCAGTCTGGTGCGCTAGGGGCGCCCAAGAGTAGCTACACTATGTGAACCTGCTGCTCGATCCTGATTGGAGGAGAATTCACCCTCCACCTGGGGAACTTTTATTAGCTCCTCTGCTAGCGTGGGGGAGGGGGAAAGTCCATGGTCTGCACACCTTATAATAGAGCATTTTAACAGAGCATTTTATCTGACAAAAGTGAAATCACTTACCCTACCTTTAAGTGAAATCACTTACTGTACCTTTAAACTGCCAATCAAGGTCAAGGTCAAGGTAAACTTTATTGTCCACAAGGGAAATTTGTCTTGGGCTAACAGCCCTGCTTCAGCCACACATGAAACATAGATGACACACAAAATACAAAACAGAGGGAGACAACATTACACAGTGCACACAGTGTGAAAAACTGGCCTGCTACAATCACTGCTGTTTCAGAGCATCATTCAACATTTTAGTTGATGCTGGTACAAATGATTTTTTTAAACCTGACATACTTCCACTTAGGTTCTTTGTACCTTCTCCCTGAGCGCAGGACTACCAACTCTCCATTTAAAACATGAGTGGTGTCGGCGACAATTTTTTGTGCCTGTTTTAGTGCGGCCTGCTCATAAATAGACTGCAGAGACGGGAGTTGTCTAACTCAATGATCTTCCCTGCTGTTTGCACCAATCTGAACAGTTTGGACCTCAGTTGCACTGAGAGGTTACCGAACCAAACTGTGATGCCAAATCTGACCAGGCTTTCTAAGACTGCACGATAGAACACCAACATAATTTTTTGGTCAACACCATGGACTCTGAGGCGTCGCAGGAAATGCAGTCTTTGCTGTAGTTTACTGCAGAGGTTGTCTACATGAGTGTTCCAGGTTAGTGAGTTGTCAATCCCAGATGCCCAAATACTTATATGAGGAAACCTGTGAGATGGTTGAGTTATGGATGAGCACAGGCCGTGGTCACCAATGCTCCTGGGGTCAAATACCATCTCCTGTGTCTTGTTGACGTTAAGGACAAGATGGTTGTCGTCACACCACTTAACAAAGTTCTGTACCTCGAGAAGTAGTCATCTAAATCCCCGTCCTTATCAGCAGGGCTAGGATAGCAGTATCATCTGAGAATTTGATGATGTAGTTATTGGGGTTGCCACTTCTGCACGCATCTGTGTACAGGGTAAAGAGGATAGGTGAGCTCAATAGAGTATTCTATAGTGTATTCTGTACATCACGGGCGAAGTCCTGATTTCACCTATGTGCGTTTCCACGGTAACAACGTAACAGTTTGATGTCGTCATGACAACTGGACAGAACTTGCTTTGTGTGTGTGTGAGCTTGTATTCCTTTTTGTGAGTCGTTATTGTCGTATTTTGAATCCCTTTGGCATGTCATTCTCCTCTGTCTCTTTATCTCTCTCTCTCTCTAGGATCTCTCTACGGTGTCTCCAGTCACGCTGTGTGTGGATCCACATGGATTCTACCTGTACTGGACAGACCAGAACAAGGTTACACACACACACACCCACACCACACCCACACCCACACACACACACACACACACACACACACACACACACACACACACACACCACACACACACACAAACTAGGGCTTTAACCAACTAGTCGACTAGTCGATTGTCAATAAGTAAAACCACTAGTCGAACTCGTTTTTTACTAGTCGACTAGTCGATAAGAAATCAATAAAAACTGAGGTATTATTATTTTTTATTATTAATATTGTTTTAGTGTTACAACATAAATCTTAGCTGGATTATAGTCACCAGTGTAGTTTTCCTTTTACAATAACAAACATTATAATAACATGAGCGAGACGCTCGCCTCTGCCACAGAAAGGTGCTTCGCTTCGAGTAGGGTCTGCCCCTGGCTTAAAACAAGTGCCGGGAGCCCAGGAGGTCAGGGGCAAGGCTTCCCCTTTCCTGCCCCATCTTTTTTCTTTTTTAATATAATTGTTTTAATACATGGTGCATTAACAACTAGTCGACTAGTCGACTAGTAAACTAGGCAACTAGTCGAAGGGGCAACTAGTCGACAAGTGAATGCCCTAACACACACACACACACACACACACACACACACACACACAACACACACACACACACACACACACACACACACACACACACACACACACACCAGTGTTGCCAACTTGGCGCATTTGTCACTACATTAACTTTTTTTTTCAGACTCCCCTAGCGCAAAAATTAGTGGAAAAACTCCTGGTGGAAAATCTAGTGGTATTTTTTTTGCTGTTGAGTTGGGGTGAAATTGGTTGACAAGTGCCAGCGATAAAACCCTCGTTTTTTCACCATTTTTCTCCTAGAGTCCTCCTTCCTTCCTGGAAAGGACCATTCGTAACCAAATGGACCCTTATATATAGATCTGTAACTCTTGAGATCGTAAAATGAAACCAAATGGACCTTACAGGTCTATTTGCTTTCATTTTGCTATCTCTCTAGAGTTAAATTACATTGACTTCTTTCTGAATTGCCTCACTTTCAAAAATCTACACATTTAGAAAATGTAGAAGAATTGCTATTTTGACCAACGTTTTGCCAGTCATTTCTCTAAATTAAATGTTGGTTTGTGGCTAAAATGCAGAATAAATAGTGGGCCCTGGTATGAAAATGGTTGAAAACCACTGCTCTAGCGCATTCTAGTGCATTTTGGAAGTGCCACTAGTGCATTTTGGATTTTAGCAGTTGGCAACACTGACACACGCACGCACGCACGCACGCACGCACGCACACACACACACACACACACACACACACACACACACACACACACACACACACACACACACACACACACACACACACACACACACACACACGTGCCCCTCCTGTCTCCTTCCAGGTGGTCTCAAAATCCCCAGCAGGACACAGGATGTAGCATTTAACCCCCAGTACCTACAGTGCCTGTTATACAACAGACATACATCGCTTCCAACCCCAATACCATACAACTGACACCTGCGCGCTGATGAATGCGGTCGTTACCCTTTGTGTACTGAACGCGTTTTGGTGTTTTATCTGTTGAAAAATAGCAGATCTACAAGCTCATATCGCGCCACCGAGTGGCGCGATATGAGCTTGTAGTTCTGCTATTTTTGAAAAATGGTGAAAATGTGCCGCAAATCTCTGAATACATTATTTTGGAAGCAAACATTTTTAACTCTTTTTTTTTGCTTCTGGGGGATCCCTAGAACAACATGTTTTCAGATGGGGGGGTCCGCAGCCAAATATGGATAATTCTGGTGGTCCTTGGCTTGAAATATGTTAGCATCACTGACACAGGAACACAGATTTTTCAGGAAAAACTAGAATCTAGGGTCAGAAACTATAGAATCTAGTGTCAAAAACTCGATTCTAGCGTCAGAAACTAGATTCTAGTGTCAAAAAGTAGATCCTAGCATCAGAAACTATAATTTAGTGTCAATAACTAGAATCTAGCGTCAAAATCTAGAATGTTGCTGCAGCTATAATCTGGTGTAAGGAACTACTGTATAATCTGGTGTCAGATACTAGAATCTGATAATTCCAAAGACGTGGAGTGCGATATGGTCCTCTAGTTTCATATCCATGTGAAAGTGGTGGCACAAAACGCCTATTTTAGTCAAATATCTCCACTTTTTTTCTCGATCTGCACTGTTTGTCCCTCGAGCACACAGGGGGGCTCACAATTACAGCTGCACTTCGTTTTTTGAAAACTTCCTCTCATCGCCGCAAAATGTCATCACCAATTAAATAGGGTAACAAGTGTTTGAGACACACGATAGACCTTTAGCTAAGCCCCGTCCTCTTGTCCACCCTAGGACACTTTCCAGCCGGGCTCATTCATTCCAATGTAAATATCATGGGGCTTTACACAATAAATACTGGTTCATTTTTGGAACCAGACCTTCAAAATCTCTTGCAAATCCATAAGGACTTGCCCTATGCAGTGGAAAAATGTGTGTGACACATTTTTTATTTTATTTTTTTTTAAAACAATGTTTTATCACAGGGGTTTTCAACAGGTGGTCCGGGGACCACCATTGGTCCCTGAGAGGGTTCCAGGTGGTCCTCAGCTAAGTTGGTTAACCAGATGTAACTCTTGAGAACGTAAAAATGAAACCAAATGGACCCTTGAGGGTCCATTTGGTTTCATTTTTACACTCTCAAGAGTTAAAATATTCATCATCTGAACTACTGTAGATTATTAATGGTCATTTTGGTCTGTGTGTTTTGCTTGTTTTGTTTCCCAAATCCAGCCTGTTATTGTGGACAAAAGCAAAAGAAATCTTTAGTTTTGGGGTCTGTGGTGCTAAAATGTCCTTAAATGGTGGTCCGTGGCTCAAATACTGAATAAATTGTGGGCCCTGGTATCAAAAAGGTTGAAAACCCCTGTTTTATCATATAGGAAAGCTATTGGTGGAGAGGTTTGTCGATCACATGTTATGCTTGGCTGTGATTGGACCATAGCAGTTTGGGGAGGGGCTTGCCTAAAGGTCTATTGCCTGGTGCAGTGCGATAGGGGCTGGGTAATTAATCACACCACCTGCCGATGGTGCGCCCCAAACTTTAGTGTTTCCCTGATGACATGTTGTGGTGATCATCAGAGGAAGTTTTGATAAATGAAGTGCAGCTGGCGTTATGAGCTCCTGTGCTTGACGGTGCAGCTCAGGAAAGAGTGGAGATATTAGACTAAATAGATGTTTTGTGCTACAACTTTCACATGGAGATGAAACTAGAGGACGATATCACCAGGGGTGTAGTGGAGGGGGCGACGCGGGGGGACGGCGTCCCCTCACTTCTCACATCTAAAATATTTTGGGGGCAAAAGTAGGCCTTTGTTATGTTTTTTTTTTCTTGTCATGTGCTTTTATGGATACAATTAGGAATTGTAAACAATCTGTCTCAATATGCTAGCGTGTCTGTGTGTGTTGCGCAGGTGCACGCAAATGCAAGTGTGCATGCACGTGTCTTAAAGGGGAATTCCACGCATTTTCAATATTTTACTATGTCATTAATATACCTTAGACATGTTGTGTGGAATGGTTCCCCCATTCTGTGTTTCCTAGAAATGGAGGTCTGGAAAAAAAAAAAAAAAAAAACATTAGCATGGTGAAATACATCTTGACGACATCATCAAGATGTGTTTCACCATGTTAATGAGTTTCCTTTTTTTCTGAGAGTGTACAAATGTTAACCAAATGGACCCTAGCGGGTCCATTTGGTTCACATTTGTACACTCTCAGAAAAAAAAGAAAATTGGTGGAATTTCCCTTTAAGAGGCATTCCTCCCACTTCTAAAAGTCCCACTACAACACTGGATATCACACCTGACGTCTTTGGAATTATTTATTTAGACATTCTACGGCTAACCCCAGCCTTAATTCATCTATAGCCAAGTGAGTGACTGCTCACAATGCAATTCCGTGAGTTACATTGTTTGTAGTGGAGCAGGTTGCTGAAACGATCGTTCATTGGATGGCACAAGCACCAAATTTGGCACACATGTGCTTTGGAACCTACACTCTCATAAAACGGCACTTGAAAAAAACAAAAAACAAAATGGTAGCCCCCAAAATCCAAGATGTCTGTCCAGAAATTATTATTTTTTCCTTCGTAACTTAAAACGCATTGATTTTATGCCCCATACATGTATTGAAGGGTAATATAAAGTTGGGCATTACGGATATTTGGTACCTAACCAAGTACATGTCTGTATCTCCTATGTTTCAGCAAATAGGGACGTTTACATGCTGGAGAGCGCAAGACAATTGTAAAATTGATTGATTCTTAAGTTAGTCAAATAGTGATACATCCATATTGGTACATATACTCTTCAAACCCCACGAATTTAAAAGTGCCAAGTGCCATGCAATATTCCAAGATGGCGGGCCCCAAAATAAAAGATGTCCAAATATGTCTTTTTTCCTTCATAACTTGAAATGCGAAGACCTTCAATAATTGTATTATTATTGAAGGTTAATATGAAGTTGGGCATTACAGACATTTCGATACCAAGTACATGTCTGTATGAACTACGGTTGTGAGTTACAACATAATAGGTAGTGATGAGGCACCATGATTGTGACATGTTGGCACATCCATTTCTGAGAGAGTAAGTTCCAAAGCACATGCATGTGTGCCAAATGTGTTGCTTGTACCATCAAATGAATGATTCTTTGGAATTATTGACTTAACTCATTGTGTCCTGATCAGATTCTAGCTTCTGATGCTAGATTCTAGTCCTTGACACTAAATTCTAGTTTGTGGCACTAAATTCTAATCCTTGGCACGAGATTCTATTTTTTGTGGAAAAAATCTCCTTTTCTGTCAGTGATGTTTGACATATTTCATAGGAAGGACCCCCAGAAATATCTAATATTTAGCTGCAGAACCTCATCTAAAAACATATTGTTCTAGGGATCCCCCAGAAGCAAAGATTTGAGTTAAAAATGTTTGCTTCCGAAATAATGTATTCAAAGATTTGCACCACATTTTCACAATTTTTCAAAAATAGCAGAACTACAAGCTCATATCGCGCCACTCGGTGGCGCGATATGAGCTTGTAGGTCTGCTATTTTTCAACAGCTAAAACACCAAAACGCGTTCAGTACAGAAAAGTGTTAATCTGCTTGACTTGTGGTGGTTGGAAACGGATTACAAGGCATGGAGGATGCTCTTCCGATCAGAATCAGAATTGTTTTGTGATATTATTGTGTGGGTGATAATACAAATGAAGCTGCGATTACTAAAACTGTATGACTAACTGTGTGTGACTAAATGCGTCTGTTGACAAAAATGTCAACAGATGGACTAAGACATCCGGGAGGGACTAACTACAGTGCTAGCGCTTCTTCATACCCTGAGGAAGGCATTGTGTTAACGGCATGACGGCGTGCCATAACGCTGGTCATTTAATTAACCTTAGTGTCCTGAACGCGCTTTGGTGTTTTATCTGTTGAAAAATAGCAGATCAACAAGCTCATATCGCGCCACCGAGTGGCGCGATATGAGCTTGTAGTTCTGCTATTTTTGAAAAATTGTGAGAATGTGGTGCAAGTCTTTGAATACATTATTTCGGAAGCAAACATTTTTAACTCAAATCTTTGCTTCTGGGGGATCCCCTAGAACAACATGTTTTTAGATGAGGTTCTGCAGCTAAATAATAGATATTTCTGGGGGTCCTTCCTATGAAATATGTTAAGCATCACTGACACAGGAAGAGATTTTTCCAGAAAAACTAGAATCTCGCGCCAAGGAGTAGAATTTAGTGTCACAAACTAGAATTTAGTGTCATGGACTAGAATCTAGCGTCGGGAACTAGAATCTAGTGTCAGAAACTGGAATCTAACTTCAGCAACTACAATCTACTGAGAGGAACTAGAATCTAGCATGAGGAACTAGAATCTAGCATTGGAAACTAGAATCTGATCACGACACAATGTGTTAATTAAAACAAAAAGTCTTATTGGCACTGGGACTATGAATGGTGCCACCTCTTTCTCTAGTGGGCGATTAGATCCAGTATAGAACTAAAAGACAAGTCATTTGTTTTATGTTTGGTTTGCACTCAAATGCTCCAGATCCACAAGTTGACAATGTGCAAGCTGGTAGATCAGCTTTTTTTCCAGCACGTAACCAAGTGGAGAATCAGGCATTGCGACGCCACCAGTGCTCCGCCAAAAATATTGTTTTGTCAACAAAATTAACGGTAGGCTTATTATTTGAATAAAAAAGAATGTCAAGATAACCTCTAAAGCTTTTCAGGTGACTCACATAATTACGCATAACATTATTTTGTGTGTGTGTGTGTGTGTGTGTGTGTGTGTGTGTGTGTGTGTGTGTGTGTGTGTGTGTGTGTGTGTGTGTGTGTGTGTGTGTGTGTGTGTGTGTGTGTGTGTGTGTGTGTGTGTGTGTGTGTGTGTGCACATATTGCAGGAGACAGAGCTGCTGGACCTGACACTGGTGAGAGATGTGAGAACAGGAAGGAGCACTCGCCCACCCAAGGTACACCACCATAGCTCAATGTGCTCCACCTTTATAGCAGGGGCGGATCTAGGCATGGGCATTGGGAAGGGGGGGGGGGGGGGGGGGGCAATGATACCCTCTAGATCAGGGGTTTGCAACAGGTGGTCCGGGGACCACCAGTGGTCCTTGACAAGGTTCCAGGTGCTCCCCAGGCTAAATGATGGAAAGTTGGTAACCAGATGTAACTCTTGAGAATGTAAAAATGAAACCAAATGGACCCTTGCGGGTCCATTTGGTTTCATTTTCACACTCTCAAGAGTTAAAATATTCATCATCTGAATTAGCACCAATTAATTAAGATGTTTACCCCGTTTTATTGGCAAAATACAGCCTGGAATTGTGGACAAAATCAAAAGATTTTTTTTAATTTTATGTCTTTGGTGTGAAATAATCCAATGGGGGTCCATGGCTCAAATACTGAATAAATGGTGGTCCCTGGAGCCAAAAAGGTTGAAAACCCCTGCTCTAGATCCCCAGTCTGCCCCACCAAACACGATGCCATGCAAAACAACCCAAGATATTTCAAATTAAAGTGCTTATATTTAAAATGATTTGAAACACTACTACTGCTACTAACTAACAACAGCTGTGTCACCACTAAACCAACAGCATTTCATCATTGAAAACAGAAAACTCTCTGAGTCAGACCTTTAGCTTTATGCATGCTGCGTGTCTGTTGCAACTTCAACAACAACTGATGTTATTTTTGCTGCTTTACTCGACTAATAAAAGTCCTGTAACCGAAAATGGTATGGGGCGACTTCATCGCCCGTGGCACGAAGCGACACGGGTGATGAAGCCGCCCCCATACCATTTTCTCTTGCCCCTCCAACATGTTATCTTGCCCCCCCAAATGGGACATGTTATATCCGCCAATAAGAAGCCAAGCTGCCGACTCTCCTTTGTGACGAATCAGAAACCGTGTCGCATCTTGCTGTCACCCCTGACTTTTCCTTACATTTGTCCAATAGGAAGCCAAGCTGCGGGAGCTTCTGGATGCGGGCAACCTGGTTGGTCGCCTGGAGAACCGCATGGTCACCGTGGTTACGGCCTCGGACCTGGTCAACGTCACCCAGCTCAACTTCATCGCTACGCAGGAGGACGAGGCCACGGTAAAGTTAACTATTATGTCCATATACTTTGTCCTGACCCTCGATTGGAGTTTCTGACCAGTGTTGGACATATTACTTTACCTTGTTAATGTATTACTTAATTAATTATTACCTTCATTTTAAAGCACTATATTACATCACAATATTACTGTCTGAGCAAGTGTAATGTATTGATATTACTATTACATATTACTTTAAAAAATACAAAATATATAATTAAATATTTAGCGTCACTATTAATCAAATATTATATCCATCAAAGCCGTATGGAATCAACTAGAAAAAAAAAACGTCACTCCTGAATACATAACTTGATGACAAATGATAGAAAATAAGTAAGTATTTCACTTCTGCAGTTGTCAAGATAATTTCACGTTATTTTCAACGAGACAGATTGACAGAAAGTAATATTGAAAGTAATGCAGTAATGCAGAAAGAAAAGCATAATATATTAGATTGTTTTTGTTAAGTAATATATTTATATTACAAGTTTACTGCATTTTGGTAATATATTAAGTTACGTAGTGCACATGTCCCAACACTGTTTCTGACACCAGATTACACAGTAGTTCCTTACACCAGATTATAGCAGCAGCAACATTCTAGCTTTTGACGCTAGATTCTACAGTAATTTATATTCCGACACTAGATTCTAGTTATTGACACTAAATTATAGTTTCTGGTGCTGGAATCGAGTTTTTGACACTAAAATCTATTTTCTGACACTAGATTCTTGTTTTTTCCTGGAAAATCTGTGTTCCTGTGTCAGTGATGCGAACATATTCCAAGCCAAGGACCACCAGAATTATCCATATTTGGCTGCAGACCCCCATCTGAAAACATGTTGTTCTAGGGATCCCCAAAAGAAAAAAATGAGTTAAAAACGTTTGCTTCCAAAATAATGTATTCAGAGATTTGCAGCACATTTTCACAATTTTTCAAAAATAGCAGAACTACAAGCTCATATCGCGCCACTCGGTGGCGCGATATGAGCTTGTAGATCTGCTATTTTTCAACAGCTAAAACACCAAAACGCGTTCAGTACAGAAAAGGTTTAAGTACATATACTTGCTGCAGTGTAAGTACAGTTTTTGAGGCATTTGTTCCTTACTTGACTGTCGCATTTCGTGTACTGTAGGTGTGGGGTGAAGAGCTGTTCTCGTTGGCTTCTAATCTACTGAGCCACAACCTGAACAGAGACCAGAGTCTGCTCAAAGCGTGAGTAGCGCACACGCACACGCACACGCACACACACACACACACACACACACACACACACACACACACACACACACACACACACACACACACACACGCACACACACACAGCTGTGACTGATGTCCATGGTTCTATAGTACAGTGGTTAACTGCTGTTCACCACAATTCATGACCGGACTACTATAACTATCACTGCTGTCCGTGGTCCTGAAGTTACTATAGCTACTGCCCATGGTTCTGAAATACATTTAGGTGCTGTCCTTGGTCCTGAAGTAACTATAGGTGCTGCCCGTGGTTCTGAAATACATTTAGGTGCTGTCCATGGTCCTGAAGTTACTATAGCCACTGCCCATGGTTCTGAAATACATTTAGGTGCTGTCCATGGTCCTGAAGTTACTATAGCCACTGCCCATGGTTCTGAAATACATTTAGGTGCTGTCCATGGTCCTGAAGTAACTATAGGTACTGCCCGTGGTTCTGAAATAAATGTAGGTGCTGTCCATGGTTCTGAAGTCACTATAGATACTGGCCATGGTTCTGAAATACATTTACCGGTAGGTGCTGTCCATGGTCCTGAAGTTACTATAGCCACTGCCCATGGTTCTGAAATACATTTAGGTGCTGTCCATGGTCCTGAAGTAACTATAGCTACTGCCCATGGTTCTGAAATACATTTAGGTGCTGTCCATGGTCCTGAAGTAACTATAGCTACTGCCCATGGTTCTGAAATACATTTAGGTGCTGTCCTTGGTCCTGAAGTAACTATAGGTGCTGCCCGTGGTTCTGAAATAAATGTAGGTGCTGTCCATGGTCCTGAAGTAACTGTAGCTGCTGCATATGGTTCTGAAGTAACTGTGTAACAATGTTAACTGTATAACAATAACAATGGTATTACCAAATGCGCCCATCTGAATTATAGATAGTTGTGCAGTGTATTGATATATACTTTCATGATTTTTGTTACATGGCCTAAACAGAAATGTATTTGTTTTTTGAAATGATGAAATGTTTGTTTGAATTCCAGGTATGTGAAGTTAACTCTCCAGCCAAACCCAGAGGGGAAGATTCCAGTCAAAAAGTAAGATCACCACTGCCTCCTAGGGCACAACATTTTCATGTCAACGGCCCCTCACATCACACATCACATTGTATGATGACTTGATAGCTGCACAAACAGCTCTCAAGCATGCGGTTTCTGAGCCATCAATCTCACAACTTTGACACTGGATGGTCGTTGTACATCTGACGATAATAATAATAGACAATAATAATAATAGTTTGCAGCCTGTTCATTGCCCTTTTTTAGGTCAAAGTAAAGTGACATTAACTCATCTCCCATCCAATATGAAATACTGTTGAAAGTAGCAGCATGATGAAAGTAACTAGTGATATTAGTAGAAATAACTGTGATATCATTACTGTAGTATTATTTCATATTACTAGTTCCACCACATCTCTGCTTTTGAATCATAAAATACAAAAATACCATTTTGGAGCACATTCAAGCGTAGAATGATCTCTTCTCCGCTGGTCCCTCAATAACATTTAGTCTATGTGTTGACAAAATAGTCAGTATACTTATAGTCACACTTTTAGTCATTATAGCTTCGTTTTATTTAGTTTTTGTTTAGTTTTCTTATGTGAAAAAGGTAGACGTTTTGTCAAGTTTTGTCCTGTTTTGCCTTGTTTTTTGTTTTGTTTTGTGTTACTAACACTAATGTGTTCATTACGACTTGTTGCAGCATCGTCCGCCTGTTCTCCTCGGACAGGAAGAGAGTGGAGACTGCTCTGGAGAGCTGTAGACTACCCTACGGGCGGGTATGTTAGCATTATAAAGACTAGCTTACCCTTACTCTGTTGAAAGTATGTTAGCATTATAAAGCCTAGCTACCTGGAGAGTGTAGACTACCCTACGGACGGGTATGTTAGCATTATTCCACACCAAAACACATTTATAAACATCTAGCGTGATTCCTGTGACATGATAAATGATGCCCTTGATTTTTGTCACAGATGTCCAATGCAGTTTGCAGTTTGCGTTTCCGCAGGTTGTGTGTATTCTAACGAGGGTATTTTAGTAGCTCCAAACTTTTTTTTTTTAGACAAGATAATTGGGCCACTACATGATTTTAAAAAGGAGAGGGGAGGGGAGGAGAAGATGAGAAATAGATTACGTTTGGGATTGCATGTAAAAGTTGTGCCCCAGAACAGTAAGTATTTCATAACTTTTGGTGTTATTCCCCATGGTTGTCACAGGGGCGGATCTAGGCATGGGGGGGGGGGGGGGGGCAATGCCCACCTAAATACCCAGTCTGCCCCCCCAAACACGATGCCATGCAAAACAACCCAAGATATCCAAGATATTTCAAATTAAAGAGCTTATATTTAAAATGATTTGAAACACTACTACTATTACTAACTAACTACAATTTTGGCACCACTAAACCAACAGCATTTTATTCATGAAAACAGAAAACTCTCTGAGTCAGACCTTTAGCTTTATGCATGCTGCGTGTCTGTTGCAACTTCAACAACAACTGATGTTATTTTTGATGCTTATACTTGACTAATAAAAGTCCAGTAACCGAAAATGGTATGGGTGCGGCTTCGCGCCACGGGCGATGAAGCCGCCCCCATACCATTTTCTCTTGCCCCTCCAACATGTTCTCTTGCCCCACCCCCCCAAATGAGACCTGTTACATCCGCCCCTGGGTTGTTACTGTAGTTGACGTGTTGTTGTATGTTGTTGTGACAGGGTGATGGTATTAAAGTGGAAGACTTTACTCTGGAGGCCTACAGGAGCTTTCTGGACTGTCTGTGTCCTCGACCTGAGCTCAACAGCGTCTTTAAGCTGCAGTAAGTTTGTTTTATTGGCGCTTTGTGTGCGTGTGTGTGTGTGTGTGTGTGTGTGTGTGTGTGGGGGGGGGGGGGGGGGTGCACAACGCGCAAGTGTATCTTTTAATCTTTGACTTCTACTTTTGAAAATCATCATAGGATTAGCGAGATTACTCTGTAAGCCAGGCAAAAATGTCTGTTGTACGTGATGTCATTACGTGTTCGCATCACACTCCATATTTTCATGCCTGACAAAATATGGAGAACTCACAACAGGAAAATGTAATTTATTATTTTCAACTATTTTCAGTTGCATGGGATGGTTCCATAGATAGACCTTTGGCTCCATTTTCGCTCCCCGCCTTATGCCTAACGTTACCCGAAACCCGCAACAAATTCCCTTATTGGTATTTTCGTCACCTTTCCTCTTCCCTTAGCCACTATTCTTTATGCCGACACCGTTATTTGTGACTGGAAGTGTGGTCATAGGCGTGTTTGTCACGCAGTCCCTTAAGTTGCTAATTTCGTCAAATAGATTTGGGAACTAGATAACGGCACCAGTTCAATTCATCTCCTTATTTATTGATTGTCCTACAAACAGCTGTAGATTGCCTGCTGTCGGTCACTTCCTTGTGTTTAGGTAAGGTATATAATATAATTAAATAGGCTACATTAATTAACTTGTGACGCATTGCTGCTTTCACGTTTCCACCGAATTTCCGACAGTTACATTTTGCTCGACCCCGCATCGTAGAGAAGACCTACCCGCATATTCGCATCTGAGAGAGTGATGTTTGCCCGTCACGCTGCATTTTGAAATGTAAAAAATGGTCCAGAATTGACCGAGATATGAATGATCAAAAAGACGTCTGTTTTTGCCGAGAATTCCCGACTTTTTTGCAATTTACTTTATAACGTTTCGCAGACTTGGGATAAATGCACGCCGCATACAGCAAAAAAAACAAACATGGAACATGTTTTTTTCAACATACTGTAACATGTTGAATGGTAAGAAATGATTGAGAATTGACCGAGCTATAATTGTTTGAAAATAAGAGCTATAATCTTTGAGAATAGACTACTCATGCATGTGTCTGTCCTAAGCCAGCAGCCAGGCTGCGGGCTTAGGAGGGTCAGGTTTAGCAGCAGGGATAAGGGAAATAGATATGGGATGAATTAAAGGGAATGGCAAGACCAACACGGATTAGATGAAAGCTAAAAAACGCCCAAACCACACCTATGCATAATGTAATGGATATAGGAGGTGTTTAAGGGATATAGGATGGTTACGAAATCACCAACTTTAGTGTGGGAACGCCTCTTCCCCAGTTCTAAATGCCTTAATTTCTTATAAGGGCTAATGTAACCAAAATGGAGCCCCTTGTGTTTTGTGTTGATTTGTTGTGCCATGCAGGGGAGGGGACGACGGCGGGCTGTCGCTGGACCGGATGACAGAGTTCATCAACTGTAAACAGAGAGACCCTCGTCTGAACGAGATCCTCTACCCTCCACTGAGACCTGCACAGACCCTGGCTCTGATGGAGAGGCACCAGCAGGACACGGCACTGTTAAAGCAAGGTAGTCTAGTCTGTGGATCCAAACCCACTCTCTGAGTGGGTCTGTTGCTAGTGCAGTTGGCAAATGAAGATCTTGATGTCATATTAAAGGTAGGGGAAGTGATTTGAAATTCATGGTGTAGTACCAGCCTGGTGCACTAGGGGCCCCCAAAAGTAGCTACACTATGTGAACCTGCTGCTCGATCCTGATTGGAGGAGAATTGTGGTGACCTGGGGAACTTCTATTAGCTCCTCTGCTAACGTGGGGGAGGGGGAAACTCCATATGTGGTTTCCACACCTTATAATAGAGCATTTTAACAGAAAAAAAAATATTTTTTGGGTGATATCTGACAAAAGTGAAATCACTTCCCCTACCTTTAACCAAATTTTGTGTCCTGACCCTCGATTCGAGTTTCTGACACCAGATTATACAGTAGTTCCTGACACCAGATTATACAGTAGTTTCTGACACCAGATTATACAGTAGTTCCTGACACCAGATTATAGCTGCAGTAGCCTCGACACCCAGGCTTTCATTTTCGTCCGCCTTGCGCGAAAACGGAAAGCCTGGACTAACGCGCGTTGGAAAGTGGCCTTGAGGGGCGTGTCAACCTTCCGGGGTGGGCGTCGCTCTAAATGATGTGACGTAGAACAGCAGTGGACGGGCGTGGGAGGGGCCGGAGATGACGACACGTTAGTGAGATCAAATCAGAGCGCAGCACTTCCGCCGTGTGGATCCCACGACACCCCCGGCCCCCAAGGCCAAAATCATTGAGGGCTAGACCAGGCTATAGCTGCAGCAACATTCTAGCTTTTGACACTGGATTCTACAGTAGTTTCCGACACTAGATTCTAGTTATTGACACTAAATGATAGTTTCTGATGCTAGGATCTACTTTTTGACACTAGAATCTAGTTTCTGACGCTAGAATCGAGTTTTTGACAGTAGATTCTATAGTTTCTGACACTAGATTCTAGTTTTTCTGAAAAATCTGTGCTCCTGTGTCAGTGATGCTAGCATATTTCTAGCCAAGGACCACCAGAATTATCCATATTTGGCTGCAGACCGCCATCTGAAAACATGTTGTTCTCGGGGTTCCCCAGAAGCGAAAAATTGAGATAAAATGTTTGCTTCCAAAATAATGTATTCAGAGATTTGCAGCACATTTTCACAATTTTTCAAAAATAGCAGAACAACAAGCTCATGTCGCGCCACTCGGTGGCGCGACATGAGCTTGTTGATCTGCTATTTTTCAACAGATAAAACACCAAAACACGTTCAGGACACAAAGGGTTAAAAAAAATAAAATAAATAAATAAATAAATAAATAAAAAAACAGGATTTTACTCCCAATTCTGCCCTTGATACCCCCAATCCTGTCCTGTTGATACTGAACTATTTTGCAGCAGAAGCACAGACATCCTGGGGACATATGAATAATATAAATCTAAAATGAAAAATACCCTATATTAATACCTATAAAACTGAGTGTCTGTGCATGCGTGTGTGTGTGTGTGTGTGTGTGTGTGTAGGTGTCATCTCCCTCCAGGCCTTCTCTAGCTATCTGTCCAGCGATGAGAACGGAGTGATCCCGCCTGAGAAACTGGACCAGTCTGAAGACATGAGCTTTCCTCTGTCCCACTACTTCATCAACTCTTCACACAACACCTATCTGACAGGTACACAGGGGCGGATCTAGGCATGGGTATGGGGGGGGGGGGGGGGGGGGCAAACAGCATTTCATCACTGAAAACAGAAAACTCTCTGAGTCAGACCTTTAGCTTTATGCATGCTGCGTGTCTGTTGTAACTTCAACAACAGCTGATGTTATTATGGATGCTTTACTTGACTAATATAAAAGTCCTGTAACCGAAAATGGTATGAGTGCGGCTTCATCTCCCGTGGTGCGAAGCGACACGGGCGATGAAGTCGCCCCCCATACCATTTTTCTCCTGCCCCCCAATTGGGAAATGTTACATCCACCCCTGGGTTTGTGGGGTCTAAAATATCATCAACAGTGTTGGGTATCGTTACTTTATAAACTAACGACGTTAGGTTATTGGACTACTGCCCCCTAAAACTAATCTCGTTAAGTTACAAGTTACTTTCTATAAAAAGTAACGTAATAGATTATTTTCCGTTATTTTCCGTTCCTGAACACAATTAAAATACTCCTTTTCTCTTTGTTTTTAATGTATGCACAATTTAGTTGCATTGTATTACCAGTGCATGAGTCGCATTCCATGTTGCACACATGAACCACCACCACCACCACCGACAACAACTAGTCAACAGTGACACCATGTCACCCATCACCCACTATGAACTAGGTTGCTACAAAGTAGGCTATGTCAGATCCACAGTAGTCCTACAGACAATATTATGCTGTACGCGGTACAACCAGTCAGATAGCATGATGATGCCCTCTCCATGCTGCGCGGCGGCAACAACAACAGCTCCTGCAGGCTTCTCAACTGACCATCGTAACCCAGCCTATGAACTACAGTAGTCTATATAAGACAAGGCACGGCGGCCAAACAATGAATTAAACATTACTCACCTAATAACGCAGCCAGAGTTTATAGCCGATTCCCAATCGAGAGTGCGCGTGTTAATCCAAAAATTAATCCAACAGTGTACGGCGTCATTGTTTACAAGACTTTTAGCAAGTCGCGCCTAGAGTAGCTGCTTCACTACGCAAGCAGCCAGTGGACTTCCTCTTTCTTCCTTTTCAAAATAAAAGATTCATACTAGAGTATAACTAGACACCAGCTAGACAGTAGGTTTACTATTATTTCTTAGGCGGATTTACAGGATGTGCAGACAGAAAATGTAAACTACGCACATCACTCGCAGAAGGATGAAGCCACAACGTGCAGTCGGCTTATTCTACCCTAACAGAAGGAGGAATATACGCTACAACACCGAGCAATCTCAAGAAAATGAATTGCGACGAACTATAGTAACGAGTAACTTTTTTGGAAATGTAACTAAGTAACTAACTACTAAATTGCAAAAAAAATAACTCGTTAGGTTACTCCGTTACTAATAAAACTAATCTGACTACGTAACGAAGTTATCAATAACGCCGTTATCCCCATCACTGATCATCAAATGGTGGTCCTCTGTGGCTCAAATTCTGAATAAATAGTGGGCCCTGATATCAAAAAGGTTGAATACCTCAGCTATAGCACCACCAGGCGGCCACAACCTGACCTGATGGAGAATGGGGCGTGGAAGGGCACTTTTTTGTAGTTGACACTGTGCGGGTTACAAAATCACATTAATCATTTTTTATTTGATATGATTTTGGTAATGACTAGGGATGTCCCAATACTGTATCGGTATCGGGAAAAGTATCGGATCGGCCCTTTTTTGTCATATCGGTTCATATTGGTATCGGCAATTAAAAGTATCAGTATTTGACCATTCTGTATTAGTAAATATACCAGTGTAACCAGAGATCCAACAAAATGCTAAGGGGTTGACACTAAGGCAGGTAAATAGATGTTGTGGAATTTGCTTTGGAGTTGCCCAAGTGCACATTTGAGCGAGGTGCTATTCTAGTCTGCTATATCATTCTGCTATTTGGTTTACCTCATAAGATCCTTTGCTTGGGACAATTCCATTGAGTTTTAGTCTTTTCTTAATGCATTTGCAAAATGTATCTGATTGAGAAAAAACATCGGGAATGATTGGGATTGTATCGGGAGCAAAGAAAAAAGTGATCGGATCGGGAAATATTGGGATCGGAAGCTACTCAAACTCAAATGATCGGGACCGGATCAGGAGCAAAAAAAAAATGTGATGATCTGGACAACCCTATTAATGAGCGCTGTTGTCCTCGTCAGCGGGTCAGCTGGCCGGCAGCTCGTCAGTGGAGATGTACAGACAGGTGTTGCTGGCCGGCTGCCGCTGTGTGGAGCTGGACGTGTGGAAGGGACGCACCGCCGAGGAGGAACCCGTCATCACCCATGGCTTCACCATGACCTCTGAGATACCCTTCAAGGTGAGAACGTGACCTCTAAAATACCCTTCAAGGTGAGAACATGACCTCTGAGATACCCTTCAAGGTGAGAACATGACCTCTAAAATACCCTTCAAGGTGAGACCATGACCTCTGAGATACCCTTCAAGGTGAGACCATGACCTCTAAAATACCCTTCAAGGTGAGAACATGACCTCTGAGATACCCTTCAAGGTGAGAACATGACCTCTAAAATACCCTTCAAGGTGAGAACATGACCTCTGAGATACCCTTCAAGGTGAGAACATGACCTCTAAAATACCCTTCAAGGTGAGAACATGACCTCTGAGATACCCTTCAAGGTGAGAACATGACCTCTAAGATACCCTTCAAGGTGAGAACATGACCTCTGAGATACCCTTCAAGGTGAGAACATGACCTCTGAGATACCCTTCAAGGTGACCATGACCTCTGAGATACCCTTCAAGGTGAGACCATGACCTCTAAAATACCTTCAAGGTGAGGACATGACCTCTGAGATACCCTTGAAGGTGAGAACATGACCTCTGAGATACCCTTCAAGGTGAGAACATGACCTCAGAGATACCCTTCAAGGTGAGAACATGACCTCAGAGATACCCTTCAAGGTGAGAACATGACCTCTAAAATACCCTTCAAGGTGAGAACATGACCTCTGAGATACCCTTCAAGGTGAGAACATGACCTCTAAAATACCCTTCAAGGTGAGAACATGACCTCTAAAATACCCTTCAAGGTGAGAACATGACCTCTAAAATACCCTTCGAGGTGAGAACATGACCTCTAAAATACCCTTCAAGGTGAGACCATGACCCCCAAGATCCGCAGCACTTGCCCAAATGTGCTGACTGAGGACATTTTTGATGACTGGTATTGGCAGCTTTTGGCCCAATGACTGTTTTTTTGAGCAAAAACTAATGCTTGGAATGGGTTCAGCTTCATGAAAACCCCCTAGTTAGACATATGACATGTTACATAAAGCATGATGACATTTTGACTTTTTTGCTTTGTATAGGTTGTATACAGTAGGTGTTATGCCAATTGTGAAAATTGCTCAAAATATGCAAGTTAACTTCTGGCAGTTTCTACATGCTGGGGACCACACTACTCAACATAAAACCTCAGTGTACTCAACACTTACGGTTTCACATTCTGGCAAATGGACTATTTCATTGTAGACATCTGACATGTTTAGGTTTTAGTCTTTACTTATCGTTGACATGCGTTGTTTGTTTTAAATGCTTGTTGTTCATGGTGTGTCTTTCCAGGAAGTGATTGAAGCCATCGCAGAATGTGCCTTCAAGACGTCTCCCTTCCCTGTCATACTGTCTTTTGAAAACCACGTGGATTCGTAAGTACCTACGTACCTATATATATAGTCTTGGGCGGTATTGTTTTTTTTTTATATCGGTATTGATAACGTGTTAATTAGCTCGATATTTCTAAAAAGCCTAGCCCAAATTAGGGCTATTTTAGGCATGTGTGTAACATGAACATTGTTTGTATAGTTACATTTAAAAGTCTCATTGCTCATGAAAAAAGGCAACAATCCGAGCACTCAAAAAGTTTAAAAACGAGGAGGGGAAGTATAAAAACAAGGTACTTTATTTAAGTAAAACAAGCCAACATGTTTCGACTCCTCAGAGTCTTCCTAAGGGCAGGTGAAAAGAACAAATGACAGACATGGCACATATATATATATATATATATATAGAGAGAGAGTCAAGTACAGACAATCAGCTGAGTGTGCGCGCACCACACCCCAAACTTTGTGTGAGTGTGTGTGTGTGTGTGCGCGCACGCAAGAGCGTGCAGGGCGCTAAACAAATAATAGGCACCCGGTAATAACCAAGAGAAAAGCGCAAAACAACAACCAAAAAGAATACGGAATACAAAAAGGAAACAATAAATCAATGTAGAAAAAAATAATATATAATAAAACAATGCCAAAACGAAAATAAGCAGAAAGAAACGAAACTGAAGAAAACTATAGAAAACACATGAAATCTATGTCCTCATTAAGTCCCGGAGGATTAAGGGCATCAAGGGAGTGAATCCAGAACGTTTCCCGTTGATTAAGTTTTCTTAAACGGTCCCCCCCTCTAGGGAGCGGCTTGATGTGTTCTAACCCCACAATACGTAGCAACGAATCATTACTATTATGCGCCTCCTGGAAATGACGAGCTATAGGATACACTGGATTATTGGCGCGAATAGCATATTTATGCTCCGCCAGGCGGTCCCTTAGACGGCGCTTGGTCCTGCCAACATAGAAGACCCCCGGGCATGTGCATGTGAGCCTGTATATTACATGGGTGGTGTTGCAATTAATAAAATCGTTAATCCTATATGTTGTCTTTGTTTTTAAGTCCATAAAAGATTTGGTTTGTTCAACATTTGAACAGTGTGGACAATTCAAACACGTGTTTGTAGTCTATTAAAATATGAGTCTCATTGCTCATATTTTAATAGACTACAGTATAACGTCGGTATTTGACCATATTCGGTATTCGATATTTTTTATAGACCCAACGATATTACTCGTTACTGATTTCAAATATCGCGTTTTAAACGGTAATACCGGTATATTGCCCAAGACTACTACCTACCTACCTACCTACCTACCTACCTACCTACCTACCTACCTACCTACCTACCTACCTACCTACCTACCTACCTACCTACCTACCTACCTACCTACGCCTGCTATTTTTCAATGAAAGTTAAAACGCCACAAGTACAGAACACTGGTTTAAGTTACTATTTTTCAATACCTAACTGGACATTTCTCTTTTCCCTTTTTTACCTTGATGACTATGATTTTACCTTCATGATTTGCCGCCTCTAACTTTATTGAAGTCATTATTTTGTACGTATTGAATTATTTTGTCGAATTGAATGAACTGAACACATTGGTAACTATTGTAAACAAGTGTATTCTCAACTCGTGTGTCCAATCGTTTTTTTTTTTTTTTTTTTCCAGATTTGCTGTAGTTGTACTTGAATTGTACTGTAATTCTCCAAGCTGTGTTTTGTTGCAGTGTGTACTTGACTTGACTCTTTTAATAATATAAAAAAATAATAATAATTCATTTATTCTGTCTGTCTGTCTGTCTGTCTGTCTGTCTGTCTGTCTGTCTGTCTGTCTGTCTGTCTGTCTGTCTGTCTGTCTGCCTGCCTGCCTGCCTGCCTGCCTGCCTGCCTGCCTGCCTGCCTGCCTGCCTGCCTGCCAGTCTGAAGCAGCAGGCTAAGATGGCTGAATACTGCCGTTCCATCTTCGGTGAAGCTCTGTTGATAGATCCACTGGACAAATACCCTGTGAGTACACACACACGCACACGCACGCACACACACACGCACACACACACACACACACACACACACACACACACACACACACACACACACACACACACACACACACACACACACACACACACACACACACACACACACACACACACACACACACACACACACACACCCCAATAAGTAAATAATGTACTAGATGTACAAACTAGGCCTGGGACTTTAACTGATTCATCGAGATGAATGAATTACATTAACAATAACGTGATTTAAAACTGAAATGACTAACGCTGTGGTGTCTGACCAGATAATAATGTCACAGTGTGGACACAGGGCTTAAAGTAAGGCTGCAAAACCATTATGCTGATGGTATAATTCCAGTGCATGTTGGGATCTCTGGGACTCTGGGATCTATGGGCAGTCCCCACCAATCAGATGATGGGATTTTTATTTATTTAAGAAAACTCACTCATTTATTGACAAAGCAAACTGTGTGTGTGTGTGTGTGTGTGTGTGTGTGTGTGTGTGTGTGTGTGTGTGTGCGTGTGCGTGCGCGTGCGCGTGCGCGTGCGCGTGCACATGCGTGTGGGTCAGAGCCGGATTTAGCCAGCCCTACTAGGGTAGGCTGACAGAATGGTAGGTTGGGCAACTCCAAAGTTGTGGTTTTCAATCTTTTTGACACCTGGGCCCACCATTTATTCAGCATTTGAGCCACGAAGGACCACCATTTGATGACATTTTAGCCCCACAGACCCCCCAAAACTAAAGATTTCTTTTGCTTTTCTCCACAACACCAGGCTGCATTTGGGAAACCAAACAGTCAAACATACAGATCAAAATGACCATTAATCTTCTACATTCTCTAGTTGTGTAGACTTGGGGCTAATTCACATGACGAATATTTTAACTCTTGAGAGTGTGAACATGAAACCAAATGGACCCGCAAGGGTCCATTTGGTTTCATGTTTACGCTCTCAATGAGTTACATCTGGTTAACCAACTGTCCACCATTTAGCCTGGGGACCACCTGGACCTCTCTCAACCACTGGTGGTCTGATGAAAACCACTGATATTACCTTTCATTGGGTGGGCATACAGGATGCACATTTGGGTGGGCTCTCTGCCCACCCCTGCCCCCCCTCTAGATCCGGCCCTGAGTATAGTCATCATTATAATAGAGATTACTGTGTAAAAGGTCAGTAGGGCATTGTGGAATCCAAAGGTCACCTGGCAGAACAATTCATTAAGGCTCTTAATGCCACCTCTGTGTTTAACCAGCAGCAGATGCTTTATAACCCGAGGGGTCGATTCCGCCCACGTTGCACGCCCACGGGTGTGTGTGTGTGTGTGTGTGTGTGTGTGTGTGTGTGTGTGTGTGTGTGTGTGTGTGTGTGTGTGTGTGTGTGTGTGTGTGTGTGTGTGTGTGTGTGTGTGTGTGTGCCTGCCTGCGTGGGTGCGTGCGTGCATGCGTTTATTGTAGAATTTGAGAGCTAGACAGACATTGTAAGGACCTTTTAAACATTAAAGGGGAAGTCCACCGATTTTCAACATTCTAATATGTCATTAATATATACCCTATAGGTGCTGGGTGGACATGATGAAAAAGTTCGCCCCGATTCTGTGTTACCAAGAAATGGAGGTCTGAAGAAAACCACTATCATGGTGAAACATCTTGATGACATCATCAAGATGTATTTTCATCATGTTAATGGATTTTAGAGGATTCTTTTGTCTGAGAGCGTACAAATGGAACCAAATGAACCCGTTAGGGTTTGGTTGCATTTGTATACGCTCTCAGAAAAAAAATTAAAATGGGTGGAATTTACCGTTAAAAAAAACCTTAAAAAAATGTTTTTATGCTTTAAAACCCTTTAAACAGATACTAGAAAAAATATATCATGACACTTAAAAATATATTTATTTATTTAGCCTCCCAGGCCAAAATGACAACAAAAGAATGTTTTGTTGTCGTTCGATAATTTTATCCACAATTCCATACTGTGTTAGCAAATTCTTGTACGTTGTACACTATAATTTATTAATATCAATAACAAAAAAAGAACAAATATCAACCAAATGGATCCAAGCGGGTCCATTGGTTCACATTTGTACACTCTCAGAAAAAAAATAAAAATGGGTGGAATTCCCCCTTAAGAGGCATCCCCCCACTTCCACTACAACAATGACTACAACTAAAGGAAAGCAGCAACTTAAAACCAATTAACGGTCATCTTTAATCTTTAAATGTCTCGCATAACAAGCTAAAGCATGAACGTTCATCGGAGAAGAAAAAGTCAAAGTTGCCCTTTAAGCACTGCTGCGCTAGTACAAGAAATCACTGATGTTTCGATCTTGCGTCTGTTGTCGTTTGATAATTTTATCCACAATTCCATACTGTGTTAGCAAATTCTTGTACGTTGTACACTATAATTTATTAATATCAATAACAAAAAAAGAACACACATAAAAGTGAGATTATGGAGATAAGGCGTTTCTGCCTGTGTGCTACGATATTTCATGATTCATGATATTTTCATGATTAGACTTACAGTTAAGTATGCTAACTAACTGTGGGTGAATGTGTTATATTTGTTAGGGGTGGGGGGAAAAAAATCCATATGCCAATATATTGCAATTCTTGCCATGATTTCAACACCGAATCGCTAGTTCAAAATCGATTCATAGGTCTATTCATTAATGTTATTCGCCAG
Organism: Benthosema pterotum; assembly: GCA_039105355.1. Taxonomy (NCBI): domain Eukaryota; kingdom Metazoa; phylum Chordata; class Actinopteri; order Myctophiformes; family Myctophidae; genus Benthosema; species Benthosema pterotum. Next base: position 54,592,758 of record CM076969.1, on the reverse strand, counting down.
ATCTCATTGAATCGTTTTGCTTTAACCCATTGTGTCATATCTAGTTTCGAATAACATAATATTCAAAGATTTGCACCACGTTTTCACGATTTTTCAAAAATAGCAGGATACAAGCTCATCAGTGGCGCGCTGAGCATAGTATCTGCTATTTTTCAATGGTTAAACATAATGCATTGATTTATTTTGTTACTAAAAATAAGATGTTCTAGTTGATTGAACTTGTTGAGGTGAAACACAACTTGATGACATCATCAAGTCGTGTTTGTGTTGTGTTTTGTTAATGATTTTTCTTTTGCCACCTTTTTTTTTTTTTTTTTTTTTTGAGGGTTTACCCGTTAGGGTCCATTTGGTTCCATTTGTACGCCCTCAGAAAAAAAAATCTTGAAAATGGGTTGAATTCCCATTTAAGATGTTCTAGTACAGGGGTGGTCCGGGGATGGTCCGGGGACCACCAGGGTCCTTGAGAGGGTTCCAGGTGGTCCTCAGCTAAGTTGGTTAACCAGATGTAACTCTTGAGAGCGTAAAAACATTTTTACACTCTCAAGAGTTAAAATAGTCATCATCTGAGCTCTACACAACTACACAACTAGAAGATGGACAAAAGCATAAGAAATCTTTAGTTTTAGGGGTCTGTGGGGCTAAAATGTCCTCAAATGGTGGTTCGTGGCTCAAATGCTGAATAAATGGTGGTCCCTGGAATCAAAAAGGTTGAAAACCACTGTTCTAGTATAATAAAGGCACATGTCATTTGTGGGGAAAAATGCAGTATAAAATCGAATCGCAGCATAATTAACCCTTTGTGTACTGAACGCGTTTTGGTGTTTTATCTGTTGAAAAATAGCAGATCTACAAGCTCATATCGCGCCACCGAGTGGCGCGATATGAGCTTGTAGTTCTGCTATTTTTGAAAAAATGTGAAAATGTGCTGCAAATCTCTGAATACATTATTTCGGAAGCAAACATTTTTAACTCAAATCTTTGCTTCTGGGGGATCCCTAGAACAACATGTTTTCAGATGGGGGTCTGCAGCCAAATATGGATAATTCTGGTGGTCTTGGCTTGAAATATGTTCGCATCACTGACACAGGAACACAGATTTTTCAGAAAAACTAGAATCTAGTGCCAGAAACTATAGGATCTAGTGTCAAAAGCTCGATTCTAACGTCAGAAACTAGATTCTAGTGTCAAAAAGTAGATCCTAGCATCAGAAACTATAATTTAGTGTCAATAAATAGTGTTGGAAACTAGTGTAGAATCTAGCGTCAAAATCTAGAATGTTGCTGCAGCTATAATGTGGTGTCAGGAACTACTGTATAATCTGGTGTCAGAAACTCGAATCGAGGGTCAGGACACAATGATGTTTTCATGTCAGAAAGACTGACCGACCTTATCAGGCTGCATTGATGTGTATGATTGAGCTTTCTGTTATTTATATTGTTTAATTTGCTTTAAGATGTTCTAGTTGATTGAACTTGTTGAGGTGAAACACATTAACTTGATGACATCATCAAGTTGTGTTTGTGTTGTGTTTGTTAATGATTTTTCTTTTGCGAACTGCTTTTTTTTTTTTCTTTTTTTTTTGAGGGTTTACCCGTTAGGGTCCATTTGGTTCCATTTGTACGCCCTCAGAAAAAAAAATCTTGAAAATGGGTTGAATTCCCATTTAAGATGTTCTAGTACAGGGGTTTTTCAACCAGTGGTCCGGGGACCACCAGTGGTCCTTGAGAGGGTTCCAGGTGGTCCCCAGCTAAGTTGGTTAACCAGATGTAACTCTTGAGAACGTAAAAACATTTTTACACTCTCAAGAGTTAAAATAGTCATCATCTGAGCTCTACACAACTACACAACTAGAAGATGGACAAAAGCATAAGAAATCTTTAGTTTTAGGGGTCTGTGGGGCTAAAATGTCGTCAAATGGTGGTCCGTGGCTCAAATCCTGAATAAATGGTGGTCCTTGGGATGAAAAAGGTTGAAAACCACTGTTCTAGTATAATAAAGGCACATGTCATTTGTGGGGAAAAATGCAGTATAAAATCGAATCGCAGCATAATTAAGAATCGTCCCTCCCCTAATATTTGTGCATATCCCTGTGTTTGTGTGTGTGTGCACGTGGTGTGCAGTTGGAGTCGGGCGTTCCGCTGCCCAGCCCTCAGGAGCTCATGGGTAAGATCCTGATCAAGAACAAGAAATCCCACAAGCCTCCTGTCGCCCCGGACACCAGGAGACTGGCAGACCAGGCAGCCAATCAGAGCAACGACTCCTCGTCTCCTAGCAACAACCCAGGAGGTAAGAATCAGAGAATTAGAAACTATCTCCATACACAAAATCCCTACAAACAGGGGTGTAGTGGAGGGGGGACACGAGCGGATGGCGTCCCCCCACTTCTCACATCTAAAATATTTTATATACAGGGGTGTAGTGGAGGGGGGACGCGGGGGGACGGCGTCCCCCCACTTCTCACATCTAAAATATTTTATATACAGGGGTGTAGTGGAGGGGGGACGCGGGGGGGCAGCGTCCCCCCACTTCTCACATCTAAAATATTTTATATACAGGGGTGTAGTGTCAGGGGGACGCGGGGGGACGGCGTCCCCCCACTTCTCACATCTAAAATATTTTATATACAGGGGTGTAGTGGAGGGGGGACGCGGGGGGACGGCGTCCCCCCACTTCTCACATCTAAAATATTTTATATACAGGGGTGTAGTGGAGGGGGGACGCGGGGGGACGGCGTCCCCTCACTTCTCACATCTAAAATATTTTATATACAGGGGTGTAGTGGAGGGGGACGCGGGGGGGCAGCGTCCCCCCACTTCTCACATCTAAAATATTTTATATACAGGGGTGTAGTGGAGGGGGACGCGGGGGGACGGCGTCCCCCCACTTCTCACATCTAAAATATTTTTATACACAGGGGTGTAGTGGAGGGGGGACACAAGGGGACGGCGTCCCCCCACTTCTCACATCTAAAATATTTTATATACAGGGGTGTAGTGGAGGGGGGATGCTGGGGGGGCGAGGCGTCCCCCCACTTCTTACATCTAAAATATTTCATATACAGGGGTGTAGTGGTGGGGGACGCGGGGGATGCGGCGTCCCCCCACTTCTCACATCTAAAATATTTTATATACAGGGGTGTAGTGGAGGGGGGACGCGGGGGGACGGCGTCCCTCCACTTCTCACATCTAAAATATTTTATATACAGGGGTGTAGTGGAGGGGGGACGCAGGGGGACGGCGTCCCCCACTTCTCACATCTAAAATATTTTATATACAGGGGTGTAGTGTCAGGGGGACGCGGGGGGACGGCGTCCCTCCACTTCTCACATCTAAAATATTTTATATACAGGGGTGTAGTGGAGGGGGGACGCGGGGGGACGGCGTCCCCCCACTTCTCACATCTAAAATATTTTATATACAGGGGTGTAGTGGAGGGGGGACACAGGGGAAGGCGTCCCTCCACTTCTCACATCTAGAATATTTTATATACAGGGGTGTAGTGGAGGGGGACACAGGGGGAAGGCGTCCCTCCACTTCTCACATCTAGAATATTTTATATACAGGGGTGTAGTGGAGGGGGGACGCGGGGGGACGGCGTCCCTCCACTTCTCACATCTAAAATATTTTTGGGGCAAAAGGAGGCCTATGTTTTTTGTCTTGTCATTTACTTTTATGGATACAATTAGGCATTGTAAACAATCTTTCTCAATATGTTATACTTGTTTTAATAGTGTGTCTGTGTGTGTTGCGCAGGCGCACACAAATGTGCATGCAAATGCAAGTGTGCATGCACGTGTCTTAAAGGGGAATTCCACTCATTTTCAATATTTTACTATGTCATTAATATACCTTAGAGATGTTGTGTGGACATGGTAAAAAAAAGTTCCCCCATTCTGTGTTTCCTAGAAATGGAGGTCATTAGCATGGTTAAATACGGTACATCTTGATGTTTCAAGAAAAGCCTTCGAAACTCAGCATGTTGATGAGTTTCCTTTTTTCTGAGAGTGTACAAATGTGAACCAAATGGACCCGCTAGGGTAAAAAATGGGTGGAATTCCCCCTTAAGAGGCGTCCCCCCCCACTTCCACCACAACAATGACTACAACTAAAGGAAAGCAGCAACTTAAAACCAATTAACAAGTCATCTTTAATCTTTAAATGTCTCTCGTAACAAGCTAAAGCATGAACGTTCATCGGAGAAAAAAAAGTCAAAGTTGCCCTTTAAGCGCCGCTGCGCTAGTACAAGAAATCACTGATGTTTCGATCTCGCGTCTAACTCAGAGACATAAAACCTATAATCAATGTATGTAGGTGGTGATTAAGCAGCATTCTTTCTTCTTTCTCTCCACGTTGGACTGCAATGCAATCTATTATTTATGGTGTCTTCTTGCCTCCGGGAAAGAAACTTGGGGGGGAGGAAATGCCCCCCTAAATGCCCTGACTGCCCCACCAGTCAGGGCATTTAGGGGGCATTTAGCCGGTTCGATCCCGGGCTCTGCAGGAGCCCGGGATCGAACCGGCAACCTTGCGGTTACCATCCGGTGACTCTACCCCTGATCGCCTTACATAGCTTGTGCATCACATTCACACACACATTAATACACTAATGGCAGTGAAAACCATGCAAGGTACCTACTAGCACATCAGGAGCAATTAGGGGTTCAGTGTCTTGCTCAAGGACACTTCAACACTAACTCTGCAGGAGCCCGGGATCGAACCGGCAACCTTGCGGTTACCATCCGGTGACTCTACCCCTGATCCACTGCATCAACAACACAAATTTCTAAGATATTTCAACTGAACATGCTTGTAGTATATTTAAAACAATTTGAAAGACTATGCTGCTAACTACAGTTGTCACACCACTAATTCGCACCATTCATCATTCAAAAAAGGCAAATCTCTGACTGAGTGAGGCTGCTTTATTTATGCATGCTTCGTGCCTGGTGCAACTTCAACAACAACTGATGTTATTATTGATGCTTTACTTGCTTAATATAAGTCCTGTACGAGTTAGAAATGTTGTGGATCACAGAACTAAAGAAAATACATCAAATAGAAGATAGGTTTTGTGTTAAGATGGATATAATAACCATGGCAAAATGCATAGTTATGTATTCAATGTGGGAGTTTTGGGTTGAATTTAAACGAAAATACCATTAAAATACCATACCATTTTCGCCTGCTCCCCCCCAATTGGGAAAGGAATACATTTGCCAGTCTTGAACAGAGGCACAAGGAGTATTCCGAAATAATTGTTTATTTGCTTTTTTGTTGTTTTTTCCCACAGAAATAGAGGCTGAGAGTGATGAAGAAGATGACGATGAAGATGACGACGGTAAAAAGGTCAGCAGTGGTACTTTTGCAGTTTTTTTTTTGCAATTGTTTATTATTTTGATTACATTGATTTATTAGATTTGATCAGGGGCGTTTTTGCCATTAGGCAGACTAGGCAGTTGCCTAGGGCGCCATGAGGGGAGGGAAGTGAGGGTTAGGGGGCAACCACCAGACATGCTTTAAAAGGATCCCATATCCCATAGGATGTCATATGGAAAAATACATTATACTTATCCTCTATAACTAGAATTGAACATTTAAAACATCATATGTTATTTAGTTTAACAATAGTCCATAATGGTATCCCTTGGGGGCACCATCCACGCCACTGGATTTGATCTACAAGCACACCACACAGTGTGTATGGCTTTTATGATTTGATTTCGGAACATTTTGAACCACCTTGAGAAACTGTGAGGCAAGAATCATTTGTGAACAGTATCACCTTTAGAGATAGTTCATATGTTTGGAACTTAAGTTTGAAATAGTGACCATTAACACATTAAGTGCCTTTGAGGAACCTGTGAGTCCATTTTAACAACTTGGACTCATAAAACGGTTTCACACCGTCAAGTGCACTCGGTGTGTTAACACATCGAGTGCCCTTGACGGTGTGAGTCAGTGTTAATATAGTTGTTAATATAGTTGTGTTGAGTTCTGCTCTGGTTTTAGTGAAGTACGAAGTAGTTCCGGTCATTTTGGAGGGGTCACCGGGGCCACGCAGTAAAAGTAAATGAAACCAGAGAATGAACAATGTCATTTGTATTGTGGAATTATTTCTGAAATATTAACACAACCTTTCATTTTTGATCCCCTCTATCACAGGGAGCTACTTTTAGGGCGTAGTGATATGGACAAAAAAAAAAAATCGGAGCTATCCCCCCATTGGGAGAAATGGGAATTTTGATCTAGTTTTTTCACAGAACTGCATGAATTTAGAAGACATTTGTGGAACATTTGTTGTTGGTGCTGTTGACCACTCCAGGGCTCTGTGGAGCGTTCATCATCCGTGTTGGGCAGTAACGGATTTTAGATTACATATTACTGTAATATTATTACTTTCGCTCCAAAAAGTAAAGTAACGAGATTACTCTGCAAAAATGGGTAATGTAAGTAATGCATTACTTTGCAAGTAACGCCAAGTTACTTGTTCAAAATGAGCTTGTTGTTCCATGCAAAAATAGAACAGATTTAGAAGCTATTGACAGATACTGTAACATCAGAGATGTGCAGTAGATTGTAGATCCAGTCCACATGCTGCATCCTGCGCATCCTGTTATGTACACTACAAATCACTTGCTGCTTTATTTTGTATTTTATTTTTGATTACAAGACCTCAACTGTCTTTAAAAACAGTTGTGAAAAAGTTTAAAAAGTCAAAGAGACAAATTTTGATATCTGGTTTTGTTAGTTGCAGGTCTGTTTTGTGATTCAAGGTGAAAATGTTACCTGCTCCTTTTATTTTTATATATTTTTTTTATTATCTAAGAAAGACATTTACAACGTCGGATTTTGTTGGCTTTGTTTTCAGGTGCAGTTTGTGGGATTGGAGACTATTATTATTATTCCAATAAATTGGATTTAGTTCTAAAAAGAGCTCGCTAAACAGATTATGTTGTACATCTCTATTTTTTCAAAGGTGGGAGTTGAGAACTGGGGAAAGTAATAACGTAATATGTAATATATATAATATAATAAGTAAAGTAATCATATTACTTTGTGTAAGGGGTAACGAGTAAAGTAAAGAAGTTACTTTCCTAAGTAATACTGGCCAACACTGTTCATCTTGTTGTTGGTGATGTTGTTGACCACAGGGCTCTGCGGAGCGTGAAGCTGTGGCCACAGAAGAGATGTCCACGCTGGTCAACTACGTGCAGCCGACCAAGTTCAACTCCTTTGAAGCTTCCAAGAGTAAGAAACATCACATCACGGACACACACAGTTTTCAATTTAAGCAATTAGCAGATGTTCTTAATCCAGTGGGACTAAAGGCTCAATCATACTCTACAGTGAAGTAGACTCACGGTTAAAGGGGAAATCCAGCCATTTTCAACATTCTAATATGTCATTAGTATGCCCTAGAGGTGCTGGTTGGACATGATAGAAAAAAGTTCCCCCCCATTCTGTGTTCCCAAGAAATGGAGGTCTGAAGAAAACCACTAACATAGTGAAACATCTTGATGACATCATCAAGATGTATCTTCATGGATTTCTTTAGATGATTCTTTTTTTCTGAGAAAAAATCTCAGAAAAAAATGTTGAGAATGGGTGGATTTCCCCTTTAAAGAGTTTCACCGCGTTGTAGTTCTTTAAGGCTTCATCCTGGCTCATGCATACTCCAGGGTGAAGCCTTATAAAACTACACCACGGTGAAAAGACTTTCACCTAAACTCACTTCACCCTGGACTGTGTTTGAGCCTTTACAGTTAAGCCAGAACAAATCATGTTAATACTCAAATCAAATACCCAAAGCATAGCTAAGAACTTCACCACTTAAATATCTATACAATGAAACTAGGTTAAACTTTTTTTCCTGTGATGGCCACGTAACTTTTCCACTTGTAACAGAAAAAGTGTGGCGATCGCAGGGGACTTTCAGTTCAGCTGAGTTTGGCGTACAAATGTAGTCTATGCTGAGCCAAATGTCTATGTTTTAGCTTTGGAGAGTCTGTCTGCTTGCATTTGACCTTGCAAGCTACCATACTTCCCGTCTTTTTGTGACGAACGAATTCAGAATGTCAGCGCGGATTGTATTCTTTGAATACCGTCACCATCTCTTGACTGGCGAGACAAGCCTTTTCTTTGAATTGTACAAAAAAATACTACTACTGCACGGTACATTCTGAATCCTTTTTTTTCTCTCTTACCTAGCCTTTATGCCATTATTCCGTTCTGGGGGGTCACGTTCATGTTCTGACTAGGGTTGTAAGTAATAACTATATACTATATTTGTTGGCAACTAATGGATTTATTGATTTGGTTCCAATTAATCGATTAATCACTGCAGTCGTAGGAGACACACATGGTATAACGGCAATGCACTCACAATCACTGTTTCTTTCTTTTCTCCTATTCGTGTTTGTGTGTGTTTGTGCGCGTGTGTGCGCGTGGGGGTGTCACTGTGTCTGTGTGTGTGTGTGTCACTGTGTGTGTGTGTGTGTGTGCATGCATGCGTGTGTGTGTGTCACTGTGTGTGTGTGTGTGTGTGTGTGTTGTGTGTGTGTGTGGTGTGTGTGTGTGTGTGTGTGTGTGTGTGTGTGTGTGTGTGTGTGTGTGTGTGTGTGTCACTGTGTGTGTGTGTGTGTGTGTGTGTGTGTGTGTGTGTGTGTGTGTGTGTGTGTGTGTGTGTGTGTGTGTGTGTGTGTGTGTGTCACTGTGTGCATGTCACTGCGTGTGTGTGTGTGCCTGTGTGTGCATGTGTGTTTGTGTGCATCAATGTGTGTCACTGTGTGCGTGCCTGTGTGTGTGCGTGCCTGCGTGCGTGCCTGTGTGTGTGTGCGTGCGTGCGTGCGTGTGTGTGTGCGTGTGTGTAGAGGCAGGCCGCTGCCACCACATGTCGTCCTTTGTGGAGACCAAAGCTCTGGAGCATCTCACCAAGTCACCGGTGGAGTTTGTGGAGTATCCTAGACAACTGTTGCCGGGGCAACTACCACGCACCATGGCAACCGCCTCCTCTTCTCTGGTTTAGGTCATTTGCACACCGTGCATGGTGCTGGGCCTCCCTCTTGACATCAATCCACCACCAGTGGAAGTACACAGAATACATTTGGGTTTACTTCATAGTCTACCTGCCAGCCCAATAGAGACACATTGTAAACCCAGGCATGTTGAATAGGGGTCCCCAACATGTAGAAACTGCTGGAGGTTAACTTGCATATGTTGAGCAGTTTTCATAACTAGTATAATATGTCCCCATACCATTAACCCATTGTGTCCTGGCCCTCGATCCGAGTTTCTGACACCAGATTATACAGTAGTTCCTGACACCAGATTATAGCTGCAGCAACATTCTAGCTTTTGACGCTAGATTCTACAGTAGTTTCCGACACTAGATTCTAGTTATTGACACTAGATTCTAGTTATTGAGACTAGTTATTGACACTAAATGACAATAAATTATGCTAGGATCTATTTTTTGACAATATATTCTATAGTTCTATAGTTTCTGACACTAGATTATATTTTTTCTGAAAAATCTGTGTTCCTGTGTCAGTGATGCTAACATATTTCAAGCCAAGGACCACCAGAATTATCCATATTTGGCTGCAGATCCCCATCTGAAAACATGTTGTTCTAGGGTTCCCCCAGATGCAAAAAATTGAGTTAAAAATGTGTGCTTACAAAATAACATATTCAGAGATTTGCAGCACATTTTCACAATTTTTCAAAAATAGCAGAACAACAAGCTCATGTCGCGCCACTCGGTGGCGCGACATGAGCTTGTTGATCCTTGTTGATCCTTGTTGATAAAACACCAAAACGCGTTCAGGACACTAAAGGTTAAAGGACAACTTTATTTTCGTTTTCTTTTTGTTTTCTCACGGCCCACAGAAAGCTTGGGAATGGCAGGGCAGAAGAGGGCTCACAGTGTTGGCAGCATGAATGGGATCACTAAACTACCGTATTTTCCGCACTATAAGGCGCACCGGATTATAAGGCGCACCTTTTAGAACAGTTTTCATATATAAGGCGCACTGGATTATAAGGCGCAGAGAATAGAAGCTACTACATTTAACATAGAATAGAAGCTACTGCAGTCAAATGATCCATATATAAGGCGCACTGGATTATAAGGCGCAGTGTGGATTTTTGAGAAAATTAAAGGCTTTTAGGTGCGCCTTATAGTCCGGAAAATACGGTACATGTTTATTTCTTTGACATTTGCACCTCCACCAGATATAACAAGTCCCAGCTGAGTCGTATTTACCCCAAAGGAACCAGAGTGGACTCATCCAACTACATGCCTCAACTCTTCTGGAACGCTGGCTGTCAGCTGGTGGCTCTCAACTACCAGACTATAGGTAGGAAGTCTCTCAACTACCAGACTATAGGTAGGAAGTCTCTCAACTACCAGACTATAGGTAGGAAGAATTCTCTCAACTACCAGACTATAGGTAGGAAGTCTCTCAACTACCAGACTATAGGTAGGAAGTCTCTCAACTACCAGACTATAGGTAGGAAGTCTCTCAACTACCAGACTATATTGTACTACACACAAGTCACAGGCGATTTTAGGCTTTACCAGCAGGGAGGGAGGGCACTTTTTTATTCTACCATTTTTTTTTTTTTATCTGTAACTCGTGAGAGAACTCATGAGAGATCGGTAACTCATAGGATAATTTCTCTGAGAATTTCTCTCAAGAGATAAATTATATTTAAACATCCGAATTACGTAATTTTCTAGCTTTAACGATTCAATATGTGTCACAATACATTGTTTGCAATACGATGCATAGACGATATTGCTTCATTTTGACGAAATCATACCATACGATTCAGTGATCTAAAATCAAACTATTTAACAAATAAATTAAATGTGTGTGAAATATGTGGATACTGCAGGATTCTTAAGGGAAAATGTATGATAATGGATATACATACCGGTAAGTAAAAACAGTGATCCGGCAGATATGGACATTGTATTTGAAGACAAGATGTGTTTTTCTTCTTAAAATTCCTAAATACAATGCAATAAGTACCGTACTTAGTATCGGTAGCAATTTGATACCGATTCTTGATGTAATAACAAACAAATTGATATAATACAAAGTAGTAACTGCTGACCTTTTGTTGTACTTGTGGCACCAGATCTGTCCATGCAGTTCAACCTCTTCATGTATGAGTACAACGGTCGCAGTGGCTACAGACTCAAACCAGAGTTCATGAGGCGACCGGACAAACACTTTGACCCCTTCACGGAGACCACAGTGGACGGGATTGTGGCCAACACTCTGTCTGTTAAGGTATGTGTGTGTGTCCTTCATCCTGTAACCGAAAATGGAATGGGTGGGGCTTCATCGCCCGTGGCGCGAAGCGACACGGGCGATGAAGTCGCCCCCATACCATTTTCTCCTGCCCCCCGCCAATTGGGAAATCTTACATCCGCCCTGCTTGTTCAGTTCAGTTCAGTTTATTTTGATCGCAGGATGAACATAACATTACGTACATAACATAACATTATTACATAACATAACATTATTCTTGATCATAAGTTTCTGGTAATAGACCAAAAAGGAGGTTGGCTGAAGCACAAGGCTTATAATGCCTCCCCTTTAGACACCAGTCCCAAGAAAAGAAAAGAAAGAAGAGAAAAAAAAAAAGTTTAATAGACGCACACATGAACACATACACACACACACACACACACACGCACGCACGCACGCACGCACGCACGCACGCACGCACGCACGCACACACACACACACACACACACACACACAAGAAAGAGAGAAAGGAGAAAAAGTCAGAAAAACAAAACTGAAAACATGACAACATAACATAGGAACTAGAAAATAAGAAACAAACTAAAGCATAGAAGAAAATACATACGAAAACAAGAACCGCTGGCTAGAGAATACTAGTTTGGTCACTTGGAATTCACATCTGTATTTTATATGTCTAAAAGATGATAATTAGATGAGAAATAGGGATGATAAGATGATTAATTGATTCCAGATTATAGAACTATCTGTATCATAGAGAATAACAATGAATAGGATGAGTGGCGGGTATCATTCTAATTTTCTATATTTATCTATTAATATGGATTTATACATTCTTTTAAATGTATGGATTGAGCGACACATTTTTAATTCCACATCTAGATTGTTCCACAAACAGACACTGCTTGTGTACATGGGTGTGTGTGTGTGTGTGTTGTGTGTGTGTGTGTGTGTGTGTGTGTTGTGTTGTGTGTGTGTGTGTGTGTGTGTGTGTGTGTGTGTGTGTGTGTGTGTGTGTGTGTGTGTGTGTGTGTGTGTGTGTGTGTGTGTGTGTGTGTGTGTGTGTGTGCCTGCCTGTGTGTGTGTGGTGTGGCATGGGGCAGGTGATCTCGGGGCAGCTCCTGAGCGAGCGCAGGGTGGGTGTCTACGTGGAGGTGGAGATGTTTGGGCTGCCTGTGGACACCCGGAGGAAAGCCCTGAAGACCAAGACCTCTCAGAACAACAACGCCATCAACCCCGTCTGGGACGAGGAGCCCATCGTCTTCAAAAAGGTAATAATACCCTATTGGCCTGAATTGGCCTGAATAATAAGACTTTTGTTGTTTTTCTCCCAATGGAAATTTCCCAAAAAATGGAGTCGTCTTATATTCAGGGGCTATACTATTTGACATTCAATGTTTGTTTGTTTTTTTCTGTAAATGGGTCTAAATGGTAAAAATGAGGGTCGTCTTGTAAACAAGTCGTCTTATATTCGGGACAATGCAGTACGTTGTTAACTCATCAATATTTCTGCAATTTGTTATGGTTCCAAATATATTTGCAGATTCAAGCAAAACACATTCCATTCCTGAATGTATTCCTTACAATCATTAAAAAGGATGAGAGGAAATGAGAAAATATGAGTAAATATGAATATGACTAAATTTGGAGGACGGATTGAAAGTGTGCTGTGGATTTAGCAATATTTAACTCAACGAAAATGTTCAAATGAAGAAAAGAGAATTTGACTAGATATTAAACGTCGAAACATGGATTAGTAAAAGGGTGTATTTTATGTCTTCGCCAGGTGATTCTCCCAACGTTGGCGTCTTTGAGGATAGCAGCGTTTGAGGAAGGAGGGAAGTTCATCGGACATAGAATTATTCCAGTGTCAGCCATTAGACCAGGTAGTTCATTTGTCAATCTGTCTGTGTGTCTGTGTAAAACCCCTAAACTCCAGCGACTATTTATTCTGTTAATGTAACAGAGTAAAGCCATAAAGTACATGCAAAGTTCTGAAAGCATTTCGTGTACTTTTTCAGACTGAATATTGTGTGCCTTCTTCTTCTTCTTCTTGTTTACCTCCATCAGTTCCCTGGCATGCCGCCATCCACCTCCACCCACTAGAGCAGATACGTGTGGGAGTGTTACCAGCACACTTTAAATTATGCATAATGTGATGTTTTTGCTTGTTTATTTTCCTCGCCCTCAGGCTATCGCTACATCGGGCTGAGGATAGAAGAACCAATCCCTGATTCTCCCTGCCGTGTTTCGTCTACATAGAGTCAAAATTATCCACGGATAAATTTTGCTTGGTATTCCTCGCCCTCAGGCTCTCTCTCTCTCTTTCTCTCTCTCCCTCTCTCTCTCTCTCTCTCTCTCTCTCTCCTCTCCTCTCTTCTCTCCTCTCTCTCTCTCTCTCTCTCTCTCTCTCTCTCACTCTCTCCCCTTTCTCTCTCGCAATGCATTCCCCCCATCACCTCAAGCTAGTCAATCTCCCCACACGCACTACAATACGATACGACTGACCTTATTAATCCATGAAACTGTTAGGTAGGCACGCTCTACTCAGAGTCCAGCTTGTATTCTCAGTATCTGAAGGGTGCAGATTCTTGTAGATCAAAGTAGGGAGGAAATATCCGCACTCACATAAAGTTCATTATTTGTCTTTATTTCATGATATAACACAGCAGCAGTCTATACCTAGAGAAACGTAGGCGCTTCGGCGCTCTGGCCTTCCTCAGCGTTTCAAACTAGGGTCAGTCTCACAGAGACTCCATATACAGCCTAGTTAGGCGGTAAGTCACAGCTGCGTCTTGTTGCAGTAAACATTTCATCAATTTGTGCCATATAATGCACTACGGTTCAGTAGAAACATTTTTTCATATACAATTGGGAACATACAACAATTGGGAATCCAAAAAGCCCAAACTAATTTCCTTCCTGCCTGTATAGTAGGATTTTATGTACATTGTGTGCCACTGTTTGTACTTGTGTCTGTATGTCTTTTTACCAGTCACTATGGACCATGTGTCTTTAATGAAGTTTGATTGATTGATTGATTGATTGGTTGATTGATTGATTGATTGATTGATTGATTGATTGATTGATTGATTGATTGATTGATTGATTGATTGATTGATTGACTATTGCACGCATGCGTATCTATGTTGTCCTGTGTGTGTCCTATCCTTTGTCTAGATGTGATCGAGGCGCTGTCCAATCCCATCCGCTACGTCAACCTGTTGGAGCAGAGAGCCAGTCAGCTGGCAGCTCTCACTCTGGAAGATGCTGAAGAGGACACTCAGGCTGAGGTACGTTTTTATTGGTTCACGTTTGAACCGGGGGCGGATGTAACATTTCCCAATTAGGGGGGGAGGCAGAAGAAAATGGTAAGGAGCAGCTTCATCGCCTGAAGCCGCCCCCATACCATTTTCACTAGTGTTTCAAATACTTTTAAATATAAGCACTGAAATACCTTGGATTGTTTTGCATGCCCAGTCTGCCCCACCAAACATGATGGCATAGGGGGCATTGCCTCCCCATGCCTATGCCTATAGATCCGCCCCTGGTTTGAACAAATATATTTTGATATTTATTATGTTTTAACTAGAAAAAAAAAGTGCTCTTCTGGGCACAGGTCAGTCAGTCTATGACCTCCTCCTTAAACAAACATCAAAAACAAATATTATGTATGTAAGATGATAAGAGCAACCCTCACTTCACACAGGTGTAACTTTTCTTTACCTTTTTCAGCATGTTGTGCCAAAAATTACATTGTATATATTATAACAGTTCTACTGCCAGACAGACAGAAATGGAGGCTGCAGGCTGCACTCTATCCACATGTGTGGACGATGAGTACGAGGAGGAGGATTACCTTTTACGCACTCAACTTTGTCATATTAACTTGCATTGAGCTTTCACCTCGTTTAGGCCAACAGTACTGTTTTAGGGGTCCGTGATATAATGTAGTCTAGACTTAAACGCCCGTGATGTTTATAGCCTATAACATCGGCGCAATTCAGCTGCAACTGAGACAGCTGTCTCTGTCTCCTTCCACACAGAGCAGAGCAGCGCAGGCCAGCACGCTGCCTGGAGACAGAGACTATCACACACCGGATATTTTCTTAGCATTAACATTTGCAACAAGAACAAAAGACAAACGTGTGTTGTAGTACAACGCACAGTAGAACGGTCTTCTCCGATATAGTCGGGTTTTACACATAATGATTGACAGGTCCGAGTTCCAAGGGGCATGTGTCCGATTCCGACCCTATCCGAGTGACTTGGATAAAACACACTGCCGGAACCGACGGGTCTCGGACGAACTCAGGGTTTATCGGGCACGGAAAACCTCAACAGCAGAGACACTTACTGATAAACTCTAAAATATCTAAAAAACACACACACACACACACACACACACACACACACACACACACACACACACACACACACACACACACACACACACACACACACACACACACACATGTTGCACACATGAAGTCCCCCAGAAAAGTATTCTAAATCTTCTAAATGTTATTAACATTTTTTTGGTTGCAAAAATATGAAATCTCCCTTTAAAGGTATAGTAAGTGATTTGGATGATTTGCATGAGTTGCAACAGGCCAACAGCATATACATCAAGGCCCACCCCCAATCGATCCTGATTGGAGGAAGGCCCCTCTCATCCTGAGTGGACGAAAGGCTTTTATCCCAAAGACCAAACTGAAACTAGGATGTTTTTTTTACCCCAGGGGCTCATTGGGGATATGGTGGAACTCCTTATATGGTCGCCACACTCTATAGCACTAGTAGTAAGGATTAGCCAAAAAAAGAAGAAAAAAAAAGAAGCAATATTTGTATTAAAGGGGAACTCCACCCATTTTCAACATTTTAATGTCATTAGAGATGTTGTGTGGACATGATAAATAAGTTCCCCCAATTCTGTATTTCCTGAAAATGGTCTGAAAAAAATCATTATATATCTGATGACATCATCAAGATGTATTTCACCATGTTAATGATTTTTCTTTCAGACCGCTTCTTCCTGAGAGGGTACAAATGGATACAAATTCACATTTTGTATCCTCTCGGGAAAATTTTGAAAATGGGTGGAATTCCCCCATACTTGATTGACTGGAGTCCTCCTCGATATTAGGCCCCAAATACAACATTGTTCTTTTCTTATTTGTTTAGATTTATTTTATTTATTTATTTTTGCTTCACAACGTTGTAAATCAGTAGAACAGGAACACCTCTTGTTCATACTGTGTGTCCAGGACCAGGCTGACAGCTCCGCTGAGGGGAAGAAGGAGCTGCGCACCGTTCCAGTGGAGAACGGCCTCAGCCCCGCCTCTGTCCCCGGAGGCCACACCCCCATCGCCACCACGCCCAAAGCTTCTGCAGCCAATCACCAAGCAGCTGTCACAGGTAACAGAGTGGCCCAAAAAGCCTCTGTCTGATCTGACCAAATGCCTTTAAAGGGGAATTCCACCAATTTTCAACATTTTACGGGTGAGACGTAGGAGGGGTCTGGACAGGAGTCAGCCCACAGAGCCTAGTCCTTCCTTGTGCCAGAGTATGGTGTCTCCCAGTACCGGCAGAGTAGTTCTGGAGCAGTGGATTGTGTGGCTTTGTGTCTTTCCCTAGTGGACTGACCGAGAGTAGCTACTGGGACGTAAGTCGGGACTTGATCAACCCCGGCTGGGTCGCCTGAGTGAGGGGTATGATGTTGCGAGACCCGAAACCCCGATGACTTTGGGATACATCACTGAGGATACGTCCCAATTGCATCCATGCAATGTATCTTTAAGCTATGTCATTGATGTACCTTCGAGGTGTTGGGTAAACATGATAAAAAAGTTCCCCCCCATTCTGTGTTCCCAAGAAATGGAGGTCTGAAGAAAACCACTAACATGGTGAAACATCTTGATGACGTCATCAAGATGTATTTTCACCATGTTAATGGATTTCTTTAGACGCTTGTTTTTTCTGAGCGTGAAAATGGTTGGAATTCCCCTTTAATATCTCCCACAGTCATTGGGTACTAATTCCCCTTGGTGGTTAAAATTAAAGGCCCACTGACAATTCCAGGCTGGATTCTATTTATTTTTTTAATAGTCAAGCCGGGCTGGGCCCAAACGATATGCTAATTAGTCAGGCCGAGTCAGGCTTCGGCTCACTTATTTAAAGCCCACTTAAGGCCGGGCCGACTTTTCCAGGCCTGTTGAGAATTCTGCCGCAATCCCGGTTGGTTGGTTGGTCGGTCTCTCTCTTTGTCTTTCTCTGTCTCTTACTTTAGTTTTTGTTTTGGAAAGAAAGTTGTTGTACTGAGAACAAAATTGACATCTGAACGCCTCATGATCGTCATTTTCCTTATGTTTCAGAAGCACCGAAGCAAGCAGCCAAGACTGAAGACCTGGTGCTGAGTGTACTCCAAGGTCAGTCAGTGTCAACATCTTAAAGGGAAAGTTCACATTTTTTTTAACACTTGCGAATGATGGAGCGGTGTCAACTGTATTAATTGATGTCCCGTGGTGGGAGTTCTGAAATATGAAGTCGTTCTGGTCACTTTGTGGGAGTCACTTTGTTGGGTCACTGGGGCTACGGCCACACGGTAAAAGTAAGTGAATCCAAAGAACTAACCTTATTTGTATTGTTGACCCATTTCTAAATTATTAGCACATTCTTCATTTGTTTTTAGAACTACGTTTTTTTTGTGGCCATATCACTAAAAATCTGAACTATCCCTTTAAAGGGGTACTTCGCCGAAATTTGACCTCGTCTGTATGGTTATACTATCGTGCATCCGTGTTTCTATGCCCGGGTGGAACCAGAGTTCGTGAGCGGAGCGGAGCGGCCGAGAATTCCGCTCATCGCTCTCGACGTGGATCCCCTCCCAGACCGCTCCCGCTCCCGCTCCCGCTCCCGCTCCGCTCCGCGCTCATATTCATTTGGGCAGCTCCGCGCTCCTCGCTCCGCTCAGCCCCGCCCGCTCAGGAGCAAAATTTGACGGCTGGAAAAAAAAGGCTGCTGCTTTTTCTTTGTCGAAACACATCGTGGTTATTGCCCCCCTCATAGCATAAACATTTAAGACAGGAGTTATATGTGCAGTTACACTGCTGTCTATATTAACCCAGACAGGTGCGGCGAATAACTAATTAATCTTATGCCGCACTATTTCGTTTCCAAATGCCATACGGGATAATAGGTTATTGATGATGTTACACTGTGGGGGAATTGGACATAATTGGGGGGGTCGCTGCGCTCAAATACGTTGCCGTTATGATGCAGTGCTTCAAAATAAATAGCGAGGTGACGCATCTAAGGCAAGATAGACAGCAAGACAGTCAGCTTACTTTTTCTTTTTTCCAATTTCCATCATGATCATCATCTCCTCCTTCCTCCCGCAGCATCGGAGAGGATTTTAAATGTCTTGATCGTGTTGCTGGCACTGTAGGCCTATAGTCGCCATCTGAACCACAACCACACGTTTATGCTGTGCTACTGAACACGTGTGCCGTTGTCTGGACTGAACGGCTTGGAGCGGCCTGGAGCGGAGGATAATTCTCGCTCCAGAGCGCGCTCCGACCCATTTGAAAACGCGCTCAGCGCTCACTTAAAAATCCACGCGCTCCGCTCCCCGCTCCGCTCCGCTCACGATCTCTGCTCGGAACACCAGAGGAGGGGGTTCCAGACCGTATCATAGCTACGTCACTGCCCTAACTCAATGCATGCTGTAGTGGAACACCAGAGGAGGGGGTTCCAGACCGTATCATACCTACGTCACTGCCCTAACTCAGTGCATGCTGTAGTGGAACACCAGAGGAGGGGTTCCAGACCGCATCATACCTACGTCTCTGCTTTAACTCAGTGCATACTGTAGTGGAACACCAGAGGAGGGGGTTCCAGACCGTATCATACCTACGTCACTGCCCTAACTCAGTGCATACTGTAGTGGAACACCAAAGGAGGGGGTTCCAGACCGTATCATACCTACGTCACTGCCCTAACTCAGTGCATACTGTAGTGGAACACCAGAGAGGGGGTTCCAGACCGTATCATACTGTAGTGGAACACCAGAGGAGGGGGTTCCAGACCGTATCATACCTACGTCACTGCCCTAACTCAGTGCATACTGTAGTGGAACACCAGAGGAGGGGGTTCCAGACCGTATCATACTGTAGTGGAACACCAGAGGAGGGGGTTCCAGACCGTATCATACTGTAGTGGAACACCAGAGGAGGGGGGTCCAGACCGTATCATACTGTAGTGGAACACCAGAGGAGGGGGGTCCAGACCGTATCATACTGTAGTGGAACACCAGAGGAGGGAGTCACTGCCCTAAAAGTGACATAGGTATGATACGTTTCCCAGAGCACTTTTTTTAACACATATATATATATATATATAATATATATATATTATATATATATATATAATATATATATATATATATATATATATATATATATAATATTATATATATATATATATATATATATATATATATATATATATATATATTTTTTTTTTTTTTTTTTTTTTTTCTTCCACATATTTGGAGGCCGTTGTGCAGCATTTAAAGGTATTCCGTACCGGCAAAGCACTCCTTTAATGCTGGAGCTGAGGACGATAATAATTCCATTGCCTGTCCTGTCCTACACTCTGTCCTCCACTCTGTGTTGAGCAGATGTGGGCGTGGCCTCCATAGAGAGCCTGCAGCAGACCAAGATCTACCAGAAGCAGCAGAGACGGCAGTTCAAGGAGCTGAAGGAGCTGGTGAGGAGACACCAGAAGAAGACCTCCGAGCTCCTCAAGGACTTCAACAGCAGATACAAGAAGAGCTCCAGACAACAGAGCAAGACAAGGTCACCCCCCCACCCACACACACACACACACACTAGCACCATCTTGTTGTGAGCTCGATGTCAATTATTTGTTGATAACAATAAAGTTTTGGACCGTCTGCAGGGAAAAGACAGTCTCTGTCTGCAGGGAAACAGTTGCAGCATCTATATATATATATAAGGCTATATACACATTTTGATTTTTGGCTTAAAAAGTTGCCTAGAATACAAAATAACTGAAAGTTTGAATTCAAAATTGTGCAGTACTTTAAGCAAGTTAAAGGGGAATTCCACCCATTTTCAATGTTTTTCTGAGAGCGTACAAATGGAACCAAATGAACCCTAACGGGTTCATTTGGTTCCATTTGTACGCTCTCAGAAAAAAAAAGAAGCGTCTAAAGAAATCCATTAACATGGTGGAAATATGTCTTGATGATGTCATCAAGATGTTTCACCATGTTAGTGGTTTTCTTCAGACCTCCACAGAATGGGGGAACTTTTTTGCACCTCTAGGGTATACTCATGACATATTAGAATGTTGAAAATGGGTGGACTTCCCCTTCAAGCTCATCTTATTACCATGTTTTAGAGCTTACATTGTATATTGTAAAAGTGTATTGTAAATTCTGCTTACAGTCCATTGTAAACTTAGTTGCATTGCAACAATGCATTGCAATGTCTCCACTTGACGTACAGTAAGTCGCTCTGGATTAAGAGCGTCCACTAAATGCCTCCCTAGATTGTAAATGTTAAATCTTCCGTCTAGGAGTGTTCACGCACAGTCCGACAGCGGAAAGGACGATCATCTTCAGCTGCTGAGAGACGAGCAGGAGCAGCAGCTCCTGGCTCTGAGACAGGAGCAATACTACAGTCAGAAATACCTCCAGAGAGAACACATTAAAATGGTACGTATATATGTCTTTATAACGTCAACCATGCTACAGTAAGAAGCGGGCATTGGGGGCAATGCCCCCTTAAATGCCCTAGACTGCACCACCAAACATGATGGCATGCAAAACAACCCAATCTATTTCAAATTAAAGTGCTTATAATTAAAATGATTTGAACCACTACTACTGCTACAAACTAACTACAGTTAAACCAACAGCATTTCATCATTGAAAACAGAAAACTCTCTGAGTCAGACCTTTAAGCTTTATGCATGCTGTGTGTCTGTTGAAACTTCAACAACAACTGATGTTATTACTTATTATTGATGTTTAACTTGGCTAATAAACGTCCTGTAACAATAAATGGTATGGGTGCGACTTCATCGCCTGTGGCACGAATTGACACAGGCGAGGAAGCCACCCCCATAACCTGGACTAAATGAAACCAACTGGACCCACCAGGGTCCATTTGGTTTCGATTTAACGCTCTCAAGAGTTACATAATGGTTAGCCAACTTTTCATCTGGTTAACCCACTTTGCTGAGGGACCACCTGGAACCCTCTCATGGACCACTGGTGGTTGTAAACCACTGAAATAATGAATGCATATGTAGCTGGCACCGCAGACTAAAAGGGGCTAAAACGGTCGGTAGGTGCCGTACGTCTCTGCCATCAACGTTTTAGGTCCTTTCAACTTGGCATAATGATTGTGGACTCTTTATGTTTCATGTCTTCCATGTAGCTGACAGAGAGACTGAGCACCGTGGCAGAGGACAGTCACAGTGCTCAGATGAAGAAACTCAAGGACATCTGTGACAAGTAAGAAGAGCTTCTTATAACGAGTCACGACTGATATAGCCGGTCCTTTTCATTTCTTTATGGACAGTTCAGCTGCAGTACCTCAATACCCTGAGCTGGTGGGGGCGCTGATATGTAGGATGTTTTATAGTAGAGTCGTTATTCTGTAATACTGATGCTAGATAAAACCAGGCTTGTTCAAATTCCATGTCAACTTGGAAAATCAAGAAAAACAGCAAACACTAGTACATCATGTAACTGTGGGAGCAAAGCAGGGTTCTTGAAGCGTATTGTATCTCGAGTTGGTATGGACATGGTATCTCGAGTTGGTATGGGAATCTGACTGTGAAATACAAAGCTCAAATAGAAAGAATTGTAAAAACGGCTGGGAAGATCATGGGCCTATCTTCTCCCCCAAGCCATTTTTGAGCAGACGGTAATAAGGCAAGCTAAGAATGTAACCTCTGACCCCTCACATGTTCTTTACTCAGAATATGAACTAATGAGATCAGGTAGAAGGTATAGGACACCACAGTGCAGACACAACCGTTTTAAACATTCATTTGTACCTCTTTCTATAAAACTGTTAAATAGGTAGTCATTTCCCCTTACATAGGGGTAAGCACTTAGGTGTATATTAGTGCTGTATAGTTGGACTAATTCTGGCCTTCGAACGTTCGCTGGGAATTATAGGGCGAACGTTCGCTAAAAAAAAAAGCAGCATGCAACCCCCCCCCCCCCCCCCCCCCCCCCCCCCCCCGCGGCGCGCGTCTACTAACTCTTAAAATCGTGGATGTTGCCATCGGTAGATAAGTTTTTCTACTGCCCTGAGATGTGATTGACATCTGTGAATACACCAGTCATGACACCGCTCTCCTTTCTCTCCTTTCTGATGAGACTGATCCGACACAGCCACGGTAACACGCTGTTTGGATTGCCAATACATGCTGTCCGTCGGCTCGTTTAATTATTTGTTTGCTGTGAACGACTACGTGTCTATTATTGTATGTATAGGCTTAAGCCTGCTGCCCACCAGCCTGCTATGGTGGTCAGTGAACCATAACACCAACCTTAACCAAAGGCTGGTTTAATTATTTGTTTGCTGTGAACGACTACGTGTCTATTATTGTATGTATAGGCTTAAGCCTGCTGCCCACCAGCCTGCTCTGGTGGTCAGTGAACCATAAAACCAACCAGTCAGCGTGCAGCTCTATAGAGTACAGACGGAGTTGCGCAAACTCCGTTCACTTCCTAGAGCTAGTCTAATGGCGGATCGCCTACATAAACCTCTATTGAGAATGGGACACCTTCAGTGAAAACAATGCATTTCTAACTGCAGTAACAGCGCGTTTCACAGCGAGTTTCTGACCCCTCAATGTCGCAGATCTACTAGATGAGGGGAAAAGTTAAATAAATAAATAAATGCGAATGGTTCGGCACCATTAATATTCGTTCGCGTGGCGACCTTAGCGAGCGAATGGTTCGAATCCCGAGCTTCGGTATACAGCCCTAGTGTATATGTTATCTGTTCTTGTGTTGTGTTGTCTGCTGGTTTGTTTTTTGTCTATTGTCCTATGTATGCAGCTGTGGTCCTGTCTCCAAGACAAGTTTCTCCTTCGGGAGACCAATAAAACGAAACTTGAACTTGAACTTGTCAGTAGCGGGACTTGAACCCACAACCTTGTGTTTTTCCGGGGTCTGGCACTCTACTGACTGAGCTATCCAGGCACAGTAACTTTCTGAATTGTTGTTGAAACAACCCATAAGACAGCACCAAGCAGTAAGCAATATGAACAATATGCACAATTCAGCAATCTGAGGGTGAAGCCTAGTGGTCAAAGTGTTACTCAAGGAGCATGTGGAAACAAGTTCCACATGCTTGTGGAAACAAGTTCCACATGCTTATTCCTCTCACACAATCTGGCACAATGTATTTGCTCCAGTGTTGCCAGAGAGAAACAAGCAGAAACAAAGCATGTTTAGATTAGGGGCAATAGAAGTATTTTCACAAACAAGCAATTTTCATTGGCTCGTAAAAACACAATTCACTAAAAACAAAATTCACACCCATTTCATATTCTCATGGCTCCAAAGTTCATGTGTAGGTCATTTTCATGCATTTTGGTCAAAGATTGTTAGAGCCATTTAACTGTTTTCATATAATTCAAGATGGCAGGTCATCTAAAGGTCAGAGGTCAAAAGTCAGTCGGGTTGGTCTAAGACAGTGGTCGGCAACCCAAGATGCTGAAAGAGCCATTTTCGACCCAAAATTAAATGCAAAATCTGTCTGGAGCCGCATTTTATTATTATTTTGAGAGTGTGCAAAGTGTGCAAATTTCTGAAGAAAGGTTGTGTTTCACCATGTTAATGATTTTTCTTGAGACCTTTTTTCTGAGAGTGTGCAAATGTGAACCAAATGGACCCTGGCGGGTCCATTTGGTTCCATTTGCACACTCTCAGAAAAAAAGGTCCTCAAAGAAAAATCATTAACATGGTGAAACACAACCTTTCTTCAGAAATGGAGTTTCTAAAAAAAAAAAAAATAAATAAATAAAGGAGTTTTACAGAACTCCATTTCTAGTCCACACAACATCTCTAAGGTATATTAATGACATAGTAAACTGAGTAAACCTTTGAAAACGGGTGGTTCAGATTGAAAGCTCAACCTCTGATAACTGCTGGGCTTTTTTGACATGGCCAAGTGCTACTTTAACTGCGACTGTCAGACAGTGCAACACGTTTTGGGTGACTGAAATGTTTATATTATTTTGGTGTGGATCACCCCAGTGTGTATGTAATAATGCTACAGCCACTGAGCCACTAGGGCTGTGTTCTGGAGCCCAGTGTGTGTATGTAATAATGCTACAGCCAGGGAGCCACTAGGGCTGTGTTCTAGAGCCCAGTGTGTATGTAATAATGCTACATCCAGGGAGCCACTAGGGCTGTGTTCTAAAGCCCAGTGTGTATGTAATAATGCTACAGCCACTGAGCCACTAGGGCTGTGTTCTAGAGCCCAGTGTGTATGTAATAATGCTACAGCCACTGAGCCACTAGGGCTGTGTTCTAGAGCCCCAGTGTGTATGTAATAATGCTACATCCACTGAGCCACTAGGGCTGTGTTCTAGAGCCCCAGTGTGTATGTAATAATGCTACATTCACTGAGCCACTAGGGCTGTGTTCTAGAGCCCAGTGTGCATGTAATAATGCTACAGCCAGGGAGCCACTAGGGCTGTGTTCTAGAGCCCAGTGTGTGTATGTATTAATGCTACAGCCAGGGAGCCACTAGGGCTGTGTTCTGGAGCCCCAGTGTATATGTAATAATGCTACAGCCAGGGAGCCACTATAGGGCTGTGTTCTGGAGCCGCATGCGGCTCAGGAGCCGCAGGTTGCTGACCCCTGGTCTAAGAGCACCTGGAGATCTGATGACGGTTCACGGTAGAGATCCACAGATCTACGTAGTGGAGGGCAAGAGAGATTATCTCAAATAGGGCCATTAAAGTCCTCTTTTTTAACCTATTGTGTCCTGACCCTCGATTGGAGTTTCTGACACCAGATTATACAGTAGTTTCTGACACCAGATTATACACAGAGAAAAACCAATGGTCAAAAACAACCTAACTTCGGTCAAATTTCAACCAAACGTAGAGGTTGAATAAGGACCAACTGGGTCTTTGGTCAATTTGACCAAATAATGCGTGTTATTATATTTGACCGAATGCATTTGGTTACATTAATAACCCAATTATGAGGGTCAACATAACCTAAGTACCAGTTGATTTGACCGAACATATTAGCTTGCATCAATAACCTAATTTTGATGGTCAAGATGACCCAAATACCAGTTGATTTGACCAGACATATTAAGTTGCATTAATAACCTAATTTTGAGGGTCAAGATTACCCAACTGCCAGTTGAATTGATACAGAATATTCAGTTAACCCATTTGTTTTATTAAAGGGAAATTCCACCCATTTAAAGGGGAACTTCGCCACTTTTCAACACTCTTTGTGTGGTGTTGGTCATTAGCATACATGCTAATGGCCTCCTGATTAATAACATTGGGATTCTGTGGCTCCAGCGCCGTGCTTCCCAGCACAGCGAGTATGTGGACGGGTAAGGTTACCTTACCGGTCTGAGTAACGGTCTGAGTGCCGCTGAAGGAAAAGTCGTTGCAGTGTTGTGTTTACAGTGTTGGATGCATTCCTCGGCTTTAGTATCTGTATCTGTTCCTGTAAAAAGTATAAATAATTTCATTTTTCGTCATTTTGTCCGAGAAATTCTACAATACCCACAGTGCACCGCGGCATCCGCTCAGCAGAGTGCGCGCACAGCCGTTGAGCGGTCTTTTCTGACGAGTCCAACTGGTGGAAGCAGTATTAGCCGAAGCAGTGTAGTTGTGATCGAAAGATAAACTTTATATTTAGTTGGTAGTAGTGGGAGTTTTACTAGTAGTAGTTGTTAGTAGTATGGTGGTGTTGATAGTAGTAGCAGTGAAGTAGTAGTTGGTGGTGGGGCTGGGGAGGAGGAGGAGGAGAAGGAGAGGATTAGTTAGCGTTTGAGATAGGAGGAGGGGGAGGAGGAGGCGACGGAGTAATAGTAATAGTAGTAGTAGTAGTACTTGTACTCGTACTACTAGTAGTGGTAGTAGTAGTGGTAGTAGTAGCAGTAGTAGTAGTAGTAGTGGTGTTGGTGGTGGTCGTGCTCGTAGTAGTACAACGTTAGTTGTTGACTATGGCTGCTCCTGACGACTTTTTGGATGACGACGAGTTTTTTTCCCTGCTGTCGGAATCCACTGTACAGCGTTATTTATATGAGCCGGAGTACAGCGAGGAGGAATTACAGCAGCGAGAAGGACAACAACAAAACAAATGCATTACATCAATACCAGGAAAACCAACATATACACAATATCAAGAATGACGTAATAAAATGTAGTTAAATGTAGTTATAATAAAATGCGTATTAGGCTACAGACCCACAGGCCACGCAGAATTATTATTTTAGCTGTACTAGTAAATAATTGCACTGCTATTCGAGTTATACACTAGGGACATTCCTAACATCAGTTTCTACATGCTGTGCTGGGGGACCCCTACTTGACATTTCTAACATCAGTTTCTACATGCTGGGGACCCCTAGCCCTGTTCCATTGCGTAGAACAGGGAAGGGGACCCCCTACTCGACATTTCTAACCATTTTCCACATGTTGGGGACCCCTACTCAACATTTGTAACATCAGTTTCTACATGTTGGGGGACCCCTACTCGTCATTTCTAACACCATTTTCTACATGTTGGGGACCCCTACTCAACATCTGTAACATCAGTTTCTACATGTTGGGGACCCCTACTCAACATTTCTAACAAAACGTTGGTGTACATAAATGCCTGGTTTACAATGGGGCTCTATGGGCTTGTAGACTATAACCATAACAGACGTAACCAAAACATATATTCCCGTCGTGGTTCAGAATGGAAATAAAGCAAGGGAGACATTATTTCCTATTTCCTATTCACACGCATTTATCTATCAAGTTGCAGCCTGCCCTGCAGCATAAGCACAACACAATGGAGTTATTCTTCCAGTAAACACGCTTATGATAAAAGTAAAAATTTCAAACTTAACTGCAAAAGTGCTCAGGTAGAGTAGTATTTCGGGTTTGCAGAGAAAGAAGCAGTAGCAAAACTGACAGCAGTTGGGACATACCACTCACTCGTTTAAAAAAAGAGGGGGGGAATTGGACCAGTCCACTCCATCAAAAAATCAATCAACCAAAGTCTGTGACCTAACAAATTTGGTTTATTCTCATTAAAACAACCCAAAACCAATAACCAAATAAAACAACACCATGAATTCGGTCAAATAAAATCCCTGCAACCCAGGAAAAGGTTATGGCTTCAAGAAATAACCCAGGAAATTGTGACCTAACACCATTGACAGAAAAGTGTTT
>CM076969.1:54513208-54564504 GCA_039105355.1 Benthosema pterotum | reverse complement strand
AAAAAAAGAAACAATAAATCAATGTAGGAAATATAAATAATAATAAAACAATGCCAAAACGAAAATAAGCAGAAAGAAACGAAACTGAAGAAAACTATAGAAAACACATGAAATCTATGTCCTCATTAAGTCCCGGAGGATTAAGGGCATCAAGGGAGTGAAATTCAAGAACGTTTCGCGTTGAGTTTTTTTTTAAACGTCCCCCCCCTCTAGGGAGCGGCTTCTGATGTGTTCTAAACACAATACGTAGACAACGATCATTACTATTATGCGCCTCCTGGAAATGACGAGCTATAGGATACACTGGATTATTGGCGCGAATAGCATATTTATGCTCCGCCAGGCGGTCCCTTAAACGGCGCTTGGTCCTGCCAACAGATAGAAGAAACCCCGGGCATGTGCATGTGAGCCTGTATATTACATGGGTGGTGTTGCAATTAATAAAATCGTTAATCCTATATGTTGTCTTTGTTTTTAAGTCCATAAAAGATTTGGTTTGTTCAACATTTGAACAGTGTGGACAATTCAAACACGTGTTTGTAGTCTATTAAATATATGAGGTCTCATTGCTCATATTTTAATAGACTACAGTATAACGTCGGTATTTGACCATATTCGGTATTCGATATTTTTTTATAGACCCAACGATATTACTCGTTACTGATTTCAAAATATCGCGTTAAACGGTGGTAATACCGGTATATTGCCAAGACTACCTACCTACCTACCTACCTACCTACCTACCTACCTACCTACCTACCTACCTACCTACCTACCTACCTACCTACCTACCTACCTACCTACCTACCTACCTACGCTGCTATTTTTCAATGAAAGTTAAAACGCCACAAGTACAGAACACTGGTTTAAGTTACTATTTTTCAATACCTAACTGGACATTTCTCTTTTCCCTTTTTTACCTTGATGACTATGATTTTACCTTCATGATTTGCCGCCTCTAACTTTTTTGAAGTCATTATTTTGTACGTATTGAATTATTTTGTCGAATTGAATGAACTGAACACATTGGTAAACTATTGTAAACAAGTGTATTCTCAACTCGTGTGTCCAATCGTTTTTTTTTTTTTTTTTTCCAGATTTGCTGTAGTTTGTACTTGAATTGTACTGTAATTCTCCAAGCTGTGTTTTGTTGCAGTGTGTACTTGACTTGACTCTTTTAATAATATAAAAAAATAATAATAATTCATTTATTCTGTCTGTCTGTCTGTCTGTCTGTCTGTCTGTCTGTCTGTCTGTCTGTCTGTCTGTCTGTCTGTCTGTCTGTCTGTCTGCCTGCCTGCCTGCCTGCCTGCCTGCCTGCCTGCCTGCCTGCCTGCCTGCCTGCCTGCCAGTCTGAAGCAGCGGCTAAGATGGCTGAATACTGCCGTTCCATCTTCGGTGAAGCTCTGTTGATAGATCCACTGGACAAATACCCTGTGAGTACACACACACGCACACGCACGCACACACACACACACACACACACACACACACACAACACACACACACACACACACACACACACACACACACACACACACACACACACACACACACACACACACACACACACACACACACACACACACACACACACACACCACACCCCAATAAGTAAATAATGTACTAGATGTACAAACTAGGCCTGGGACTTTAACTGATTCATCGAGATGAATGAATTACATTAACAATAACGTGATTTAAAACTGAAATGACTAACGCTGTGGTGTCTGACCAGAGAATAATGTCACAGTGTGGACACAGGGCTTAAAGTAAGGCTGCAAAACCATTATGCTGATGGTATAATTCCAGTGCATGTTGGGATCTCTGGGACTCTGGGATCTATGGGCAGTTTCCCACCAATCAGATGATGGGATTTTTATTTATTTAAGAAAACTCACTCATTTATTGACAAAGCAAACTGTGTGTGTGTGTGTGTGTGTGTGTGTGTGTGTGTGTGTGTGTGTGTGTGTGTGTGCTGTGCGTGTGCGTGCGCGTGCGCGTGCGCGCGTGCACATGCGTGTGGGTCAGAGCCGGATTTAGCCAACCCTACTTGGTAGGCTGAAAGAATGGTAGTTGGGTAACCCAAAGTTGTGGTTTTCAAACTTTTTGATACCTGGGCCCACCATTTATTCAGCATTTGAGCCACGGACCACCATTTGATGACATTTCAGCCCCACAGACCCCCCCAAAACTAAAGATTTATTTTGCTTTTCTCCACCAGGCTGGATTTGGGGAAACCAACAGTCAACCAACATACAGATCAAAATGACCATTAATCTTCTACATTCTCTAGTTATGTAGACTTGGGGCTAATTCACATGACGAATATTTTAACTCTTGAGAGTGTGAACATGAAACCAAATGGACCCGCAAGGGTCCATTTGGTTTCATATTTACGCTCTCAATGAGTTACATCTGTCTGGTTAACCAACTGTCCACCATTTAGCTGGGGACCACCTGGACCTCTCTCAACCACTCTGATAACCTGAGATGAAAACCACTGATATTACCTTTCATTGGGGGGCATACAGGATGCACATCTGGGTGGGCTCTCTGCACACCCCTGCCCCCCCCTCTAGATCCGGCCCTGAGTATAGTCATCATTATAATAGAGATTACTGTGTAAAAGGTCAGTAGGGCATTGTGGAATCCAAAGGTCACTCCAGGCAGAACAATTCATTAAGGCTCTTAATGCCACCTCTGTGTTTAACCAGCAGCAGATGCTTTATACCCGAGGGGTCGATTCGCGCCCACGTTGCACGCCCACGGGTTGGTGTGGTGTGCGCACGTGCGTGTGATGTTGTGTGTGTGTGTGTGTGTGTGTGTGTGTGTGTGTGTGTGTGTGTGTGTGTGTGTGTGTGTGTGTGTGTGTGTGTGTGTGTGTGTGTGTGTGTGTGTGTGTGTGTGTGTGTGTGTGCCTGCCTGCGTGGGTGCGTGCGTGCATGCGTTTATTGTAGAATTTGAGAGCTAGACAGACATTGTAAGGACCTTTTAAACATTAAAGGGGAAGTCCACCGATTTTCAACATTCTAATATGTCATTAATATATACCCTATAGGTGCTAGGTGGACATGATTGAAAAAGTCCCCCCCCATTCTGTGTTACCAAGAAATGGAGGTCTGAAGAAAACCACTATCATGGTGAAACATCTTGATGACATCATCAAGATGTATTTTCATCATGTTAATGGATTTTAGAGGATTCTTTTGTCTGAGAGCGTACAAATGGAACCAAATGAACCCGTTAGGGTTTGGTTGCATTTGTACGCTCTCAGAAAAAAAATTAAAATGGGTGGAATTTACCTTTAAAAAAAACCTTAAAAAAATGTTTTTATGCTTAAAAACCCTTAAAACAGATACTAGAAAAAAATATATCATGACACTTAAAAATATATTTATTTATTTAGCCTCCCAGACCAAAATGACAACAAAAGAATGTTTTGTTGTCGTTCGATAATTTTTATCCACCATTCCATGCTGTGTGTTATCAAATTCTTGTACGTTGTACATTATAATTTATTAATAACAATAACAAAAAAGAACAAATATCAACCAAATGGATCCAAGCGGGTCCATTTGGTTCACATTTGTACACTCTCAGAAAAAAATAAAAATGGGTGGAATTCCCCCTTAAGAGGCGTCCCCCCACTTCCACTACAACAATGACTACAACTAAAGGAAAGCAGCAACTTAAAACCAATTAACGGTCATCTTTAATCTTTAAATGTCTCTCATAACAAGCTAAAGCATGAACGTTCATCGGAGAAGAAAAAGTCAAAGTTGCCCTTTAAGCACTGCTGCGCTAGTACAAGAAATCACTGATGTTTCGATCTTGCGTCTGTTGTCGTTTGATAATTTTATCCACAATCCATGCCGTGTTAGCAAATTCTTGTACGTTGTACATTATAATTTATTAATAACAATAACAAAAAGAACACACATAAAAGTGAGATTATGGAGATAAGTCGTTTCTGCTGTGTGCTACGATATTTTCATGATTCATGATATTTTCATGATTAGACTTACAGTTAAGTATGCTAACTAACTGTGGGTGAATGTGTATATTTGTTAGGGGTGGGGGGAAAAAAATCCATATGCCAATATATTGCAATTCTTGCCATGATTTCAACACCGAATCGCCAGTTCAAAATCGATTCATAGGTCCTATTATTAACCTTTGTGTCCTGAACGCGTTTTTGGTGTTTTATCTGTTGAAAAATAGCGATCAACAAGCTCATGTCGCGCCACGAGTGGCGCGACATGAGCTTGTTGTTCTGCTATTTTAAAAATTTGTGAAAATGTGCTGCAATCTCTGAATACATTATTTTTGGAAGCAATCTCAATTTTTTCGCTTCTGGGGAATCCCTAGAACAACATGTTTTCAGATGGGGTCTGCAGCCAAATATGATAATTCTGGTGGTCCTTGGCTTGGCCTTGACACAGGAACACAGATTTTTCAGAAAAAAACAGAATCTAGTGTCAGAACTATAGAATTAGTGTCAAAAAACTCGATTCTAGCGTCAGAAACTAAATTCTAGTTCAAAAGTAGATCCTATCATCAGAGAAACTATAATTTAGTGTCAATAACTAGGAATCTAGTGTCTGAAACTACTGTAGAATCTAGCGTCAAAAGCTAGAATGTTGCTGCAGCTATAATCTGGTGTCAGGACTATGTATATCTGTGTCAGAAACTCCAATCGTGGGTCAGGACAAATGGGTTAATGTTTTCATGTCAGAAAGACTGACCGACTTATCAGGCTGCATTGATCTGTATGATTGAGCTTTCTGTTATTTATATTGTTTTAAAATTGCTTTAAGATGTTCTAGTTGATTGAACTTGTTAGGTGAAACCAACTTGATGACATCATCAAGTCGTGTTTGTGTTGTGTTTGTTAATGATTTTTCTTTTGCCACCTTTTTTTTTTTTTTTTTTTTTTTGAGGGTTTACCCGTTAGGGTCCATTTGGTTCCATTTGTACGCCCTCAGAAAAAAAAATCTTGAAAATGGTTGAATTCCCATTTAAGATGTTCTAGTACAGGGTGGTCCGGGGATGGTCCGGGGACCACCAGTGGTCCTTGAGAGGGTTCCAGGTGGTCCTCAGCTAAGTTGGTTAACCAGATGTAACTCTTGAGAGCGTAAAAAACATTTTTACACTCTCAAGAGTTTAAAATAGTCATCATCTGAGCTCTACACAACTACACAACTAGAAGATGGACAAAAGCATAAGAAATCTTTAGTTTTAGGGGTCTGTGGGGCTAAAATGTCCTCAAATGGTGGTTCGTGGCTCAAATGCTGAATAAATGGTGGTCCCTGGAATCAAAAAGGTTGAAAACCACTGTTCTAGTATAATAAAGGCACATGTCATTTGTGGGGAAAAATGCAGTAAAATCGAATCGCAGCATAATTAACCCTTAGTGTCCTGAACGCGTTTCGGTGTTTTATCTGTTGAAAAATAGCAGATCTACAAGCTCATATCGCGCCACCGAGTGGCGCGATATGAGCTTGTAGTTCTGCTATTTTTGAAAAAATGTGAAAATGTGCTGCAAATCTCTGAATACATTATTTCGGAAGCAAACATTTTTAACTCAAATCTTTGCTTCTGGGGGATCCCTAGAACAACATGTTTTCAGATGGGGGTCTGCAGCCAAATATGGATAATTCTGGTGGTCTTGGCTTGAAATATGTTCGCATCACTGACACAGGAACACAGATTTTTCAGAAAAACTAGAATCTAGTGCCAGAAACTATAGGATCTAGTGTCAAAAGCTCGATTCTAACGTCAGAAACTAGATTCTAGTGTCAAAAAGTAGATCCTAGCATCAGAAACTATAATTTAGTGTCAATAAATAGTGTTGGAAACTAGTGTAGAATCTAGCGTCAAAATCTAGAATGTTGCTGCAGCTATAATCTGGTGTCAGGAACTACTGTATAATCTGGTGTCAGAAACTCGAATCGAGGGTCAGGACACAATGATGTTTTCATGTCAGAAAGACTGACCGACCTTATCAGGCTGCATTGATGTGTATGATTGAGCTTTCTGTTATTTATATTGTTTAATTTGCTTTAAGATGTTCTAGTTGATTGAACTTGTTGAGGTGAAACACATTAACTTGATGACATCATCAAGTTGTGTTTGTGTTGTGTTTGTTAATGATTTTTCTTTTGCGACCTTTTTTTTTTTTTTTTTTTTTTTGAGGGTTTACCCGTTAGGGTCCATTTGGTTCCATTTGTACGCCCTCAGAAAAAAAAATCTTGAAAATGGGTTGAATTCCCATTTAAGATGTTTTAGTACAGGGGTTTTCAACAGGTGGTCTGGGGACCACCAGTGGTCCCTGAGAGGGTTCTAGGTGGTCCCCAGCTAAGTTGGTAACCAGATGTAACTCTTGAGAACGTAAAAACATTTTTACACTCTCAAGAGTTAAAATAGTCATCATCTGAGCTCTACACAACTACACAACTAGAAGATGGACAAAAGCATAAGAAATCTTTAGTTTTAGGGGTCTGTGGGGCTAAAATGTCGTCAAATGGTGGTCCGTGGCTCAAATCCTGAATAAATGGTGGTCCTTGGGATGAAAAAGGTTGAAAACCACTGTTCTAGTATAATAAAGGCACATGTCATTTGTGGGGAAAAATGCAGTATAAAATCGAATCGCAGCATAATTAAGAATCGTCCCTCCCCTAATATTTGTGCATATCCCTGTGTTTGTGTGTGTGTGCACGTGGTGTGCAGTTGGAGTCGGGCGTTCCGCTGCCCAGCCCTCAGGAGCTCATGGGTAAGATCCTGATCAAGAACAAGAAATCCCACAAGCCTCCTGTCGCCCCGGACACCAGGAGACTGGCAGACCAGGCAGCCAATCAGAGCAACGACTCCTCGTCTCCTAGCAACAACCCAGGAGGTAAGAATCAGAGAATTAGAAACTATCTCCATACACAAAATCCCTACAACCAGGGGTGTAGTGGAGGGGGGACACGAGGGGACGGCGTCCCCCCACTTCTCACATCTAAAATATTTTATATACAGGGGTGTAGTGGAGGGGGGACGCGGGGGGACGGCGTCCCCTCACTTCTCACATCTAAAATATTTTATATACAGGGGTGTAGTGGAGGGGGGACGCGGGGGGGCAGCGTCCCCCCACTTCTCACATCTAAAATATTTTATATACAGGGGTGTAGTGTCAGGGGGACGCGGGGGGACGGCGTCCCCCCACTTCTCACATCTAAAATATTTTATATACAGGGGTGTAGTGGAGGGGGGACGCGGGGGGACGGCGTCCCCCCACTTCTCACATCTAAAATATTTTATATACAGGGGTGTAGTGGAGGGGGGAGACGGCGGGGGACGGCGTCCCCTCACTTCTCGCATCTAAAATATTTTATATACAGGGGTGTAGTGGAGGGGGACGCGGGGGGGCAGCGTCCCCCACTTCTCACATCTAAAATATTTTATATACAGGGGTGTAGTGGAGGGGGACGCGGGGGGACGGCGTCCCCCCACTTCTCACATCTAAAATATTTTATATACAGGGGTGTAGTGGAGGGGGGACACAAGGGGACGGCGTCCCCCCCACTTCTCACATCTAAAATATTTTATATACAGGGGTGTAGTGGAGGGGGGATGCTGGGGGGGCGAGGCGTCCCCCCACTTCTTACATCTAAAATATTTCATATACAGGGGTGTAGTGGTGGGGGGACGCGGGGGATGCGGCGTCCCCCCCACTTCTCACATCTAAAATATTTTATATACAGGGGTGTAGTGGAGGGGGGACGCGGGGGGACGGCGTCCCTCCACTTCTCACATATAAAATATTTTATATACAGGGGTGTAGTGGAGGGGGGACGCAGGGGGACGGCGTCCCCCACTTCTCACATCTAAAATATTTTATATACAGGGGTGTAGTGTCAGGGGGACGCGGGGGACGGCGTCCCTCCACTTCTCACATCTAAAATATTTTATATACAGGGGTGTAGTGGAGGGGGGATTCGGGGGACGGCGTCCCCCCACTTCTCACATCTAAAATATTTTATATACAGGGGTGTAGTGGAGGGGGGACACAGGGGGAAGGCGTCCCTCCACTTCTCACATCTAGAATATTTATATACAGGGGTGTAGTGGAGGGGGACACAGGGGGAAGGCGTCCCTCCACTTCTCACATCTAGAATATTTTATATACAGGGGTGTAGTGGAGGGGGGACGCAGGGGGACGGCGTCCCCCCACTTCTCACATCTAAAATATTTTTGGGGCAAAAGGAGGCCTATGTTTTTTGTCTTGTCATTTACTTTTATGGATACAATTAGGCATTGTAAACAATCTTTCTCAATATGTTATACTTGTTTTAATAGTGTGTCTGTGTGTGTTGCGCAGGCGCACACAAATGTGCATGCAAATGCAAGTGTGCATGCACGTGTCTTAAAGGGGAATTCCACTCATTTTCAATATTTTACTATGTCATTAATATACCTTAGAGATGTTGTGTGGACATGGTAAAAAAAAAAAGTTCCCCCATTCTGTGTTTCCTAGAAATGGAGGTCATTAGCATGGTTAAATACGGTACATCTTGATGTTTCAAGAAAAGCCTTCGAAACTCAGCATGTTGATGAGTTTCCTTTTTTCTGAGAGTGTACAAATGTGAACCAAATGGACCCGCTAGGGTAAAAATGGGTGGAATTCCCCTTAAGAGGCGTCCCCCCACTTCCACCACAACAATGACTACAACTAAAGGAAAGCAGCAACTTAAAACCAATTAACAAGTCATCTTTAATCTTTAAATGTCTCTCGTAACAAGCTAAAACATGAACGTTCATCGGAGAAAAAAAAAGTCAAAGTTGCCCTTTAAGCGCCGCTGCGCTAGTACAAGAAATCACTGATGTTTCGATCTCGCGTCTAACTCAGAGACATAAAACCTATAATCAATGTATGTAGGTGGTGATTAAGCAGCATTCTTTCTTCTTTCTCTCCACGTTGGACTGCAATGCAATCTATTATTTATGGTGTCTTCTTGCCTCCGGGAAAGAAACTTGGGGGGGGGAGGAATGCCCCCCTAAATGCCCTGACTGCCCCACCAGTCAGGGCATTTAGGGGGCATTTAGCCGGTTCGATCCCGGGCTCTGCAGGAGCCCGGGATCGAACCGGCAACCTTGCGGTTACCATCCGGTGACTCTACCCCTGATCGCCTTACATAGCTTGTGCATCACATTCACACACACATTAATACACTAATGGCAGTGAAAACCATGCAAGGTACCTACTAGCACATCAGGAGCAATTAGGGGTTCAGTGTCTTGCTCAAGGACACTTCAACACTAACTCTGCAGGAGCCTGGGATCGAACCGGCAACCTTGCGGTTACCATCCGGTGACTCTACCCCTGATCCACTGCATCAACAACACAAATTTCTAAGATATTTCAACTGAACATGCTTGTAGTATATTTAAAACAATTTGAAAGACTATGCTGCTAACTACAGTTGTCACACCACTAATTCACACCATTCATCATTCAAAAAAGGCAAATCTCTGACTGAGTGAGGCTGCTTTATTTATGCATGCTTCGTGCCTGGTGCAACTTCAACAACAACTGATGTTATTATTGATGCTTTACTTGCTTAATATAAGTCCTGTACGAGTTAGAAATGTTGTGGATCACAGAACTAAAGAAAATACATCAAATAGAAGATAGGTTTTGTGTTAAGATGGATATAATAACCATGGCAAAATGCATAGTTATGTATTCAATGTGGGGGTTTGGGGTGAATTTAAACGAAAATACCATTAAAATACCATACCATTTTCACCTGCTCCCCCCAATTGGGAAAGGAATAAATTTGACAGTCTTGAACAGAGGCACAAGGAGTATTCAGAAATAATTGTTTATTTGCTTTTTTGTTGTTTTTTCCCACAGAAATAGAGGCTGAGAGTGATGAAGAAGATGACGATGAAGATGACGACGGTAAAAAGGTCAGCAGTGGTACTTTTGCAGTTTTTTTTTTGCAATTGTTTATTATTTTGATTACATTGATTTATTAGATTTGATCAGGGGCGTTTTTGCCATTAGGCAGACTAGGCAGTTGCCTAGGGCGCCATGAGGGGAGGGAAGTGAGGGTTAGGGGGCAACCACCAGACATGCTTTAAAAGGATCCCATATCCCATAGGATCTCATATGGAAAAATACATTATACTTATCCTCTATAACTAGAATTGAACATTTAAAACATCATATGTTATTTAGTTTAACAATAGTCCATATGGTATCCCTTGGGGGCACCATCCACGCCACTGGATTTGATCTACAAGCACACCACACAGTGTGTATGGCTTTTATGATTTGATTTCGGAACATTTTGAACCACCTTGAGAAACTGTGAGGCAAGAATCATTTGTGAACAGTATCACCTTTAGAGATAGTTCATATGTTTGGAACTTAAGTTTGAAATAGTGACCATTAACACATTAAGTGCCTTTGAGGAACCTGTGAGTCCATTTTAACAACTTGGACTCATAAAACGGTTTCACACCGTCAAGTGCACTCGGTGTGTTAACACATCGAGTGCCCTTGACGGTGTGAGTCAGTGTTAATATAGTTGTTAATATAGTTGTGTTGAGTTCTGCTCTGGTTTTAGTGAAGTACGAAGTAGTTCCGGTCATTTTGGAGGGGTCACCGGGGCCACGCAGTAAAAGTAAATGAAACCAGAGAATGAACAATGTCATTTGTATTGTGGAATTATTTCTGAAATATTAACACAACCTTTCATTTTTGATCCCCTCTATCACAGAGAACTACTTTTAGGGCGTAGTGATATAGAGACAAAAAAAAAATCGGAGCTATCCCCCCATTGGGAGAAATGGGAATTTTGATCTAGTTTTTTCACAGAACTGCATGAATTTAGAAGGCATTTGTGGAACATTTGTTGTTGGTGCTGTTGACCACTCCAGGGCTCTGTGGAGCGTTCATCATCCGTGTTGGGCAGTAACGGATTTTAGATTACATATTACTGTAATATTATTACTTTCGCTCCAAAAAGTAAAGTAACGAGATTACTCTGCAAAAATGGGTAATGTAAGTAATGCATTACTTTGCAAGTAACGCCAAGTTACTTGTTCAAAATGAGCTTGTTGTTCCATGCAAAAATAGAACAGATTTAGAAGCTATTGACAGATACTGTAACATCAGAGATGTGCAGTAGATTGTAGATCCAGTCCACATGCTGCATCCTGCGCATCCTGTTATGTACACTACAAATCACTTGCTGCTTTATTTTGTATTTTATTTTTGATTACAAGACCTCAACTGTCTTTAAAAACAGTTGTGAAAAAGTTTAAAAAGTCAAAGAGACAAATTTTGATATCTGGTTTTGTTAGTTGCAGGTCTGTTTTGTGATTCAAGGTTAAAATGTTACCTGCTCCTTTTATTTTTATATATTTTTTTTATTATCTAAGAAAGACATTTACAACGTCGGATTTTGTTGGCTTTGTTTTCAGGTGCAGTTTGTGGGATTGGAGACTATTATTATTATTCCAATAAATTGGATTTAATTCTAAAAAGAGCTTGCTAAATATATTATGTTGTGCATCTCTATTTTTTCAAAGGTGGGAGTTGAGAACTTGGGAAAGTAATAACGTAATATGTAATATATATAATATAATAAGTAAAGTAATCATATTACTTTGTGTAAGGGGTAACGAGTAAAGTAAAGAAGTTACTTTCCTAAGTAATACTGACCAACACTGTTCATCTTGTTGTTTTGTTGTTGTTGTTGACCACAGGGGCTCTGCAGAGCGTGAAGCCGTGGCCACAGAAGAGATGTCCACGCTGGTCAACTACGTGCAGCCCGACCAAGTTTCAACTCCTTTGAAGCTTCCAAGAGTAAGAAACATCACATCACGGCCACACTGTTTTCAATTTAAGCAATTAGCAGATGTTCTTAATCCAACAGTGGACTAAAGGCCAATCATACTCTACAGGAAGTAGACTCACGGTTTAAATTGGAAATCACCCATTTTCAACATTCTAATATGTCATCAGTATACCCTAGAGGTGCTGGTTGGACATGATAAAAAAAAGTTCCCCCCCATTCTGTGTTCCCAAGAAATGGAGGTCTGAAGAAAACCACTAACATAGTGAAACATCTTGATGACATCATCAAGATGTATCTTCATGGATTTCTTTAGATGATTCTTTTTTTCTGAGAAAAAATCTCAGAAAAAAATGTTGAGAATGGGTGGATTTCCCCTTTAAAGAGTTTCACCGCGTTGTAGTTCTTTAAGGCTTCATCCTGGCTCATGCATACTCCAGGGTGAAGCCTTATAAAACTACACCACGGTGAAAAACTTTCACCTAAACTCACTTCACCCTGGAGTGTGTTTGAGCCTTTACAGTTAAGCCAGAACAAATCATGTTAATACTCAAATCAAATACCCAAAACATAGCTAAGAACTTCACCACTTAAATATCTATACAATGAAACTAGGTTAAACTTTTTTTTTCCTGTGATGGCCACGTAACTTTTCCACTTGTAACAGAAAAAGTGTGACGCTCATAAGGGACTTTCAGTTCTGCTGAGTTTGGTGCACAAATGTAGTCTGCTAAGCCAAATGTCAAATGTTTTAGCTTTGGAGAGTTTGTCTGCTTGCATTTGGCCTTGCAAGCTACCATACTTCCCGTCTTTTTGTGACGAACGAATTCAGAATGTCAGCGCGGATTGTATTCTTTGAATACCGACACCATCTCTTGACTGGCGAGACAAGCCTTTTCTTTGAATTGTACAAAAAAAAAAAACTACTACTGCACCGTACATTCTGAATCCTTTTTTTTTCTCTCTTACCTAACTTTTATGCCATTATTCCGTTCTGGGGGGTCACGTTCATGTTCTGACTAGGGTTGTAAGTAATAACTATATACTATATTTGTTGGCAACTAATGGATTTATTGATTTGGTTCCAATTAATCGATTAATCACTGCAGTCGTAGGAGACACACATGGTATAACGGCAATGCACTCACAATCACTGTTGTTTCTTTCTTTTCTCCTATTCGTGTTTGTGTGTGTTTGTGTGCGTGCGTGCATGCATGCGCGCATGTGTGCGTGTGTGTGTGTGGTGTGTATCACTGTGTGTGTGTGTGTGTGTGTGTGTGTGTGTGTGTGTGTGTGTGGTGTGTGTGTGTGTGCATGTCACTGCGTGTGTGTGCCTGTGTGTGCATGTGTGTTTGTGTGCATCAACGTGTGTCACTGTGTGCGTGCCTGTGTGTGTGCATGCCTGCGTGTGTGTGTGTGTGTGTGTGTGTGTGTGTGTGTGTGTGTGTGTGTGT
The DNA here is from genome assembly GCA_039105355.1 of Benthosema pterotum. Lineage (NCBI taxonomy): Eukaryota > Metazoa > Chordata > Actinopteri > Myctophiformes > Myctophidae > Benthosema > Benthosema pterotum. Next base: position 54,551,198 of record CM076969.1, on the reverse strand, counting down.
GTGTGTGTGTGTGTGTGTGTGTGTGTGTGTGTGTGTGTGTGTGTGTGTGTGTGTGTGTGTGTGTGTGTGTGCGTGCGTGCGTGGGTGCCTTTGTGTGTGTGTGTGCGTGTGTGCGTGCCTGTGTGTGTGTGTGTGTGTGCGTGTGTGCGTGCGTGCGTGCCTGTGTGTGTGTGCGTGCGTGCCTGCGTGCGTGCCTGCGTGTGTGTGTGCGTGCGTGCGTGCCTGCGTGTGTGTGCGTGCGTGCCTGCGTGCGTGCCTGCGTGTGTGTGTGCGTGCGTGCGTGCGTGCCTGCGTGTGTGTGTGCGTGCGTGCGTGCCTGCGTGTGTGTGTGTGTGTGTGTGTGCGTGTAGAGGCAGGCCGCTGCCACCACATGTCGTCCTTTGTGGAGACCAAAGCTCTGGAGCATCTCACCAAGTCACCGGTGGAGTTTGTGGAGTATCCTAGACAACTGTTGCCAGGGCAACTACCACGCACCATGGCAACCGCCTCCTCTTCTCCGGTTTAGGTCATTTGCACACCGTGCATGGTGCTGGGCCTCCCTCTTGACATCAATCCACCACCAGTGGAAGTACACTGAATACATTTGGGTTTACTTCATAGTCTACCTGCCAGCCCAATAGAGACACATTGTGATTTGTGAACCCAGGCATGTTGAGTACACCAAGGTTTTTTTTTGCTAGAAATGTTGAGTAGGGGTCCCCAACATAAGGAAAACTGCTGGATGTTAACTTGCATATGTTGCAGTTTTCATAACTGGTATAATATGTCCCCATACCATTAACATACCAACCGCGAGCACATGTTCATCGTTTTCTGCTCTATATGCCACGGCTCAAGCCAGTGCAATCGGTAAAAAACCCTTATTTTGAAGCGCCAGATCTCCTAAACAGGATGTGCGATGACGTCATGCTGTTTCTGGTGTCTGACTAACCTGTCCTCTGATGATCTGAGCAAAAAGTTCTGGGTTAAAAGTCAGAAAGTGACGTCTAGCAGCAACAGTCGATCCATCCGTGTGCCAACGACAACTAGAAGGAGATTCCAAGGAACGGCTCCTGAATGCATTGGATTGAATGGGTGCGAATGGGACAAAATAAATTAAAATGGCCGTGCCCATTGTCCCAAATGAGAGTCAGCAACGGGATCTTTATCAGACGATGCGCTCAGACTAATAGATGATTAGATTGAAGAATGAAATCTACATTTCGTCGTGTTATGCACCGTCGTATAACTGGTATAATATGCCCCCATACCATTAACAACCTATAGAAAACAAAAAAAGTAAAAATGTCATCATGCTTCATGTGGCATGTGATATGGGTTTTCATGATGCTGAATCCCTTCCAAGCATTAGTTGGCTTATTTCACTATGATTAAAATTCAAACTAAAGACTGTATACTGACAATTGCGTAGGAAAATAAAAACATGACAAGGACTAATGGGACTTTTGGAGAACAGATCCAGTAGAACTAATTGACGAGTCAGCATGCATGACTTAGTCCTCTAAGACCTCATCTAAGAGTCACCCACAGCATTTCGGATGGCTAGCATCAGGGGCGTTTTTGGCATTAGGCAAACATGCCCGCATTATCGACGGGTGTGTTTTTGTTTATGTTGGATTCAGCTTTCAAAAACTTCGCGTGCGTGCACGAAACAAAGATCAGTGACACCACTCGATAAACGACCAACGTTAAATGCTCTCTTGATCGCAGGTCGTTTTCTGAGCAAAAAACGCCGGTCCCATTGAAAATGAATTAGGATGCGCAATTTATTCCTCGCCGTCTGTAAGCCCCTTAACTCACCCAGTGCCAGCCCTTTTTCATATTTTTTGAGGTAGCCAGTGCCTGCGATTTTCATCTAAAAGTCATATTTCATATTTCGGTCCATGTTTCCCGACGGACAAGTTAGTTGGCGACACACACTTCCGGTTCCGAGTTGGTCCGTCCCTTATTTTGGTCCGTCAATGGAATATGCGGTCGCTGCACGCTGCTGTTATCATGGGGATCGTATCAAACCAACGACGGTAAGCGACGTAGAGAGACGTAGCTCAACGTAAGGGGCATCGGTCATAACTATATTTTCATAATGATAACGGAGACGTAGATCTATTTCAATGGCAAATTAGGAGTTAATATGGACAAATGCATTATACTTGTCCTCTATAACTAGAATTGAACATTTAAAACACATAATATGTTATATAGCTTAAAGGTAGTTTATAATTTTATTCCTTGGGGGGCGCCATTTTACAGGAGATTTTCCCTAAAGCCCCAGGGAAAATCTTGCCTAGGGCTCCAAAATGCTTAGAAACGCCACTGGCTAGGACAACTTTGTTTTTGTTTTCTCACGGCCCACAGCCAGCTTGGGAATGGCAGGGCAGAAGAGGGCTCACAGTGTTAGTTAGCAGCATGAATGGGATCACTACGCAGGGGCGGATTGGCCATCTGGAGTACAGGGAGTTTTCCCGGTGGCCTGCGCCACCTAGTGGCCTGGACAAGATCCAAAATGCACTAGTGGCACTTCCAAAATGCACTAGAATGTGCTAGATGCTCGCTTGGAACATACAGATCAAAATGACCGTTAATCTTCTACATTCTCTAGTTGTGTAGACTAAGTTGGGCTAATTCACATGATGAATATTTTAACTCTTGAGAGTGTAAAAATTAAACCAAATAGACCCGCAAGGGTCCATTTGGTTTCATTTTTACACTCTCAAAGAGTTACATCTGGTTAACCAGCCCCCCATGGGAAAATATGTGCCAATCCGCCCCTGTCACTATGTGTTTTTTTCTTTGACATTTGCACCTCCACCAGATATAACAAGTCCCAGCTCAGTCGTATTTACCCCAAAGGAACCAGAGTGGACTCATCCAACTACATGCCTCAACTCTTCTGGAACGCTGGCTGTCAGCTGGTGGCTCTCAACTACCAGACTATAGGTAGGAAGTCTCTCAACTACCAGACTATAGGTAGGAAGTCTCTCAACTACCAGACTATAGGTAGGAAGTCTCTCAACTACCAGACTATAGGTAGGAAGTCTCTCAACTACCAGACTATAGGTAGGAAGTCTCTCAACTACCAGACTATAGGTAGGAAGTCTCTCAACTACCAGACTATAGGTAGGAAGTCTCTCAACTACCAGACTATAGGTAGGAAGTCTCTCAACTACCAGACTATAGGTAGGAAGTCTCTCAACTACCAGACTATAGGTAGGAAGTCTCTCAACTACCAGACTATAGGTAGGAAGTCTCTCAACTACCAGACTATAGGTAGGAAGTCTCTCAACTACCAGACTATAGGTAGGAAGTCTCTCAACTACCAGACTATAGGTAGGAAGTCTCTCAACTACCAGACTATACTGTACTACACACAAGTCACAGGCAACTTTAGGCTTTACCAGCAGGGAGGGAGGGCACTTTTTTATTCTACATTTTTTTTATCTGTAACTTATGAGAGATCTGTAACTCATAGGATAATTTCTCTGAGAATTTCTCTCAAGAGTTAAATTATATTTAAACATCTGAATTACGTAATTTTCTAGCTTTAACGATTCGATATGTGTCACAATACATTGTTTGCAATACGATGCACGGACGATATTTGTTCATTTTGGCGAAATTATACAATAAGATTCAGTGATCTGAAACCAAACTATTTAGCGAATAAATTAAATGTGTGTGAGACATGTGGATACTGCAGGATTTTTAAGGGAAAATGTATTATAATGGATATACATACCGGTAAGTAAAAACAGTGATCCGGCAGATATGGACATGGTATTTGAAGACAAGATGTGTTTTTCTTCTTAAAATTCCTAAATACAATGCAAAAAGTACCGTACTTAGTATCGGTATCGATAACGATTCTAGATGTAATAACAAACAAATTGATATAATACAAAGTCAAGCACAATATAATATTTCTTGTTTACAATATATTTTGAGTTTATAAAAATATTAAATAATTATATTTCAATACAATTACTATATTGTTAAACGGCTAGTAATCGTTGACCTTGTACTGGCTGCACCAGATCTGTCCATGCAGTTCAACCTCTTCATGTATGAGTACAACGGTCGCAGTGGCTACAGACTCAAACCAGAGTTCATGAGGCGACCGGACAAACACTTTGACCCCTTCACGGAGACCACAGTGGACGGGATTGTGGCCAACACTCTGTCTGTTAAGGTATGTGAATGGGTGTGTGTGTGTGTGTGTGTGTGTGTGTGTGTGTGTGTGTGTGTTTTTGTGTGTGTGTGTGTGTGTGTGTGTGTGTGTGTGTGTGTGTGTGTGTGTGTGTGTGTGTGTGTGTGTGTGTGTGTGTGTGTGTGGTGTGTGTGTGTGTGTGTGTGTGTGTGTGTGTGTGCACGCGCACGCCCGTACCTTTTTAGATGAGGTTCTGTGGTAGCCTGGATTCCAGCCTGATTAGCTGCGTTCCACACATCTAAACTGTCACTTCATAAATTAGTCTGGCCAGAGCCTGCTTGACTTGCCTTGCCCTGATGTCACCCGTTAAGTAGCCACGCTACTTGTGATTGGATGGTGTTCAAATAAACGTGAACTAGCTAGCGTTTGTTTTCTCAAACAAACCACAGCCCAATCAGAATTGCATTTCAACCTTCATATGCCCCGCCTACCTTTAAGGGATAGGCTACTGGCCAGACTGATTTGCAAAGTGACATGTCAGATGCACAGAACGCAGCGAATCAGACTGGAATACCAGGCTAGTTCTTTGGCCCAATTACTTTGAGGTTCTGCACCTGAAAGAGTCACTGCTGCAGAATACAAATCGTCTCCGTGCGTGTGTATAGGGGCAGATCTAGACATGGGCTTGGGGGGGGGGGGGGGGGGGGGGGGGGCAATGCCCCCCTAAATGCCCAGACTGCCCCACCAAACATGATGGCATGCAAAACAACCCAAGATATTTCAAATCAAAGTGCTTATATTTAAAATGATTTGAAACACTACTACTGCTACTAAACTAACTAACTACAGCTGTGTCACCACTAAACCAACAGCATTTCATCATTGAAAACAGAAAACTCTCTGAGTCAGACCTTTAGCTTTATGCATGCTGCGTGTCTCTTGCAACTTCAACAACAACTGATGTTATTATTGATGCTTAATACTTGCCTAATAAAAGTCCTGTAACCGAAAATGGAATGGGTGCGACTTCATCGCCCGTGGCGCGAAGCGACACGGGCGATGAAGTCGCCCCCATACCATTTTCTCCTGCCCCCCCGCCAATTGGGAAATGTTACATCCGCCCTGCTTGTGCACATGCATATGCGTGTGTGTGTGTGTGTGTGTGTGTGTGTGTGTGTGTGTGTGTTGTGTGTGTGTGTGTGTGTGTGTGTGTGTGTGTGTGTGTGTGTGTGTGTGTGTGTGTGTGTGTGTGTGTGTGTGTGTGGTGTGTGTGGCATGGGGCAGGTGATCTCGGGGCAGCTCCTGAGCGAGCGCAGGGTGGGTGTCTACGTGGAGGTGGAGATGTTTGGACTGCCTGTGGACACCAGGAGGAAAGCCCTGAAGACCAAGACCTCTCAGAACAACAACGCCATCAACCCCGTCTGGGACGAGGAGCCCATCGTCTTCAAAAAGGTAATAATACCCTATTGGCCTGAATTGGCCTGAATAATAAGACTTTTGTTGTTTTTCTCCCAATGGAAATTTCCCAAAAAATGGAGTCGTCTTATATTCAGGGGCTATACTATTTGACATTCAATGTTTTTTTTTTTCTGTAAATGGGTCTAAATGGTAAAAATGAGGGTCGTCTTATATTCGGGACAATACAGTACATTGTTAACTCATCAATATTCATGCAATTTGTTATGGTTCCAAATATATTTGCAGATTCAAGCAAAACACATTCCATTCCTGAATGTATTCCTTACAATTGTGTTATTCATTAAAAAGGATGACAGGAAATGCGAAAATATGAGTCAATATGAGTATGACTAAATTTGGAGGACGGATTGGAAGTGTGCCGTGGATTTAGCAATATTTAACTCAACGAAAATGTTCAAATGAACAAAAGAGAATTTGACTAAATATTAAACGTCGAAACATGGATTAGTAAAAGTGTGTATTTTATGTCTTTGCCAGGTGATTCTCCCAACGTTGGCGTCTCTGAGAATAGCAGCTTTTGAGGAAGGAGGGAAGTTCATCGGACATAGAATTATTCCAGTGTCAGCCATTAGACCAGGTAATTAATTTATCTGTCTGTGTGTCTGTGTAAAACCCCCTAAACTCCAGCAACTATTTATTCTGTTAATCCATTGTGTCGTGATCAGATTCTACAGTAGTTTCTGATGCTAGATTCTAGTTAACAGCGCTAGATTTTAGTTTCCGATGCTAGATTCCAGTTCCTCATGCTAGATTCTAGTCCCCCACTCAGTAGATTGGAGTTTCTGAAGTTAGATTCCAGTTTCTGACACTAGATTCTAGTTCCCGACACTAGATTCTAGTCCATGACACTAAATTCTAGTCTGTGACACTAAATTCTAGTCCCTGGCGCGAGATTCTAGTTTTTCTGGAAAAAATATCTGTCTGTGTCAGTGATGCTTAACATATTTCATAGGAAGGACCCCCAGAAATATCTATTATTTAGCTGCAGAACCTCATCTAAAAACATGTTGTTCTAATCTAGGGGATCCCCCAGAAGCAAAGATTTGAGTTAAAAATGTTTGCTTCCCAAATATTGCATTCAGAGATTTGCACCACATTTTCACAATTATTTTCAAAAATAGCAGAACTACAAGCTTGTAGATCTGCTATTTTTCAACAGCTAAAACACCAAAACGTGTTCAGTACACAAAGATTTAATGTAACAGAGTAAAGCCATACATGCAAAGTTCTGAAAGCATTTTGTGTACTTTTTCAGACTGAATATTGTGTGCCTTCTTCTTCTTCTTCTTGTTTACCTCCATCAGTTCCCTGGCATGCCGCCATGCACCTCCACCCACTAGAGCAGATACGTGTGGGAGTGTTACAGCACACTGTATGCATAATGTGATGTTTTTGCTTGTTTATTTCCTTGCCCTCAGGCTATCGCTACATCGGGCTGAGGAGTGAGAAGAACCAATCCCTGATTCTCCCCGCCGTGTTCGTCTACATAGAGGTCAAAGATTATGTCCCGGATACCTTTGCAGGTACTCTCTCTCTCTCTCTCTCTCTCTCTCTCTCTCTCTCTCTCTCTCTCTCTCTCTCTCTCTCTCTCTCTCTCTCTCTCTCTCTCTCTCTCTCTCTCTCTCTCTCTCTCTCTCTCTCTCTCTCTCTCTCTCTCTCTCTGTGTGTGTCTCTCTTTCTCTCTCTCTGTCTCTCTCTCTCTCTCTCTCTCTCTCTCTCTCTCTCTCTCTCTCTCTCTCTCTCTCTCTCTCTCCAAAAAAATCAAAAGCAGCAGTAGAAATGAATAACCATTTATTTGAATATCAAATGCAGAGCAATACATTCCCCCATCACCTCAAGCCAGTCAATCTCCCCACACGCACTACAATACGATACGACTGACCTTATTAATCCATGAAACTGAGTCCAGCTTGTATTCTCAGTAGCTGGACTAGTAGGGAGGAAATATCCGCACTCACATAAAGTTCATTATTTTTCTTTCTTTCATGATATAACACAGCAGCACTCTATACCTAGAGAAACGTAGGCGTTTCGGCGCTCTGGCCTTCCTCAGCGTTTCAAACTAGGGTCAGTCTCACAGAGACTCCATATACAGCTGCGTCTCGTTGCAGTAAACATTTCAATTTGTGCCATATAATGCATTACGGTTCAGTAGAAACATTTTTTTCATATACAATTGGGAACATACAACAATTGGGAATCCAAGAGGCCCAATGGATTCATTTCCTTCCTGCCTGTATAGTAGGATTTTATGTACATTGTGTGCCTCTGTTTGTACTTGTGTCTGTATGTCTTTTTACCAGTCACTATGGACCATGTGTCTTTAATGAAGTTTGATTGATTGATTGACTATTGCACGTGTGCGTATCTATGTTGTCCTTTGTGTGTCCTATCCTTTGTCTAGATGTGATCGAGGCGCTGTCCAATCCCATCCGCTACGTCAACCTGTTGGAGCAGAGAGCCAGTCAGCTGGCAGCTCTCACTCTGGAAGACGCTGAAGAGGACACTCAGGCTGAGGTACGTTTTTATTGGTTCACGTTTGAACCGGGGGCGGATGTAACATTTCCCAATTGGGGGGGCAGAAGAAAATGGTGGAATTCCGAACTGGTTTCCGAACTTTGTTGGATTCCGAACTTTTCCGAGATTTCTTTCAAATGGCGGCGCCGAACCCGTCGCATTCCGAGAGACCCGACTTTATGAACTAATATAGCTGACGTATTGACCAATTACCATTTTATTATTAACACTCAAGAGAAGTAAGGGAGAGAGACCCAGACAGACAGAGATGGAGGCTGCAGGCGGCACTCTATTCATGTGTGTGGACGACGAGTACGAGGAGGAGGATTACCTTTTACGCACTCAACTTTGTCATATTAACTTGCATTGAGCTTTCACCTCGTTTAGGCCAACAGTACTGTTTTAGGGGTCCGTGATATAATGTAGTCTAGACTTAAACGCCCGTGATGTTTATAGCCTATAACATCGGCGCAATTCAGCTGCAGCTGAGAGAGAGGAAAAAAGCAACGCTTTTTTTTCCTTCTGTCTCCTTCCACACAGAGCAGAGCAGCACAGGCGTGTGTGCACAGGAGACAGAGACTATCACACGCCAGATATTTTCTTAACATTAACATTTGCACCAACAACAAAAAAAACAAACATGTGTTGTAGTAGAACACACAGTAGAATGGGTCTTCTCGGATATAATCGGGTTTTACACATGGACACACTGCTAAACTGTAAAATATCTAAAACCACATGTTGCACACATAAAGTCCCCCAGAAAACTATTCTGAATCTTGTAAATGTTGTTATTGTTGTTATTTTTTTTTTGTTGTTGTTGCAAAAACGTGAAATGTCCCTTTAAAGGTATAGTAAGTGATTTGGATGACTTGGAAAACCGTCCCAGTCGCAAGATGTGCACATGTACACACTGCACAGTGAGGGGAAGTGCAACAGGCCAACAGCATATACATCAAGGCCCACCCCCAATCGATCCTGATTGGAGGAAGGCCCCTCTCATCCTGAGTGGACGAAAGGCTTTTATCCCAAAGACCAAACTGAAACTAGGATGTTTTTTTTACCCCAGGGGCTCATTGGGGATATGGTGGAACTCCTTATATGGTCGCCACACTCTATAGTAGTAAGGATTAGCCAAAAGAAGAAGGGAAAAAAGCAATATTCGGTGCTTGTATTAAAGGGGAATTCCACTCATTTTCAACATTTGAATATACCATTAGAGATGTTGTGTGGACATGATAGAAAAGTTCCCCCAATGCTGTATTTCCTAAGAATGGAGGTCTGAAAAAACATGGTGAAATACATCTGATGACATCATCAAGATGTATTTCACCATGTTAATGATTTTTCTTTCAGACCGCTTTTTCCTGAGAGGGTACAAATGGATACAAATTCACATTTTGTATCCTCTCGGGAAAATTTTGAAAATGGGTGGAATTCCCCTTTAAGTGAAATCACTTACTTTCTATACCTTTAAACTCCATACTCAATGGACTGGAGTCCTCCTCAATATTAGGCCCCAAATACAACATTGTTCTTTTCTTATTTGTTTAGATTTATTTATTTATTTTTGCTTCACAACGTTGTAAATGAGTACAACAGGTACAGCCATTGTTCATATACAGCGTTGGGACATGTGCACTACGTAACTTAATATATTACATAATACATTACCAAAATGCAGTAACTTGTAATATAAATATATTACTTAACAAAAACAATCTAATATATTATACTTTTCTTTCTGCATTACTGTATTACTTTCAATATTACTTTCTGTCAATCTGTCTCGTTGAAAATGTTCTTGTGAAATTATCTTGACAACTGCAGAAGTTAAATAATTACTTATTTTCTATCAGTTGTCATCAAATTATTCATTGAGGAGTGACATTTTTTCAAGTTGAATTCATACGAATTTGGCCAGATAGCCAATTTGGCCAGATAGCCAAGTGCGCTTGCTTTATTGTAGGTAATGCCACTTGCCTACGCAATATTTGATCAATAGTGACACTAAATATTTAATTAAATATTTTGTAAAACGTTTTTTTCAAAGTAATATGTAATAGTAATATATTACACTTGCTCAAACAGTAATATTGTAATATAATATATTGCTTTAAAATGATGGTAATAATTAATAAGTAATATATTAACGAGGTAAAGTAATATTCCCAACACTGTTCATATACTGTGTGTCCAGGACCAGGCTGACAGCTCCGCTGAGGGTAAGAAGGAGCTGCGCACCATTCCAGTGGAGAACGGCCTCAGCCCCGCCTCTGTCCCCGGAGGCCACACCCCCATCGCCACCACGCCCAAAGCTTCTGCAGCCAATCACCAAGCAGCTGTCACAGGTAACAGAGTGGCCCAAAAAGCCTCTGTCTGATCTGACCAAATGCCTTTAAAGGGGAATTCCACCAATTTTCAACATTTTACTATGTTATTGATGTACCTTCGAGGTGTTGGGTAAACATGATTAAAAAAAAAGTTCCCCCATTCTGTGTTCCCAAGAAATGGAGGTCTGAAGAAAGCCACTAACATGGTGAAACATCTTGATGACATCATCAAGATGTATTTTCACCATGTTAATGGATTTCTTTAGACGCTTCTTTTGTACACTCTCAGAAAAAATGTTGAAAATGGGTGGAATTCTCCTTTAATATCTCCCACAGTCGTTGGGGTAATCCCCCTTGGTGGTTAAAATTAAAGGCCTACTGACAATTCCAGGCTGGATTTTGGAAACAAAACAGCCAAACAAAAAATCAAAATGACGATTAATCTTCTACATTCTCTAGTTGTGTAGACTTCAGATGCTAATTCAGATGATGAATATTTTAACTCTTGAGAGTGTAAACATGAAACCAAATGGATCCGCAAGGGTCCCCTAGGCCTCTTGGATACCGGTAGCTCCTCCCTGCAATGTAGAGTTCTCATTTAATGCCCAAACCCGACAAAACCACACCCGGCCCAACATTTCCTAACCTGACTCTGCCAGATTGCGGTAGTAGTAGTTCACAAGTTCCCTCCTCCTACCTTGATCTGGGAACTCTCAAACAGAAACTATGTGGGACAACAGCAGGACAAAAATATGATATATCCAAAATAATTTGGAATTGTAGTGTTGTTAGGTTGTTGTTTACATTAGAGCAGTGGCACAGCTTCAATATGTCATCAGTCTCACGTTGATCCGGCCTCTGGCAGCCACGTACGGAGGCATATAGCTCCGATCAGATTTTGATCGGAGAGCATTGGGTCTGCCCCAGTGCTTCCAGATGGGAGCAGTAGAAGGAACGCACTGCTGCCCTCAGATGGCGGATTCAGGCTAAACATTTCCGTGCCGGGCCCAAAAATTATGCTAATAACTGAACAGCGCTAAGGTTTACTCACCACACCAGGCTGAATTGGAATCCATAATCAGGGCTTGACACTAACACTTGCCCGCTTCCCCGGGGCAAGTAAAAAAAATGGTGGGGCAAGTGAAGACTGCTACCTGGTTGCCCGATCGGGCAAGTGTGCAACTTAGTGCGCTATAACACAACACAATATAAATTTGTCTTGAGGTGGTCATTGCGACCTGGGCTAATTAAGATGATGAATTTTAACTCTTGAGAGTGTAAAAATGAAACCAAATGGACCCGCAAGGGTCCATTTGGTTTCATTTTTACGTTCTCAATAGTTACATCTGGTTAACCAACATAGCTGGGGACCACCTGGAACCCTCTCAGGGACCACGTGTTGAAAACCCCTGGTTTAAAGCACCCAAGTAGGAAGTAAACTTAAATGCAAAATTTACAATATATTTTTGGGGGGCAAGTGACCATGACCTGAGGGCAAGTAGAACCTGACTTGCACTTGCCCGATGGGCAAGTGCCTCGGAGACCTTAGTGTCAACTCCTGCATAATGGAATTAAATGGAACAGTGACAGGCTGCCTAACGCGAGTTACGTAAATCCTAAATCCTTGATTTCAATATTCTGTTGAAATCTCATTCTCACACTGACTGAACTGCACGGCGCCGCTTGCAGTAACGCTATCATACACCCAAGAAGTGTAGGCATAGGTAACATAGCGTGATTTTTATTATTCTTTCTTAACTCCTGATTTGCCATTGAAATAGATCTACGTCTCCCATTATCATTATGAAATATAGTTATGACCGATGCCTCTTACGTTGAGCTACGTCTCTCTACGTCGCTTACCGTCGTTGGTTTGATACGATCCCCATGCTAACAGCAGCGTGCAGCGACCGCATATTCCATTGACGGACCATAATAAGGGACGGACCAACCCGGAACCGGAAGTGTGTGTCCGCCAACTAACTTGTCCGTCGGGAAACATGGACCGAAATATGAAATATGACTTTTAGATAAAAATCGCTGGCACTGGCTACCTCAAAAAATATGAAAAAGGGCTGGCACTGGGTGAGTTAATAGTCAAGGGCCCGGGACGGGCCCAAACGATATGCTAATTAGCCGGGCAGAGTCAGGCTTCAGGCTCACTTATTTAGGGCCCACTTAGGGCCGGGCCGACTTTTCCAGGCCCGTTGAGAACTCTTCTCTTACTTTAGTTTTTGTTGTTTTACTGAGAACAAAATTGACATCTGGAACGCCTCAAGATCGTCATTTTCTTTATGTTTCAGAAGCACCGAAGCAAGCAGCCAAGACTGAAGACCTGGTGCTGAGTGTACTCCAAGGTCAGTCAGTGTCAACATCTTAAAGGGAAAGTTCACTTTTTTTTAAAAAAACTGAAGCTGCATGAAATACTTGCGATTGATGGAGCGGTGTCAACTGTATTAATTGATGTCCCGTGGTGGGAGTTCTGAAATATGAAGTCACTTTGTTGGGTCACTGGGGCTACGGCCACACGGTAAAAGTCAGTGAATCCAAAGAACTAACCTTATTTGTATTGTTGACCCATTTCTAAATTATTAGCACATTCTTCATTTGTTTTTGGAACTACGTTTTTTTGTGCCCATATCACTACTATTCAAAACCAAGGAAGAACTCCCACCACGGGACTCAACTAATACACTTCATACCACTATATAAATCAGGGGTTTTCAACAGGTGGTCCGGGGACCACCAGTGGTCCCTGAGAGAGTTCCAGGTGGTCAACAGCTAAGTTGTTTAACCAGATGTAACTCTTGAGAACGTAAAAATGAAACCAAATGGAGCCTGGCGGGTCCATTTGGTTTCATTTTTACGTTCTCAAGAGTTTAAATATTCATCATGTTAATCAGTCCTAATCTACACAACTACTGTAGAAGATTAATAGTCATGGACAGAAGCAATAAAGGAAATCTTTAGTTTGGGGTCTGAGGGATCTGTGGGGCTAAAATGTCCTTGAATGGTGGTCCGTGGCTCAAATGCTGAATAAATGGTGGGCCCTGGGATGAAAAAGGCTGAAAACCCCCTGATATAAATGAAAGTATGTCACAGTTCCAAAAATTCTGAACCATCCCTTTAAAAATGGAATGCCATGATTTTCTCTACCCTAAAACATGATCATCAGGTATTAATGTTATATGAAAAGTAAGATTTTTTCCCCAAAAGTGTACAGTGTTTGTTAAACTGTCATTTTTATGATTCCACCCTACCAGTTCATTAAGTATGCCTGGTTTGCCTGGTGGGTGGTGATGGGTGGAGATCCAGCTGAACTGAAGCCACACCCACAGCTTTAGTTGTGTGATAAAGGGGGAGGAGTTAGGGGAGGGGCTGAGCACATGATGTCACTACATTGCAGTTTTTTTCATTGGCACGTTTGACTGGAAAGGTTCAGCCCCCAGGAAGAAAGCCTAAATACAAAGGGAAGACATCATTGCACATAAAAAAACACACCAAGGGGTCTATTTACCTAGTGTCACCTCTTAAACATGTACAAAATTGAAAAAAAAACAAACAAACAAAAAAAAAAATCATGGCACCCTCGCTTTAATGCTGGAGCTGGAGGACGATAATAATTCCATTGACGGTCCTGTGTTGAGCAGATGTGGGCGTGGCCTCCATAGAGAGCCTGCAGCAGACCAAGATCTACCAGAAGCAGCAGAGACGGCAGTTCAAGGAGCTGAAGGAGCTGGTGAGGAGACACCAGAAGAAGACCTCTGAGCTCCTCAAGGACTTCAACAGCAGATACAAGAAGAGCTCCAGACAACAGAGCAAGACAAGGTCAACCCCCGCTATACACACACACACACACACACACACACACACACACACACACACACACACACACACACACACACACACGCTAGCACCATCTTGTTGTGAGTTCGATGTCAATTATTTGTTGATAACAATAAAGTTCTGGACCGTCTGCAGGGAAAGGACAGTCTCTGTCTGCAGGGAAACAGCTGCAGCGGCTATACACATTTGATTTTTGGCTTAAAAAGTTGCCTAGAATACAGAATAACTGAAAGTCTGAATTCAAAATTGTACAGTACTTTAAGCAAGTTAAAGGGGAATTCCACCCATTTTCAACATTTTTCTGAGAGTGTACAAATGGAACCAAATGAACCCGTTAGGGTTCATTTGGTTCCATTTGTCTCAGAAAAAAAGAAGCGTCTAAAGAAATCAATTAACAGGGTGGAAATACATCTTGATGATGTCTTCAAGATTTTCTTCAGACCTTCATTTCTTGGGAACACAGAATGGGGTAACTTTTGACATATTAGAATGTTGAAAATGGGTGGACTTCCCCTTTAAACTCATCTTATTACCATGCTTTAGCGTTACATTGTATATTGTAAAGTGTATTGTAAATTCTGCTTACAGTACATTGTACTTAGTTTAATGCATTGCAATGTCTCCACTTGACGTACAGTAAGTCGCTCTGGATTAAGAGCGTCCACTAAATGCCTCCCTAGATTGTAAACGTTAAATCTTCCGTCTAGGAGTGTTCATGCACAGTCTGACAGCGGAAAGGACGATCATCTTCAGCTGCTGAGAGACGAGCAGGAGCAGCAGCTCCTGGCCCTGAGACAGGAGCAATACTACAGTCAGAAATACCTGCAGAGAGAGCACATTAAAATGGTACGTCAACCATGCTACAGTCATAAAGACCTTCAGAGAGAACATATGAACAGAATTAACAGAATAAGTACCAAAAAGACCTTACCTTTAGTCAAGTGTTGCCAGATACGTAAAGACAAGTTTTGATTAATCCACTTTAAAGGCATTGACACAAGTATCCAGCATTATTCAGCATTTAAGCCACGTACCACCATTTGATGACAGTTTCACTCCACAGGCCCAAAACTACAGTTTTGTTTTGTTTTTGTTTTGTTTTTTTGTCCACAATTTCCGGCTGGATTAAAAAGGATTAAAAAAAAAAAAAAAGGCAAACATACAGATCAAAATGGCCATTCTTCTACATTCTTCTATTTTGTGTAAAATTCTTAATTAAGTTGTGCTAATTTATATCATGAATATTTGAACTCTTGAGAGTATAAGAATGAAACTGGTCCATTTGGTTTCATTTTTACGCTCTCAAGAGTTGCATAATGGTTAACCAACTTTGCTGAGGGACCACCTGGAACCCTCTCATGGACCACTGGTGGTGGAAAACCACTGAAATAATTAATGCATATACTGTAGCTGACACCACAGACTAAAAGGGGCTAAAATGGTATGCCTCTGCCATCAACGTTTTAGGTCCTTTCAACTTGGCATAATGATTGTGGACTCTTTATGTTTCATGTCTTCCATGTAGCTGACAGAGAGACTGAGCACCGTGGCAGAGGACAGTCACAGTGCTCAGATGAAGAAACTCAAGGACATCTGTGACAAGTAAGAAGAGCTTGTTATAACGAGTCACGACTGATATAGAGATGCGCAGTGACATCACCGCCCCGGTTCCGGAAGTCTTTTCCCAATTCATTTTTCTCATAGACTTTTCGAAAATAATTTATATCAAGACGATTACGCCGCGGAAAAAGCCAACTCGAGTCGTGACGAATCATGATGACACACACAAACTTTTGGGACAATAAAATAATTTCTAAGATGAAAAACGAAACAAAAAGTCTTGTATCATGCCGTTTTCTACTTCTTCCTAATTATATATTATATGACGATGTTGTGTTTGTTGTCATGATTTGTCACGACCTGAGTTGGCTTTGGCCGCAGCGTAATCGTCTTGATATAAATTATTTTCGAAAAGTCTATGAGAAAAATGAATGGGGAAAAGACTTCCGGAACCAGGGCGGTGACGTCACTGCGCATCTCTATAGCCAGTCCTTTTCATTTCTTCATGGACAGTTCAGCTGCAGTACCACAATATCCCGAGCTGGTGGGGGGCGCTAATATGGAGGATGTTTTATAGTAGAGTCGTTATTCTGTAATACTGATGCTAGATAAAACCAGGCTTGTTCAAATTCCATGTCAACTTGGAAAATCAAGAAAAACAGCAAACACTAGTACATCATGTAACTGTGGGAGCAGAGCAGGGTTCTTGAAGCGTATTGTCAGTAGCGGGACTTGGACCCACAACCTTGTGTTTTCCGGGGTCTGGCACTCTACTGACTGAGCTATCCAGGCACAGTAACTTTCTGAATTGTGGTTGAAACAACCCATAAGACAGCACCAAGCAGTAAGCAATATGAAGAATATGCACAATTCAGCAATCTGAGGGTGAAGCTTAGTGGTCAAAGTGTTACTCAAGGAGCATGTGGAAACAAGTTCCACATGCTTATTCCTCTCACACAATCTGGCACAATGTATTTGCTCCAGTGTTGCCAGAGAGAAACAAGCAGAAACAAAGCATGTTTAGATTAGGGGCAATAGAAGTATTTTCACAAACAAGCAATTTTCATTGGCTCGTAAAAACACAATTCACTAAAAACAAAATTCACACCCATTTCATATTCTCATGGCTCCAAAGTTCATGTGTAGGTCATTTTCATGCATTTTGATCAAAGATTGTTAGAAGCATTTAACTGTTTTCATATAATTCAAGATGGCAGGTCATCTAAAGGTCAGAGGTCAAAAGTCAGTCGGGTTGGTCTAAGACAGGGGTCGGCAACCCAAGATGTTGAAAGAGATTTCAACAAGAGATTTTCGACCCAAAATTAAATGCAAAATCTGTCTGGAGCCTTATTTTATTATTTTTTTTCCTGAGAGTATGTGCAAATGGAACCAAATGGACCCGCCAGGGTCCATTTGGTTCACATTCTCAGAAAAAAGGTCCTCAAAAAAAATCATTAACATGGTGAAACACAACCTTTCTTCAGAAATGGAGTTTCTAAAAAAAAAATAAAGGAGTTTTACAGAACTCCATTTCTAGTACACACAACATCTCTAAGGTATATTAATGACATAGTAAACTGAGTAAACCTTTGAAAATGGGTGGTTCAGATTGAAAGCTCCACCTCTGATAACTGCTGGGCTTTTTGGACATGGCCAAGTGTTACTTTAACTGGCAACTGTCAGACAGCGCAACGCGTTTTGGGTGACTGAAATGTTTATATTATTTTGGTGCGGATCACCCCAGTGTGTGTGTGTAATAATGCTACAGCCAGGGAGCCACTAGGGCTGTGTTCTAGAGCCCAGTGTGTATGTAATAATGCTACATCCAGGGAGCCACTAGGGCTGTGTTCTAGAGCCCAGTGTGTATGTAATAATGCTACAGCCACTGAGCCACTAGGGCTGTGTTCTAGAGCCCAGTGTGTATGTAATAATGCTACAGCCAGGGAGCCACTATAGGGCTGTGTTCTGGAGCCGCATGCGGCTCAGGAGCCGCAGGTTGCTGACCCCTGGTCTAAGAGCACCTGGAAGTCTGATGACGGTTCACAGCAGAGATCCACAGATCTGCGTGGTGGAGGGCAAGAGAGATAATCTCACATAGGGCCATTAAAGTCCTCTGTTTAAACCCATTGTGTCCAGACCCTCGATTTGAGTTTCTGACACCAGATTATACAGTAGTTCCTTAGACCAGATTATAGCTGCAGCAACATTCTAGCTCTTGACGCGAGATTCTACAGACACTGGAGTCTAGTTATTGACACTAAATGATAGTTTCTGATGCTAGGATCTACTTTTTGACACTAGAATCTAGTTTCTGACGCTAGAATCGAGTTTTTGACACTAGATTCTATAGTTTCTGACACTAGATTCTATTTTTTCTGAAAAATCTGTGCTCCTGTGTCAGTGATGCTAACATATTTCAAGCCAAGGACCACCAGAATTATCCATATTTGGCTGCGGACCCCCCATCTGAAAACATGTTGTTCTAGGGACCCCCCCCCCCCCCCCCCCCAGAAGCAAAAAATTGAGTTAAAAATGTTTGCTTCCAAAATAATGTATTCAGAGATTTGCAGCACATTTTCTCAATTTTTCAAAAATAGCAGAACTACAAGCTCATATCGCGCCACTCGGTGGCGCGATATGAGCTTGTAGATCTGCTATTTTTCAACAGATAAAACACCAAAACGCGCTCAGTACACAAACAGAGTCAGCAGAGTTAAAGGTCGATTTGGTGTCATTACCCACGCCATGTTCTACCTGTTAATGTCACTGCACAGAGAGAAGAAGGAGTTGAAGAGACTGATGGATCGACGGAGAACAGAAAAGATCAACCAGGCCAAGACCAAAGAGAAGCATCTGGCTGAAGAGTACGACAGCACACAGACACACTCTCTGTTTATGTAGCTCACCACAAATACATGAAGGCTTGGCCCAAATAATGCTTAGACCAGCCGAAATCTTTGCGACATTGAGGGGTCAGAAAACTGAGCTCTCGGTAGGGCTGTTCCAGCCTGAAAGAGGGACAAAAGAGGGAAGTCCCTCTTTTACTATTTTTCCTTACTATTTTTCAAACAGAGTTTGCGACACCGTAACTCTGTCTATACTCAGGGCTGAGCATTATTTGGGACGAGCCTTCCCGTTACCCTCACCATCTACAGTATGTAGACTGGTTAACCAGATGTAACTCTTTGAGAGCGTAAAAATGAAACCAAAATGGACCCTTTGTGGGTCCATTTGGTTTCATTTTTACACCCTCAAGAGTTAAAATATTCATCATGTGAATTAGCCCAACTTAGTCTACACAACTAGAGAATGTAGAAGATTAATGGTCATTTTGATCTGTATGTTCCAGGCGAGCATATAGCACATTCTAGTGCATTTTGGAAGTGCCACTAGTGCATTTTGGATCTTGTCCAGGCCACTAGGTGGCGCAGGCCACCGGGAAAACTCCCTGTACTCCAGATGGCCAATCCGCCCCTGAACCCATAAAACATTTCAACTGTTTTATTTCTCTATTCCATCTGGTCATAAAAATGTGCATAACCTTTGTACCTTTTATAATACCATAATACCATAGCACCTTGAACACTATCCAATCTGCATCCAAACAATCTGTTCATCTATCAGTTCATACATCTGTAATGTAAATGACACATGATACAGCTAGACATCAGGCCCGGAGCTAAAAGGAAACACAAAATAAATGTATTTAAATGAGTTCCAGAGGTTAATTGAGTATATATGCCCTATCTAACCCTGCTGTGTCACACTGAAGGGAGAAGATGGAAATCAACAAGTCTTACGTCAACGAAGTTGTCCAGAATATCAAACGGGTGAGCTAAGGTTTTATTGTACCCATATCAGAACAGCCGAAAAATATAAGTCTTTACTCCAATCCTATTGTTTATCCAGTGCACATTTAAAGGTAGGGTAAGTGATTTGAAATTCATGGTGTAGTACCAGCCTATTGCACTAGGGGCGTCCAACAGTAGCTACACTATGTGAACCTGCTGCTCGATCCTGATTGGAGGAGAATTCGCCACCACCTGGGGAACTTTTATTAGCTCCTCTGCTAACGTGGGGGAGGGGGAAACTCCATATATGGTTTCCACACCTTGTAATAGAGCATTTTAACAGAAAAAAAAATGTGGGTGATATCTGACAAAAGTGAAATCACTTCCCCTACCTTTAAATGTGAAACATTTACAATGTATACGTCTGTCCAGGGGTGTAGTGGAGGGGGGACGTGGGGGACGGCGTCTCCCCACTTCTCACATCTAAGATATTTTGGGGGCAAAATTAGGTCTTATGTTTTTTGTCTTGTCATTTACTTTTATGGATACAATTAGGCATAGTAAACAATCTTTCTCAATATGCTATACTTGTTTTTATAGCCTGTCTGTGTGTGTTGCGCAGGTGCACGCAAATGCGCATGCAAATGCAAGTGTGCATGCACGTGTCTTAAAGGGGAATTCCACTCATTTTCAATATTTTACTATGTCATTAATATACCTTAGAGGTGTTGTGTGGACGTGATAAAAACAAGTTCCCCCGATTCTGTGTTTCCTAGAAATGGAGGTCTGAAAAAAATCATTAGCATGGTGAAATACAGTACATCAAGATGTGTTTCACCATGTTAATGCGTTTTCTTTTTTCTGAGAGTGTACAAATGGAACCAAATGGACCCGCTAGGGTCCATTTGGTTCGCATTTGTACACTCTCAGAAAAAAATTGAAAATGGGTGGAATTCCCCTTTAAGAGGCGTCCCCCCACTTCTAAAAGACCCCCACTTCTAAAAGTCTGTCTGTCTGTCTGTCTGTCTGTCTGTCTGTCTGTCTGTCTGTCTGTCTCTCCTAGCTAGAGGATGCTCAGGCGAAGCGTCATGACCAGCTGGTGGAACAGCACAACAAGCTGCTTCAAGACATCCTGGACTACAAACCAAAAGTACGAAGCACACCTTTGGCGATCTTTACACCCTTGTTGTCGCCAAAGCCGCACCCACGCGCATCTACTAGTTATGTACTGTACATAAACTAGCGGCGCATTGCTATCATCCGTCTCCAGTGTTGGGCAGTAACTAATTTTAGATTACATATTACTGTAATATTATTACTTTTGCTCCAAAAAGTAAAGTAACAAGATTACTCTGAAAAAATGGGTAATAAGTAACGCATTACTTTGCAAGTAACGCCAAGTTACTTTTTTTAAAATGAACTTGTTGTTGCATGCAAAAATAGAACAGATTTACAAGCTATCGACATGTACTGTAACAGAGATGTGCAGTAGATTGTAGATCCAGTCCTGCGCACAGTTATGTACACTACAAATCGCTTGCTGCTTTATTTTGTATTATTTCTAAATACAAAACCTCAACTGTCTTTGAAAACAATTGTGAAAAAGTTTAAAAAGTCAAAGAGGCTATTATTATTCCAATAATTTGGATTCAGTTCTAAAAAGAGCTCGCTAAACAGATTATGTTGTACATCTCTATTTTTTCAAAGGCGGTGTTGAGAACTTGGGAAAGTAATAACGTAATATGTAATATATTACTCTTTGATTCCAGTAATAAGTAAAGTAATGATATTACTTTGTCTAAGGGGTAACGAGTAAAGTAAAGAAATTACTTTCCTAAGTAATATTGACCAACACTGGTTATCTCATATCCCATATTGTCCTCCTCCTCTCCATAGAGATCCATGGAGTCAAAACAAAAACCTCCAGCCTGGTTGCTATGTTCCGCGCATCTGGAATGTCACTTTGTGAATCAGTCTGGCCAGAGCACTGCTTGACCTGCATTTCTCTGGCGTCACCTGTTAACGTAGCTATGTTGTTTCTCAATGGATGGTGTTCAAACGAACAAGTAGTTTTTCCCCCCTTTTTTCCTCTTTATATAAATTATTTTCGAAAAGTCTATGAGAAAAATGAATGGGGAAAAGACTTCTGGAACCAGGGCGGTGACGTCACTGCGCAGGTCTATATGGAGTTCCTTACATGGCTCTGTAGTACCATGACGAGGGCGGCATCAACATTTGTTAAATTTTTGATTTTTCAATGACGATGATTGGCGAGGACAGACAGAATTTTTGCCCCAGCCTTTCCAACTCTCTCTCTTTCTCTCTCTCTCTCTCTGTCTTGTCCAGTTGCAGGGGACCTTGGAGGCCGAGTTCCAGGAGAAGTTTGAGCGGCTGCCGGGAGACATCCGAGACTTCCTGCAGGACGGGAAGTGGATCAGAGGTCACAGCGGCGTGCCCCGCCCCCTCACCTCACAGGACCCGCTGTCAGAGGAGGACTGAAGAGAGAGAGAGAGAGGTCCAGTGTCCCAGGTTGTCCCAACCAAATGGACCCTGAACTCTAGTGAATGTAAAAATTAAAACCCCTTTTGGTGTTTTAAATTTTTATTCCAGAACGGCCGGTGTACACGCCTCATTGCACACGACACAGGGTGGTGCGCTATGAGGCGTGTACAGTGTACAGTGAGCGCTTGAGATTGTCACTGGTGGTACCACTGTGGTAGGTATCTGGTAGCACCAGAAAAAGTGGTACCGCAAAGTTGACACCTTTTTAAATGAAGTCCGAAAACTTCTACCACAGCAGGGAAGTGGAGCACCACGGTTCAACTCGTACTCCAACTCGTGATAGCCCCCCCACCCCGAAAGAAAAGAACCTGAACGTTGAAACGATGTTGGCTGCTATTTGAGGTTGCATTTGCTGAACGATTGTTCTGATGTGAACACGTTGTGCCACGGTGGCACCGTTACACATCCAAACGGCGGGTTATTTAATGTTTTTAAATGAAACGTTTGGGTAATAATAATGAATAATGTTCAAAAGAGAGGGAGCGTTTATATGTTTTTGATGTGCAAAGTCTACTTTTAGTAAAAAAAGAAATACAGTATATATGTATATAATGTACATAACTACATGCATTGTTCCAGCCGGTATAAGCATTCTGCGTGAACGTGTGTGCATGCGTTATGTGAATGCCATTGTGCAGGTGATTAGTCATAGACCCTCCAGAAATGTGTGCAGAATTTTTCCGCTTCCGCCGAATGAAATTTCGCATTTTGCCAATTTTGCAACTTCCTGCAGATTTCACAGCATAAACTCACATGAATCCCTGCATATTCCTCAACCTTACATATTTTTTTATGCATATTTCAGATATATCGCAACTGTTTAGCCGCTGCGCGAAACCCTGGCCGTGTTCCTACTGCGAGAAGAAATATACCTGCGTCAAAGGGGAATTCCACCCATTTTCAAAATTTTCCGGAGAGGGTACAAATGTGAACCAAATGGACCCTAGCGGGTCCATTTGGTTCCATTTTGTACCCTCTCAGGAAAATGGGTCTGAAAGAAAAATCCTTAACATGGTGAAACACATCTTGATGATGTCATCAGATGTATTTCACCATGTTGATGATTTTTTTCAGACCTCTATTTTTAGGAAATACAGAATTGGGGGAACTTTTTTTATCATGTCCACACAACATCTCTAAGCTATATTAATGACATTTTAAAATGTTGAAAATGGGTGGAGTTCCCCTTTAAGTAGCCAACAAGCAGATCTGCTAAATTCTGTGATATGATCAAATGCGGTATTAATTTGAAAGCCCCAACATGTTATGCCCGATAGCTATACGACATCTTCTTTAATGGACAGTGTCCTGGCATGGCTCACCACCGCTTGATTCGTCGCACCAATGAACGCTCGTCGTAAATCAACATTTTTTTATTTTGAACTACCCCATTCGGGACCAAACCTGGGTCTCCACCAGCAGTGGCGTTTCTGAGCGATTTGGAGCCTAAGGCAAGATTTTGTCTGGAGCCCCTCCAGGGAAACTCTCCTGTTACATCATACCTATGACAGGCACTGTAAAATGGCTCCCCCAAGGGATAAAAAAAAAATATGAACTATTTTTTAAACTAAAGCACATATAGGTGTTTTAAAAGTTCAATGCTAGTTATAGAGTGTGCAGTGACGTCACCACCCCGGTTCCGGAAGTGTTTTCCCAATTCATTTTTCTCATAGACTTTTCGAAAATAATTTATATCAAGACGATTACGCCGCGGACAGAGCCAACTCGAGTCGTGACGAATCATGACGACACACACAAACTTTTGGGACAATAAAATAATTTCTAAGATGAAAAACGAAACAAAAAGTCTTGTATCATGCCGTTTTCTACTTCTTCCCAATTATATATTATATGACGATATTGTGTTTGTTGTCATGATTCGTCACGACCTGAGTTGGCTTTGGCCGCGGCGTAATCGTCTTGATATAAATTATTTTCGAAAAGTCTATGAGAAAAATGAATGGGGAAAAGACTTCCGGAACAGGGGCGGTGACGTCACTGCGCAGCTCTATTGTGAAGCTATTGAAAGATTGTGAAAATGTGCCCCATCTTTGAATAATTTCGGTCACAGCGAATGTTTTTTAAATCAAATTTTATGCTTCCAGCGTTGTCCCTGGAACTACATATTTTTGGATTGCGGTTGGCGCGGGGCATTGGCAGATGCATAGACATTTTGTAGAATCATTTTTCAGGAAGGTGGCGGCCACATGCTCCTGTGTATGGTGTAGGGGGGATACATTAAAAAAATTAAAATAAATTACTTGTTGTGACCTAAGCGACCAGTTATATTGCTTACGCCTTGAACCGGCCCTGTAGAAATGAGAACCGCAGCTATATATATATACGGTAGCACCCTAGCTAAGACAGTAGTTGCCCGTGTTTGTAGACTATGGTGTAGTTATAGTTATTATAGTAGAGCTTTAGTTGTTTTATGTTCTACAGTAGCCTGCCTATGTTCCATGATTGGATAGATTCAGGGTATTATTTGGACTGACAAGGGAGTCATGTTGTAGTGGTGTCAGCCTTTATTTTGGCGCCCCTCTCTGGTTCTGTTTATGTATGCACTTTGCATCACTGTAAATAAATAGCTACACTACTGTAGGCCTTTATTACATGGCTTGGATGAATGCTCCAATCAGAAGCCAGCGTTCTGGTCACGTGAGCACGCCTGTCACATACATAGGGTAGGTCACATTATGGCACAACAATGGACCACTCTGCTCCAACCAGTGTTGCCAACCGCCAAAATCCAAAATCCACTAGTGGCACTTCCAAAACGCACTAGAATGCGCTAGATGCTGAAGGGAAGCACTAGAGACTGAAGCACGCCACTAGAGAGTGTAATGACCGTTAATCTTCTACATTCTCTAGTTGTGTAGACTTGGGCTAACACACATGATGAATATTTTAACTCTTGAGGGTGTAAAAATGAAACCAAATGGACCCGCAAGGGTCCATTTGGTTTCATTTTTACGCTCTCAAAGAGTTACATCTGGTTAACCTGGGGGACCACTGGTTGAAAACCACTATCATAGGAGGAAAAAATTGTGAAAAATGAGGGTTTTATCTCTGACGCCTGTCAACCAATTTCCCCCCAACTCACCAGCAAAAAAAAAGCACCTAGATTTTTCCGCCAGGAGTTTTTCACTAATTTTGGCGCTAGGGGGGTCTGGGAAAGAGCTAAATATAGCGACTAATGCGACAAGTTGGCAACACTGGCTCCAACAACTGAAGGTAAATAAAAGCAGACTTGTTATCTACTATTATTGGTTAGTTATGAATGCATTAAGCCATGTAATAAGCGGGATAACACCCTCGAACTGGTTCGTCGGGTGCTATCCTTCACATATTGCCTACAGTGGTTATTTTGTTTGTCGAGGTTTTCTCTTTCTCCGCCTCTGACAGTGAACTCTCATTTTTGCCTGACTCTCCTTGTAACATAATTATGTAAAACGAATGCAGCTTGTTGCTCTGTTTTTGGTTTTGTTTTTTTTACAAAGCTCTTCCAGTTGAATGCGGTTTTCCAGATTGAAGTCGTATAGGTTGACAGGATTTTATTCCAACGTGTTATGCCTGATTTGAACTTTGTTACACGACGACACACAGCGCCCCCCTCTGGGCTTATGCAACATAACAAGGCGTCCGTGCTGCTGCCTGCAGCCTTTTTTTTGCAAGGATCTCAATTTGATTCCAGTGAATGGATAAGCCACTGAATGATCTTTAATACACACTGAATGCATAGATTTGTAGCTGATCTACCTTTTAATGATGTGACTTTTAAGACAGTATTTCTAAATGTAGTCTTATATAGTAGTCTATATTTATATTTGATGTCAAGTATTGGCATGTTGTTGGGTTTTTTTTTGTACATTTTATGTTGAAAATATCATACCATATAGCATTTGCCACTTCCCTTTTTTTCTTTTCTGCAGTGACTCTCAACATGTAGTTCAGGGACCACAGGTGGACTTTGAGGGAGTTCCAGGTGGTCCCCGGCTAAATGATAGCTGAGTTGGTAAATAAATGGACACTTATAGATCTTTAACACTTGGGAGTGTAAAATGGTCGCTATCATCTAAAGAGTGTTCGGTAACACTTTACTTGAAGGTCACCTTCATAATGCATTATAAGCTCATTTAATGCATTATAATACATTTATAATGCATTTCAAGACTTGTTATAAATGTCCGTAGCCATATATAACACTACATTTATAACGTATTATAAATTTTAGTCATAATTCATTATGATGGTCAAAGGAACAGCACATTATAACTACTATCAATTAGTCAGTTATAAAGGCACATATAGAAATGATATACTGCGTTACAATGCATTATAACCATGTGTTGCATTAACCCTTAGTGTACTAAACGCGTTTTTCTGTTTTTAAGCTGTTGAAAAATAGCAGATCTACAAGCTCATATCGCGCCACCGAGTGGCGCGATATGAGCTTGTAGTTCTGCTATTTTTGAAAAAATTGTAAAAAGCATCAGAAACTAGAATCTGATCAGGACACAATGGGTTAAGTGAAATAATGTCTTATGAATGACAATAACATGCTATAAGGTGGATTTGAGACCTTTAAGTAAAGTGGGCAGATATTCATGTTCATGTCTGTAGTTTATATTACGACGATTAATGGTACATGAATATGCGCCTTTCGTCCAATCAGCATGAGAGAGACCTTCCTCCCATCTGGATTGGGGGGGAGTGGGCCTCGATGTTTATGATGTTGGCCTGTTGCAGTTCCCCTCACCGTAGAGTGTGTGCATGTGCACATATTGCTACCAGGGGACTGAAGACTTTTCCAAATCACTTACTATACTTACTTACTTTAATGCTTGAGAGTGTAAAACGGTTTCATTTGATGCTCTCCTCTCAAGTTAAATGATTCTTAAACGTCTACATTAACCTACTACAAAAAGTCACAATTAGAGAAATAAATGTTATTTCGATCAACATCTACCTGTTAGCTATCCTAATGTTACCACTACCAACATCAGTATAGCACGAAAATGCGGACAACATTTTACATAATAAGAACAAAAACATTATATGTTTTGAGTCAAATGTTGGTCCCTGACTCAAATGCCAAATAAAATATTGAACCTTCATATGAAAAAAACGTTGAAAACCACTGCGTGAGAGAATGTTAGCCAAACAGTGGCATGTATTGTATCTACTTATAGGATCGCCCCCAACAAATGAACTTGTGATTCTGAGCATGATATGTTGTGTGTGTGTGTCTCTCTCCGCTACTTTACCTTTTGAAATGAATTATTTTAATGTCATTTAAAACGATTAAAACATTTCAACATTGGATAAACTGCGGTGGGGATTATGTTTTGCACTCCGTCCGTCCGTGTGTCTGTTCGTCTGTGTAGCCTACAGCCAATCCTCTGCCCCAAAGTTTCTAGAACAGACTGTTATAGCGCCACCAGGAGGCCAATTCTTTGTAAAAAAAAAAAAAAACATTTCTTTTTGCTCTTCTAGATTCTGTCCAAAAATCCCGCAAATTGGTGCATTTGTGGACTGGTGGTGACCTGTGCCCATAAGGGAACTTTTTCACATGTTTTCAAAAGTCCAAGTAGGACACATATGTCAAACTCAAGGCCCGGGGCCAAATCAGGCCCATAAATGAATTATCTTCGGCCCGCGGGATGATATTGAATCAGTATTAGAACTGGCCCTCTGGTATATTGCACATTTATTTATTTTCTCAATTAACTATGAAAGCAGCACTTGGTGAGGATCATAGAAGAAAAAAAGATCCCCGAAAAATAGCAGGTGTTCACGTCTCATAGCGCGCCACAGTGTGGCACGCTATGAGGCGTGAACGCCTGCTATTTTTCATTAAAACTTAAAAGTTTTTAATGCAGGCAGTTTCATCTTTACAATTACCTTGCCATTAAGACACATTGATTTTTGAAAGGAAATTACTTTTTTGCTGTTTGACAGGGACGTCATCGTAAACCGGTATCTCCGGCCCTCGACCAATTTTTCTATTTTGGCCCACTCTGTATTTGGGTTTTACACCCCTGAAGTAGGACATGATCTATAGGTATAAAGTGGTATTGAAAGAGTTTCATAATATAAATGGAGCATTTACTGTATACCTTCAGCCCTTTACATACAGTAGATTCTGCATCACGCCCATTCATAACCCATTCATAATCCATTTAAGGCAGTGCAAACCATGCAAGGCACCTACTAGCACACCAGGAGCAATTAGGGGTTCTCTGTGCCTATAAACCTAACCCTAACCCTCAGAAAAACTACATGACCCCATTTTGGGGTAGGGGGGAAATAGCCAATAGCAGACTAAGGAGTGTTTTCCCAAAATAACAACTGGGACACTTTTTTAGAAATAAATAAACAGCAAATAAAGGTCAGACAGAAAGTCTATTTCCCAATTGGTGGGGCTGAAGCCCCCATACCATTGTCAGTTACAGGACTTTTATTAGTCAAGTAAAGCATCAATAATAACATCAGTTGTTGTTGAAGTTGCAACAGACACGCAGCATGCATAAAGCTAAAGGTCTGACTCAGAGAGTTTTCTGTTTTCAATGATGAAATGCTGTTGGTTTAGTGGTGACACAGCTGTAGTTAATAGTAGCAGTAGTAATGTTTCAAATTATTTTGATTATAAGCACTTTAATTTTAAATATCTTTGAAATTTGGGTTGTTTTGCATGCCAGCATGTCTTGTGGGGCAGTCTGGGCATTTAGGGGGAGGCATTGCCCACCCCATGCCCATGCCTATATAGATAGATCCGGCCCACCATTGAACCGGAGCACATAGAAAAACACAGTAAATCACAGTAAGAGCAACAGCTGCTTGTCAGGAGTGCGATCTTTTTTTTATTATTTTATTTTTTTGTTGTTGTTGTATACCCAGATACATTGTGATTACTGACATTTGCACAAAATGATACCAGACTACATGTACAGTATGTATACGGCATGTTCAAAACCACATTTACCACAACACAGACACACTTTACATCAACATGACACGAGACATGCACAAACAAAAAGGCCCCCGGAAGTCTGAGGAAGAGGTGTTTGAGGAGGGGGTTTAGCCTCCATTGGCTAATCGCTATAACTACTGTACAACCATCACTGACCAATGGGGCTTGGCCAGAACACAAAGAAGTTAACCAATCACGTCGTCACGATGAGCTGATATAATCACAGATTGACCAATTAAGTCCAGCTGAGCAGATGCAGGGGAAAGAGAGAGACAGAGAGGAGAGATAATAATAATACCTAAACATCGTATTAACACAAAGTTATTAACACTGAGCACCATAAATAAATAAAGTTAAATATCGACAATGAATATCAACCTCATAAATAATGCGTCTTCAATTACATATAGATATTTAACTCTTGATAGAAGTTTGCACGTCGTCCCATAGAATATTGGTTTTATAATTGTTCCGTAGCTCTCTCACGCACACGCACGCACGCGCACGCACGCACACACACACACACACACACGCTCTCGCTCTCAACCTTGCGCTCTCGCTCTCTCTACACCTTTTGTACAGTTCTATTCTCGGTCAACAAAGAAGAAATACTTCTGGACACAGTAGGGTCACAGCAGGCCATGTCAGGGTTTGTTGGGGAGGGTTCCGGTGGGGAGTGATTTGGGTCAAATCTTGGGTGGGGTAGGGGGTTGGGAGAGGTCACATGCAGACTGATATGTACACTGATTTTTTTCCCCCCCTCCCCTTCGTCCACCCTCCTTTCCTCCCTCCCTCTCTTAAACATACTACAGGGTGAAGTGAAAGGGTTTCACCGCGGTGTAGTCCTTTTAAGGCTTCACCCTGGAGTATGTATGAGCCAGGGTGAAGCCTTAAAAAGACTACAAACGCGGTGAAAACTCTTCACCTAATCTCACTTCACCCAGGAGTATGTTTGAGCCTAATCTCTGGTGAGTTCACACTGGCAGATACAAAGCTTTCGTTCAGGACCTTTTGTACACTGATGATTCCCAAATGTGAACCAAATGGACCCACTAGGGTCCATTTGGTTCACATTTGAGAATCATCAGAAATGTGTACATTTGTACACTCTCAGGAGAAAAAAATGGAAATGTCCCTCTTTTGTCCCTCTTTCAGGCTGCAACAGCCCTCACAAGAGCTCAGTTTTCTGACCCCTCAATGTCGCAACTTGAAAAAAGCGATCCCGCTTTGTGTTTTTGCGTGATTTTTATTATATTTTTTTATGACTGGTCATCAATGGGAAACTTCAAGCTCATCTCGAATTTTGCGCTATTAGGTCAAGCTTTTTCCAGGAAGCTGGCCGTCGTGGCATTCTCAAGCTTGGGTGGAGCTTCGTTTCCGTCCACTACCAGCTCCAAAAAATAATAAAAAAGCCACGTGACACAGAGCGAGACCATTCACGCTTTACAAGTTCTTTCTTTTACTCTCTCATTGAGTTCACACTGGCAGACACAAAAGCGACGGCCTTACCATTCCTTTTTCGACGGAAGCAACGGCAGCGACATCAAGAAGAAAGCTACCAAAAAGCCACAGCGCGACCCGACGTTTGTAGCGGCTACGGGAAAAAGCGAGGACAAATACCGAAGCTACAAATCCAAAAGTTGCGCCGGCTTGAACAACTTCAGCTACAAAGCTAATTTACAAAACAACTGAGGGCTAAACCCCTAATCCCTATAACTTCTTTGCCTTTCTTTTACGATTTTGCCAAACATTTTTGAATAGTTCAACAATCCGATCTACACGGACATGTTTTGAGCTTGTAGACGGGCCTGTTCATAAATGTCTTTTTTTTTTTTTCAAATAGTACAAAAAAGGCAAAGTAGTTTAGGGATAAGGGGTTTAGCGGTGACGAAAAGGCTGCCCCAAATTGTTGTTTGACCGTTTGCTCGCCACACGATATTGGATATGCGGGTCCGACGCGCTCACACACACACTCCTCAACAAGCTCGTTGAGGGGCGACAGCTAAACGACAGCAGCTCCACGACAGTATTATGCTGATTTGCTTCCTATCTTTGTCCCTTTTTTGTACATGCCGGTGTGAACGCAAACAGATATTATACAGTGGCGTGAGCAGGACTATAGGCATTCCACTTCCTTCGCCCCCCTCCCCCCCCCCCCCCCCTCTCTCTCTCTCTCCCCCCATCGCCTCCCCCTCCACTCCATCTCTCTCTACTTCAGGTCGCCGGCGTCGCCCGCGATGGTCTTCTTGATGCGCAGCAGCATGGTGGTGAGCCACTGGTCCAGGCGAGACACCGAGTCGAACTCCTTCACTGCTTCCGTGAACGCCTCGGCGTTCTGCTCCTCGTGTGCGTCTAGAAGTTTCTAGGAGTTGACAACAAAAAAAAACATACATTAAAGGGGCACTGTCATACCCAGGATTTAATAGCACATCACGTGGTCTGAAAACAACTTTTTTCAAAACTTTTTTTTGCACGATACAGGGTGTTTGTAGCCTACTACTACTACTACTGCTACTACTAGCATGTTAGCAACGTTTTTCATGGCTCCATATTCCTTACAAAGCTCATTGAACAAAACGTTTTTGCTCAAAAATGTTATGTTACAGTATACAGTATATATCACACTTTAGTTCAACTGATGCTATTCTGACTCCCACTCACCCAAGTCTACTAACGTCTCTGAACCGGCTCTGCGCTGTACAGTACTGCCGATACCGTACTGCCTCGTTCACTCACATTTCCCACTGCCTGTGTGTGTGTGTGTGTGTGTGTGTGTGTGTGTGTGTGTGTGTGTGTGTGTGTGTGTGTGTGTGTGTGTGTGTGTGTGTGTGTGTGTGTGTGTGTGTGTGTGTGTGTGTGTGTGTCGCACAGTCCCAGACAGTATATGAGGGGAGTAGTGCTCTAACCAGCGCTACGAAGAGACAGACAGACAGACAGACAGACAGACAGACAGACAGACAGACAGACAGACAGACAGACAGACAGACAGACAGACAGACAGACAGACAGACAGACAGAACGGACATTACCTTTAACAGTTTAAGTTCTCTGGAATCTGAAAATGCTGGGAACATGTCTTCATACTTCTCAATGGCCAGCTGGATTGGTCGGACACACACACACACACACACACACACACACACACACACACACACACACACACACACACACACACACACACACACACACACACACACACACACACACACACACACACACAAATCATTGATTGTTACTACCCATCTTATATAAAAACCAACTGCCTACATCTCGTAGCAAGAATCGTCGCCTAATCATGTACGTTGTATTAGAGTTCCCCAGTTCTCACTAGTGTTCGTGTCAGAATAGTGACAAATAGCAGATCTATATTCTGTGTAAGTTCACAATGCATTGCAAACAATGCAATGGGTAAGTGTATATGTGAGAGAACTATCGATTAGCTAATTGTCACTAGTTTAGTTGTGGCTAATCAGCATGCAAAAAAGGTGATGGATGGAATAGTCGCTAATAAGGGATGAAGTCAGGGCCGGATGTAACATTTCCCAACTGGGGGGGGAGGGGGTGTGGGGGCAACTTCATCGACCGTGTCAGTTCGTGCCACGGGCAATGAAGTCGCACCCATACCATTTTTGGTTACAGGACTTATATTAGGCAAGTATAAGCATCAATAATAACATCAGTAGTTGAAGTTGCAACAGACACGCAGCATGCATAAAGCTAAAAGTCTGACTCAGAGAGTTTTCTGTTTTGAATGACGAAATGCTGTTGGTTTAGTGGTGCAATAATTGTATTCAGTTAGTAGCAGTAGTAGTGCTTCAAATAAATTGAATTATAAGCACTTTAATTTGAAATATATTTGAAATGTGGATCGTTTGCATGACATCCTGTTTGGTGGGGCAGTCAGGGCATTTAGGGGGGCATTGCCCCCCCATGCCCATACCTAGATCCGCCCCTGGTTGAAGTACCTTTGCATTGAGTTCATCCACGATGAAGTGGCACAGCGACGCTTTGAAGAAATATTCTTTGGCGTTGTATTTCAGCAGAGGATTGTCCATCGTGTTGGTAGCCACCTGTTGTGAGACGAGCAAGCACATACAGTATAAGAAAAAAAATATGAGAAAGAAGTAACTATTTGTTATATTTTCTTGTATTCATACCTGTCACAACTACAAGTTATTTATTTATTTTATTATATTATTATTATTTTATTATTATATTTTATTTATTTTTATTTATGTATATATTATTATGTAAATAATCCCATAAAGTACCTCACAAAGTTCAAGACTAAATGGCTTGAACCCCTAGTCAACGAGCCACGATGTTAACATAAAACTTAGTGAAAAAGCACACAGTATGGCGACTTATAGGGGAATTCCACAACATTTTACTGTCATTGGTGTACCTTCGAGGTGTTGGGTGGACATGATAAAAAAAAAAGTCCCCCCGTTCTGTGTTCCCAAGAAATGGAGGTCTGAAGAAAACCACTAACATGGTGAAACAGGTTGGCGGACATCATAACATGGTGATGACATCATCAAGATGTATTTTCACCATGTTAATGGATTTCTTTAGACGCTTCTTTTTTCTGAGAGCGTACAAATGGAACCAAACGAACCCGTTACGGTTCATTTGGTTGCATTTGTACGCTCTCAGAAAAAAATGTTGAAAATGGGTGGAATTCCCCTTTAACATACAGTATTATCCATACTATGAATAAGAAAATGTCTGTCTGAATATCATGAAGAGATTAACAAAGCCCTTTTTTATAATTAACAAATTGTTGTTACCTGTTCGTAGATTTCGATAGCTTTCTGGTACTGCTCTAACTGGGCACTGTAGTGACCCACTTTCAGAAGACACTTGTTGGCTGAGCTGAAACGCAAACAAACATGTTTGTTAAGCTTCAACTAGGGCTAAGGAAATGTTGCTCGAGATACGCACGCCTCTCATAATATAATGCTATAGTACATTTTTTCAACCAGTGGGCAGGGAACCAATGCTCTCTAGTCTCTTCTCAATACAGCATGGAATTGTGGACAAAATCTTAATCAACGATAACAAAAGTGTTGCGTCTGAGTTGCTAACTCTCATGATGATGGTCTGTGGCTTAAATACTGAATAAACGAGGTCACAAGGTCAAGCTGTGGCCTCCAGGCATAGAGTAATAAAATATAGAGTCGTAACCAGAGTGATAGCTCCTCCCCCTTGCCGTTCATTTCAATACAAGTTGCTCAGTAGCGCTTTGAAGCACCCAGAAGACCGCCGGAAGTATGTCTATTTCTGCATTTGGACACCAAAATTTGGCCTCCAAATGTGGAAGTATTTCCTCCATGAACACACCTGAAGCAAGGGATTATGGAAGGGAAAGGATTCATGAACGAGCGCCGTCGAGAACAAGCAAAGGAAAATAACTAAACAGCAACAAGCATGTGGATTTGTGGTGAGCTTATTATCTGTCCTATAATACATCTGTTATGTTTTGAGAGGTAGTATATGACGTGAGGACCGCTGGTTCATCCAGAAAACAACTTAAACACAAACTGCCCTGTCCGCATGCACAAAGCCAACCAGCGTGCATGCTCTCGGGCGGTTGTGCACGAATTCCAGTACCAAATTTGTCTACCAGGGCCCGTTGCTTCAAGCGGATGTGCCTCCAGGTGGCGCTATAGGCCAATGTGGAAATGGTGCCATTTCTTCTTGTGCCTTTGATGGTAATTGGATGATTTGAGATTTTTGGGAGCAAACAGGCACAGGGGGTTTGGAGATGGAAGGGTTGCCGAGAGACGAGATAGCCAATCGGAAGGCGTGGTGTTGCTGAAAGACCATATCAGAACCAATCAGATAGCCAGTACGAAAACCATCCCATGCCCCAGAAGTCGAGAGAACAATTCTGCAGAAATAATACCGCAGGTGCCAATTAATTGACAATGCGGCAATTTTTGTTATTTTCCAAAAATGTGTTTTGCAGATTGGTGCAGTTATAGGTAGAAATAACTGCCGGATTAACGGATTGTGAAGGGAACAGTGAGGGTGTTTAACAGATTAACAGTGAGGAGTAGAGGATTTGCAGAAAATCATTGTCTTAGCAACAATGCAAAAATAAACAAATACTTGTCATCTTACAAATAACAACACTCACTATTGATTCCAGACACAACAAACTCACCTGTTGGATTCTTCTCCCTTATAGTAGTCTGCTGCTTGTTCATAGTGGGCAATGGCCTGAAGGCAACGCACCACGCACACACACGCACACACACGCACACACACACACACACACACACACACACACACACACACACACACACACACACACACACACACACACACACACACACACAGTGAATAGCTGTGACTTGAAGTGACAACATCCCAAGAACTAACAATATAGGGCAGTGGTTTTCAACCTTTTTCATCCCAGGACCCATCATTTATTCAGCATTATTTGAGCTACGGACCACCACTTGATGACATTTTAGCCCCACAGACCCCAAAACTAAAGATTTCTTTTGCTTCTGGCCATGACCATTAATCTTCTAGTTGTGTTAGACTTGGGCTAATTCACATGATGAATATTTTAACTCTTGAGAGCATAAAAATGAAACCAAATGGACCCGCAAGGGTCCATTTGGTTTCATTTTTACATTCTCAAGAGTTACATCTGGTTAAAGAGGGGGTGCCGTGATTTTTGTATTTTTTCCAATTTTGTACATGTTTAAGAGGTGACAGTATGTAAATAGACCCCTTGGTGTGTTTTTTATGTGCAATGATGTCTTCCCTTTGTATTTAGGGTTTCTTCCTGGGGGCTGAACCTTTCTAGTCAAACATGCCAATGGAAAAAACTTCAATATAGTGACATCATGTGCTCAGCCCCTCCCCTAACTCCTCCCCCTTTATCATGCAACTAAAGCTGTGGGTGTGGCTTCAGTTCAGGTGGATCTCCACCCATCACCACCCACCAGGCAAACCAGGCATACTTAATGAACTGGTAGGGTGGAATCATAAAAATGACAGTTTAACAAACACTGTACACTTTTTGGGGGAAAAAAATACTTTTCATATAACATTAATACCTGATGATCATGTTTTAGGGTAGAAAAAATGCATGGCACTCCATCTTTAAACAACGTAGCTGGGGACCACCTGGAACCCTCTCAGGGACCACTGGTGGTCCCAGGACCACCTGGTATATTGCACAGCATCAAAATATGGCAGTCATCGGTGGTGTCACACAGAATAGAGAATACAGAACACAGAGTAGAATGCTCTCTGTCTCTCTCTTTACCTTCTCAATGTCGACCAACTCAGACTCATACACCTCTGCTATGGTGATGTGGTGCTTGGCTGCAATGGTAAACCGGCCCTGTGAACACACACACACACATGTGCGCACGCACGCATTCACACGTTAGCAGTGTTATAATAGTTTGGGATAATTCATTTTAATTTTAGTTTGTTTTGACATTTTATTTTCTAATTCAAGTGCTTTTATTTTGGTGAAATCTTAGTTTTAGTTAGTTTTAGTTTTGTTTTAGTTTCAGCTATTTTTTTTCCCCTACTCAGATTTATTTGTATATAGGATTCAAAAAGATATCATTAGAGTCATTAGAACTCATTCATTAGAAAGGTACCATTTAAAAACTCAGCAATAATAGTTTGGAAACCATCATGGTCACCAACCTGGACACATTTTGAATGTAAAAGGTTCACATAATAAATAATTATCCAAAATGCATACATGTTTCTAAAAACTAAAACTACAGGTTTTTGTCTATAATTTCAGTTAGTTTTAGTTACTTTTGTGAATACACAATACAGTTTCAGTTTCGTTATTGTTTTTAATAGCTTTTTTTTCTTTTCTTTTTTTTTAGTTTCAGTTAACTTTTTTTTTTTTACTTTTTTTTATTCTAGTTGTTAGTTTGTTGGTTAGTTGTAGTTAACTACTACAGTATTATAACCCTGTGGCCCCTATTTTCAGTATAGGGTATCATGTCTTATGACTTTCAGGTGTGTTAGCGCTGTTTGACCATACAAAACAACAATTTTGCCACACCTCCAAGTTTTGAATAGGAAAACGTTTGAAAAGCACCAATGTAGATACTGTAACTGTATATCATGTTGG
Source organism: Benthosema pterotum (assembly GCA_039105355.1). NCBI lineage: Eukaryota > Metazoa > Chordata > Actinopteri > Myctophiformes > Myctophidae > Benthosema > Benthosema pterotum. The sequence goes on along the minus strand of CM076969.1, from coordinate 54,513,868 downwards.
ATAAAGTTGGATTGAAGTTGGATCATGTCACATACAGGTACTGTAAGAAAATGGTACGTATCTCACCATGTCAGTGTAGATATCGATGGCCTGGTTGAGACAGTTGATGGCCTCTGCAAAGAGATTCAACATTCAATATTGAATACAATGTTAGTAGATTTTTTGGTTGTGTTTGCTATGCAGGGGTGGATGTAACATTTCCCAATTGGGGGGCAGGAGAAAATGGTATGGGGGCGCCTTCATCGCCCGTGTCACTTCGCGCCACGGGTGATAAAGCCGCCCCCATACCATTTTCAGTTGCAGGACTTTTATTAGTCAAGTAAAGCATCAATAATAACATCAGTTGTTGTTGAAGTTGCAACAGACACGCAGCATGCATAAAGCTAAAAGGTCTGACTCAGAGAGTTTTCTGTTTTCAATGATGAAATGCTGTTGGTTTAGTGGTGACACAGCTGTAGTTAGTTAGTAGCAGTTTCGAATCATGTTAAATATAAGCACTTTAAGGAGGGTATATTGGGATGGTTTTATCGTGTAGAATCTCTTTCATTTGAAATATCTCGGATATCTCGGACAGCATGCCATCATGTTTGGTGGGGCAGTCTGGGCATTTAGGGAGGCATTGCCCCCCCATGCCCATGCCCATAGATCCGCCCGTGTTGC
>CM076969.1:54438208-54510708 GCA_039105355.1 Benthosema pterotum | reverse complement strand
ATTGATTGGGTTGGTCTTGGTGCTGAATGAATGGTGTCTCTCACCTTGGGTCCCAGACTCATTAAAACCATGAGGTCAGATGAAACGGATTCCCCTGAGACTGAGGCACAATAATCTACATACTGAGGAACATTTACAGGCCCCCCTAAATGCCCAGTCTGTCCCACCAAACACGATGGCATGCAAAACAACCCAAGATATTTCAAATTACAAAGTGCTTCCATTTAAAATGAGGTGAAACACTATACTACTGCTACTCACTAACTACAGCTGTGTCACCACTGAACCAACAGCATTTCTTCATTGAAAACAGAAAAGTCTCTGAGTCAGACCTTTAGCTTTATGCATGCTGCGTGTCTGTTGCAACTTATTATTGATGCTTTACTTGACTAATAAAAGTCATGTAACTGAAAATGGTATGGGGCGGCTTCATCGATGAAGCCACCCCCCTACCATTTTCTCCTCCACCCATTTTCAACATTTTAAGATGTCATTAATATACCTTAGAGATGTTGTGTGGACATGATAAAAAAAGTTCCCCCAATTCTGTATTTCCTAAAGAAAATGGACGATCTGAAAAAAAAAATCATTAACATGGTGAAATACATCTGATGACATAGTCAAGATGTATTTCCCCATTAATGATTTTTCTTTCAGACCCATTTTTCTCGAGAGACTACAAATGGAACTAAATGGACCCGCTACTAAGGTCCATCTGGTTCACATTTGTATCCTCTCAGGTTTGATTGTATACCAAAATATTCTACATTTATGGAACCTTGGTTTACAATTTATTTTCACAACATTTCCCTGTGGAACCGCACACACAAAGCCATTAAGTTATAAGTTAATTTACAACATACTGCAAGTTATAAGATACGTTCGTTTACAACATACCATAAGTTATAAGCTATAAGTTCATTCAACTACCACTGCCTGGTTGCATACAAAACAGACAAACAAACAATAAAACATAATGATTCATAACTATTACCTACAGTATAAACCCATCCCTTTTGTCCATAAGGTTATTGATTTGTTGTATTGGCTCCCATGTGGGATCAATCCTGCATAGACCACAACAGCAAACAATGTGGTGTCTGGGGGGTCCCTTGTGACTGTCCCTTTTAGGCTGGGGGGGGAGCGGTCCCCAGCTGTTTGTTTGACAGTTAATTAAGCATAATAATGTAACGGACAGACAGATATTTTTAGATGTATGGATGTATGGATGTAGACAGATACTGGTGTAACCCCCAGGATTCGAACTCGGATCACCCGCATGAAAGTCCAACATCTTAACCACTAGACCAAAGGGATTAGACAAGGACATCCCTTTGGTCCGGGCACAGATATAGACTTTGGAGGCCATCACGCCAGAGGCTGTAGCCACCTGCTATACACTGGTACATAGATGGCTAGTGGTATCTATCTATCTATCTATCTATCTATCTATCTATCTATCTATCTATCTATCTATCTATCTATCTATCTATCTATCTATCTATCTATCTATCTACAGTATCTATCTATCTATCTATCTATCTATCTATCTATCTATCTATCTATCTATCTATCTATCTATCTATCTATCTATCTATCTATCTATCTATCTACATATCTATCTATCTATCTATCTATCTATCTATCTATCTATCTATCTATCTATCTATCTATCTATCTATCTATCTATCTATATCGATATGTACTTGGCATATCAGCTGTGGTCCCAACTGATATACATTCAATCTTGATCCTGAAGGTTTTCTTTGATCTTTAAAGAATCACTGCTCACGGGGGCTAGTATGCATAGACCCTAGCCCTGGTCCAGTCAGTGCGTATACAGGCTGTTAGCACTGTAAGTAGCCTACACACACACAGCTATAGCCTATAGGCCTATAGACTATTAGGCTATAAACCAACCTCCAACGCACGCACGACACGCACTCTGCCCCCGCACAGCAGATAGGGCAGACTGCGCCACCTACAAATACCTATCACACACACACACACACACACACACACACACACACACACACACACACACACACACACACACACACACACACACACACACACACACACACACACACACACACACACACACACACCGCGCACGTATGCGTATGGGGGCTAGATATTATTTATTGGGCCTATCACCATCACGTTAATGAAGCAGCGTGGCAGCAGCAATAATAACGGCCACGACGCTTCCAGTTGCGTAACGAGCGTTTGTGTCCAAACATGAACTAACGTGTCGTTCAGGCAGGCAATCGCGTCATTTATCAGAAACCAGCATCATCACCAGTATGCCAGTAGTAGCCTACACCACCATCAACAATCCCATCCACCAGCTCAGAGAAGGGGGGAGAAAAAAAAAACGAAAATCGCCGATCTCTAAGCTCACATCGCGTCGCGGACGCGACGCGATGTGAGCTTAGAGATCGGCGATTTTCGTACCCGCGGAACATCAGATACAATTCAACGTTGTATTATTATTATTATTTTTTTTACCCGAACATGCCGCCTAGGAAGGATCCCGACGACTTGACCTTCTTGTCCGCCTCGGCCATCAGCTGGATCGCTTCCTTCTCCTTGCCGGAGTTGTCCATGTTGGCGTGCTGGTGCTGCTTGGTGGGACGATGGAAGCAGGAGGAAGAGAAGGAGAAGGAGAGAACGGGGAGGCGGAGGAGGAGAAGGCCGATCCCGGATGGATGGCTGGATGGGGGTGCTGCTGCTTCTATGCGGAGGAGGACGGAGCGAGAGAGAGAGAGAGAGAGAGAGAGAGAGAGAGAGAGAGAGAGAGAGAGAGAGAGAGAGAGAGAGAGAGAGAGAGAGAGAGAGAGACGTGGTACTGCCGTCCTGTGGTGGTGGGATTGGTGCTGATGCTGCGTGATGCTGTCTAAGCACCGCCTCTCAATACAATACAGGCTACCGCCGCCAGGTGGCTGGGAGACGAATCCCTGGAATGGGTTCGTTCGATTGATTGATTGATTTTTTGATTGATCGATCGATCAAACCATCGATTAATTGACATAATGTTATTAACAGTTTGTCGAATGGGTAGGCTATATGCTAAGATGATAGCATAAAAGCAAAACATGTAGTAAGCCTGTAAGGACTCCTTTACATGTAGGCCTAGGCTACAGTGAGTTATAGGCTACGGTAGTTACAATCTCACATATAGATATCTATCACCAGGGGAACAGGCAAGTTAAAGAGTCTCAAGCTCAGAGCCCATGGAGCCACAAAAGGGGTAACAGTGAATAACAATGGTGCACATGAACCTTGTCAAAACTAGCAAAAATAATACTTGGAATGGATTCAGATTGAATACCACCTAGTTTGACATGTCACATGCTATTTAAAGCAGAAATAATTTGAGGTGTTTTTTTTGCCGGATTTGGGGTTCTCGTGAATTTTCCCCACATTTTTGCAATTTACATGGGGGCTCAATTTGTTTTTTTAACCTTCGTATATCGATGATAAATCCACTGAGAAACAGACCTTTGCTCTCTCATGATGTCATCAGATGTATTTCACCATGTTAATGATTTTTTCAGACGTCCATTTTTAGGAAATACAGAATTGGAGGAACTTTTTCATCATGTCCACAAAAACATCTCTATATTAATGACATATTAGAATGTTGAAAATGGGTGGACTTCCCCTTTAAAAGGTGTTAATATACATTTATAAAAGTATAATAGGCTATACTGTATACATACAGTATATGCACTGTACACAGTAGCATACATGATTTCATGTATGTAAAAGTGCAGCATGATAAGACACCACTGGGGGGCGGTAATGCAACTAGAATTGTTCGCCAACCGCGAATAGAATAAACCAAAACAGAAGAAGAAGAAGAAGAAGCTGCTTCCTGTTTCCGGTGTGAATGTGATACACGAGCGCAGCGCTGCAGCTCTCTCTGTTCTGTTCAGTACATGTAGTGTTTCTTCTTACTCAACGTCTCTGCATTAAATATCTGGATTAACTGAGGTCCGGGTGTTTGTTTATTTATTTGTGAGGGAGAGGAACAACAACCGCCGCCAGAATGCCGCGCATTATGATTAAAGGAGGCGTTTGGCGCAACACGGAGGTAAGCTGTGTTTACATGGTTAGCATACTGGGTTAGCAGCAGCAGCATAACACAACTGAAGTAACTAGAGCCATCTCTAGCAGAAGAGTTGCGACATTGACGGGGCAGAAAAGAGCCCGGTCTTGCGGTTTCATGTATTCCCGCGAGCGAGCTCATAGACCGCGGCTGTCCCTCTTTGTTGTCCCCCTTCACACTAGCCCCGATACGTTCCCTCAATACTCTACGCTCACTCTGTAGCTCCGAGATGAGGTCACGAGTCGAGCTTCGAAATCGCCGTTCAGACACGGCGCATGGTTTCCACAATACACGATTCTTACCTGTTTCTGCACATGTAATCCAAACAGTGAAGGACGCTACGCACGTATAACTAGGTTAACATTATGTACGGAAGAGAAAATCCAACCCGAAACTTGAACAGAGCACTTATATCTCTGCTTTTGTCAGACAGTTTTATGTTTTCGTCGCCATGTTGCCGCACATTACTGCCCCCTCTGGTCATATTCTATGCATGGATTGCAATGCAACATATGGGAACAATCTGGCCAGAGGGGGCAGTAATGTGCGGCAACATGGCGACGAAAACATAAAACTGTCTGACAAAAGCAGAGATATAAGTGCTCTGTTCAAGTTTCGGGTTGGATTTTCTCGTCCGTACATAATGTTAACCTAGTTATACGTGCGTAGGGTCCTTCACTGTTTGGATTACATGTGCAGAAACAGGTAAGAATCATGTATTGTGGAAACCATGCGCCGTGTCTGAACGGCGATTTCGAAGCTCGACTCGTGACCTCATCTCGGAGCTACAGAGTGAGCGTAGAGTATTGAGGGAACGTATCGGGGCTACCTTCACACTAGAAGTCCACGTAGAACAGCCGCCATTGGACTGACCCCATGAAGTGGACGGAGTTTGCGTAACTCCTGCTGTCTATACTCTAAAGCCGCTCTGGTCCAAACTAACGGGATTTAGCCTACTATGGCTAACAGCGTTCTGCTGCTGTTGTTAATGACGCATTAACATCTCAGTCATTAACATGTCTTACTTTTGCGGTTTATGTTGACATGCTTTACAAAGGAAATGCTATTATTGTTTCAAAATGTAGAATTAATGCTTAACAATGTAACAGAGAAAACAACTAAGGCTATTAAGTTACTGGAGCCTGTATGCAGCTCCTATATCATGTCATTGTATTTAACGTTATACACAATACACATTGCAAGAAGCACTCATGGCATTATGTAGGCGCAATGCAACTCTAGATGTTTTTTGTATAATGGGATGAATCTAGAGTTGCAATACCCTCCATTGACGTGACATCCTAATAAAGAAAGCATTCATCTGCTATCTGCTTGTGTTAAACAACATTACCTCACCAACATTGCAGCTATATCGAAATGTTGAAGAAAGAGAATACTCTTTCTATCTACACATCAAAAATGTGATTGTTCCATCACTGAAAATCCATTTCAAAGGCCCCTAGACAGTTTAAGCTTTGAAATAGTGGTGACGGTGTTACTTACTGTTACAGTGTTTTAATTTAAGAATAATGTGCTTAAAATGAAAAATAGAGGGAGAGAATTGGAAGGTTTTCTTGTATATGCTACTACTAACGTTTGAAAACAGAATTTGGGGTTTGAGTTGACAGTTTGTGATGTTGAGTTTAGTCTCTTGCACCCAAAACTAAGAACTTTCACGTTTTTGTCCACAACTGGGAAAGAGAACTGGCAAAACATTGGTCAAAATAACAATTATTTTCCATTTTCTAATTGCGTGTACTCTTGAGAGTGTAACTCTTGAGAGCGGTAAAATGAAACCAAATGGACCCGTAAGGGTCTATTTGGTTTCGTTTTAACGCTCTCAAGAGTTACAGATCTATGGGGACTGATGTGATCTACCTGCACGGTCTGTATGATCTACTGGTAGATAACGATCTACCTTTTGTGCACCCCTGATTTAATCTCAAGAAAGCCTAGCTTTAGGGTGCCACGGCAGTGAGGGCACCCGCTTTGAGAACTAATGCTTTAGTGTGCATCATATCAGTAAAAGATCAGTAAAATGCCATTTTACACTTCCAAAGTGGGGTTGCCCAGATGATATTGTAATCTGCGACTGAGATGCCATAGCCCCACTGATGTTGTAATGGTACCACCACTTGTGGTACGACTGCTGCTCTGAGTCCTAAAGCTATCCACCGCTGTCTAGTTTTTCTAGATTCATTCATTGAACCCTGTGGAGTAGAGCAACATACACATTCTCAGCCGATACATACAGTACCCCCTAATGAAGGGGCTGACACTAAGGTCTCCAAGGCACTTGCCCATCAGGCAAGTGCAAGTCAGGTTCTACTTGCCCTCAGCTCATGGTCACTTGCCCCCCAAAAATATATTGTAAATTTTGCAGATGTAACTCTTGAGAACGTAAAAATGAAACCAAATGGACCCTTGCGGGTCCATTTGGTTTCATTTTTACACTCTCAAGAGTTAAAATTCATCATCTGAATTAGCCCAGGTCTACACAACTAGAGAATGTAGAAGATTAGGTCATTTTGATGTTTGTGTTAATTTGCCTGTTTTGTTTCCCAAATCCAGCCTGGAATTGTGGACAGCTAGAAAGCAGGGAAAGACACAGAGGCAGAGTGCAATGACTGCCTTCAAGACAAATTTATCTTGTGTTGTGTTATAGTGCACTAAGTTGCACACTTGCCCGATCGGGCAACCAGGTAGCAGTCTTCACTTGCCCACCATTTTTTTACTTGCCCCAGGCAAGCGGGCAAGTGTTAGTGTCAAGCCCTGCTAATGACCTACCTAATTTTGAAACATGCTTTAGTTTGTCATCTAGAACAGTGGTTTCTCATTGGCTGGAAGTTTACAAAATAAATATTTTTAATAAAGTATACAGAAATAACAGTAGTGGGGTTCCCCTAAAAAAAGATTTACAGAAAAAAAGTTTACAGCAATCACAATAACAGTAGTGGGGTTCCCCTTAGCAACCCCATTAATTCTGGACCTAGTGTTCACACTTTATAAAAAAAAAAGGACGGAGCAAAATGAAAAGGCTGAGCTGTGAATCACTGTCTATAATAAGCTAGCATGACCCTCATCAGTGGTTGTGTTTTTGACTGTGCCTGTGGCTGAGAATTCGATTATTATTCTAACGTCTGCCTTGTATCTTTATCCAGGATGAGATCTTGAAGGCGGCTGTGATGAAATATGGCAAAAACCAGTGGTCTCGTATCGCCTCCCTGCTGCATCGCAAGTCTGCCAAACAGTGTAAAGCCAGATGGTAAGTCCTAGGATTTTTTTAAATTATACTTAAACCCATAAGTGTGTGGAGGGTTGTGTGTTAATATAACTGGTACAGACGCTCGTTTGCAGTGTTGCCAACTGCCAAACCCCAAAATGCACTAGTGGCACTTCCAAAATGCACTAGAGCAGTGGTTTTCAACCATTTTCATTTATTTCATTTCATTTATTCTGCATTTTGGCCACTGAGGACCACCATTTGATGTTGAGTTTAGTCCCTCGGACTAATTTAGGAGAAATAACTGGCAGAGTGTTGGTCAAAATAGCAAGGGTCCGTAAGAATCCATTTGGTTTCATTTACAATCTCAAGGGTTACCAATGGTATTTTCTAGGAAGGAAGAAGGACTCTATCATAGGAGGAAAAATGGTGAAAAACGAGGGTTTTATCTCTAGCACCTGTCAACCAATTTTGCCCCAACTCAGCAGCAAAAAAGCACTAGATTTTCTGCCAGGAGTTTTTCAGTAATTTTGGTGCTAGGGAGGTCTGAAAAAAGCTAAATATAGCGACAAATGTGCCAAGAGTGGCAGTGGCAACACTGCTCGTTTGTACCTCTCTCGATTAAGTGTGTGTATGTGTGTGTGTCTGTGTGTGTGCGCTCTGTGTGTGTGCGCTCTGTGTGTGCGCGCTCTGTGTGTGCGCGCTCTGTGTGTGCGCGCTCTGTGTGTGTGCGCTCTGTGTGTGCGCGCTCTGTGTGTGCGCGCTCTGTGTTTGTGTGTGTCCCGTGCAGGTATGAATGGCTGGACCCCAGCATCAAGAAGACAGAGTGGTCCAGGGAGGAGGAGGAGAAGCTGCTCCACCTGGCCAAGCTGATGCCCACCCAGTGGAGGACCATCGCTCCCATCATAGGACGCACGGCCGCGCAGTGTCTGGAGCACTACGAGTTCCTGCTGTATGTAACATTGCCAGGCCATGATGTCAGGAGGCCCAGCTGAGCCATTGAGGCCCATATAGGTCAGGAGCCTATCTCCTGTTTCTGTAGCGTGAGGCAGCTTGATGTACAAGTACACCCCCTGGACATGACGCTAGTACATCGCAGGGACTTACCCCCAATCCATCCCTTGATGCTGAGTGCCAAGCAGGGAGGCATTGGGTCCCATTTTTTTAGAGTCTTTGGTATGACCCGGCCGGGAATCGAACCCTGACCTCCCAGTCTCAGGGCGGACAGTGGACACTCTAACCACAAGGCCACTGAGCTGAGTTCCTGCTGTACGGAACATTTAATACTGTCAAAGCATTTACATTTACCAAAATTCCATTTGGGTCGGGCTCTAACTCAAAGATTTGCGGCACATTTTTGCGTTTTTTTTATTTCAGTTGACTAAGGTCGCATCCTCACCTAATACTGCGCTGCGATGTAGACTCGATGCCAGTGGGCGGCAATGTTATGATTCTTGCATATTTTAATCTGCTGTGGATTGCTTTCACACTGACTGCACTGTCATCCACAGCAAATGGAAGCGCAGCAGGGACTTTTATCAATGTGTTGAATCAATCAAACTACACAGCGAAATACATACAATGGGCTTTTAGGAGTAGGACATAATGTGATGGGAGGTTAGGAACATTGTTGCAGTGTGTGAACGCGTCCTAAAGTATGTGTGTGTGTGTGTGTGTGTGTGTGTGTGTGTGTGTGTGTGTGTGTGTGTGTGTGTGTGTGTGTGTGTCCGCATGTCCAGAGACAAGGCTGCTCAGAAGGACAACGAGGAGGAAGCTGGAGATGACCCCAGGAAGTTAAAGCCGGGAGAGATTGACCCCAACCCTGAAACCAAGCCGGCCAGACCCGACCCTGTTGACATGGACGAAGGTACTTGAGCATCAGGGACAGGGCTGCAAACACCAAAATCAACACAACGGTCATTTAAAATCCTTCAATAACTGACCTCACCAGTTACAGGCCGATTTGGTTGCTCTCCTACAGTTAAATTAAACGGGTATTTCATTTTCAACTTTCAATCATTTTATCATCTACGACAGTTTTTACATTACTTGATTCAGTATTTAGACATTTGATGTTGATATTAGTTGCCCTGCCCTGCCCTCTTCCTATACAAACCCATTTTAACTTCATTTTAACCATAATATATTCATCAAAAACACCCAATTTTTTTCTGGTAACTCATATCGTCCTCTCAATATGTGAGAGAACCGTGGAATTTCATTTACCGGTACTGTTTTTATTCATTTTAATATATATTGTTTTATTCATTTGGCCACGACCAGCATGCCACAGGAGGTTCTCCATTTTCTAAAACATATTTTAAAATGGATGAAAACAGTAAATGAAATTCCTCACATATTGGAAGGATAATATGAGTTACCAGAAAAAAAAAAGCATAACGACATCACACATCCTGTTTAGGAGATCTGGCGCTTCAAAATAAGGGCTTTTTACTGATCGCACCAGTTTGAGCCGTGGCATACAGCAGAAAATGACGAACAAGCACTCGCAGTGAGTGTTAATTATTAAGTTATAATGGGTTTGTATAGGAATGGGGCAGGGCAGCTAAAATGAGCATCAAATATCTAAATACTGAATCAAGTACTGTAAAAACTGTCTGGGGCGTTCACACGAAACTAAGTAGATGATAAAATGACAAGGTTTTTCTGAAAGTGAAATACTCCTTTAACACAGTAAATATCATGAGAGGGGTCCCTTTTGTTCAGTAGTATAGCCATCAAATCCTCTTCTTAGTGGGACATCCTGCCAAATCGTGCAACACTGTGTGTGTTTGTGTGTGTTTGTGTGTGTGTGTGTACGTACTACAGATGAGTTGGAGATGCTGTCAGAGGCCAGGGCCAGGCTGGCCAACACGCAGGGTAAGAAGGCAAAGAGGAAGGCCAGAGAGAAACAGCTGGAGGAAGCCAGGTATTGTCATCTCTCTCTAATAACTACACCCGTGCTTTGCAAACGCTTGGTTCACAAGGCCTGCCTATTGTTTTTACGATATCTCACACACACAGGGGTTGACACTAAGGTCTCCGAGGCACTTGCCCATCGGGCAAGTGCAAGTCAGGTTCTACTTGCCCTCAGGTCATGGTCACTTGCCCCCCAGGTTCCAGGTGGTCCCCAGTTAAGTTGGTTAACCAGATGTAACTCTTGAGAGCGTAAAAATGAAACCAAATGGACCCTTGCGGGTCCATTTGGTTTCATTTTTACGCTCTCAAGATTCATCATCTTAATTAGCCAGGTCTACACTGTAGAAGATTAATGGTCATTTTGATGTGTATGTTAATTTGCCTGTTTTGTTTCCCAAATCCAGCCTGGAATTGTGGATATAGCTAGAAAGCAGGGAAATAGACTAGTGGGATTTGTGATAAAAGTGATTGTTAGAGGCATTTGGGGGTAAAAGTGGGGAACCAGTCCATTTTACACAATTCAAGGGTGCTGAATCCGAAAAAAATGGTTCCCAAGCAAGATTTTGAGTCCTTACCCCCCAAATCCAAGATTTTGGGGGGTAACCAAAGGTTTTTCAGACATAACTTGAAATGCATTGATTTTAGGCCCCATAAGTGTATTGAACGTTAATATAAAGTTGGGCATTACGGACGATTTGGTACCAACTACATGTCTGTACCTCCTACGGTTCTTGAGATACAGCATTTAGGTACTTTCACAGATTGAGGAGAGCAGGACATCTGTAACACTGATTCTTAAGTCCACCAAATGGTGATACAGGCGTGAAAATTGGTACACACGCTCCTCAAACCCAACTATTTCCAAAAGTACTGCGTGTCCTGCAAAATTCCAAGATGGCAGCCACCAAAATCCAAGATGTCCGTCCAAAAATGTGGTTTTTCATTAATAACTCGAAATACGAAGATTTTAAGCCCCATACATGTATTGAACGTTAATATAAAGTTGGGCATTACGGACATTTTGATACCAAGTACATGTCTGTATGTACTACGGTTCTTGAGTTACAGCATATAGGTAGTGATGAGGAACCATAATGGTAACATTTTGGCACGTTTGACTCTTTTACTCAAAGATCCCTTTATCATCATGTCAACCATTTTCAGGAAACGGACCTACATGTGTCCGCTATCATAAACCACTTCAAGTTTTTTAATTTATGAAACGGGTCGGGAGTTATTAAACCGAACGTGAATGCTGTTTCAGTGTTAAATTTGCTGCGTATATTTTGCAAAGATAAGGCACCCAGAAATGTCTGTCTGTGCATCATCACACTGAGTCTGTCCTTCACAATAAGAGTAAATGTGAACCGGATGCACCAAGTGTAGCATGTGTCATACAGTAATGGTATAATATGCTAATAAGTGTAATAGTGTAATAGGCTAATACGTGCAATAGCATAATATATGTACAATATGGTAATAGTGTAATATGCAATAGTGTCATAGGATAATATGTGTAATAGTGCAATATATGTGCATTAGGATAATAGTGTAACATATGCAATCGTGTAATAGGGCTAATAGTGTAATATATACAATGGCATAGTGTAATAAGTACAGTAGGCTAATATGTGTAATAGTGAAATACATGTGCATTAGGGTGATAGTGTAATATATGCAATAGTGTAATAGGGATAATAGTGTAATAGTGTAATATATGTGCAATAGGCTAATAGTGTATTATATACAATAATGTCATAGTGTAATAAGTACAGTAGGCTAATATGTGTAATAGTGTAGTACATGGAATAATGTCATAGGCTAATATGTGTAATAGTGAAATGCATGTGCATTAGGGTGATAGTGTAATATATGCAATAGTGTAATAGGGATAATAGTGTAATAGTGTAATATATGTGCAATAGGCTAATAGTGTATTATATACAATAATGTCATAGTGTAATAAGTACAGTAGGCTAATATGTGTAATAGTGTAGTACATGGAATAATGTCATAGGCTAATATGTGTAATAGTGAAATACATGTGCATTAGGGTGATAGTGTAATATATGCAATAGTGTAATAGAGCTAATAGTGTAATAGTGTAATATATGTGCAATAGGCTACTGTATTATATACAATAATGTTATAGTGTAATAAGTACAGTAGGCTAATAAGTGTAATAATGTAATAGTGCTATGGGGTAATGTTTAATAGTGCAATATTTGTGCATTAGGGTAATAGTGTAATATATGCAAAAATAGTATAATTTAATTACACTATTACACATATTGCTCTAACACCATTACATATATTACACTATTAGCCTATTGCACATATATTACACTATTACACTATTAGCCTATTACACTATTGCATATATTACACTTTCACCCAATGCACATGTATTGCACTATTACAGATATTAGCCTATGACACTATTCCATGTATTACACTATTACACATATTAGCCTACTGTACGTATTACGCTATGACGTTATTGTATATAATACACTATTAGCCTATTGCACATATATTACACTATTACACTATTACATATATTACACTATCACCCTAATGCACATGCATTGCACTATTACACATATTATCCTACTGTACTTATTACACTATGACATTATTGTATATGAATACACTATTAGCCTATTGCACATATATTACACTATTAGCCCTATTACACTATTGCATATATTACACTTTCACCCAATGCACATGTATTGCACTATTACAGATATTAGCCTATGACACTATTCCATGTATTACACTATTACACATATTAGCCTACTGTACTTATTACGCTATGACGTTATTGTATATAATACACTATTAGCCTATTGCACATATATTGCACTATTACCCCTATTACACTATTGCACTATTACACTATTGGCCTATTGTGCATATATTATGCTATTACACGTATTAGCCTATTACACTATTACACAGCATACTTACTTACAGCATATTATACCATTACTATATGGCACATGCTACACTTGGTGCGTCCGGTTCACATGTACTCTTATTGTGAAGGACAGACTCAGTGTGATGATGCACAGACAGACATTTCTGGGTGGCTTATCTTTGCAAAATATACGCAGCAAATTTAACACTAAAACAGCATTCACGTTCGGTTTAATAACTCCCGACCCGTTTCATCAATTAAAAAACTTGAAGTGGTTTATGATAGCGGACAGATGTAGGTCCGTTTCCTGAAAATGGTTGACATGATGATAAAGGGATCTTTGAGTAAAAGAGTCAAACGTGCCAAAATGTTACCATTATGGTTCCTCATCACTACCGATATGTTGTAACTCAAGAACCGTAGTACATACAGACATGTACTTGGTATCAAAATGTCCGTAATGCCCAACTTTATATTAACGTTCAATACATGTATGGGGCTTAAAATCTTCATATTTTGAGTTATTAATGAAAAAACACATTTTTGGACGGACATCTTGGATTTTGGTGGCTGCCATCTTGGAATTTTGCAGGACACGCAGTACTTTTGGAAATAGTTGGGTTTGAGGAGTGTGTGTACCAATTTTCACGCCTGTATCACCATTTGGTGGACTTAAGAATCAGTGTTACAGATGTCCTGCTCTCCTCAATCTGTGAAAGTACCTAAATGCTGTATCTCAAGAACCGTAAGAGGTACAGACATGTAGTTGGTACCAAATCGTCCGTAATGCCCAACTTTATATTAACGTTCAATACACTTATGGGGCGTAAAATCAATGCATTTCAAGTTATGTCTGAAAAACCTTTGGTTACCCCCCAAAATCTTGAATTTGGGGGGTAAGGACTCAAAATTTTGCTTGGGAACCATTTTTTTCGGATTCAGCACCCTTGAATTGTGTAAAATGGACTGGTTCCCCACTTTTACCCCCAAATGCCCCTAACCTCTTATAGGAGGCCTTTTTTCTGAAATCCCACCAGACTAAAAGACACAGAGGCAGAGTGCAATGACAAATTTATCCTGTGTTGTGTTATAGTGCACTAAGTTGCACACTTGCCCGATCGGGCAACCAGGTAGCAGTCTTCACTTGCCCCACTATTTTCTTTACTTGCCCCGGGCAAGCGGGCAAGTGTTAGTGTCAACCCCTGTCACACAGCTTTGTAGTAACAAGTATTAGTATGGACACACACACACACACTCGATAGACACTCCACTCATGCTCTCTTCTCTCAAACCCTCCCTCCCTCTTGCTCTCAGGCGCCTGGCAGCGCTGCAGAAGCGCAGGGAGTTGCGAGCGGCAGGAATAGACATCCAGAAGAAGAGGAAGAAGAAGCGAGGCGTCGATTACAACGCCGAGATCCCCTTCGAGAAGAAACCGGCTCAGGTAAAGGAGCAGGGTCCCACTTCTGGTGCAGAGTTCCCACCGCTGGCGGCTGACGATTAAATCAGAGTAATCAATCGGCCCGATTATAATTCTATCAACTCAGTCACCCCCATCCTAACCTGAAATGATTTTGCCCTGGGGGGCGGGGGGCCATCTGTTTTAGACGGCAGATGAGCTGATCTGATTTGATCACACCAATGTGTCGTCCTCCCTGGCCCCTCCCCCTACCGCCCCTCCACTGCTGTGCTACGTCACATCAGTGGAGGCTACCCCCATCCAATAGTATCAAGACTTAAAAAAAAAAGAAAAGAAAATATTCATAAATAGCAGATGTACATGCTCACAGTACTGTAGTGCTGTAGCCTTGTACATCTGCTTAATTCTTTGAATAGCAAACATTAACTACTTTTGCTGGCTCCCCACTCTGATAACAAACCTAATATATGCATCATTCTACAGGGATTCTTTGACACCAGCATGGAGCAGTACAACCCTCTGGAGCCAAACTTCAAACGCCTCCGACAGCAGCACCTAGACGGAGAGCTGCGCAAGTGAGAGACACACACACACACACACACACACACACACACACACTTATCAATAACGTTAAGTTTTACACTAGAGCAGTTTCCAACAGTTTTATAGATTTTCTCTCCATTGCCAATCCAATTGTTTTGTATTGTGTGAGACGATACAGGTGGAGTGAGAGTGACATGAAAGAAATAGAGACCAAGTTAAATAGAACAAAAATGACAATCACTACATTTAAGTCAGGTGTCTGCAACGTATGTTGTTTTGAAACATTGGTGAAAGTACAATGTTTCTTAAAGTGTCAAAACATCTTTTCCCCTAGCCTGGTACCACAGACTGATTTGTCGATGGCAACATAAACGTTCAATATATGAACGTTGATGGAAACTTCAACGTTCATATATTGAACGTTTATGTTGCCATCGACAAATCAGTCTGTGGTACCAGGCTACTTTTCCCCTGCATTATGGCTCCCTCTAGTGTTCAGCCATAAAATAAACTGATAGTACTCCACTTTATAACATGAGGGCTTCTTGATTGGCTACCAAATAGTCCAGTCGTGACTTTCCCTCCACCAAAGGCAGAGCTTATAGGGACATTTCCGAAGGGCCACTGTGGCCCCTATGGTTGTCATAGATACTAGATATTTTCAGGAGGTGATCTAATAATGGAAGGGTCTAAGAATATATATATTTTTAAAAGACTTCGTACATACAGCACCTTTAAGGCGCCGTTTCAAAGATCAGGTTTACAAAAAAAGAAGAAAATTCCCACGTTAAAAACCCCTGTGTCTGTGTCCAGTGAGCGCGAGGAGAGGGACAGGAAGAAAGACAAGCAGAAGATCAAGAAGAAGAAGGAGAGTGACCTGCCGTCGGCCATCCTCCAGACCAGCGGCGTGGCAGAGTTCACCAAGAAGCGCTCCAAGCTGGTGCTGCCCGCTCCTCAGGTCAGTGCTGACATTATCACACCTGTTATCACACCTGTTATTTATCCCATTTCTAAATCCTCCACAAACACGGGTGTCTTGATTACAGTCAGAAATATTCAGGTTTTAATCCCATTCTGGCATCCAGACAGTGTATTACTCTGTTTTCGGGTGTCGCTACCACTACCATTTCGTCATTGAAAACAGAAAACTCTCTGAGTCAGACCTTTAGCTTTATGCATGCTGCGTGTATGTTGCAACTTCAACAACAACTGATGTTATTTTTGATGCTTACTTTCTCTGTAGATCAGCGACGCGGAGCTGGAGGAGGTGGTGAAACTGGGCGTGGCCAGTGAGGTGGCGCGGCAGGCGGCCGAGGAGAACGACCTGACGGACTCGGCCTCCTCCACCCTGCTGTCGGAGTACAGCGTCACCAACGCCATGGGGACGGGCCTGCGCACGCCACGCACCCCCGCTGCACAGGACAAGATACTGCAGGTACGCACACATACAGACACACACACACACACACTAAGGGCCCTGATACACCTAGCAATGTTTTGATCAACAGCAACAAGCAACGTCAACTATCAACGTTAGTCTGATCCTTTCTCCCAGACTCCCACATACATAAACCTTTCTGAAAACAACATGGCTGCTGCTTCACTGCTGTGGACAAAAACAAGGATTCTGTAACTTTTATTCCACTAAATGAACATCTTTGAGTTGGGTGTCTGCTGGGTGTGAAAATGATTCAATGCACTCTGAGAGTGTACAAATGGAACCAAATCGACCCACTAGGGTCCATTTGGTTCACATTTGTACACTCTCAGGAAAAAATGGGTTGTAATTCCCTTTTAATGTTGCCTGTTGCCATGTGTCTCATCATGTTGCCCGTTGATGTTGACATTGATCAAAATATTGCTAGTGTATCAGGGCCTATACACCCCTGCTGCACAGGACAAGATACTGCACACACACACACACACACACACACACACACACACGCGCACACACGCACACACTGCACAGGACAAGATACTGCACAGGGCTTGACACTAACACTTGCCCACTTGCCTGGGGCAAGTAAAAAAAAAATGGTGGGGCAAGTGAAGACTGCTACCTGGTTGCCTGATCGGGCAAGTATACAACTTATTGCACTTTTGTCCACAATTCCAGGCTGTATTTGGGACACAAAAGAGGCAAATTAACCATACAGATCAAAATGCCATTAATTAGTCTTCTACATTCTATAGTTGTGTAGACCTGGGCTAATTAAGATGGTGAATTTTAACTCTTGAGAGTGTAAAAATGAAGCCAAATGGACCCGCAAGGGTCCATTTGGTTTCATTTTTACGTTCTCAAAGAGTTACATCTGGTTAACCAACTTAGCTGGGGACCATCTGGAACCCTCTCAGGGACCACCTGTTGAAAACCCGAACCCTCTCAGGGACCACTGTTGAAAACCCTGGTTTAAAGCACCCAAGTAGGAAGTAAACATAAATGCAAAATTTACAATATATTTTTGGGGGGCAAGTGACCATGACCTGAGGGCAAGTAGAACCTGACTTGCACTTGCCCGATGGGCAAGTGCCTCAGTGACCTTAGTGTCAACCCCTGACTGCAGGTACACACACACGCCCCGCGCGCAAACGCACACACACACCATGGTTGATTTGGACAGTTTTGTTTATAAGACTAAAGACTAACTTAATTGACTAAGGATTTTGATTTAGTCGACTAAGACTAGACTAACAAAAATAACTCCAGAAGACTAAATGGCAATGTGAGATACTAAATGTACTAAGACCAATGAAAGTAAGTATTTTTATCTTTTTATCTTCTATTTTCTGTCTTTAAGTGCAACTAGAGCATAACTACATGAGTGCTTTCAGGAGAGCAAGTCATAACTTTTTAAATATGTTTCATAGTAAAAACTATAAATCTGCATTGCATATATTAACCTACAATGTATATTCCAAGACTAAAAAGACTAAGAATAAATCATTGTTGATATTTAGTCTAAGACTAGACTAACAAAAATGAATTTGGGAAGACTAAATGGGACTAAAAGACAAATAGTATTTTTTTTTTATTTTTTTTTTTTATGAAAAGTCTGAGACTAAAATCTAAATATTCTCAAAAAACAACATTGGTTTGGACAGAAAATCCCGATGTATACATAAATCCACTTATTTTATCATATGTATTGTCCCATAGAAATTGTTTTTTTTTTTTTTTTTTTTTTTTTTTTTTGAATAGGTTATTAGTAGTATTAGTTATTAGTATTAGTATGCACTCAACCCAGGACTTAAAGTCCTGGACATTTCAAAGGGGTCATTTAATGAGATCAGTGTAGAGTATAAAGCCATTTTCAGTCTTAGGTTTTTTGCTTTAAGCCCTGCACAATGCTTTGGCCAACAAGACTAAGACAAGAAATTTATCAGAACAAACACATTGGTTATTCAGTTTGTCAATGCTGTGGCGCTGTTTTAACCTAAGCTCTGTGTGTGTGTGGTGTGTGTTTGCAGGAAGCCCAGAACCTGATGGCTCTGACCAACATCGACACGCCCCTGAAAGGAGGTCTCAACACCCCTCTGCACCAGAGCGACTTCAGCGGAGTCACACCCCAACGTCAGCTGGTCCAAACGCCCAACACCGTCCTCACCACCCCCTTCAGGTCGGTCAATGTTCACTCCTGATAATTTATCCGCCGCTAAACACAAACATTAATTGGTCCCTTTCTTAAAATCCGAACGTATCGTGTACCGATGATCACTTTGTTGTCATTTCATTTGGGATGGTATGGGCACAGCCATTTTGGAGAAAGAAAATGCCCCACGCCCATTCTAACTCAAACCATTCATTTGAATGGCATTATTTCACATTCTACCCCACAATGTACCCTCCCCGCTCCCCTGCTTTCGGAGATATGGCGTTTTAAAATAAGGGTTGAAGGCCGTGGCATAGACAAGTATAAGTAATCGTCGCATTCGGCACAAAAACAGAACAAAATGGAATCCCCGTTTTTTGGATTTCAAGGACAAACAATAATGACAGAATACCGACAATAACAACAAAGTGCAGTCTTTGCAAAACTAAGACTTTTTGGGCCTTGGGGTTTTCAGCTGGCAAGAAACCGTTAGCGGGACATGCAGTCTCAGATCCGTGCGTGCCCCTATTTTCTCCAAATACTTTTATTAAAATGGATTTGATCGATTTTTGTGATTTTTGACTCGTCATGATGTCATTTTCCCCCGTAGAACCCCCACAGCCGGTCAGGGGTCAGAGGGCATGACCCCTCAAGCCCCAGGAGGAGGCGGCATGACCCCACGCGGCGCCGCCGGCACCCCCGGGTTGACCCCCGTACGCACGCCACTGAGGGACAAGCTGAACATCAACACCGAGGAGCAACTGGCCGACCCGGCATACGCCAAACACCTGGTAAACACTACCACAGGGCTTGACACTAACACTTGCCCGCTTGCCCGGGGCAAGTAAAAAAAAAAATGGTGGGGCAAGTGAAGACTGCTACCTGGTTGCCCGATCGGGCAAGTGTGCAACTTAGTGCACTATACAGTATAACACAACACAAGATAAATTTGTCTTGAAGGCAGTCATTGCACTCTGCCTCTGTGTCTTTCCCTGCTTTCTAGCTATCCACAATTCCAGGCTGGATTTGGGAAACAAAACAGGCAAATTAACATACAGATCAAAATGACCATTCATTTTCTACATTCTCTAGTTGTGTAGACTTGGGGATAATTAAGATGTTGAATTTTAACTCTTGAGGAGTGTAAAAATGAATCCAAATGGACCCGCAAGGGTCCATTTGGTTTCATTTTTACGTTCTCAAGAGTTACATCTGGTTAACCACCTGGAGCCTCTCAGGGACCACTGGTAGTCCCGGACCACTGTTGAAAACCCTGGTTTAAACCACCCAAGTAGGAAGTAAACTTAAATGCAAAATTTATAATATATTTTTGGGGGGCAAGTGACCATGACCTGAGGGCAACCTGACTTGCTCTTGCCCGATGGGCAAGTGCCTCGGAGATCTTAGTGTCAACCCCTGACTACACATGAACACCTGCTATTTCGCTCTTTCAGAGCGAATGTTTTGTAGAATCTACAATGCCAGGTCGAAATGGATTTTATTAAGGCAATTGTTTAGAAAGTGTAGTCGCTGAGTTGGTTAAATGATGATTCCCTCATTTCTGTCTGTCCATCCTGCAGCAGAGAGAGAGCCTGCAGCAGCTCAAACAGGGCCTCCTGTCGCTGCCGCTCCCCAAGAACGACTTCGAGATCGTGCTTCCCGAAAACGCCGAGAGCGAGATGGAGGAGACCGAGACGGAGTCGGGCTTCATCGAGGACGCCTCCGACATCGAGTTACGCAAGCAGGTAGGAGAAGGAAAAAAACCCCACCTTCACACACGTGTGTTGTACTACGTAACCTGTCGGTAGTATCAAAGGAAATTAACATAACCGTTTGCCTACTAATTGATTTATTGTTTTATTGACGAGCCTACCAGTGACGTGGCCATTGATACTTATGACGTGTGAATTGATTTGTCTACAAATAAAACATAGTTTTGGCCGATCAACAGTTTTGTGCACGTGCGCGGTCCGTATGCCCATCGTTGATCATAATCCAGAAATCGCCGCGACATTACGGCCTGATTTGAGTTATTTATGATAATGATTGTCATGCTAGCGATCAACCTCCATTCAGTTGTTATGGTCCAGCCAAAATCTGCTGGAAAAAATATGCCCAGGAACTATAGGAGTATATCCTGAGTAAAATAGTCCATGAGACCCATTGAATGGCGCTCTACTGACACCTGGTGATGATAGTCTGATACTGCAATATCTAGAGTATAATTGAGTATATTGAGTATATTTCAAACGCTATTTGAATGGGAATAATTTGATAAATAAAAAATGCGAACTACTATATGCACGCCAAGCACGTCATTGGTCGTTATTGAGTTAAGTGTGTGTGTGTGTGTGTGTGTGTGCGTGTGTGTGTGTGTTTTACAGGCTGTTCGTGACGCAGAAAGAGAGAAGGAACTGAAGCTGAGGCACACTGCTGTTCAGAGGAATCTACCCAGACCTACCGAGGTAATTTAACCCGTTATAAAGTCCTGAATAGGTGGACACACACACACACACACTAAGGCTGAACGATGAATCGTTTTTAAACCGAATTTGTGATGTGAAACGACGCGATTTGCAAATCGCAATGGCCACAATTATTTATTTATTCATAATATTCAGCCGCAGCGAGTGTGATCCAGTATACACACACATACAGTATCAGAACAACATCCTCTGTTCTGTCTGTTTCGTGGCCGCCTCACTGCTCTTCCAATGGAATTCTTGTGGGCGGAATAGAGAATGTTTGTTTGATATGTATGTACAGGACCTGTATAGACCTCCACTGTAAGAACAAAATGGATCTATTATCAGAGCGTCCCAGGTGGTCTCCAGCTAAATGATGGAAAGTTGGTTTAACCAGGTGTAACTCTTTAAAAGCGTATAAAATTTTTACCATAATAAAATATTCATCATGTGAATTATCCCAAGTCTACACAACTAGAAAATGTAGAAGATTAATGATCATTTCGATCTCTTTAAGTTTTACTGTTTCTGGAATCCAGCCTGGAATTGTTGATAAAAACAAATAAATCTTTAGTTTTGGGGTCTGTGGGGCGAAAATGTCATCCAGTGGTGGTCCGTGGCTCAAATGCTTAATAAATAGTGGTCCCTGGCTTCCAAAAGGTTGAAAAGGTTGAAACTGCTATAGAGCCGCGCAGTCCCACCCTTTCATGCCGTTGCCCGTGAGTCCTCATTCATTTTTCCCATAGACGAAAATGGTTAATGAAAACATAATTGTGCCTTGGACAATGCCAACTGTGGTCATGACAAATCATGACAACAAAGACAATATTGTCATGCAATATCTAGTTAGCAAGAAGTAGAAAGCGGCAGGATACAACACTTATTTGTATTTGTATTTGTTTCATTTTTTCATTATTGATTGTCCCAAAAGATTGTGTGTGTCATCATGGTTTGTCACAACCCGAGTTGGCTTTGTCCGTGGCGTAATAGTCTTTATATGAATTCATTTTTGAAAAGTCTATGAGGAAAATGAATGGGGAATACGCTTCTGGAACACGGGCGACGTCACGAGGGGGTGCAACTGCTCAGCTCTATAGCAGGATATAGGACAGGGGTGGGCAATTATTTTCCCCAAGGGGCCAAATGAGATACATAAAATATTGTGGAGGGCCAAGACTAAAGACTGACCAAAAATCTGTGTAATATTTAGTTTCAAGATAAAAGTAAAAGTAAGACCAACCATTTTGACACCAGGGCCCACTATTTATTCAGTATTTGAGCCACAGACCACCATTTGATGACATTTTAGCCCCACAGATCCCAAAACTTCAAGATATTTTTTGTTTTTGTCCACAATTCCAGGCTGGGCTTGGGGAAACAAAACACGATAACAAAAATGACCTCTTCTCTTGCATTCTCTGATTAAATGTGTAGACTTTGGGCTAATTCAGATGATGAATATTTTGAGAGTGTAAAAATGAAACCAAATGGACCCGCAAGGGTCCATTTGGTTTCATTTATACGCTCTCAAAGAGTTACATCTGGTGAACAAACTCCCCATATTTAACTTGGACTATTTAACTCTCGAGGGCTGGTGGTCCCCGGTCCCCCGGGCCGGTCAGAGTCAGCCAAAGGGCCGCATTTGGCCCCCCTGGCCGCATAATGCCCAGGTATGATACAAGGCAGGGGTAGGCAACCTTAGGCACGGGTGCCAACATTGGCACAGTGAAGGGTAATCACTGGCACACTGGCATGAGTGTGAGAGAGATGGTCTTTCCTTTAAGAAAAACACAAAAGAAGCCTTGTCAAATACTCCAAAACCTGCACACAATTCCAATGGGCTTTCATGCAAACTTAACTGTAACTGGGGTTGGAGTTTGGGAGATGGATGCATATCTACTATTAATGATCGCTACAATGCCCTGATGTTAAAGAAAAATTCTCCAGAAGAAGATATGAATGTCATCATATTTATGGACAATCAACATGTATTGGAATTTGGTTTGGATTGGATTTTGATTCAAAATTCAAGTCAACATACTGGCTATGTTGACATGGCACACTGACTATCAAGAAGATCTGAACACTGCACTTCATGTCAAAAAGGTTGTCAAATCCTGATATAGGGGGTAGCGCATGTCAAAAAAAGTGTCCTAAGTGTCTGTCTCTCTGTCTCTCTCTCTCTCCAGGTGAATGAGTCCATCCTCCGCCCCTCCTCCCTGGAGCCTCTCTCTGACCTCCAGTTGGCTGAGGAGATGATCAAGCAGGAGATGATCACCATGCTGCACCACGACTGCCTGCACCACCCGTCACTCAGCGCCGCCAGCCAACCGCAGCGCGGCAAGGCCCGGGGCCCCGCCTCCACCTCCAACAACGCCTCCCACATAGCCTACCTGGACACGCACCCCTACCAGCCAATCAGCACGGAGGAGATGGAACAGGTGACTTTTTATTTGGACTGGTCAACTGTCTTGTGTGTGTGTTAGGGTGACCAGATCCAAACTGTTCATTTTTAGGGACAGAAGGGTTTGCATGTGTGGTATGTAGTTAGCAAATTATTAACATGTTGACGTCAATATTCCAAAAATATTTCAGGATTCCATTTCACATATAGCAAAAACAGCTGATCTGAAATCAAAAATAGCTGATCTACAATCTCAAAACGCGTCGCAGTGCGTTTTGAGATTGTTGACAACTGATAATTGACAGAAACGGTCAATTCTTTATCCGCATCTTTATCAGAGGGTTAATGGATAAAGGATACAGATTTTTTTTCTTTTATTCTTTTTTGTTTTTTTGCATTTGTTTCTATACTATTGTTCTACGTTTGTAGCCTACACGACTGTAGGCTCGGAGGTCCGTTGTTATGTGACACGTGACCAGAACGCTGGCTTCTGATTGGAGCTTTCATTTAAGCCATGTAATAAGATTGATTTAAAGGGGAAGTCCGCCCATTTTCAACATTCTAATGTCATTAGTATAGAGGTGCTGCGTGGACATCATAAAAAAAAGTCCCCCCATTCTGTGTTCACTAGAAATGGAGGTCTGAAGAAAACCACTAACTTGGTGAAACATCTTGATGACATCAAGATGTATTTTCACCATATTAATTGGATTTCTTTAGATGCTTCTTTTTTTTCTGAGAGCGTATAAATGGAAACAAATGAACCCGTTAGGGTTCATTTGGTTGCATTTGTATACTCTCAGAGACAATGTTTAAAATGGGTGGAATTCCCCTTTAACGGGTCCATTTGGTAAGCGGGGGCTCCAGGGAAAATATCCCCAAGGGATAAAATTGTGAACTATTTTTAAACTAAAGAACATATGTGTTACATGTTCAATTCTAGTTATAGAAGATAAGTATGATGTATTTATCCATATTAGGCTTATAAACCGGGGTTCCTCTTAAAGCATGTCTAGTGGTCGCCCCCTCCCCTCGCCCCCCTCGTGTCATGGCGCCCTAGGCAATTGCCTAGTCCACCTAATGGCTAAAACACCCCTGACCCTGTGACTGTTGCAGGCCTCGGCGCTGCTGGCAGCAGAGATGGAGGTGGTCAGAGCTGGAATGGGCCACGGTGACCTCAGCATGGAGGCCTACTGCCAGGTCTGGGAAGAATGCTACGGACAGGTGAGAGTTCTGTCAGCCACGGTCTGCTTCCACTCCTCTGGATTCTGTCATGACTTTTTTTTTCTTTTCTTTTTTTTTGAAAGAAAAATTATAAAAAAATGGCGGCCATTTTGTTTTGGGGGCGGGGCTAACTCGTCCAAACTCGTCTATGGCTGGTATACAGTTAATGTATCTGACGGAAGCTGAAAATAGTCTATCTACAGACTTCAGACGCGTTGTAAGTTTGTAGAAGAAGGAGGCTTTACTACCTTTTTTTGCAGTTGATTTATTTTCAAAAAAGTTTGTTTTTATTGGCTGTTTTCCCTTCCCTCCCAAATAAGCTCAGAATGGGTCTATTGGGTGCTGTTTATATTCACCCATTTTCCTAAAGCCATGCGTTTCCTCAAGCCAGAGCTAAAACATGCACACTGTGCACACAAATTGGCCTAGCCTTTGATCTATGTGACTCACAAAATATATTCAAAATATACCAAGCCTGTGTGACTGAGCATAGGCTACTTTATGTGTAGCCCTGAAACATGACTGTCCAGGCGTCACGCGATGCATGACTACTTTACTGTATATGCTTTATATGCTAGGGATTTTAGCTATCTGAGGGAGGCATTCAAACATGGTCCTAAATATTTTTATACAAAGTTTTAAAGCAATTTCTACTACATTCCTAATAAACCCCAGGAAATTATAACTGGCCACAAATAACCTGATGAATGTGGCAACTGCCATATTAAGCCTCTGGGTCAGGCATGCCCCCTCCCATAGCTAAAATCCCTAAAAGGAAATAAAGCAATGAATGAATGAATGGGGCAGCTGTGGCTCAGGAGGTAGAGCAGGTCGTCCAATGACCATTGGTCGGCGGTTCGAATCCCGGCTCCTCCTGTCTATGTGTCAAAGTGTCCTTGGGCAAGACACTGAACCCCAAATTGCCTCCAATGAGTTGGTCAGTGTGAGCTTGTTGCCACCATTGGTGTGTGAATGTGTGAAGTTTAGGACGCTGGCGTTGACTGTTCACCGCTCTACTTCCCAATGTATGAATGAATGGACCATTGTAAAGCGCTTTGAGCACGTGGAAAAGCGCTATAAAATGCATCCATTATGTAAACAATTAACACCATCTTTACTTTCTCTAATAACCCCCCCCATGTCATTCATGTAGGTGCTGTATCTAGCAGGTCAGGCCAGGTACACCAGAGCCAACTTGGCCTCCAAGAAAGACCGCATTGAAAGCCTGGAGAAAAAGCTAGAGGTGAGAGAGAGAGAGAGTACACACAATCATCATCATCTCCATGTTCTAACAGTTTTGTGTTTTTGTATTTGATTCAAGAGTGGTTGAATGTGGAAGTAGACATAGGGAAACCTACTAACTGTGTGTGTGTGTGCGTGTGTGTGTGTGTCTGTGTCTGTGTGTCTGTGTGTGCGTGTGCGTGTGCGCAGGTGAACCGCGGTCACATGACAGCAGAGGCTCGTCGAGCCGCCAAGCTGGAGAAGAAACTGAAGGTTCTCCTGGGAGGGTTCCAGTCCAGAGCGCTGGGTCTTCTGAAGCAGCACAGTGAGCTGTGGGAGCAGGTAGGTAGAAACTCACACTGTACCGCAGGGGTGGGCAAATATTTTTCCCAAGGGGCCAAATGAGAAACATAAAATATTGTGGAGGGCCAAGACTAAAGGCTGAACTAAAGACTGCGTAATATTAATTTAATTTCAAGATAAAAGTACAGTTGTGTTCAAAATAATAGCAGTCTGTTCAAAGAATTGAGTAAAGCCCAAAATCCTTGATTTTCATTTCCATGCAATGGGAACACTGCACATTATATTCTAAATCAAAACATGAAGAAAAAAGCAGAAATTTTGGGCTGTTCAAAAAATAGCAGTGTCTGCATTTTACTTTACAAACTCAAATATTTACTGTTTTAACTGAAAAATGTCCAGGATTCAGCATTCCTCTGAATCACTAAACTTTAGTTGTATAGCCAGTGTTTTTGAGAACCGCTTCACATCTGTGTTGCATGGAGTCGACCAACTTCTGGCATCTGTGAACAGGTATTCCAGCCCAGGATGATTTGACCATTGTTCAATAATTCCTCTGCATTTCTTGGTTTTGCATCAGAAACAGCATTTTTAATGTCACCCCCCGGGATTGGGCTGGCCACTCCATGACTTTAATTTTGTCGGTCTGGAACCAAGAAGCTGCTCGCTTACTGGTGTGTTTGGGGTCGTAGTCTTGTTGAAGCACCCATCTTCAAGTATTTTGATGCATCCAAACTGATCCATGATCCCTGGTATGCGATAAATAGGCCCACCAGAACCGTATGGAGGCGCGCTCTACTCAAAGTCCACCTTGTGTTCTCAAGTGGCTGATGGGTGCAGATTCTTGAAGATCAATGTAAAGAGGAAATATCCGCACTCGCATATAGTTCATGAGTTTTCTTTTATTTAGTTTCACAGCAGCATAGTCTACCTAGAGAAACGAACGCGTTTCGGCGCTCTCGCCTTCATCAGCGTTTGAAACGCTGATCAACATAAATAGGCCACCACCATGCCACAGTACACTCTGAAGACAGTGAAGAATGGTGGTGCAAGCATCATGATATGGGGATGTTTCTCTTACTATGGTGTCAGGCCAAAGTCCGCCAAAGGGCCGCATAATGTCCTGGTATGCCGTACCATCTCCCTGTCCCTGTGCTGGGATGTGTTTGTTGCACATTGACGCCTGTGTTGCCTAGTGCCAAAATCCAAAATGCACTAGTGGCACTTAAAAATGCGCTAAAGCAGTGTTTTCAACCATTTTCATACCAGGGCCCACTCTTTATTCTGCATTTTAGCCACAGAAGACCACCATTTGATGTTGAGTTTAGTCTCTCTGACTAATTTAGGAGAGATAAATGGTGATGTTGGTCAAAATAGCAATTCTTCTACATTTTCTAAATGTAGAAGAATTGCCCCACACGCATTACACCACACGCACTCGCACCACTTCACAAAGGGTGTGATTTTTTTTTTTTTTTTTTTTTTTTTTTTGCAATTAGAGAGTGGCTCTGAGACCATAGTGTCACCATCCTACTGCTGCTCTACAGAAGATGTACGGCTGTTGTTTTAGAAGCTTCTTCCTCTGTCTCAATAGGTTGAACAAGCAGCCACTGAACTCCAGACCTTCAGTCAGCTGAAGAAACAAGAAGATACGGCCATACCCAGGAGAAAGGAGGTATGACAGCAATACTACTACTACTACTACTTATGCATGAGGCAAGAGCCATGACATGGTAGGGGTGGAGGGCTTAACATTCTCAGTCCTGCGGATTTGTTCTAGTGAAAAATAGCACATCTACAAGCTCTTAGGAGCTTTTTAGATGTGGGTCCGCAGCCAAATATAGATAATTCTGGTGGTCATAAAATATGACCCCCTTCCAGAACGGAATATAGACAAAAGTTGATTCAGATTGTAGGGTATTCAACCAGCAGTAGATACACAATTATTTATTTATTTATTGTTCAACGCAAAGAAAAGTCTGTTTGTCTCATCTGTTAAGGGACAGTGTCGGTATTCAAAGAATACAATCCCGTAAACAATACATATTCACGCTTGGTCACCCCCTGCGATCATCACACATCACACTGACTGACACCATTCCCCCCCCCCCCCCCCCCCCCCCCCCCCCCCCCCCCCCCCCCCCCCCCCCCCCCATCAGAGAAGGGAAATGTTATGTGGCCCTCACTCAAAAAACGTTTGGGGACCCCTGATCCCCCATACCCATGCTGGATCTAGGCATGTGTATGGGGAGGCAATGCCCCCCTGGGGAGGCAATGCCCCGACTGCCCCACCAAACATGATCTCATGCAAAACAACCCAAGATACCCAAGAAATTAAAGTGCTTCTATTTAAAATGACGTGAAACACTACTACTACTGCTACTAACTAACTACGGCTGTGTCACCACTAAA
Source organism: Benthosema pterotum (assembly GCA_039105355.1). Taxonomy (NCBI): domain Eukaryota; kingdom Metazoa; phylum Chordata; class Actinopteri; order Myctophiformes; family Myctophidae; genus Benthosema; species Benthosema pterotum. Next base: position 54,481,953 of record CM076969.1, on the reverse strand, counting down.
CCAACAGCATTTCATCATTGAAAACAGAAAACTCTCTGAGTCAGACCTTTAGCTTTATGCATGCTGCGTGTCTGTTGCAACTTCAACAACAACTGATGTTATTATTGATGCTTTACTTGACTTAATAAAAGTCCTGTAACTGAAAATGGTATGGGTGCGGCTTCATCGCCCGTGTCGCTTCGCGCCACGGGCGATGAAGCCGCACCCATACCTTTTTCTCTTGCCCCTCCAACTTGTTATCATGCCCCCCCCCCCCCCCCCCAAATGGGACATGTTACATCCACCCCTGCCCTGCTATAAACAAACGTTATGCTTTACGTATCTCTCTCTCTCTCTCTCTCTCTCTCTCTCTGTCTCTGTCTCTGTCTCTGTCTCTCTCTCTCTCTCTCTCTCTCTCTCTCTCTCTGTCTGTCTCTCTCTCTCTCCCTCTCCAACAGGCTCTGCGCGAGGACGTGGAGAGACAGATGGAGCGAGAGAAAGAGCTACAGCAGAGGTTCGGAGAGCTTCTGCTGGAGAAAGAGACTCTGCTCAGCGCCACTCCCACAGACAAAATGTGAAAACCCTGAATCATTAATGACGACGCACACAACATCATCATCAACTACATCCACTTAAATATGGCATCGCTGTCGGGTGGAAATCTTGTGTATGTACAAACATATACGTTGCGTTCCGGAAGAAATTTGTCCAAAAATACGTTGCGTTTCTGGAAGAAATATAACCTCTGTTCCAATGTAGTTATTATTTAGTCAAAATCTGGTGTTAATACTTTTCATTTTTGTCCAATAAATGACTTCAAATACTATTCATTGGTACAATAAATGTTTCATTTTCACATTAAAGGTATTGTAGGCAACTTTATAGCCAAAAAATTATATATATAGTTATCTTTTGCTTTTTCCTCTTCTGCTTTGACGCTGCAGCTGTTTCCCTGCAGACAGAGCCTTCCTTTGCCCTGCAAAACCGGACAATAAAGTCCCGAACTTTATTGTTATTGTCAAAAAAAAAAACGTTTCGTCTGGCTCGTGACAAGGCAGTGCTACTGCGTGTGGCTTTCTAGCCAGTCGCAACGGAGCCAGTCTCCAGTAGGTTCCAAAAGAGTGGAGGTGAGGTGGAGTTCAATTCTGTTCATAAACACATCTAAAGTTGCCTATAATACCCTTAAAAGGATCCCTGTCTAATAAGATAAACATTGCTTAAAACATTATACTTTCCCTATATTACTAAAATAAACAAAAACACCAATGGCTTCTTATTTCTTTTAAATAACGAATATTTCACTCACCAGGAACTGCTCTCGGCACAGGGTGATGATGTCATTTGTGATCTAGCTCTATGGAATACATGGATGAGCATGCTCTGTGACATCATCATCCTGCGACCGGACCTCTTATTGAGTGAAAGATTCTCTATTTATGAAAGAAATAAAGTATTGGAGGTGTTTTTATCTGCATATTTTAGTTATAGAAGGCAAGTATAGTGTTTTAAGGCATATTTGTCTTATTAGCCAGGGATCCTTTTAAAGTTTCTAAGACAATGACATTTGTGATGCTTCACGTTGCAATCGGCTTTTTTTCCCCACTACGTTTGTCGGCGCGCATGGCGTATGACAAAGTGTCCCGTTTATTTGCAAAGACTTGAAATACACAACAGCTAAAACGGTTTTCTGCCCGACAGCAAACATACAGAACTCACTCGCGACAGTGATACGACCGATAATGCAACCGTTGATTTGGGGTATTTTTAATGTTTTCTATGTACAAACGCTGATCGTACAATAGATGGAACGCATCATGCTATTAGGAAAAGTTTCAGTAGCCTACGGTGGCGGTTGTTGGGGCCCTTAGATAGGAAGGGGAATCCTGGGGTCCCTAGCAAAATGATTGATAGGTAGGCCTCTATGAGGCGTGTGCACCTGCTATTTTTCAATTAAACTTAAAACACCAAACATTTTGTTTTTCGTTGGTCAAAGTGTAGCGAAGGCAACAATTCCACACTATTGATGTCACCACCGTTTGGAACAGGCTCTTATTTTGTAGAGTTGTTGTAAATTCAACGCTAATGCAATGCAGATGTTTTAACCATAATTTAACACTTTAATTGGTGTGGTTGTGAGTATGTGAGTGGTTTAATTTTACACTATGATTGTCCATTTGTTGACCTACTCGACATCATTTTACTGGGGCTCGAACCTGGAACCTCCTCACATACTGGGTGAGAACAATTCCAACAATGCTAAAATGGCTAATCTGCAAAAGCTTTCACGTGTTATGTTATATATATATTTTCGCAGACACATTTTCTGTTCATTTATTCCGCAACGGTCTTGGTGTGTAACCGCCTTTTATTTTGAATGTTCGTTTCCGTGCTGAGGCGAGTTACAGTGAAATTATGAATGATATATGCCAAAACATATTGGCACTAATTATGTTTTTAAACATGCCCAAAAAAAGGTGTTCAAGCCAAGAACAAAGTGGGCTTTCCTCTGGCTTTTGCTTAACCCTTTGTGTACTGAACGCGTTTTGGTGTTCAACGTATTTTGTCACACTTTAGCTATTGGAAAATATCAGATCTACAAGCTCATATCGTGCCACCGAGTGGCGCGATATGAGCTTGTATATCTGATAATATTTTTTTTTTAAAAATAAAATATCAAAAAAAAAGATGTGAAAATGTTGCGCAAATCGATTCTAGTTTCTGACACTAGATTCTAGTTTCTGACTAGTTTCTAGTTTCTGTTTCTGATGCTGGTTTCTGACAGATTCTAGTTTTTCTGAAAAATCTATGTTCCTGTGTCAGTGATGCTTAACATATTTCATGCCAAGGACCCCCAGAATTATCTATATTTGGCTGCGGACCCCCTATCTGAAAACGTGTTGTTCTAGGGATCCCCCAGAAGCAACGATTTTAGTTCAAAATATTTGCTTCCGAAAGAATATATTCAATGATTTGCATCACATTTTCACTTTAAAATATATATATATCAGAGCTACAAGCTCGCTGTGAGCTTGTAGATCTAATATTTAAGTGTAGCATAATGCGTTGAACACCAAAACGCGTTCAAGGGTTAAAACTCTTATGTATTGTACAGCATAAATGAATGGGAATACAAGTTATCCTTGGGGTGCCAGTTTGGCACACATTCCAGCCTCCCTGTGTTCTCTTTTCTCCTCTGTGTAGTGACGATATTACTGTAATGTCACCGCTGAGTTGTGAGCATGCTCAGAAGTTTCTTGTGTTTTACGTCTTCATGACCAATAAAGTATCTTTTGAACAGTAGCCTGGCAATCAGTGTGGTGAGACTTAAAGTGTTGCATCGTGGTATCATGCATTACATTTAAGCAATATTAAAGGGGAACACCACCCATTTTCAATATTTTACTATGTCATAGATGTACCTTCAAGGTGTTGTTGACTTGATAAAAAGTTCCCCCATTCTGTGTTCCCAAGAAACGGAGGTCTGAAGAAAGCCACTAACACAACATCTTGATGACATCATCAAGATGTATTTTTCACCATGTTAATGGATTTCTTTAGACGCTTCTTTTTTTTTTTTTTTTTTTTTTTGAGAGCGTACCAATGGAATTTGTACACTCTCAGAAAAAAATATAAAATTGTGTGGAATTCCCCTTTAAATGTTTGGATTAACGTGATTATTGGCACAGCAGTGGTGTGGATAATTATTATTATCACCATTGTTTCCCCAAGTCAGTTCAATGAATGTGAGTTTGATTTGAAAATGCCGAAATCAAGGAAAAAATGACAGGCGGCTAATCAGGTGGCTTTTGCAAGGTATAGTAGTGTATAGGCATAGAGCACAGTGTTGTTCCTACATGCTCACAATGAAGCCTCCTCCAACCAAGACAATACAACGGTAGGTTACGCCAATACAATCAAGACAACTTTTGTCATGATTTTGAACCCTTAGTGTCCTGAACGCGTTTTGGTGTTTTATCTGTTGAAAAATAGCAGATCAACAAGCTCATGTCGCGCCACCGAGTGGCGCGACATGAGCTTGTTGTTCTGCTATTTTTGAAAAATTGTGGAAAATGTTCTGCAAATCTCTGAATACAGTACATTATTTTGGAGGCAAACATTTTTAACTCAAATTTTTGCTTCTGGGGGATCCCCTAGAACAACATGTTTTCAGATGGGGGGGTCTGCAGCCAAATATGGATAATTCTGGTGGTCCTTGGCTTGAAATATGTTCGCATCACTCACACAGGAACGCAGATTTTTCAGAAAAACTAGAATCTAGTGTCGGAGACTATAGAATCTAGTGTCAAAAACTCGATTCTAGCGTCAGAAACTAGATTCTAGTGTCAAAAAGTAGATCCTAGCATCAGAAACTACAATTTAGTGTCAATAACTAGAACCTAGTGTTGTAAACTACTGTAGAATCTAGCGTCAAATGCTAGAATGTTGCTGCAGCTATTGTATAATCTGGTGTAAGGAACTACTGTATAATCTGGTGTCAGAAAGTCGAATCGAGGGTCAGGACACAATGGGTTGAAGTAAGAACACAAGATCAACATTAACACTTTCACCGCTTTTCACAAACTGTCAACTCAAACCCCAAATACTTTGTTTTCAAACATCAATAGTAGCATATACAAGAAAACCTTCCAATTCACTCACCCTATTTTTCATTTTAAGCGCATTATTCTTAAACACCATAACAGTAAGTAACACCATCGCCACTCTCTACGGGCCTTGAAATGGATTTTCACTAATGGAATAATCACATTTTTGATGTGTAGATCTTGTTGAGCCGGTGATTTGTAAGTAGCTCTCAAGACAAAAAAGTGTGGGCACCCCTATAATATAGTATACCATGAAAAAAAAAAAACACTTTTCATCATTTTCAAGGATTTTTGTAAAATGCCGAAGTCAGGCTATGGTCTCAGACAACATGCCATGGTAGGCCGGGCCTGTTTTTCATCGTTTATGAGGATTTTCTAAAAATGTGGAAATCGAGAAAAACAACATACTATTGTTATTTTTTGTAATTTTTGAGGATTTTCGAAAAAGCCTGAAATCAAGGAAAAACCAAAGGCTATAGTATGCCTTTTTGCAGCATTTTTGGGATTTTCTAAAATTGTCGTAAACGAGAAAAATCGACATACATTTTCGAGGATTATCGAAAAATGCCGAAATTGAGGAAAAATGACAGGCTATAGTACATGGTTTCGAACAACATACTATATTATGCCGTTTTTATCGTTTTTGGGGGATTTTCCAAAAAGGTCAAAATCGAAGATTTTTTCAAAAATCCTCAAACGATGAAAAAACCGTAAGGCTTTTTCGAAATTTTGACATTCTTCAAAAATCCTCAAAAAGATGAAAAACAGCATGCTGTGCAAGACCGTAAGGCTATAGCCTTGCGTATTTTCCAGAATTCATCATTTCTTATCATTTTTCGAAAATCCTCGAACGATGAAAAACCGTAAGGCTATAGCCTAGCCTTAGTTTTTTTTTTTTTTTTTTTTTTTTTTTTTTGACATTTTTCCTCAAATCCTCAAAACAATGAAAAACCGTAAGGCTATAGCCTTGCGCTTTTTCCAGAATTCATCATTTTTTGTCATTTTTCGAAAATCCTCAAAACGATAAAAAACCGTAAGGCTATAGCCTTACGTTCTTTTTTTTCGAAATTTCGACATTTTTTGAAAATCCTCAAAAATCCTCAAAATGATGAAAAAAGGCATGTTGTGCAAGACCGTAAGGCTATAGCCTTGCGTTTTTGACAGGTTTCGTCATTTTTTGTCATTTTTCGAAAATCCTCAAAACGATGAAAAACCGTAAGGCTATAGCCTTGCGTTTTTTCGAAATTTCGACCTATTTCAAAAATACTCAAAAATCCTCAAAATGATGAAAAAGGCATGCTGTGCAAGACCGTAAGGCTATAGCCTTGTGTTTATTTCAGGTTTTGTCAATTTTGCCATTTTTCGAAAATGCTCAAAACGATGAAAAAACGTAAGGCTATAGCCTTGCGCTTTTTCAAAATTTTGACATTTTTCGAAAATCCTCAAAAATCCTCAAAACGATGAAAAACAGCATGCTGTGCAAGACCGTAAGGCTATAGCCTTGCGTTTTTTCCAGAATTCATCATTTTTGTCATTTTTCGAAAATGCTCAAAACGATGAAAAAACGTAAGGCTATAGCCTTACGTTTTTTGTTTTTTTTTTCGAAATTTCGACATTTTTCGAAAATGCTCTCAAAATCTTCAAAATGATGAAAAAAGGCATGTTGTGCAAGACCGTAAGGCTATAGCCTTGCGTTTTTGCCAGGTTTCGTCATTTTTTGTCATTTTTCGAAAATCCTCAAAACGATGAAAAAACGTAAGGCTATAGCCTTGCGTTGTATTTTTCAAAATTTTGACATTCTTCAAAAATCCTCAAAAATCCTCAAAACGATGAAAAACGGCATGCTGTGCAAGACCGTAAGGCTATAGCCTTGCATTTTTGCCAGAATTCATCATTTTTTGTCATTTTTTGTAAATCGTCGAAACGATGAAAAACCGTAAGGCTATAGCCTAGCCTTAGTTTTTTTTTTTTTTTTTTTTTTTTTTCTTTTTTTTTTTTTTTTTTTGTTGACATTTTTCCTCAAATCCTCAAAACAATGAAAAACCGTAAGGCTATAGCCTTGCGCTTTTTCCAGAATTCATCATTTTTTGTCATTTTTCGAAAATCCTCAAAACGATTAAAAAACCGTAAGGCTATAGCCTTACGTTCTTTTTTTTTTTTCCGAAATTTTTGTCATTTTTTCGAAAATCATCAAAAATCCTCAAAATTATGAAAAAAGGCATGCTGTGCAAGACCGTAAGGCTATAGCCTTGCGTTTTTTTAGGTTTTGTCATTTTTTGTCATTTTTTGAAAATGCTCAAAACAATGAAGTGGGCGGCTGTGGCTCAGGAGGTAGAGCAGGTCGTCCAATGACCGTGGGTCGGCGGTTCGAATCCCGGCTCCTCCTGTCTACATGTCGAAGTGTCCTTGGGCAAGACACTGAACCCCAAATTGCTCCAATGAGTTGGTCAGTGTGAGCTGGTCACTATTGTCTATTGGTGTGTGAATGTGGGAAGTGGGGACGCTGGCGTTGACTGTTCGCCGCTCTACTTCCCAATGTATGAATGAATGGACCATTGTAAAGCGCTTTGAGCACTTGGAAAAGCGCTATAAAAATGCAATCCATTAATGAATAACCGTAAGGCTATAGCCTTGTGCTTTTTGGAAATTTTTACATTTTTCGAAAATCCTCAAAAATCTTCAAAATGATGAAAAAAGGCATGTTGTGCAAGACCGTAAGGCTATATAGCCTTGCGTTTTTGAGAGGTTTCGTCATTTTTTGTCATTTTTCGAAAATCCTCAAAATTTCGACCTATTTCAAAAAAATACTCAAAAATCCTCAAAACAGTGAAAAAACGCCATGCTGTGCAAGACCGTAAGGCTATAGCCTTGCGTTTTTTTCAGGTTTTGTCAATTTTGTCATTTTTCGAAAATGCTCAAAACGATGAAAAACCGTAAGGCTATAGCCTTATGTTTTTTCGAAATTTCGACATTTTTTGAAAATGCTCAAAAATCCTCAAAATGATGAAAAAAGGCATGCTGTGCAAGACCGTAAGGCTATAGCCTTGCGTTTTTGACAGGTTTCGTCATTTTTTGTCATTTTTCGAAAATCCTCAAAACAATGAAAAACTGTAAGGCTATAGCCTTGCGTTTTTTCGAAATTTCGACATTTTTCGAAAATGCTCAAAAATCCTCAAAACGATGAAAAAACAGCATGCTGTGCAAGACCGTTAGGCTATAGCCTTGCGTATTTTCCAGAATTCATCATTTCTTATCATTTTCCGAAAATCCTCGAAACGATGAAAAACCGTAAGGCTATAGCCTAGCCTTAGTTTTTTTTTTTTTTTTTTTTTTTTTTTTTTTAATATGGCATTTTTCCTCAAATCCTCAAACGATGAAAAACCGTAAGGCTATAGCCTTGCGTTTTTGACAGGTTTCGTCATTTTTTGTCATTTTTCGAAAATCCTCAAACAATGAAAAACCGTAAGGCTATAGCCTTGCGTTTTTTTCGAAATTTCGACCTATTTCAAAAATACTCAAAAATCCTCAAAATGATGAAAAAGGCATGGTGTGCAAGACTAAGGCTATAGCCTTGCGTTTTTGACAGTTTCGTCATTTTTTGTCATTTTTCGAAAATCCTCAAAACAATGAAAAACTGTAAGGCTATAGCCTTGCGTTTTTTTGAAATTTCGACCTATTTCAAAAATCCTCAAAAATCCTCAAAACGATGAAAAACAGCATGCTGTGCAAGACCGTTAGGCTATAGCCTTGCGTATTTTCCAGAATTCATCATTCTTATCATTTTTCGAAAATCCTCGAAACGATGAAAAAACCGTAAGGCTATAGCCTAGCCTTAGTTTTTTTTTTTTTTTTTTTTTTTTTTTTAATATGGCATTTTTCCTCAAATCCTCAAAACGATGAAAAACCGTAAGGCTATAGCCTTGCGTTTTTGACAGGTTTCGTCATTTTTTGTCATTTTTCGAAAATCCTCAAAACAATGAAAAACCGTAAGGCTATAGCCTTGCGTTTTTTCGAAATTTCGACATTTCAAAAATACTCAAAAATACTCAAAATGATGAAAAAGGCATGGTGTGCAAGACTGTAAGGCTATAGCCTTGCGTTTTTGACAGGTTTCGTCATTTTTTGTCATTTTTCGAAAATCCTCAAAACGATGAAAAACCGTAAGGCTATAGCCTTGCGTTTTTTCGAAATTTCGACATTTTTCAAAAATCCTCAAAAATCCTCAAAACGATGAAAAAGGCCATGCTGTGCAAGACCGTAAGGCTATAGCCTTGCGTATTTTCCAGAATTCATCATTTTTTGTCATTTTTCGAAAATCCTCAAAACGATGAAAAACCGTAAGGCTATAGCCTTACGTTTTTTCGAAATTTTGACATTTTTCGAAAATCCTCAAAAATCCTCAAAATGTTAAAAAATGCATGGTGTGCAAAACCGTAAGGCTATAGCCTTGCGTTTTTGACAGGTTTCGTGATTTTTTTGTCATTTTTCGAAAATCCTCAAAATGATGAAAAACCGTAAGGCTATAGCCTTGCGTTTTTTCGAAATTTCGACATTTTTCAAAAATCCTCAAAAATCCTCAAAACGATGAAAAACAGCATGCTGTGCAAGACCGTAAGGCTATAGCCTTGCGTATTTTCCAGAATTCATCATTTTTTTTTCATTTTTCGAAAATCCTCAAAACGATGAAAAAACGTAAGGCTATAGCCTTACGTTTTTTTTTTTTTTTCTTTTCCTTTCGAAATTTTGACATTTTTTTGAAAATCCTCAAAAATCCTCAAAATTATGAAAAAAAGGCATGCTGTGCAAGACCGTAAGGCTATAGACTTGCGTTTTTTTTCAGGTTTTGTCATTTTTCGTCATTTTTCGAAAATGCTCAAAACAATGAAAAACCGTAAGGCTATGGCCTTGCCCTTTTTCAAAATTTTGACATTTTTCAAAAATCTTCAAAAATCCTCAAAACGATTTTTTAATTTTGACATTTTTCCTCAAATCCTCAAAACGATTTTCCAGAATTCATCATTTTTTGTCATTTTTCGAAAATCCTCAAAACGATGAAAAACCGTAAGGCTATAGCCTTACGTTTTTTTTTTTTTTTCCCGAAATTTTGACATTTTTTCGAAAATCCTCAAAAATCCTCAAAATTATGAAAAAAGGCATACTGTGCAAGACCGTAAGGCTATGGCCTTGCGCTTTTTCAAAATTTTGACATTTTTCAAAAATCTTAAAATCCTCAAAACGATTTTTTTAATTTTGACATTTTTCCTCAAATCCTCAAAACGATTTTCCAGAATTCATCATTTTTTGTCATTTTTCGAAAATCCTCAAAACGATGAAAAACCGTAAGGCTATAGCCTTACGTTTCTTTTTTTTTTCCCCAAAAATTTTGACATTTTTTCGAAAATCCTCAAAAATCCCCAAAACGATGAAAAACGGCATGCTGTGCAAGACCGTAAGGCTATAGCCTTGCGTTTTTGTCAGGTTTTGTCATTTTTTGTCATTTTTCAAAAATGCTCAAAATGATGAAAAACCGTAAGGCTATAGCCTTGCGGTTTTTTGAAATTTTGACATTTTTCAAAAATGCTCAAAAATCTTCAAAATGATGAAAAAAGGCATGTTGTGCAAGACCGTAAGCAGTGTTGTTTTTGTCGACTAAGACTAAGACTAAAGACTAAGTCGACTAAGGTTTTTGACATTTAGTCGACTAAGACTAGACTAACAAAAATGAATTTCAGAAGACTAATTGGGACTAAAAGATGTGTGTTTTCAAAAGACTAAGACTAAGATGAAGACTAAATCATAACCTAAGACTAATGGAAATAGGAAACATTTTTAACTTCTTTTTTTCGTTATTTTTATGTATGTGAACATATCTGCAGTATAGATTGCATACATTTTCAGGAAAGGGACCTATTGCTAATGCAGTACTTTTATACAAAGAAATAAAATGAGACATCTTTCATAATAAAAACTATAAATCTGTATATCATATATAAACCTACAATGCATTTGTATGTAAGACTAAACTACCAAGACTAAGACTAAAAAAAGACTAAGACTAAAAAAAGACTAAGACTGAGACTAAGACTAAATCAATGTTGATATTTCGTCGACTAAGACTAGACTAAAAAAAATAATTTCAGAAGACTAAATGGGACTAAAAGACAAAATGTGTGTTACTCAAAAGACTAAGACTAAGACTAAGTCAAATTTTTCTCAAACAAACAACACTGACCGTAAGGCTATAGCCTTGCGTTTTTGACAGGTTTCGTCATTTTTTGTCATTTTTCGAAAATCCTCAAAACAATGAAAAACTGTAAGGCTATAGCCTTGCGTTTTTTTGAAATTTCGACCTATTTCAAAAATCCTCAAAAATCCTCAAAACGATGAAAAACAGCATGCTGTGCAAGACCGTTAGGCTATAGCCTTGCGTATTTTCCAGAATTCATCATTTCTTATCATTTTTCGAAAATCCTCGAAACGATGAAAAACCGTAAGGCTATAGCCTAGCCTTAGTTTTTTTTTTTTTTTTTTTTTTTTTTTTTTTTTTAATATGGCATTTTTCCTCAAATCCTCAAAACGATGAAAAACCGTAAGGCTATAGCCTTGCGTTTTTGACAGTTTCGTCATTTTTTGTCATTTTTCGAAAATCCTCAAAACAATGAAAAACCGTAAGGCTATAGCCTTGCGTTTTTTTCGAAATTTCGACCTATTTCAAAATACTCAAAAATCCTCAAAATGATGAAAAAGGCCATGGTGTGCAAGACTGTAAGGCTATAGCCTTGCGTTTTTGACAGGTTTCGTCATTTTTTGTCATTTTTCGAAATCCTCAAAACAATGAAAAAACTGTAAGTCTATAGCCTTGCGTTTTTTTGAAATTTCGACCTATTTCAAAAATCCTCAAAAATCTCAAAACGATGAAAAAACAGCATGCTGTGCAAGACCGTTAGGCTATAGCCTTGCGTATTTTCCAGAATTCATCATTTCTTATCATTTTTCGAAAATCCTCGAAACGATGAAAAACCGTAAGGCTATAGCCTAGCCTTAGTTTTTTTTTTTTTTTTTTTTTTTTTTTTTTAATATGGCATTTTTCCTCAAATCCTCAAAACGATGAAAAACCGTAAGGCTATAGCCTTGCGTTTTTGACAGGTTTCGTCATTTTTTGTCATTTTTCGAAAATCCTCAAAACAATGAAAAACCGTAAGGCTATAGCCTTGCGTTTTTTCGAAATTTCGACCTATTTCAAAAATACTCAAAAATCCTCAAAATGATGAAAAAGGCAGTGTGCAAGACTGTAAGGCTATAGCCTTGCGTTTTTGCCAGGTTTCGTCATTTTTTGTCATTTTTCGAAAATCCTCAAAACGATGAAAAACCGTAAGGCTATAGCCTTGCGTTTTTTTCGAAATTTCGACATTTTTCAAAAATACTCAAAAATCCTCAAAACGATGAAAAAGGGCATGCTGTGCAAGACCGTAAGGCTATAGCCTTGCGTATTTTCCAGAATGCATCATTTTTTGTCATTTTTCGAAAATCCTCAAAACGATGAAAAACCGTAAGGCTATAGCCTTACGTTTTTTTCGAAATTTTGACATTTTCGAAAATCCTCAAAAATCCTCAAAATGTTAAAAAATGCATGGTGTGCAAAACCGTATGGCTATAGCCTTGCGTTTTTGACAGGTTTCGTGATTTTTTTGTCATTTTTCGAAAATCCTCAAAACGATGAAAAACCGTAAGGCTATAGCCTTACGTTTTTTCGAAATTTCGACATTTTTCGAAAATCCTCAAAAATCCTCAAAACGATGAAAAACAGCATGCTGTGCAAGACCGTAAGGCTATAGCCTTGCGTTTTTGCCAGAAATCATCATTTTTTGTCATTTTTCGAAAATCCTCAAAACGATGAAAAAACGTAAGGCTATAGCCTTACGTTTTTTTTTTTTTTTCTTTTCTTTCGAAATTTTGACATTTTTTTGAAAATCCTCATAAAATCCTCAAAATTATGAAAAAAGGCATGCTGTGCAAGACCGTAAGGCTATAGACTTGCGTTTTTTTCAGGTTTTGTCATTTTTCGAAAATGCTCCAAAACAATGAAAAACCGTAAGGCTATGGCCTTGCCCTTTTTCAAAATTTTGACATTTTTTCAAAAATCTTCAAAAATCCTCAAAACGATTTTTTAATTTTGACATTTTTCCTCAAATCCTCAAAACGATTTTCCAGAATTCATCATTTTTTGTCATTTTTCGAAAATCCTCAAAACGATGAAAAACCGTAAGGCTATAGCCTTACGTTTTTTTTTTTTCCCGAAATTTTGACATTTTTTCGAAAATCCTCAAAAATCCTCAAAATTATGAAAAAAGGCATACTGTGCAAGACCGTAAGGTTATAGCCTTGCGCTTTTTCAAAATTTTGACATTTTTCGAAAATCCTCAAAAATCCTCAAAATGATGAAAAACGGCATGCTGTGCAAGACCGTAAGGCTATAGCCTTGCGTTTTTGTCAGGTTTTGTCATTTTTTGTCATTTTTCAAAAATGCTCAAAATGATGAAAAACCGTAAGGCTATAGCCTTGCGCTTTTTTGAAATTTTGACATTTTTCAAAAATCCTCAAAAACTATGAATAGCATGCTGTGCAAGACTGTAAGGCTCTAGCCCTGCGTATTTTCCAGAATTCATCATTTCTCATCATTTTTCGAAAATCCTCAAAACGATGAAAAACCGCAAGGCTATAGCCTTACGTTATTTATTTTTATTTTTATTTTATTTTTTATTTTGACATTTTTCGAAAATCCTCAAAAATCCTCAAAATTATGAAAAAAGGCATGCTGTGCAAGACCGTAAGGCTATAGTCTTGCGTTTTTTTCAGGTTTTGTCAATTTTGTCATTTTTTGCAAATGCTCAAAATGATGAAAAAGGCTATAGACTTGCGCTTTCTCGAAATTTTGACATTTTTCAAAAATCCTCAAAAATCCTCAAAACGATGAGAAACAGCATGCTGTTCAAGACCGTAAGGCTATAGCCTTGCGTATTTTCCAGAATTCATCATTTTTTGTCATTTTCGAAAATGCTCGAAACGGTGAAAAACGTAAGGCTATAGCCTTACGTTTTTTTTTCGAAATTTGACATTTTTCGAATCCTCAAAAATCTTCAAAATGATGAAAAAAGGCATTATGTGCAAGACCGTAAGGCTATAGCAATGCGTTTTTGAGAGGTTTCGTCATTTTTTGTCATTTTTCGAAAATCCTCAAAACAATGAAAAACCGTAAGGCTATAGCCTTGCGTTTTTTCAAAATTTCGACATTTTTCAAAAATACTCAAAAACCTCAAAATGATGAAAAAGGCATGGTGTGCAAGACCGTAAGGCTATAGCCTTGCGTTTTTGAGAGGTTTCGTCATTTTTTGTCATTTTCGAAAATCCTCAAAACGATGAAAAACCGTAAGGCTATAGCCTTACATTTTTTTTTCCCGAAATTTTGACATTTTTTTCGAAAATCCTCAAAAATCCTCAAAATTATGAGAAAAGGCATGCTGTGCAAGACCATAAGGCTACAGCCTTGCGTTTTTTTTTCAGATTTTGTCATTTTTGTCATTTTTCGAAAAATGCTCAAAACACTGAAAAACCGTAAGGCTATAGCCTTGCGCTTTTTTGAAATTTTGACATTTTTCAAAAATCCTCAAAAATCCTCAAAACGATGAAAAACAGCATGCTGTGCAAGACCGTAAGGCTATAGCCTTGCATATTTTCCAGAATTCCTCATTTTTGTCATTTTTCGAAAATCCTCAAAACAATTAAAAACCGTAAGGCTATAGCCTTGCGCTTTTTCGAAATTTTGACATTTTTCAAAAATCTTCAAAAATCCTCAAAATGTTAAAAAAATGCATGCTGTGCCAAACCGTGAGGCTATAGCCTTGCGTTTTTGTCAGGTTTTGTCATTTTTCAAAAATGCTCAAAATGACGAAAAACCGTAAGGCTATAGCCTTACGTTTTTCTCGAAATTTTGACATTTTTCGAAAATCCTCAAAATCCTCAAAATGTAAAAAAATGCATGCTGTGCAAGACCGTGAGGCTATGGCCTTGCGTATTTTCCAGAATTCATTATTTTTGTCATTTTTGAAAATCCTCAAAACGATGAAAAACCGTAAGGCTATAGCCTTACGTTTTTTCGAAATTTTGACATTTTTCGAAAATCCTCAAAAATCCTCAAAATGTTAAAAAAAGGCATGTTGTGCAAGACCGTAAGGCTATAGCCTTGCGTTTTTGACAGGTTTCGTCATTTTTTGTCATTTTTCGAAAATCCTCAAAACAATGAAAAACCGTAAGGCTATAGCCTTGCGTTTTTTCGAAATTTCGACCTATTTCAAAAATACTCAAAAATCCTCAAAACAGTGAAAATCGCCATGCTGTGCAATACCGTAAGGCTATAGCCTTGCGTTTTTGTCAGGTTTTGTAATTTTTTGTCATTTTTTGAAAATGCTCAAAATGATGAAAAACCGTAATTTTGACATTTTTCAAAAATGCTCAAAAATCCTCAAAACGATGAAAAACAGCATGCTGTGCAAGACCGTAATGCTATAGCCTTGCATATTTTCCAGAATTCCTCATTTTTGTCATTTTTCGAAAATCCTCAAAACGATTAAAAACCGTAAGGCAATAGCCTCACGTTTTTTCCGAAATTTTGACATTTTTCGAAAATCCTCAAAATTTTAAAAAATGCATGGTGTGCAAATCCGTAAGGCTATAGCCTTCCGTTTTTGACAGGTTTCGTGATTTTTTTTTTTTTTTTTTCATTTTTAAAAAATGCTCAAAATGATGAAAAACCGTAAGGCTATAGCCTTACGTTTTTTTCGAAATTTTGACATTTTTCAAAAATCCTCAAAAATCCTCAAAATGTTAAAAAATGCATGCTGTGCAAGACCGTGAGGCTATAGCCTGGCGTATTTTCCAGAATTCATCATTTTTGTCATTTTTTCGAAAATCCTCAAAACGATGAAAAACCGTAAGGCTATAGCCTTACGTTTTTTCGAAATTTCGACCTATTTCAAAAATACTCAAAAATCCTCAAAACAGTGAAAATCGCCATGTTGTGCAAGACCGTAGGCTATAGCCTTGCGTTTTTGTCAGGTTTTTGTAATTTTTTTGTCATTTTTCGAAAATGCTCAGAATGATGAAAAACCGTAAGGCTATAGCCTTACGTTTTTTTTTTTTTTTTTATTTTTGACATTTTTCGAAAATCCTCAAAAATTCTCAAAATGTTGAAAAAAGGCATGCTGTGCAACACCGTAAGGCTATAGCCTTGCATATTTTCCAGAATTCATCACTTTTTGTCATTTTTCGAAAATGCTCAAAACGATGAAAAACCGTAAGGCTATAGCCTTGCGTTTTTTCGAAATTTTGTCATTTTTCGAAAATGCTCAAAAATCCTCAAAACGATGAAAAACAGCATGCTGTGCAAGACCGTAAGGCTATAGCCTTGCATATTTTCCAAAATTCCTCATTTTTGACATTTTTCGAAAATCCTCAAAATTTTAAAAAATGCATGGTGTGCAAAACCGTATGGCTATAGCCTTCCGTTTTTGACAGGTTTCGTGATTTTTTTGTCATTTTTCGAAAATCCTCAAAATGATGAAAAACCGTAAGGCTATAGCCTTGCGCTTTTTCGAAATTTTGACATTTTTCAAAAATCCTCAAAACGATGAAAAACAGCATGCTGTGCAAGACCGTAAGGCTATAGCCTTGCATATTTTCCAGAATTCATCATTTTTGTCATTTTTCAAAAATGCTCAAAATGATGAAAAAGCGTAAGGCTATAGCCTTACGTTTTTTCGAAATTTTGACATTTTTCAAAAATCCTCAAAAATCCTCAAAATGTTAAAAAATGCATGCTGTGCAAGACCGTGAGGCTATAGCCTGGCGTATTTTCCAGAATTCATCATTTTTGTCATTTTTTCGAAAATCCTCAAAACGATGAAAAACCGTAAGGCTATAGCCTTACGTTTTTTCGAAATTTCGACCTATTTCAAAAATACTCAAAAATCCTCAAAACAGTGAAAATCGCCATGCTGTGCAAGACCGTAAGGCTATAGCCTTGCGTTTTTGTCAGGTTTTGTAATTTTTTGTCATTTTTCGAAAATGCTCAGAATGATGAAAAACCGTAAGGCTATAGCCTTACGTTTTTTTTTTTAATTTTGACATTTTTCGAAAATCCTCAAAAATTCTCAAAATGTTGAAAAAAGGCATGCTGTGCAACACCGTAAGGCTATAGCCTTGCATATTTTCCAGAATTCATCCCTTTTTGTCATTTTTCGAAAATGCTCAAAACGATGAAAAAACGTAAGGCTATAGCCTTGCGCTTTTTTGAAATTTTTTGACATTTTTCGAAAATGCTCAAAAATCCTCAAAACGATGAAAAACAGCATGCTGTGTAAGACCGTAAGGCTATAGCCTTGCATATTTTCCAGAATTCCTCATTTTTGTCATTTTTCGAAAATCCTCAAAACGATTAAAACCCGTAAGGCTATAGCCTTACGTTTTTTTTTTTCGAAATTTTGACATTTTTCGAAAATCCTCAAAAATCCTCAAAACGATGAAAAAAAGCATGCTGTGCAAGACCGTAAGGCTATAGCCTTGCATATTTTTCAGAATTCATCATTTTTGTCCTTTTTTCGAAAATCCTCAAAACGATGAAAACCGTAAAGCTATAGCCTTGCGTTTTTTTCGAATTTCGACCTATTTCAAAAATACTCAAAAATCCTCAAAACGATGAAAAACGCCATGCTGTGCAAGACTGTAAGGCTATAGCCTTACGTTTCTTTCGAAATTTTGACATTTTTCGAAAATCCTCAAAAATCCTCAAAATGTTAAAAAATGCATGGTGTGCAAACCGTAAGGCTTTAGCCTTGCGTTTTTGACAGGTTTCGTGATTTTTTGTCCATTTTAGGAAAATCCTCAAAACGATGAAAAACCGTAAGGCTATAGCCTTACGTTTTTTCGAAATTTTGACATTTTTCAAAAATCCTCAAAAATCCTCAAAACGATGAAAAACAGCATGCTGTGCAAGACCGTAAGGCTATAGCCTTGCGTATTTTCCAGAATTCATCATTTTTTATCATTTTTCGAAAATCCTCGAAACGATGAAAAACCGTAAGGCTATAGCCTAGCCTTAGTTTTTTTTTTTGTTTTTTTGTTTTTTTTAATTTTGACATTTTTCCTCAAATCCTCAAAACGATGAAAACCGTAAGCTATAGCCTTGCGTTTTTGACAGGTTTCGTCATTTTTTGTCATTTTTCGAAAATCCTCAAAACAATGAAAAACCGTAAGGCTATAGCCTTGCGTTTTTTCGAAATTTCGACCTATTTCAAAAATACTCAAAAATCCTCAAAATGATGAAAAAGGCATGGTGTGCAAGACCGTAAGGCTATAGCCTTGCGTTTTTGCCAGGTTTCGTCATTTTTTGTCATTTTTTCGAAAATCCTCAAAACAATGAAAAAATGTAAGGCTATAGCCTTGCGTTTTTCGAAATTTCGACCTATTTCAAAAATACTCAAAATCCTCAAAACGATGAAAAAGGCCATGCTGTGCAAGACCGTAAGGCTATAGCCTTATGTTTCTTTCGAAATTTTGACATTTTTCGAAAATCCTCAAAAATCCTCAAAAATCCTCAAAATGTTAAAAAATGCATGGTGTGCAAAACCGTAAGGCTATAGCCTTGCGTTTTTGACAGGTTTTGTGATTTTTTTGTCATTTTAGGAAAATCCTCAAAACGATGAAAAACCGTAAGGCTGTAGCCTTACGTTTCTTTCGAAATTTTGACATTTTTCAAAATCCTCAAAAATCCTCGAAACGATGAAAAACAGCATGCTGTGCAAGACCGTAAGGCTATAGCCTTGCGTATTTTCCAGAATTCATCATTTCTTATCATTTTTCGAAAATCCTCGAAACGATGAAAAACCGTAAGGCTATAGCCTAGCCTTAGTTTTTTTTGTTTTTGTTTTTTTTGTTTTCTTTAACTTTGACATTTTTCCTCAAATCCTCAAAACGATAAAAACCGTGAGGCTATAGCCTTGCGCTTTTTCCAGAATTCATCATTTTTTGTCATTTTTCGAAAATCCTCAAAACGATGAAAAACCGTAAGGCATAGCTTACGTTTTTTTTTTTTTTTTTCTTTTCCTTTCGAAATTTTGACATTTTTTTTGAAAATCCTCAAAAATCCTCAAATTATGAAAAAAGGCATGCTGTGCAAGACCGTAAGGCTATAGACTTGCGTTTTTTTCAGGTTTTGTCATTTTTCGTCATTTTTCGAAAATGCTCAAAACAATGAAAAACCGTAAGGCTATGGCCTTGCCCTTTTTCAAAATTTTGACATTTTTCAAAAATCTTCAAAAATCCTCAAAACGATTTTTTAATTTTGACATTTTTCCTCAAATCCTCAAAAACGATTTTCCAGAATTCATCATTTTTTGTCATTTTTCGAAAATCCTCAAAACGATGAAAAACCGTAAGGCTATAGCCTTACGTTTTTTTTTTTCCCCGAAATTTTGACATTTTTCGAAAATCCTCAAAAATCCTCAAAATTATGAAAAAAGGCATACTGTGCAAGACCGTAAGGCTATAGCCTTGCGCTTTTTCAAAATTTTGACATTTTTCAAAAATCTTCAAAAATCCCCCAAAACGATGAAAAACGGCATGCTGTGCAAGACCGTAAGGCTATAGCCTTGCGTTTTTGTCAGGTTTTGTCATTTTTTGTCATTTTTTCAAAAATGCTCAAAATGATGAAAAACCGTAAGGCTATAGCCTTGCGCTTTTTTGAAATTTTTGACATTTTTCAAAAATCCTCAAAAACTATGAATAGCATGCTGTGCAAGACTGTAAGGCTCTAGCCCTGCGTATTTTCCAGA
The DNA here is from genome assembly GCA_039105355.1 of Benthosema pterotum. NCBI lineage: Eukaryota > Metazoa > Chordata > Actinopteri > Myctophiformes > Myctophidae > Benthosema > Benthosema pterotum. The sequence continues at coordinate 54,462,485 of CM076969.1, read as the reverse complement.
ATTCATCATTTCTCATCATTTTTCGAAAATCCTCAAAACGATGAAAAACCGCAAGGCTATAGCCTTACGTTATTTATTTTTATTTTTATTTATTTTTTAATTTTGACATTTTTCGAAAATCCTCAAAAAATCCTCAAAATTATGAAAAAAGGCATGCTGTGCAAGACCGTAAGGCTATAGTCTTGCGTTTTTTTCAGGTTTTGTCAATTTTGTCATTTTTTTGCAAATGCTCAAAATGATGAAAAAGGCTATAGACTTGCGCTTTTTCGAAATTTTGACATTTTTCAAAAATCCTCAAAAATCCTCAAAACGATGAGAAACAGCATGCTGTGCAAGACCGTAAGGCTATAGCCTTGCGTATTTTCCAGAATTCATCATTTTTTGTCATTTTTCGAAAATGCTCGAAACGGTGAAAAAACGTAAGGCTATAGCCTTACGTTTTTTCGAAATTTTGACATTTTTCGAAAATCCTCAAAAATCCTCAAAATGATGAAAAAAGGCATGGTGTGCAAGACCGTAAGGCTATAGCCTTGCGTTTTTGCCAGGTTTCGTCATTTTTTGTCATTTTTCGAAAATCCTCAAAACAATGAAAAACCGTAAGGCTATAGCCTTGCGTTTTTTTGAAATTTCGACCTATTTCAAAATACTCAAAAATCCTCAAAATGATGAAAAAGGCATGGTGTGCAAGACCGTTTTTGACAGGTTTGACAGGTTTCGTCATTTTTTACTCAAAAATCCTCAAAACGATGAAAAAACGCCATGCTGTGCAAGACCGTTTTTTTCGAAATTTTGACATTTTTTCGAAAATCCTCAAAAATCCTCAAAATGTTAAAAAATACATGGTGTGCAAAACCGTAAGGCTATAGCCTTGCGTTTTTGACAGGTTTCGTGATTTTTCTTCATTTTTTCGAAAATCCTCAAAACAATGAAAAACCTTAAGGCTATAGCCTTGCGCTTTTTCAAAATTTTGACATTCTCAAAAATCCTCAAAAATCCTCAAACGATGAAAAACAGCATGCTGTGTAAGGCTATAGTCTTGCGTATTTTCCAGAATTCATCATTTTTTTTTTCATTTTTCGTAAATCCTCGAAACGATGAAAAACCGTAAGGCTATAGCCTAGCCTTAGTTTTTTTTTTTTTTTTTTTTTTTTTTTTTTTTTTGACATTTTTTCCTCAAATCCTCAAAACAATGAAAAACCGTAAGGCTATAGCCTTGCGCTTTTTCCAGAATTCACCATTTTTTGTCATTTTTCGAAAATCCTCAAAACGATGAAAAACCGTAAGGCTATAGCCTTACATTTTTTTTTTCCGAAATTTTGACATTTTTTCGAAAATCCTCAAAAATCCTCAAAATTATGAGAAAAGGCTGCTGTGCAAGACCGTAAGGCTACAGCCTTGCGTTTTTTTTTTTCAGATTTTGTCATTTTTTGTCATTTTTCGAAAATGCTCAAAACACTGAAAAACCGTAAGGCTATAGCCTTGCGCTTTTTTGAAATTTTGACATTTTTCAAAAATCCTCAAAAATCCTCAAAACGATGAAAAACAGCATGCTGTACAAGACCGTAAGGCTATAGCTTTGCATATTTTCCAGAATTCCTAATTCATGTCATTTTTCGAAAATCCTCAAAACCATTAAAAACCGTAAGGCTATAGCCTTGCGCTTTTTCGAAATTTTGACATTCTCAAAAATCCTCAAAAATCCTCAAAACGATGAAAAACAGCATGCTGTGTAAGGCTATAGTCTTGCGTATTTCCAGAATTCATCATTTTTTATCATTTTTTCGTAAATCCTCGAAACGATGAAAAACCGTAAGGCTATAGCCTAGCCTTGTTTTTTTTTTTTTTTTTTTTTTTTTTTTTGACATTTTTCCTCAAATCCTCAAACAATGAAAAACCGTAAGGCTATAGCCTTGCGCTTTTTCCAGAATTCATCATTTTTTGTCATTTTTCGAAAATCCTCAAAACGATGAAAAACCGTAAGGCTATAGCCTTACATTTTTTTTTTCCGAAATTTTGACATTTTTTTCGAAAATCCTCAAAAATCCTCAAAATTATGAGAAAAGGCATGCTGTGCAAGACCGTAAGGCTACAGCCTTGCGTTTTTTTTTTCAGATTTTGTCATTTTTTGTCATTTTTCGAAAATGCTCAAAACACTGAAAAAACCGTAAGGCTATAGCCTTGCGCTTTTTTGAAATTTTGTCATTTTTCAAAAATCCTCAAAAATCCTCAAAACGATGAAAAACAGCATGCTGTGCAAGACCGTAAGGCTATAGCTTTGCATATTTTCCAGAATTCCTAATTTATCATTTTTCGAAAATCCTCAAAACCATTAAAAACCGTAAGGCTATAGCCTTGCGCTTTTTCGAAATTTTGACATTTTTCAAAAATCTTTCAAAAATCCTCAAAATGTTAAAAAAATGCATGCTGTGCCAAACCGTGAGGCTATAGCCTTGCGTTTTTGTCAGGTTTTGTCATTTTTCAAAAATGCTCAAAATGACGAAAAACCGTAAGGCTATAGCCTTACGTTTTTCTCGAAATTTTGACATTTTTCGAAAATCCTCAAAAAATCCTCAAAATGTAAAAAAATGCATGCTGTGCAAGACCGTGAGGCTATGGCCTTGCGTATTTTCCAGAATTTATTATTTTTGTCATTTTTGAAAATCCTCAAAACGATGAAAAAAACCGTAAGGCTAAAGCCTTACGTTTTTTCGAAAGTTTGACATTTTTTCGAAAATCCTCAAAAATCTTCAAAATGATGACAAAAGGCATGTCGTGCAAGAACGTAAGGCTATAGCCTTGCGTTTTTGACAGGTTTCGTCATTTTTTGTCATTTTCCGAAAATCCTCAAAACAATGAAAAACCGTAAGGCTATAGCCTTGCATTTTTTCGAAATTTCGACCTATTTCAAAAATACTCAAAAATCCTCAAAACAGTGAAAATCGCCATGCTGTGCAATACCGTAAGGCTATAGCCTTGCGTTTTTGTCAGGTTTTGTAATTTTTTGTCATTTTTCGAAAATGCTCAAAATGATGAAAAACCGTAAGGCTATAGCCTTGCGCTTTTTTGAAATTTTGACATTTTTCAAAAATGCTCAAAAATCCTCAAAACGATGAAAAACAGCATGCTGTGCAAGACCGTAATGCTATAGCCTTGCATATTTTCCAGAATTCCTCATTTTTGTCATTTTTCGAAAATCCTCAAAACGATTAAAAACCGTAAGGCAATAGCCTTACGTTTTTTCCCGAAATTTTGACATTTTTCGAAAATCCTCAAAATTTTAAAAAATGCATGGTGTGCAAATCCGTAAGGCTATAGCCTTCCTTTTTTGACAGGTTTTGTGATTTTTTTTTTTTTTTTTTTTTTTTCATTTTTTAAAAATGCTCAAATGATGAAAAACCGTAAGGCTATAGCCTTATGTTTTTCGAAATTTTGACATTTTTCAAAAATCCTCAAAAAATCCTCAAAATGTTAAAAAATGCATGCTGTGCAAGACCGTGAGGCTATAGCCTGGCGTATTTTCCAGAATTCATCATTTTTGTCATTTTTGAAAATCCTCAAAACAATGAAAAACCGTAAGGCTATAGCCTTGCGTTTTTTTCTAAATTACGACCTAAATCCTCAAAACAGTGAAAATCGCCATGTTGTGCAAGACCGTAAGGCTATAGCCTTGCGTTTTTTGTCAGGTTTTGTAATTTTTTGTCATTTTTCGAAAATGCTCAGAATGATGAAAAACCGTAAGGCTATAGCCTTACGTTTTTTTTTTTTTTTTTTTTTTTTTTTATTTTTTTCTTTTCGAAAATCCTCAAAAATTCTCAAAATGTTGAAAAAAGGCATGCTGTGCAACACCGTAAGGCTATAGCCTTACATATTTTCCAGAATTCATCACTTTTTGTCATTTTTTCGAAAATGCTCAAAACGATGAAAAAACGTGAGGCTATAGCCTTGCGCTTTTTCGAAATTTTGTCATTTTGGTATAGCCTTTACGTTTTTTTTTTTTGTTTTTTTTCCCCGAATTTTGACATTTCTGAAAATCCTCAAAAATACTCAAAATGATGAAAAAGGCATGGTGTGCAAGACCATTAGGCTATAGCCTTGCGTTTTTGCCGGGTTTCGTCATTTTTTGTCATTTTTCGAAAATCCTCAAAACGATGTAAAACCGTAAGGCTATAGCCTTGTGTTTTTTCGAAATTTCGACTTTTTCAAAAACACTCAAAAATCCTCAAAATGATGAAAAAAGGCATGCTGTGCAAGACCGTAAGGCTATAGCCTTGCGTTTTTGTTAGGTTTTGTCATTTTTTGAAAATGCTCAAAAAGATTAAAAACGGTAAGGCTATACCCTTACGTTTTTATACGAAATTTTTTACATTTTTCGAAAATCCTCAAAAATCCTCAAAACAATGAAAAACGCCATGCTGTGCTAGACCGTAAGGCTATAGCCTTGCGCTTTTGTCAGATTTTGTCATTTTCTGTCATTTTTTCGAAAATGCTCAAAATGATGAAAAACCGTAAGTTTATAGCCTTGCACTTTTTCGAAATTTTGACATTTTTCAAAAAATCCTCAAAAATGATGAAAAACGGTATGCTGTGCAAGACCGTGAGGCTATAGCCTCGACCTTTTGTCAGATTTCATCATTTTTGGTCATTTTTCTAAAATCCTCAAAACGATGAAAAACCGTAAGGCTATATCCTTTACATTTTTTTTGAAATTTTGACATTTTTTCGATAAATCCTCAAAAATCCAAATGTTGAAAAAAGGAAGGCATGCTGTGCAAGACCGTAAGGCTATAGCCTTGCGTATTTTCCAGAATTCATCATTTTTTGTCATTTTTCGAAAATGCTCAAAACGATGAAAAACCGTAAGGCTACAGCAAACGAACTAAAAGTCAATCATTGTAATATTTTTCCCGATATTTTACGATATTCATTCATATATTTTAAAACTTATAGGGCTCCATTTTCGTCACAGCTAAACCCCTTATCCTTTAACACCCTCAAGAGTTATAATATTCATCATGTGAATTAGTGAATTATCCCAACTTAGTCTACACAACTAGAGAATGTAGAAGATTAATGGTCATTTTGATCTGTATGTTCCAGGCAAAGCATCTAGCACATTCTAGTGCATTTTGGAAGTGCCACTAGTGCGTGCACACACACACACACACACGCACACGCACACACACACACACACACACACACCGTTGTTGTACTAAAATAAGTTTATTTAAAAATCGATACATTGGACAGAAGACTGAACTTTTTTTTCTTTTCTCTTTCCTTTTTTCTGGGTAAAACTCATAATAATAATAATAATAATATAATAATAATAAGGCACCAACCAGAGGCTGTACAAATAATAAAAAAAGACACTTAAAGATCTTAACGATTCCATTTTTCTTTTTATACACATTACAGAAACATTTGCTATAACGTTATTCTGTACTTTAATAATGTCCCATGTTACAGAGTTTACTGTAAATGAATGAAACTATAGGGTTTAGTTTTAATCTTAAACCCTAGACATTAGGTTTAATAATCCTAAACCCTAGAGTTTAGGTCTAATAACCCTAAAATCTGGCGTTTTCGGTTTAAATCTAGGGGTTTCTTGTACCGTTTCTGTGGCACAAACATTATGTTGGCTTCCGGGACTGTTCTGTCCTCAACGATCATTCTGGACTACAGAGCAGATCTCACAGACCATAAACAGGTCTGTCTTTAATAAACACTGGGGGGGGGGTCCCCTGCACAAATCCTTTTCAGAGGGGTCCCTGGGGCAACAACAACAAGAGTTGTTAAAATGCTGATTTATATAAATCATTGGGATTAGAAGGAACGCTCACGTTGTCATGGTAACCAACATAGGAGCATAACCCCGGCGATTTGTCAAAGTATCCAAACAAACTGACTCTGCTCCCATAGGCCAGGAGGACGCGTCCGGAGCTGGTGGGGACTGGTAACGACAAAATCTTTAACGGCCAGACAGACAGACAGACAGACAGACAGACAGACAGACAGACAGACAGACAGACAGGACGGGAGACACCGTGGTGTCTGGACGAACATGCAGCGTTTTCAGCCCGTTTCAAACCACAAACAAAATAAAAAACAAAATACAAAATAAAAGTTGTCCTATTCCCTTCCCCCCACACAGTATCGACCATTGACATGCCTTCGATGTTTATCGTCACAAAAAACACACAGCATGTACAATACTTTGAGCCTTAGGCCACGTTTACACGGAGACGCTTGCGAGTAAAAACGATAAATATTTTTATCAGAAGTGCCTTTCGTTTATATGGTGACGGCGTTTTTTGGGCTTGAAAACGCAAAAATCTCAAACCACCCTTGAAAGTGGAAAAGTTGTATACGCTCCAGCGCAGCGTCTCTCCGTCTAAACGGTGAAGACGCAAAACTGGCTGTTCTGCTCACGTTGTCTAGGCAACGCAGGCGCTTTGGGCGACTCGTGTTGAAATATGAACAATATCAAATACAAATGTAAGCCGCTTACACAATATTAGCAATGCGGCACGCAAAATAGGCTACTTATTGGAAGGGTTAGGACATCGGAGAGAGAGAGAGAGAGAGAGAAGGGAGAGAGAGAGAGAGAGAGAGAGAGAGAGAGAGAGGGAGAGAGAGAGAGAGAGAAGAGGGACAGAGAGACAGAGAGACAGAGAGACAAGAGAGAGAGAGAGAGAGAGAGAGAGAGAGAGAGAGAGAGAGAGGGAGAGAGAGAGATAGAGGAGAGAGAGAGAGAGGAGAGAGAAGCTGACAGCGCGTCTCAAATGTGGTCTTGGATATCGCATAATAAGGTTGTCTGCACATCAAGAGGATACGATGGTAGAACGCGCCTCAAAAGTGCTCTTGTACATCGCCGTAAGATACGATGATTGAAGGCTTGACGAACAAATATTTGGTATGGGCATAAGGGCATTTAATACTATTGATTGCACCTGCGTTTCCAGCTCATCAATGCAAACGAAGCGTTGTTGACTAGTGACTACGCATGTTTTAGTCGCTGTCTGACATGACAACAAGTTACGGGATGCAAGTTATATAACTTATTTTGTATATATTGTAATATCATAGCCTCGGTGGACATGGGGGGGGAGACAGAGACAGAGAGAGCGCTGTGGTGTTTTTTTTTTTTTTTTTTTTTTTTTTTTTTTTTTTTACCTGTGTTGTAAGTTATTTTCACATTGCTGAGTGGCCGTGTGATATACAAGAAGTTGTAGAACAGGACAATCTGTCGCGAGGAAAATAAGTCCATGCAGTAGGTATAGGTAGCTCCGACGGACCCCCACTCTTTCTCCTTCCGTCCCTCCCTCCGCTCCGAGATGGGGTTCCGTAGCATTACCCGGTTAATTCTTCTGGGCGAGGCGCCCGGTCGGTACAAATGCGAGTCGCATGTACTCACCTTAGGTCCTGTGAACAACCAACGCGCTTGTCCGGGGCTCTCTGCTGGGGGTTTATGTTTTTTCGCCGCATAAAATCCAACCGATGATGTCGGGAAAGTGTTTTAATCCCGCCAATTCTGTCACAAATTTAGGTGGTTTTTGCAATGTTTTGTTACACATTTTGGCCAGAGGGGGTAGTAATGTGCTAATGTTGATATTGACGATGACGTCATATTAAACATGGCGGCATTGCAAAACCACCTAAATTTGTGACAGAATCGGCGGATTAAACACTTTTCCTCCCGACATCATCGGTTGGATTTTATGCGGCCGAAAAAACATAAACCCCAGAGAGCCCCGGACAAGCGCGTTGGTTGTTCCACAGGACCTAAGGTGAGTACACGCGACTCGCATTTGTACCGACCGGAATCCCGCCTCGCCCAGAAGAATTACCGGTTAATGCTACGGAACCCCATCTCGGAGCGAGGGGGGACGGAAGGAGTAAAGCAAGAGTGGGGGTCCGTCGGAGCTAAGGTATAGGGAAGTCCATCGTTCTCTTCAGACGTTCATATTTTTGCTAGTGTATGCTATAAGCTGGTCTGCATCTGATTCAATGAATGAAGGAGGATGCGGCGGGCCGTGCTGACAGCTCGCATTTAGACCACGTGTCGCCAATATTGTGCTCCTGTTCATAGCCCTCGCTGCATAGTCTAATTATCAGTGATGTTTGGAACTTATGCGAGGGTTATAGATTTGATTTGACCACTCACAGATATCGGAAAAACACGATTTGTGTGGAAAAATTGAGAAAGAAATGATAACCTCCGGGAAGACGGGCCCCGGAGGATTTCCCGGGAGGGAAATTAAGTCGTTGTACCGGGATCCGGTATTAAACCCTAGGCCGGACCCTTCCAGGCCCGACCCAGAGCCGGTCGCGAAGCACCGCCGCGGAGAAAGTGCGCCCGGCGGGGCACAGGGCAGCGCGCCCAATGGATTTCTACACACTTTTGCGTCACCGTATGCACACAGATTTCCTCATGAGAACGCTCGTCTAGACGCGAAATAATAAGTGAAGACGCGACGCCACTTTTGCGTCTTCTGTTCACATACTCTCCGTGTAAACGTAGCCTTAGTGTCCTGAACGCGTTTTGGTGTTTTAGCTATTCAAAAATAGCAGATCAACAAGCTTGTGTCGCGCCACCGAGTGGCGCGACATGAGCTTGTAGTTCTGCTATTTTTGAAAAATCGTGAAAAATGATGATGCGCAAATCTAAGAATATATTCTATTTGACACCTGATTCTAGTTTCTGACCAGTTTCTAGTTTCTGATGCTAGATTCTGACAGATTCTAGTTTCTCTGAAAAATCCATGTTCCTGTGTCAGTGATGCTTAACATATTTCATGCCAAGGACCACCAGAATGATCTATATTTGGCTGCAGACCCCCCATCTGAAAACATGTTGTTCTCGGGATCCCCCAGAAGCAAAAGTTTGAGTTAAAAATGTTTGCTTCCAAAATAATGTATTCAGAGATTTGCAGCACATTTTCACAATTTTTTCTAAAAAATAGCAGAACTACAAGCTCGTATCGCGCCACTCGGTGGCGCGATATGAGCTTGTAGATCTGCTATTTTTTTCACAGATAAAACACCAAAACGCGTTCAGGACACTAAGGGTTAAAGGGTATTAGAGGCAACTTTACAAACTGTTTGTAAAACAGATTAGAAATTCTAACTCCACCTCACCTCCACTCTACTGCGCTGTGATTGGCTAAAAATGCTGCCTCCCCACCCCCACACAGCCGACGAAACTTGTTTGTTGACAAACAATCAAAGTTCTGGATTTGTTCTGCAGGGACAGAGCAAGTGTCCGCCTGCAGGGAAACAGCAGCAGCATCAAGGTAGGTATTTAGATTTTTGGCAAAAAGTTGGCTACAATACCATTAAAGACTCAAACTGTGTGTTATTATTGTACATCTTGTTGGCACAAAACCAAAACATTTTGTTCTCTTTTTAAATTTGTGGCCAAATACACAACAATTAAAGGGGAATTCCGCTCATTTTTAAACATGTTACTGCCATTGAAATTCCTCCAGTTCTATAAACACAGAAAGAGGGAACTTTTATGATTTTTATCCAGACAACATTTCAATGACATTAAAAATGTTGAAAATGAGTCTAATTTCACCCTAATGTCATATTTTTTTTTGGTCAGGTTTCAAACCGTATCAAATCTGTCACTTTTCACTTTCATTTAAAATACAACACGCCAAAATCTATACATAGCTAAAATAATCTCCGATCTGCACACTGGTTGAGAGCTTGTAGATCGGTTATTTTAGCTAGTGGTGTGACTTGGTGGTTTGACGAAGAGCTTTATGGTACAAAAACAATACAAATAAAATGAAAATAAAAACATTAAAATTTCATGAATAGTTTGAAATGACGGCGTAACGTTTTAGAACTGAACATCCCTGACCTGAAACCATTCTGAGAACAACTCACTGTTTACTGCTGATCTACAAACCCCCTGGAATAACAGATCTACTAGACCTCTGGAATAAAGATCTACTAACCACATGGAATAACAGATCTATTAAACCACTGGAATAACAGATCTACTAAACCACTGGAATAACAGATCTACTAAACCACATGGAATAACAGATCTACTAAACCTCTGGAATAACAGATCTACTAACCACATGGAATAACAGATCTATTAAACCACTGGAATAACAGATCTATTAAACCACTGGAATAACAGATCTACTAACCACATGGAATAACAGATCTACTAACCCCATGGAATAACAGATCTACTAACCCCATGGAATAACAGATCTATTAAACCACTGGAATAACAGATCTACTAACCACATGGAATAACAGATCTACTAACCCCATGGAATAACAGATCTACTAACCCCATGGAATAACAGATCTACTAAACCACATGGAATAACAGATCTACTAACCCCATGGAATAACAGATCTACTAACCCCATGGAATAAGCAGCAGCAGATCTCCAAACCCCCATGGTCTGTAGCGTCTAAACAGAAGGAAAAGGTTTCTTGGACGTTTATACAGAGAACTCTCCATCGCTCACTAATCTAACTAATTCATAATATACCACGTATTTACACAATCAATTATAGTACCTTATTTCTTAATTAACTCTACTTTTAAAGAGTGAATAGAGAGATAATATTATATATTTATATATATATTTCAATATGGCAGGAAGAAGTTAATGTCCTGAATAAAGAAAATAAAAAATAAAACTTGGCATTTTCTTTCTTTTTTTAAAGGACAACATTACTTATGTTTTAGGTTGTTATTATTAGGGGGAAAGTGAAATATGAATTTTAATTGTTTTTCCAGTGGGTGCTTTCTTACGTTTTAGCAATTCTAGCTCTTTTTAAGGGTAAGGTGGGAGGGGGGCATTCTAACATGGGGTTAAATACTGTATGTCTTTCTTTGCAAAAAAAAAAGGGGGAAAAATAAAGTGATTTATTTTTTACTAGACCCCAAGAAATGATATCTGGCCAGTGGCCACAAAATATCACAGGATCAAATGAGCAGAGTCAGTGTGGCACTGAGTGTGGCGCTGTGAGCCTGTAGCTCTGGATATTTTTTTGGAAAAATCCTAAGGAAAATACAAATAATAAAGATGACGCTACTGAATAATCATTGCATCCCTACAGAACAGTGTAGTGAATCTAGTCCACTGTGTCGAATGCAGTTCTGAGGTCAAAAATGGGTCAAAATGGCTAAAAACTAAAGAAAGCAGCAAAGGAATGAATAATTAACACTCATATTTTAATCCGTCTAATATGAACAATCCAAAACATGATCCTTGGTTGTAGATAAAACACTAACGCAGGGGCGGATTGGCACATATTTTCCCACTGGGACAATTTTGCCTTTGCCAGGCCACCCTGGGGGGGTGGGGGGCAGCTGGTTAACCAGATGTAACTCTTTGAGAGCGTAAAAATGAAACCAAATGGACCCTTGCGGGTCCATTTGGTTTCATTTTTACACCCTCAAGAGTTAAGATATTCATCATGTGAATTAGCCCAACTTAGCCTACACAACTAGAGAATGTAGAAGATTAATGGTCATTTTGATCTGTATGTTCCAGGCGAGAGCATCTAGCACATTCTAGTGCATTTTGGAAGTGCCACTAGTGCATTTTGGATCTTGTCCAGGCCACTAGGTGGCGCAGGCCAGCGGGAAAACTCCCTGTACTCCAGATGGCCAATCCGCCCCTGCACTAACGTGTTGCTGTAGGTGTGTGTAGTGTGTGTCTGTAGTGTGTGTAGGTGTGTGTAGTGTGTGTGTGGAGTGTGTGTAGTGAAGGATGGACAGCATGATGTGAGAACTCTCAGAGATCATTAAAATGTTCATTCTGAGTTCCTGATAGAACTTCTCTGAGGTTCTTCTTATAGAGTTCTGCCTCCGTCGTTCTGTTCCTGACTGCAGTCCAGTCTGACCACTGGACCACCAGATCCTCAGTCAATTTATCATCTATGAAGATCAATGAACAAATTGATCCTCTGTGTAAGTCACAAAAATGCAGGGAAGATTAATGAGCTCCCCAAATTCACATGGCCTTCACCAATAACTTGATATGACAGTGGTTTTCAACCTTTTTCATACCAGGGCCCAATATTTATATAACATAGGGCTTTTTTTTAGGACAAGCAGCAAGTTCTGTGAACTGTTGTGATATAGGATTGACCAATCATATCACAACTTAGGTCCTTATTGTGCCTTATACCACGTTATTGATGGAGGTCATATGGATTTGAAGATCTAATTAAATCTCCCTGCATTCCTGTGAGCTTCATGAAGTCTCTGTTTGTTCATTAGCCTTCAGAGATGATAAATCCACCTAGAACCTGACCGTTGCCCTCTGCGGTCAGGGAGCGGTCAGATTAGCGTCAGGGTTGTTTCCTAGGCAGCGTCTCAGAGGGGATAAGGGGACACAACGTACCGCCAGAGTTCCTGGTTCGATCCCCGTGCGCGGCGCACCCCTCCGAGGAGTTTCAACAGAGTCCAAAGTGTCCTTGAGCACCAAAAAACAAAAAAGACTCTGAAGTCCTAATTCTGCTCCCGTGGATCCTGTGCAGGTCGGTGCCTTGCATGGATTCCTCCTTCCACCTCAGTAATTCCGTCTGTACCTGTTAGGATGGAACTCTGTGGTGGTGGTGGTTTTCTCTGAGTCTCAGAGTTCCTTCCGGAGTGTTCAGAAGTGGATTAACACACAGTCAAGTCTGAGTTCCTTCAGAGGGTGAATCTCTGTTATTTTCTGCTCCCTTTTCACTTGGTTTTCATCTCCCAGTTTTAGGCTTTTTTTAAAAAAAATGGATGTCCATGAATGTCTCTTGAAGGATTTCATTCAACCATCGTTCGTGTTTTAGGTTGTTATTAGAGAAAATAAAAGAGTTTATTGGTTTACATTTATTGCTTTCTTTAAGTTTTAGGGATTTTTTAGCCGTTATTGACGGGGGAAGGGGGCATTCCGACATGCTCCTAAGTATGGATTTCTTTTAAACAAAAGCAATTTTTTCCTTTATTTATCATTATCTACTACAGTCCTAATAAACTCCAGGTTATTACTACTGGAAGTTCACAGGATCTACTGACTGTGAAGGAGGCACTGCCCCCTACAGAATCTACACATTCCGTAGACCCTGTAATCTTTGGTGGCCAGATGTCATTTCCTGGGGTTCATTAGGACTGTGTAGTAAATAATAATAATAATAATAAAAAAAAATCGCTTTTGTAAATATTTAGGACCATGTTTGGTTTTTGACAGGGGGGGCGGGGCCCACTGTCAAAAACAGCAAAGAAAAAATCCCTAAAACTTAATTAGCAACAAATTAACCCTCATCTTTTACTTTCTCTAATAACAACCTAAAACATGAACCTTGGTTGAAAAAAAAAGACAAAGTTGTCCTCCCTTGGAGTGGGGGTGTGGCTTAGCAGAGAGAGGGGGTGTGGCTTAAGCCCCCCAAAATCACACCGGATGGAAGTTCTTGGCACCAAACCGACGGCGTTGAGGTCCGGGCCGGACCAGTGTTAAGGCCAGAACCAGCGTTAAGTCGGTGGATTTAAGCCTTTAGGTCTGGGAAAAGTCCTGGGACTGGGAGGGGGCGGGACTTAGAGAAGAGAGGGTGTGGCTTAAGCCCCAAAAAATTACACACGTTGCAACTTACGACGATACAAAACCGTCGTCAATCAACCACGCCAGTGGGCGTGGTTTTCAGGCATTTGGGGTTTCGATAAGTCCTGGAGTGGAGAGGGGGCGGGGCTTAGTGGGGAGGGGGCGGGGGCAGAGCCGTAGAGTAGACGGAGAGGGCGACATTGAGGGGGTCAGAAACCGAGCTGCTGTTCAGTTCATGCAACCTGAAACAGGGACAAACTGGAGTTGGAAATACGTCGTTTTCAATGAGGGCAACGCGAATAAGAGCTGTTTTAGGGCATGTGTTGCAACATGACGACTGATTTAACACTTTGGCTGCTTTAGGCATTCACCCCAAAAAGATTTCTAAAAAAAAAAAAAAAAAAAAAAAAGTCCCAAAAAAGTGCTTTGGCGCCCCCTAGTGGCCAAAACTCGGGTATCTCGGGTTCAGCAGTAAAGGTGTTAAAGGGGTGGTTACCGTAACAACTAAAATCTCTGATGTTTACGTTGTACATTTACTACGAAATGATCTGAAATAAAAGGTTGTGGTCTTAACTCTGTCTTATTCTATGGCTCTGGGGCTGGAGGGGTTTTGGGAGGAGGGGGCGGGGCCTCGCAGGGAGGTGGGAGGGGCTTATATCTTGATGTCCTGTGATTCGACCATCTTGGCGAGGGTTTTCTTCACTCGCAGGATGGTGAGGCGAGAGGCGGGGTTCTGTGCCCAGCACTCACACATCAGCTTCAGCATGGCACGCAGACACTGTGGACACGCACGCACACACACACACACGCACACACATACAGTTCATATATGTAAGGCAGGGGTTTTCAACCTTTTTGACTCCAGGGACCACCATTTATTCAGCATTTGAGCACGGACCACCACTTGATGACATTTTTAGCCACCAAGGACCTAAAACTAAAGAATTCTTTGGTTTTGTTGACAATTCCAGGCTGGATTTGGGAAACAAAACAGTGTAGACTTTCTTAATTAAATAGCGCTAATTCAGATGAATATTTTAACTCTTGAGCGTGTGAAAATGAAACTAAATGGACCCGCAAGGGTCCATTTGGTTTCATTTTTACGTTCTCAAGAGTTACATCTGGTTAACCAACTTTCCATCATTTAGCCTGGGGACCACCTGGAATCCTTTCAGGGACCACTAGTGGTCCCCGGACCACCTGTTGAAAACCCCTGATGTAAGGGATAACACCCGACGAGCGTTCGTTTCGTCGGGTGTTGGGTGTTCGCCGGGATTTGTTTCCTAACTAACTGACCTCGGCTGCGCCTTGGTCAGTTATTAGGAAACAAATCACCAGTTCGAAGGGTGTTATCCCGCTTATTACATGGCTTACGTCAGTGGTTTTCAACCGGTGGGCCGAGGACCACCAGTGGTCCTTGAGAGGGTGACGGCAACGGCATGTAAACAACCACATACGTAGCTAACCAAATGGACCCGCTAACGGCGTGCTGGAACTAAAAGCGGAAGCGCACCGCGGATTTATATGAACACAGATGTTTGCACTTTGGGGACCTTGATTATGCAGCGGTCCAATATAGAGCGGAGCGGTGAATTATAGTGTAATATGTCACCGCTCACATGACCAGAACGCTGGCTTCTGATTGGAGCATTCATTCAAGCCATGTAGTAAAACTACGTAATGTAAATGATAAAACCAAAATGAATTAAGGGCTGTCCATACTCTCTCTGACCTCCAAACCTTTTTGAAGAAAATGACATGGGCAGACTGCCCAGTGCCCAGTGTACCCACAAGGGCAGATGCACAGACGCAAAACTACACAGAGTGTATTTCAGTGAGTCAGTCGCTTGGCAGGTGGGTTGCCAGGTTGGTCAAAACCACTAGCAGAAGCAGGGCAGGATAGAAAAGTTCCACCTCAATATTGTTTCATTTATTGTTTATAATGATAGTGTTTGTTTGATCTTTCTGACAAAATGTTCGGAGGTCAGGTTATGAACGGCCCTTTTGTGTGCGTTTGTCTCACCTCGTCGCTGTTCCAGCGGTTGGACACTGTGGGGCGCTGTCCCTTCACACACACCACCTCCAGCATGTCCTCATAGGAGGGTTCAGATGGAACCATGTCATAGTATGGAAGCTGGTAGTCTTCTACAATCCCTGGAATAAATACACACCATAGAACTTTACATTAACCCCATAACACCCAATGACGTACTTGACATGTAGTTCCCTATCAATGGTTTTTGCATTTTTTTATTTATCAAATTATTCCCATTCAAATAGCGTTTGTATTATCATATTGGTCCTCAAATATGCTCTCTATAATGCACTACATTACAATGCACCTACAGTAGGTCGCCATCCGCCCGATCTCTTTGACTATTTGACTCAAACAGGTTATACTCCTTGCACTTGCGGGTCATATTTTTTCAGGCAGATTTTGTCTTCTTCACAACAACCGAAGGAAGGTTGATCGATAGGATGAATATCATTATCATAAATAACTCAAATGAGGCCATAATGTCGCAGGGATTTCTGGATTATGATCAGCGATGGACATACTGTACGAACCACGCGCATGCACGTAGGAGCGTGCACCAAGTGATTTTGATCATTTCTGAGTGAGTACAGCCTGCCGTTAGAGTTTAGAGTTTTAGAGTTTATTGAAGGGACAGCCCCTTGAGATGCAGCATCTCATTTTCGAGGGGGACCTACACAGACAGCGAAAGCATACAGTGTCTAAGAATACGACACAAATAGTAACAGAGACAAAACAAGAGACAAAACAAAACAAAACAAAACAAAACAAAACAAAACAAAACAAAACAAAACAAAACAAAACAAAACAAAACAAAACAAAACAAAACAAAACAAAACAAAACAAAACAAAACAAACAAAAAAAAAACAAAACAAAACAAAACAAAACAGAACAAATGGCTGCTTGACCACCACAACCCACCCCCAACCAGCACATCAGTAGCATTTGTACATGGGGAAAGAAGAAGGGCACGATACAGGTATTTCAGTCATGGAGAATGATCAGAAGCAGCGACATGTGGAGTTTAGGTGTGAATATAAGGAAGTCCTGAAGACACTGAGGTAGAGATTGATCTGAGAGTTAGTGGGAGATTGTTCCAGTCGATTAGGCGATTGTGTGTGTGTGTGTGTGTGTGTGTTGTGTGTGTGTGTGTGTGTGTGTGTGTGTGTGTGTGTGTGTGTGTGTGTGTGTGTGTGTGTGTGTGTGTGTGTGCGCGTACCTCCAGTAACACATCGTCTGTCATCTCCAGATGATCAGAGCGTAGCTGTAAATGTCTGCCATGATGTAAGCCTGCAATAAACACACCAATCACAATCACTGTCAGACATGAGAAACACACCTGCGTTGGACAAAATCATATTGTAATATGTAATATAATAATCTTTCATTCAAGTAATAAGTAAAGTAATATTATTACTTTTTCTAATGGGTCATAATAAAGTAAAGATATTACTCTCCTAAATATTGCCCAACACTGCTCCTATCGTATGACAACATCGATTACAGCATAGTATTTGTTTTAGTGACAAAGCAAATCATTACATTGTCAGAGATACCACGTCAATATCAGAATGATTTCAGAATAAGATACCACGTAAATATCAGATCATATCTCTATGGAGCTGGGCGGTCCCGCCCCTCGAGTGACGACTCCAGAAACGGATTCCCCATTCATAGACTTTTCCAAAATGTTTGATATAAAGACGATTACGCCGCGGGCAAAGACAAGTCGTGTTGTGACAAATCATAACAACAAACACTATGTTTTGGACTAATACTGCATCCCATAGCTGGAAGTGTTATAATGTATGGTGACAGCCCTACTGCATCCCATACCTGGAAGTGTTATAATGTATGGTTAATGCCCTACTGCATCCCATACCTGGAAGTGTTATAATGTATGGTTAATGCCCTACTGCATCCCATACCTGGAAGTGTTATAATCTATGGTTAATGCCCTACTGCATCCCATACCTACAAGTGTTATAATCTATTGGTTAATGCCCTACTGCATCCCATACTGGAAGTGTTATAATGTATGGCTACAGCCCTACTGCATCCCATACCTGGAAGTGTTATAATCTATGGTTAATGCCCTACTGCATCCCATACTGGAAGTGTTTATAATGTATGGTGACTGCCCTACTGCATCCCATACCTGGAAGTGTTATAATGTATGGTTAATGCCCTACTGCATCCCATAGCTGGAAGTGTTATAATGTATGGTGACAGCCCTACTGCATCCCATACCTGGAAGTGTTATAATGTATGGTGACAGCCCTACTGCATCCCATAGCTGGAAGTGTTATAATGTATGGTTAATGCCCTACTGCATCCCATACCTGGAAGTGTTATAATGTATGGTTAATGCCCTACTGCATCCCATATATACTTTTTAAAGGTAGGGGAAGTGATTTCACTTATGTCAGATATCACCCAAAAATATTTTTTTTCTGTTAAAATGCTCTATTATAAGGTGTGGAAACCACATATGGAGTTTCCCCCTCCCCCACGTTAGCAGAGGAGCTAATAAAAGTTCCCCAGGTCACCACAATTCTCCTCCAATCAGGAGCGAGCAGCAGGTTCACATAGTGTAGCTACTGTTGGGGGCCCCTAGTGCACCAGGCTGGTACTACACCATGAATTTCAAATCACTTCCCTACCTTTAAATGGCGATAACTCGCTTATTGTTCAACCGATTTTCAAACGGATTGGTTTGTTGTAAACGTCAGAGACATCCGCATACTATGAGCCGTTATATATATATACCTGGAAGTGTTATAATGCATGGTGACAGCCCTACTGCATCCCATACCTGGAAGTGTTATAATGTATGGTGACAGCCCTACTGCATCCCATACCTGAAAGTGTTATAATGTATGGTTACAGCCCTACTGCATCCCATACCTGGAAGTGTTATAATGTATGGTGACAGCCCTACTGCATCCCATACCTGGAAGTGTTATAATGTATGGTTAATGCCCTACTGCATCCCATACCTGGAAGTGTTATAATGTATGGTGACAGACCTACTGCATCCCATACCTGGAAGTGGTTCTTGTTCAGACTCTCATCCAGAACTTCTGGAGCCATGTAGCGCCGAGTTCCCATCCTGCTGCTCAGAGGGACGTCCACCTCATTGGTGTCGCTATGGAAACACAGGGAGGGAGGAGGGGATTAGTGTTACTATGGTAACTATCCTGGTGTTCAGAGGGAGGAGGGGGTTAGCGTTACTATGGTAACTATCCTGGTGTTCAGAGGGAGGAGGGGGTTAGTGTAGTAGTCTAGGGTGTATAGGGTATAGGACTGGGGTGCCCAAAAGGTAGATCGTGATCTACCAGTAGATCACACAGGCTGTGCAAGTAGATCACATGGACCCATGTAGATCTGTAACTCTTGAGAGTGTTAAAATTTTACACCCTCAAGAGTTAAATTATATTTAAACATCTGAATTACGTAATTTTCAAGAGTCTACACAATTAGAAAATGGAGAAGAATTGTTAATTTGACCAACGTTTTGCCAGTTCTCTTTGCCAATTGTGAACAAAAACGTGAAAGTTCTTAGTTCACAAACTGTCAACTAAACCTCAAATACTGTTTTCAAACGTCAGGAGTAGCATATACAGCAAAACCTTCCATCCTTCTCCCCCTCTATTTTTCATTTTTAAGTGCATTATTCTTAAACACTATTTCAAAGCTCAAACTTTCTAGGGGGTCTTGAAATGGATTTTCAGTAATGGAACAATCACATTTTTGATGTGTAAATCTTGTTGAGCCGCTCATTTTGAAAGTAGCTCTCAAGTCAAAAAAGTGTGGGCACCACTGGTATAGGGTATACTGTATAGGGTACAGTAGGGTATCTGATCTAACATGTTGAACTTGACAGCCAGTCCCAGATCAGCGATACAACAGGTTAGAGTTATTGTTATGGGGTATCTAGGGTATATAGGGTACAGTAGTGGTATATGATCCAACCTGTTGAACTTGACGGCCAGTCCCAGGTCGGCGATGCAGCAGGTCCCGTTCCTCTTCATCAGGATGTTCTTGCTCTTCAGGTCTCGGTGGGAGCGATGGCGGGTTTCCCCTGGGTGCCGTAGATCTCCGTGTGGAGGTGACAGAGGCCGCAGGCCGCGCTGTAGGCCAGACGCAGCAGAGACGCCGTGTCCAGGGTGCTCAGCTTCAGGAAGTCGTACAGAGAGCCGTTCTCGTGGTAGTCGGTGATGAGGAAGAGCTGCGTGAACGCCCCGGTGCCTTTGATGTCCGCTGCTATGAAACCTGTAGGATTATACGGTTAAGTTACAGTTAGTTAACTAGTTCTAATGTCCGCTGCTATGAAACCTGTAGGATTATACGGTTAAGTTACAGTTAGTTAACTAGTCCTAATGTCCGCTGCTGTGAAACCTGTAGGATTATACGGTTAGTTACAGTTAGTTAACTAGTTCTAATGTCCGCTGCTATGAAACCTGTAGGATTATACGGTTAAGTTACAGTTAGTTAACTAGTCCTAATGTCCGCTGCTGTGAAACCTGTAGGATTATTACGGTTAGTTACAGTTAGTTAACTAGTTCTAATGTCCGCTGCTATGAAACCTGTAGGATTATACGGTTAGTTACAGTTAGTTAACTAGTCTAATGCCCACTGCTATGAAACCTGTAAGATTATACGGTTAGTTACAGTTAGTTAACTAGTTAGTCCTAGTTACAGTTAACTAGTCCTAGTTACAGTTAGCTAGTTCCTGTTACAGTTAAACGCTCCGGTTCCTTTGATGTCTGCTGCTATGAAACCTGTAGGTTATACGGTTAAGTTACAGTTAGTTAAAGGGGAACGCCACCCATTTTCAATATTTTACTATGTCATTGATGTACCTTAGAGGTGTCGGGTGGACATGATAAAAAAGTTCCCCCATACTGTGTGCCCAAGAAATGGAGGTCTGAAGAAAGCCACTAACTGTATTTTTTTTCACCATGTTAATGGATTTCCTTAGACACTTCTTTTTTTCTGAGAGCGTACAAATGGAACCAAATGAACCCGTTAGGGTTCATTTGGTTGCATTTGTACGCTCTCATGAAAAAACTGGAAATGGGTGGAATTCCCCTTTAACTAGTCCTAGTTACAGTTAACTAGTCCCTGTTACAGTTAGTTAAACCGCTCCGGTTCCTCTAATGTCTCCTGCTATGAAACCTGTAGGATATACAGTTAGTTACAGTTAGTTAGCTAGTCCTAGTTACAGTTAACTAGTCCTAGTTACAGTTAGTTAAATGCCCCGGTGCCTTTAAGTGAATGTAAGTGAATCGTCCCACCCCTAGTATACCCTAGTCCAGGTTATAACCTGTTATACCCTGGACTGGGTATTACATGTTATACCCTAGTCCAGGGTATGACCCGTTGTACCCTATACCCTAGTCCCAGGGTTATAATGGTTAACTAAAACTAACTAAAAAATGAAAACTAAAATTCAAAAAACATTTTGAATTTCGCCCAGAGCGCTCTTGCGCTCTGGGCGCGCGGCGTTCCCGCTGATCATTACGTACATACACCTCCCCAGTGACCGTCTTGTTCTTCGTTTCGCATTAGGCTACCGCACGGGACGCATGCTTCTGTCCGCGTCATTCTCATTAATTTACTGAATGAATCATAAAAGAAAAGCGGCGCGGTGGTGGTGTTGGAGGAGGAGGAGGAGGAGGAGGAGGCTACATGTAAATGGATCGTATTCTGCGTTCTAACGTGTGGGCTGCTGAGTATTGATAATGTTATGTGTTTTTATGGCTGGCCTGGGAGTGGACGATGTGCAGCTGTGTGCCAATATTGTTTTCATATTAAGCTTGCCACATGCGCCATGCGTAGCCTCGCAATGTGTTTTGTATAAGCACTGCGCCGGCATATAGCGGCACCATTTGATCCCCACCCCCTCGGGGAACCACCACGACGGACCCCCCCCCCCCCACCCCCCCGCACCATAAAACGATAAATCGATACAAACTTCGACTTGACTGTCTGACAAGTCGACTTGAAAAAATCTCAAGTCGTTAATGCCCTACCTGGACTAGTGTCTAACATTGGGTAAACAGGAAGTATGGAGCTCTTACACAGGATGTTGTCGTGTCTCATGAGTACGGTCTGGTAGATCTCAGTCTCTCTGAACCAGGACGCCTCCTCTCTGGTGAAGAACACTTTGACTGCTACCTTCTCTCCTCTCCATCGTCCCAACCACACCTCCCCGTACCGCCCTGCGCCGATCTGACGCACCATCTGGATCTGTTTGGCGATGGTTCTCTGAACCTGAGGACACACACGCACGCACACGCGCACGCACACACACGCACACAATTCCAAATACACGCTCAGAAAAAAAATAAAAAAATGAAAATGGGTGGAATTCCCCTTTAAGAGGCGTCCCCCCCCCACATCTAAAAGTCCCACTACAACACTGAATAGATCCCAATGCATTTCATTTCAAAACCCATTCAAAGTCATATCATTCATAAACGTACATTTAATTAATAATAATTAAATGACAACAAAATAATAATGGCTCTAACAATGATCTTCCAAATCCTATATATTTATGTGTCAGTAGGTGGCAGTAATGTACAGGGTATGTGTTCACTGACTGCAGGTATTCTGGTGCATCAGGTCAACATGGAGACTTCATCTCTGACATAGTGTTTATTATTAGAAATAATTATGTAGAATCGTGCCATAATGATGCGCCAAAAACTAAATAACTAAAAATAAAACTAAGCAGTATAACCCAAAATAAAAAAAAAATACCCTATTGGCCTGAATATAAGACTATGTTTTTTTCCCAATGGAAATATCCCAAAAATGGAGTTGTCTTATATTCAGGGGCTATACTATTTGACATTCAATGTTCTTTTTTCTGTAAATGGTTCTTGAAAAATGAGCGTCTTATAAACGAGTCGTCTTATATTCGGTGCAATATGGTAAATAGAATCTAGCAAAAAAATTAAATAACTAGAATAAAACTTAACTATAACTTTTTTGTGCCATTATTATTCTGTAAACCTCATGGGGAAATGGAATGGAATTAAAAACAAGGGCTGAGATTTTCGTTCCACCCGAATTCCCTTATTGCTATTTTGGTCACCTTTTCTCTTCCCTTAGCCACTATTCTTTATGCCGACACCGTTATTTGTGGCTGGAGGTGTGGTCATGGGCGTGTTTGTTGCGCAGTCCCTTAAGTTGCTAATTTCGTCAAATAGATTTGGGAACTAGATAACGCCATCTCAGACCACCCCTTAACCGATAAGAGAAGGCAGAGCTACGTGCGCACGGTGCGGCGTCTGTGCGCCTTTGGAGATGTCCACGACTCCACGTGGAAAGGCGCCAGTTCAATTCATCTCCTTATTTATGGAATATCCTATAAACAGCTGTAGATTGCCTGCTGTCGGTCACTTCCTTGTGTTTAGGTAATGTACAGTATATAATATAATTAAATACATTAATTAACTTGTGAGGCAATGCTGTAAATTGCAAAAAACTCGGGAATACGCGGCAAAAAAGACGTTTTTTTGATCATTCATTTCTCAGTCAATTCTGGACAATTTTTTACATTTCAAAATACAGCGTGACGGGAAAAGCCTCCTCTCTCAGATGCTGTATAGCATATGTGCTCCCGCATCGAGCAAAATGTAAGTGTCGGGGATTCGGTGGACCGTTTCCACCAAAATCCCGACACTTACATTTTGCTAGATCCCGCATCGTAGAGAAGACCTACCCACATATACTATACAGCATCTGAGAGAGGAGGCTTTTCCCATCACGCTGCATTTTGAAATGTAAAAAATGTTCCAGAATTGACCGAGAAATGAATGATCAGAAAAACGTCTTTTTTGCCGCGAAATTCCCAACTTTTTTGGAATTTACTTTTTAACATTTCGCAGACTGGGATAAATGCACGCCACATACAGCAAAAAAACATGGGACATGTTTTTTCAACATAACATGTTGAATGGTAAGAAATGATTGAGAATTGACCGAGCTATAATTGTTTCAAAATGAGAGCTATGATCTTTGGGAATAGGCTACTCATGCATGGTCTTTTCTCTGTACGTTGATTTGCATTGTTTTGGTCTAATAAAAATGATCAATCAATCTGTGTGTGTGTGTGCGTGCGTGCGTGTGCGTCCGTATGTGTGCATGTGTGTGTATGCGCGTGTGTGTGTGTGTGTGTGTGGGTGTGCGTGCGTGCGTGTGTGTGTGTGTGTGCTCCAGCCCCTCCCTGCAGTGTGTGTTTCCTACCAACAGAGGGAGTCCTGATCCACTGCCGGAGCTCTGCGATTGGTGGATCAGATCCTTCAGAGACTCTCCAACAGGAATGAAAGCTTCGTCCTGTTCTAGATCCCTCTGATAGCAGCGCTCTGTCTGCCACTTATACCTGGAGAACACACACACACACACACACACGCACGCACACGCACACACACACACACGCACGCACGCACGCACGCACGCACGCAACGCACGCCACAGAACTTTATTTAATTGGTTTTATTGGTATGAGAAAACATACGTTTACATTGCCGAAGCATAACAACAAGAAATACAATATAACAAGTGAACACAATAGAACACAATACAATATAACACAATACAACAATGTTGTCCGTGGAACTAAAATGTTGTCCCTGGAACTAAAATGTTGTCTGTGGAACT
>CM076969.1:54420708-54433208 GCA_039105355.1 Benthosema pterotum | reverse complement strand
CTCTCTGAGCCAGTGTGACTCCACAGGTCACACACACACACACACACAACACACACACACACACACACACACACACACACACACACACACACACACACACACACACAACACACACACACACACACACACACACACACACACACACACCACACACACCACAACAACACGCACACACACACAACACACACACATCCATTCTGATATTGAAGTAGTTCTATCTATCGACTGTTGGCTTTAGGATGACTGAGTTCTTTATTAACTCTGTGAGTCTATTTCTGTCTCAAAGACTATGGACTGTTTAGATCACAAATGACTAATAAGCAATCAGCTTTGGTCTTATCCAGTACCAGGTATCAATAAGCTTTGGTCTTATCAGTACCAGGTATCAATAAGCTTTGGTCTTATCCAGTACCAGGTATCAATAAGCTTTGGTCTTATCCAGTACCAGGTATCAATAAGCTTTGGTCTTATCCTGTACCAGGTATCAATAAGCTTTGGTCTTATCCTGTACCAGGTATCAATAAGCTTTTGGTCTTATCCTGTAACAGGTATCAATAAGCTTTGGTCTTATCCGGTACCAGGTATCAATAAGCTTTGGTTTTATCCGGTACCAGGAATCAAATAAGCTTTGGTTTATCCAGTACCAGGTATCAATAAACTTTGGTCTTATCAGTACCAGGTATCATAAGCTTTGGTCTTATCCAGTACCAGGTATCAATAAGCTTTGGTCTTATCCAGTACCAGGTATCAATAAGCTTTGGTCTTATCCAGTACCAGTATCAATAAGCTTTGGTCTTATCTGGTACCAGGTATCACATAAGATTTGGTCTAATCCAATACCAGGTATCAATAAGATATCAATAAGCTTTGGTCTTATCTGGTACCAGGTATCAATAAGCTTTGGTCTAAATCCAATACCAGGTATCAATAAGGTATCAATAAGCTTTGGTCTTATCTGGTACCAGGTATCAATAAGCTTTGGTCTAATCAATACCAGGTATCAATAAGATATCAATAAGCTTTGGTCTTATCTGGTACCAGGTATCAATAAGCTTTGGTCTTATCCAGTACCAGGTATCAATTAGCTTTGGTCTAATCCAATACCAGGTATCAATAAGATTCAATAAGCTTTGGTCTTAACTGGTACCAGGTATCAATAAGCTTTGGTCTTATCCAGTACCAGGTATCAATAAGCTTTGGTCTTATCTGGTACAGGTATCAATAAGCTTTGGGTCTTATCCAGTACCAGGTATCAATAAGCTTTGGTCTTATCCAGTACCAGGTATCAATAAGCTTTGGTCTTATCCAGTACCAGGTATCAATAAGCTTTGGTCTTATCCAGTACCAGGTATCAATAAGCTTTGGTCTTATCCAGTACCAGGTATCAATAAGCTTTGGTCTTATCTGGTACCAGGTATCAATAAGATTTGGTCTAATCAATACCAGGTATCAATAAGATATCAATAAGCTTTGGTCTTATCTGGTACCAGGTATCAATAAGCTTTGGTCTAATCCAATACCAGGTATCAATAAGATATCAAATAAGCTTTGGTCTTATCTGGTACCAGGTAATCAATAAGCTTTGGTCTAATCCAATACCAGAGTATCAATAAGATATCAATAAGCTTTGGTCTTATTTGGTACCAGGTATCAATAAGCTTTGGTCTTATCCAGTACCAGGTATCAATAAGCTTTGGCTAATCCAATACCAGGTATCAATAAGATATCAATAAGCTTTGGTCTTATCTGGTACCAGGTATCAATAAGCTTTGGTCTTATCCAGTACCAGGTATCAATAGCTTTGGTCTTATCTGGTACCAGGTATCAATAAGCTTTTGGTCTTATCCAGTACCAGGTATCAATAAGCTTTGGTCTAATCCAATACCAGGTATCAATAAGATATCAATAAGCTTTGGTCTTATCTGGTACCAGGTATCAATAAGCTTTGGTCTAATCCAATACCAGGTATCAATAAGATATCAATAAGCTTTGGTCTTATCAGTACCAGGTATCAATACGCTTTGGTCTTATCTGGTACCAGGTATCAATAAGCTTTGGTCTTATCCGTTACCGGTATCAATAAGCTTTGGTCTTTATCCGGTACCAGCAATGTTGGGCAGTAACTAATTTTAGTTTACATATTACTGTAATATTATTACTTTTGCTCCAAAATTAAAGTAACGAGATTTACTCTGCAAAAAATTGGTAATATAAGTAACGCATTACTTTGCAAGTAACGCCAAGTTACTTTTTTAAAAAAAAATGAGCTCTTGTTGTTGTATGCAAAAATAGAACAGATTTACAAGCTATCGACAGGTACGGTAACGGCAGAGATGTGCACTAGTATCTAGTGCACATCTCTGCTCCTTTTTTAATTTTATTTTTTTAAAGACATTTACAATGTCAGATTTTGTTGGCTTTGTTTTCAGGTGTGCAGTTTGTGGGATTGGAGACTATTATTATTCAAATAGATTCCTAAAAGATTATGTTATACATCTCTAATTTTCAAAGGTGGGAGTTGAGAACTTGGGAAAGTAATAAAGTAATATGTAATATTTACTCTTCGATTCCAGTTTAGTAAAGTAATGATATTACTTTGTCTAAGGGGTAACGAGTAAAGTAAAGAAGTTACTTTCCTAATAATCAGCTTTGATTTTACACACAGAGAAGTGAAAGTGAGATCAGTTGCCAAGCACAGTGTGGACTTCTGGGAAATATCAATGTCATCTACACTGACCTTGGAGGGAGAGGAGGGGGAGGGAGAGAGAGAGAGAGAGAGAGAGGGAGAGAGATGATGAGAGAGAGAGAGGAAGAGAGGAGAGATGAGAGAGAGAGAGAGAGAACCGACATATCTGGAAATCTAGTAGACACACACCACACACACACACACACACACACACACACACACACACACACACACACACACACACACAGTTTTCCTGTACTCCTGTACAACAATGGCGTGTTTTGGAGTACAGTGCCATTCAGGAAGTAGTTATTGAGCCAAAGGATGTGAGAGCTGCAAACCATCACTCAACAACTTCCTGTATGAACTACAGCTGTGTGATGTGCTGTGTGTGTGTGAGGTGTGTGTGATGTGTTGTGTGTGTGTGTGTGTGTGTGTGTGTGTGTTGTGTGTGTGTGTGTGTGTGTGTTGTGTGTGTGTGTGTGTGTGTGTGTGTGTGTGTCGTGTGTGTGTGTGTGCGTGCGCGCATTGCGCTTGCTATTTTCTGCTATATTCACTACTTTTTCACTTTTTTATTCTTCATGAAGTTGGTTTCATTTTGCTTTAAGATTTTTTTTGAAAATGTTTTGATCAAACAAAGTATAAACATATAAATGTAGTAAATATAAATGAATGTAAGCTAAATGCAGTAAGTTAAGGTAAGCTTCATCGCCCGTGGCGCGAAGCGACACGGGCGATGAAGCTTACCTTAACTTACCGATGAAGCCGCACCCATGCCATTTTCGGTTACAGGACTTTTATTAGGCAAGTAAAGCATCAATAATAACAGCAGTTGTCGTTGAAGTTGCAACAGACACGCAGCATGCATAAAGCTAAAGGTCTGACTCAGAGAGTTTTCTGTTTTCAATGATGAAATGCTGTTGGTTTAGTGGTGACACAGCTGTAGTTAGTTAGTAGGCAGTAGTAGTGTTTCACATCATTTTAAATATAAGCACTTTAATTTAAAAATATCTTGGGTTGTTTTAAGGCTGTTGAAAATAGTTAATTAATGGGATTAAATTAATTTTGTTGATTAACATGATTAAAATGTTTAACGCAATTAACTCATGTGCACACACTGACTCAACCACTGAGCTTTTTCATTAAAAAAATGGGAACAGCACGGTTTTACAGAGATATATAGCTACCTGTCTCCTTGTAAACAGAGCCATAGAGTAAGCTTGAGGATCTACAAGCATTGAGGGCTTGTAGATCACCTATTTTGATTAATATTTTAAAGATAAATGGTTCTTTTCACAAATTCTGTTTCTTTTTTAAATGTTGAAATCCTCTACAGGAAAACATGCATATTTTGGACATAGTTCGAATGGTGATTAATGATGATTAAATTAATTTTGAAGCTGTGATTAATTTGATTAAAACTTTTAACATTCAACAGCCCTAGTTGTTTTGCATGCCACCGTGTTTGATGGTGCAGACTGGGCATTTAGGGGGGCATTGCCCCCCCCCATGCCCATGCCTAGATACGCCCCTGGTTTGGAATCTCATGAGGTCTTTCTTACCTTCCGTTCTGAGGACCAGAAGGAGACCAGCCGCCATCAGGAGAACGTAGAGCGACAGCCAGCCATGGTTGGATCTCAACTCCTGGATGGGATGGAGATGGAGATCTACTAGGACGTTTCCACGTCCACCTCCCACGGAGAGGAGGTTCTACCAAGGAGAACCACTAGATGGGTTGGTGAAGGTCTTCTCAGCTGGTTGAGGAGGAACTTCTCTGGACCAAAGCTCTTGGTCCAGCAAGCAGCAGAGAGGAGCTGAACAGGACCCAGAGGGTCTGGCTGGGAGGAGATCAGTGAAGATCTGAGGGTCTCTCACACAGAGAAAAACCAATGGTCAAAAACAACCTAACTTCGGTCAAATTTCAACCAAACGTAGAGGTTGAATAAGGACCAACTGGGTCTTTGGTCAATCTGACCGAATAATGCGTGTTATTATATTTGACCGAATGCATTTGGTTACATTAATAACCCAATTATGAGGGTCAACATAACCTAAGTACCAGTTGATTTGACCGAACATATTAGCTTGCATTAATAACCTAATTTTGAGGGTCAAGATTACCCAACTGCCAGTTGAATTGATACAGAATATTCAGTTAACCCATTTGTTTTATTAAAGGGAAATTCCACCCATTTAAAGGGGAACTTCGCCACTTTTCAACACTCTTTGTGTGGTGTTGGTCATTAGCATACATGCTAATGGCCTCCTGATTAATAACATTGGGATTCTGTGGCTCCAGCGCCGTGCTTCCCAAGTTGTCAGATTCTGACCCAGTGACGTCATTGGGTCAGAACGTCCCACTGACTTAAACTACAGCGAGTATGTGGACGGGTAAGGTTACCGTACCGGTCTGAGTAACGGTCTGAGTGCCGGTCTGAAGGAAAAGTCGTTGCAGTGTTGTGTTTACAGTGTTGGATGCATTCCTCGGCATTAGTATCCTATCTGTTCCTGTAAAAAGTATAAATAATTTCATTTTTCGTCATTTTGTCCGAGAAATTCTACAATACCCACAGTGCACCGCGGCATCAACCAAAGTCTGTGACCTAACAAATTGGTTACCGTACCGGTCTGAGTAACGGTCTGAGTGCCGGTCTGAAGGAAAAGTCGTTGCAGTGTTGTGTTTACAGTGTTGGATGCATTCCTCGGCATTAGTATCCTATCTGTTCCTGTAAAAAGTATAAATAATTTCATTTTTCGTCATTTTGTCCGAGAAATTCTACAATACCCACAGTGCACCGCGGCATCAACCAAAGTCTGTGACCTAACAAATTGGTTACCGTACCGGTCTGAGTAACGGTCTGAGTGCCGGTCTGAAGGAAAAGTCGTTGCAGTGTTGTGTTTACAGTGTTGGATGCATTCCTCGGCATTAGTATCCTATCTGTTCCTGTAAAAAGTATAAATAATTTCATTTTTCGTCATTTTGTCCGAGAAATTCTACAATACCCACAGTGCACCGCGGCATCAACCAAAGTCTGTGACCTAACAAATTGGTTATTCTCATTAAAACAACCCAAAACCAATAACCAAATAAAACAACCCATGAATTCGGTCAAAATAAAATCCCTGCAACCCAGGAAAAGGTTATGGCTTCAAGAAATAACCCAGGAAAGTGACCTAACACCATTGACTGAAGTGTTTAGTTGCAATTTTGACCGATTAGTTTTTTGTGTGCAGGTGTCATACCACAGTTTGTCTTTGCGGATCGTCCAGCAGATTGAAGACGAGGGTCCGAGAGAGGGGGAGGGGGAGGGAAAAGGGGGGGGGGGGGGGGTCCACGGAAGGGGTAACGGTCACAACTTCTTCCTCCTCACTGACCGCCTGGGTTCAATACCCTGAGAGAGAGAAAGAGAGACAGACAGACAGACAGACAGACAGACAGACAGACAGACAGACAGACAGACAGACAGACAGACAGACAGACAGACAGACAGACAGACAGACAGACAGACAGACAGACAGACAGACAGACAGACAGAGAGAGAGAGAGAGAGAGAGAGAGAGAGAGAGAGAGAGCATGACTTAGATTAGCATGTTAAAGCAGTGGTTTTCAACCTTTTTCATACCAGGGCCCTGCACTATTTATTCACAATTTGGGCCACGGAGGACCACCATTTGATGACATTTTAGCCCCAGACACCCCACAAAAAAAAGACTATTTTTGCTTTTGTCTGACAATTCAATGCATTTTGATCAAAGATTGTAGGAGGAGATGCATTTTCAACTGTTTTGCATATAATTCAAGATGGCGGCTCATCTAAAGGTCAGAGGTCAAAAGTCATAATACGAAAGTTGTTTGGCATAAGGAGACGCATAAGTGAATATAAGTTACATTTCTGACAGTCAAACGGTTCATGAGTTATGAGTGTTCAAAGTTTACATTTTCAGTTGAGTGTTATAGCGCCACCATTTGACCAGTGGTCACGGGCTTCGCATCATCACCGTTTGGCATCACCCTCTACCAGATTACCAATTTTCGTGAAAACAGACTGCACGGTTCAGCCAGAACAGCTATATTTTTGCCGGAAGAAGAAGGAGAAGGGGGAGAAGGAAAAAAAAACTCAAAAACAAGAAGGGACCAAGTCTTCGTGGACTGCTTGGTCCCTTTACCCTAAGTGTACTGAACGCGTTTTGGTGTTCTAAGCATTATGTTTTAACTGTTGAAAAATAGCAGATCTACAAGCTCATAGCGCGCCACCGTGTGCTATTTTTTGAAAAATCGTGAAAACGTGGTGCAAATCTTTGAATATTAGAAACTAGAAATCTAGACAGGACACAATGGGTTAATAAAATCTTATTGATCGGAGCTTTCAGTGCCCCCCCCCCAGACAGACAGACAGACAGACACACAGGACAAGATGAGACAGGCAGAGGAAGGACGCTTGACTGCTGTATAAACCCTGAGGCCAGGAAACACACACACACACACACGCACACACGCACACACACACACACACACACACACACACACACAGCCTGCTGATTGACATGGAGACAGTGTGATATCTACGTCTGAAGGCTCAGATTCACTTTACTGCAACGCACGCACGCACACGCACACACGCACACACGCACACACACACACACACACACACACACACACACACACACACACACACACACACACACACACACACACACACACACACACACACACACACACACACACACACACCTCAAAACAGTTAGCACACCCCTCCTCATTTCTCCAAATATTTCATTACCTATATCGTTTCACTGGAGAACAGTGACGAAATGAAACTTTGACACAATGTTAAGCAGTCACTGTACAGCTTGGATAAAAGGGATACATTTCATTGTCCCCTCAAAACAACTAAAACACAGCCCTTAATGGCTAAACTGCAGGCCAAAAAAAGTGAGTACACCCCTAACTGAAAATATCCAAACTGGTCCCAAGTAGGGGTGGGAACAATTCACTTACCTCACGACATGACACCTTATTGGTATTTAGGGTTCTTAATCGATTTATATTGCGTTTCGATTTGATATATCGATATATCACATTTCTTCCCCACAAATGACTGTTGCTTTTATTATACTAGAACAAGAGGATTCCACCCATTTTCAGGATTTTTTTCTGAGAGTGTACAAATAGAACCAAATGGACCCTGACGGGTCCATTTGGTTCCATTTGTACACCCTCAGAAAAAAAAGGTCCTGAAAGAAAAATAATTTACAAACGCAACACAAACACAACTTGATGATGTCAATATTACTAACAAAAGGTTCAATCATACACATCAATGCAGCCAAACAAATTAATCAATAGGACCTACATATATATCACAAAAATCGATGTTGAACCTGGTGAATTGACATTGATATCATGGCATTAAGAATTGCGATATATTGGTATATTTTTTTTGCCCACCCCTAGTCCCAAGTAGACATTTTCCCTCCCCGGTTTTCATGTGACTTGCTAGCATTAACAAGGTCTCAGGTGAGAGAGGTGTTAAATTTTGTAATATCGACCCCCTACATGTCATATTGGTCACTGGAAGTTCAACATGGCACCTCATGACAAAGAACTCTCTGAGGATCCGAAAAAAGGATCGTTGCTCCACATAACATGGGCCTAGGGCAGGGGTTTTCAAGCAGTGGTCCGGGGACCACCAGTGGTCCTTGAGAAGGTTCCAGGTGGTCCCCAGGCTAAATGATGGAAAGTTGGTTAACCAGATGTAACTCTTGAGAGTGTGAAAATGAAACCAAATGGACCCTTGCGGGTCCATTTGGTTTCATTTTCACACTCTCAAGAGTTCAAATATTCATCATCTGAATTAGCACCACTTAATTAAGAAGTCTACACTCTTTTGTTTTGCAGAGTTGTGCCTGGAATAATGAAATTGTGGACGAAACCAAAACAATTATTTAGTTTTAGGTCTTTGGGGTGAAATTGTCATCAAATGGTGCTCCGTGGCTCAAATGCTGAATAAATGGTGGTCCCTGGGATGAAAAGAGTTGAAAACCCCTGGCCTAGGATATAAGAATATTGCAATCATCCTGGTAAATAAGCTGCAGCACCGTGGCCAAGAGCATACAGGCATTTAAGAGGACAGGTTCCACTTGGGTGTGTGTGTGTGTGTATGTGCGTGCGTGTGTGTGTGCGTGCGTGCGTGCGGCGGAGGGGGGTGGGTCTGCAGCAGCCAGAGATCCAGACATCAATAATCAATCCATTAAAACGTCTCCATTTACTCTCTCCCCTCCTCCCCCCACCCCTCTACACCGTATCACAATGTTACTGCTGCTGAATTATAGTTCCATTTACACTATAGCAGGGGTTTTCAACCTTTTTGACTCCAGGGACCACCATTTGTTCAGCATTTGAGCCACGGACCACCATTTGATGACATTTTAGCCCTAAGACCTAAAACTAAAGAATTCTTTTGGTTTTGTCCACAATTCCAGGCTGTATTTTGCCAACAAAACAGTGTAGACTTCTTAATTAAGTGGTGCTAATTCAGATGATGAATATTTTAACTCTTGAGAGTGTGAAAATGAAACCAAATGGACCCGCAAGGGTCCATTTGGTTTCATTTTTACATTCTCGAGAGTTACATCTGGTTAACCGACTTTCCATCATTCAGCCTGGGGACCACCTGGAACCTTCTCAAGGACCACTGGTGGTCCCCGGACCACCTGTTGAAAACCCCTGCACTATAGAAACACATTGTATCATAATGTTACTAGTTCCATTTACACTATAGAAACACACTGTATCATAATGTTACTAGTTCCATTTACACTATAGAAACACACTGTATCATAATGTTACTAGTTCCATTTACACTATAGAAACACACTGTATCATAATGTTACTAGTTCCATTTACACTATAGAAACACACTGTATCATAATGTTACTAGTTCCATTTACACTATAGAAACACACTGTATCATAATGTTACTAGTTCCATTTACACTATAAAAACACACTGTATCATAATGTTACTAGTTCCATTTACACTATAGAAACACACTGTATCATAATGTTACTAGTTCCATTTACACTATAGAAACACACTGTATCATAATGAATTATAGTTCCATTTACACTATAGAAACACACTGTATCATAATGTTACTAGTTCCATTTACACTATAGAAACACACTGTATCATAATGTTACTAGTTCCATTTACACTATAGAAACACACTGTATCATAATGTTACTAGTTCCATTTACACTATAGAAACACACTGTATCATAATGAATTATAGTTCCATTTACACTATAGAAACACACTGTATCATAATGAATTATAGTTCCATTTACACTATAGAAACACACTGTATCATAATGTTACTAGTTCCATTTACACTATAGAAACACACTGTATCATAATGTTACTAGTTCCATTCACACTATAGAAACACACTGTATCATAATGAATTATAGTTCCATTTACACTATAGAAACACACTGTATCATAATGAATTATAGTTCCATTTACACTATAGAAACACACTGTATCATAATGTTACTAGTTCCATTTACACTATAGAAACACACTGTATCATAATGTTACTAGTTCCATTTACACTATAGAAACACACTGTATCATAATGTTACTAGTTCCATTTACACTATAGAAACACACTGTATCATAATGTTACTAGTTCCATTCACACTATAGAAACACACTGTATCATAATGTTACTAGTTCCATTTACACTATAGAAACACACTGTATCATAATGAATTATAGTTCCATTTACACTATAGAAACACACTGTATCATAATGTTACTAGTTCCATTTACACTATAGAAACACACTGTATCATAATGTTACTAGTTCCATTTACACTATAGAAACACACTGTATCATAATGTTACTAGTTCCATTTACACTATAGAAACACACTGTATCATAATGAATTATAGTTCCATTTACACCAGCGGTGGGCAATTATTTTTCCCAAGGGGCCAAATGATATACATCAAATATTGTGGAGGGACGAAGACTAAAGGCTGAACTAAAGTCTGCATAATATTAATTTAATTTCAAGATAAAAGTAAGAGTAAGACCAACTATTTTGCTACACCAGGGACATCTTATTTATTTAGCATTTGAGCCACAGAAGACCACCATTTGATGACATTTTAGCCACACAGACCCCCGGAACTAAAGTTTTCTTTTGCTTTTGTCCACAATTCCAGGCAGGATTTTGGAAACAAACCAGTCAAAATGACCATTAATTTTGGATAATTCAAATCATGAATATTTTAACTCTTGAGAAGGTAAAAATGAAACCAAATGGACCCGCAAGGGTCCATTTGGTTTCATTTTTACGCTCTCAAAGAGTTACATATGGTTAACCAACTCTCCATATTCAACTGTAACTCTCTCAAGGACCACTGGTGGTCCCCGGACCACTGGTTGAAAACCATGGTACCCTTTCAGGGCCGATCAGAGTCAGCCAAAGGGCCGCATTTGGCCCCGGGCCGCATAATGTCCAGGTATGATTTACACTAAAAAAACCACACTGTATCATAATGTTACTAGTTCCATTTACACTATAGAAACACACTGTATCATAATGTTACTAGTTCCATTTACACTATAGAAACACACTGTATCATAATGATACTAGTTCCATTTACACTATAGAAACACACTGTATCATAATGTTACTAGTTCCATTTACACTATAGAAACACACTGTATCATAATGTCACTAGTTCCATTTACACTATAGAAACACACTGTATCATAATGAATTATAGTTCCATTTACACTATAGAAACACACTGTATCATAATGTTACTAGTTCCATTTACACTATAGAAACACACTGTATCATAATGTTACTAGTTCCATTTACACTATAGAAACACACTGTATCATAATGTTACTAGTTCCATTCACACTATAGAAACACACTGTATCATAATGAATTATAGTTCCATTTACACTATAGAAACACACTGTATCATAATGTTACTAGTTCCATTTACACTATAGAAACACACTGTATCATAATGTTACTAGTTCCATTCACACTATAGAAACACACTGTATCATAATGAATTATAGTTCCATTTACACTATAGAAACACACTGTATCATAATGTTACTAGTTCCATTTACACTATAGAAACACACTGTATCATAATGTTACTAGTTCCATTTACACTATAGAAACACACTGTATCATAATGAATTATAGTTCCATTTACACTATAGAAACACACTGTATCATAATGAATTATAGTTCCATTTACACTATAGAAACACACTGTATCATAATGAATTATAGTTCCATTTACACTATAGAAACACACTGTATCATAATGAATTATAGTTCCATTTACACTATAGAAACACACTGTATCATAATGAATTATAGTTCCATTTACACTACAGAAACACACTGTATCATAATGTTACTAGTTCCATTTACACTATAGAAAGTTAAACACACTGTATCATAATGAATTATAGTTCCATTTACACTATAGAAACACACTGTATCATAATGAATTATAGTTCCATTTACACTATAGAAACACACTGTATCATAATGAATTATAGTTCCATTTACACTATAGAAACACACTGTATCATAATGTTACTAGTTCCATTTACACTATAGAAACACACTGTATCATAATGTTACTAGTTCCATTCACACTATAGAAACACACTGTATCATAATGAATTATAGTTCCATTTACACTATAGAAACACACTGTATCATAATGTTACTAGTTCCATTTACACTATAGAAACACACT
>CM076969.1:54388208-54413208 GCA_039105355.1 Benthosema pterotum | reverse complement strand
GGGTCCGAGAGACTAAACTCAACATCAACCACACTACTTCTGCTAGCCAATCACAATGTCAGCCCTGACATTGTAATTGGCTAGCCCAGGGGTCAGCAACCTGCGGCTCCTGAGCCACATGCGGCTCTAGAACACAGTGGCTCCCTGGATGTAGCATTATTACATACACACACTGGGGTGATCCACACCAAAATAATATAAACATTTCAGTCACCCAAAACGCATTGCGCTGTCTGACAGTTGCCAGTTAAAGTAGCACTTGGCCATGTCAAAAAAAGCCCAGCAGTTATCAGAGGTGGAGCTTTCAATCTGAACCACCCATTTTCAACAGTTTACTCAGTTTACTGTCATTAATATACCTTAGAGATGTTGTGTGGACTTATGTTTCACCATGTTAATGATTTTTCTTTGAGGACCTTTTTTCTGAGAGTGTGCAAATGGAACCAAATGGACCCGCCAGAGTCCATTTGGTTCACATTTGCACACTCAGGAAAAAAAATAATGAAATGCGGCTCCAGACAGATTTTGAATTTAATTTTGGGTCGAAAATGGCTCTTTCAACATCTTGGGTTGCCGACCCCTGGGCTAGCCCCTCCCCCCTCCAACCGTCACATGACAGCTGTGAAATCCATAGATATACTACTGTCAGAGACTCTGCCTCCAGACATCTAGCCTTATACTGTATATCTATGGTAAGTTCAAGGGAGGCACTTGATTGACATAAGCTCCTCTTCTGAATGTCTAAGCACCACCCCCCTCACACTCGTTGGACTGTTAATGTGTGTCTCCGGGTGGCCTGGAAAAGACAGCAAGCGCCTCCTATCTCGTCAGAGAGAGTCAAACTAAAATTGCAAACGTGCTGCCAAAGGTCATCTAACATGGCAAGCCAGCAATCAGACTGCTGCTCACAGAGACAGACATGGCAACCCAGCAATCAGACTGCTGCTCACAGAGACAGACATGGCAACCCAGTAATCAGACTGCTGCTCACGGAGACAGACATGGCAACCCGGCATAGAGACATCCAGACTGCTGCTCACAGAGTCAGACATGGCAACCCAGCAATCAGACTGCTGCCCACAGAGACAGACATGGCAACCCGGCATGGAGACATCCAGACTGCTGCTCACAGAGACAGACATGGCAACCCGGCATGGAGACATCCAGTCTGCTGCTCACAGAGACAGACATGGCAACCCGGCATGGAGACATCCAGACTGCTGCTCACAGAGACAGACATGGCAACCCGGCATGGAGACATCCAGACTGCTGCTCACAGAGACAGACATGGCAACCCGGCATGGAGACATCCAGACTGCTGCTCACAGAGACAGACATGGCAACCCGGCATGGAGACATCCAGACTGCTGCTCACAGAGACAGACATGGCAACCCGGCATGGAGACATCCAGACTGCTGCTCACAGAGACAGACATGGCAACCCGGCATGGAGACATCCAGACTGCTACTCACAGAGACAGACATGGCAACCCGGCAATCAGACTGCTGCTCACAGAGACAGACATGGCAACCCGGCATGGAGACATCCAGACTGCTGCTCACAGAGACAGACATGGCAACCCGGCATGGAGACATCCAGACTGCTGCTCGCAGAGGAAAAACATGCAATCCACTCTGTCTTCTAGTTCCCCTCCCCCCCTCTCTCTCTCCTTACACACACCACAGCTCACTCTACCATCTCTCTCTCTCTCGCCCAGTCGTCTCCTCCTCCCGTCTCCTAACCCCTTCCCTTCCCCCCTCCTATAATGTCTCCTAACCCCCCCTCCCCCTCTCCTGTGTGTGTGTGTGTGTGTGTGTGTGTGTGTGTGCCACCTCGCCAGAAAGACTCCCAGAGAAACTTGATCGCTCCCAGAGAGAGAGAGAGAGAGGGATATTCTCCTTACATTGTGACACACACACACACACACACACACACACACACACACACACACACACACACACACACACACACACACACACACACACACACACACACACACAGGAGAGAGAGAGAGATTTGCCGCACAGAAGGTTTTTATACCAATGCAAAAGCAAAACATTGTATATATACTGTATAGAAATACAGTTAAATCTGTACTTCATGCCAACCTATAACCTCTCATTTACGGAACTATTTATAAAGTTATTACCAAGCTAACCTCTCCTATATGGAACTATTCATAAAGTTATTACCAAGCTAACCTCTCCTATATGGAACTATTCATAAAGTTATTACCAAGCTAACCTCTCCTATATGGAACTATTCATAAAGTTATTACCAAGCTAACCTCTCCTATATGGAACTATTCATAAAGTTAATACCAAGCTAACTTCTCCTATATGGAACTATTCATAACGTTACTATTCATAAAGTTATTACCAAGCTAACCTCTCCTATATGGAACTATTCATAAAGTTATTACCAAGCTAACCTCTCCTATATGGAACTATTCATAAAGTTATTACCAAGCTAACCTCTATATGGAACTATTCATAAAGTTAATACCAAGCTAACCTCTCCTATATGGAACTATTCATAACGTTACTATTCATAAAGTTATTACCAAGCTAACCTCT
The DNA here is from genome assembly GCA_039105355.1 of Benthosema pterotum. Taxonomy (NCBI): domain Eukaryota; kingdom Metazoa; phylum Chordata; class Actinopteri; order Myctophiformes; family Myctophidae; genus Benthosema; species Benthosema pterotum. The sequence goes on along the minus strand of CM076969.1, from coordinate 54,410,631 downwards.
CCTATATGGAACTATTCATAAAGTTATTACCAAGCTAACCTCTCCTATATGGAACTATTCATAAAGTTATTACCAAGCTAACCTCTCCTATATGGAACTATTTATAAAATTATTACCAAGCTAACCTCTCCTATATGGAACTATTCATAACGTTACTATTCATAAAGTTATTACCAAGCTAACCTCTCCTATATGGAACTATTCATAAAGTTATTACCAAGCTAACCTCTCCTATATGGAACTATTCATAAAGTTATTACCAAGCTAACCTCTCCTATATGGAACTATTCATAAAGTTATTACCAAGCTAACCTCTCCTATATGGAACTATTCATAAAGTTATTACCAAGCTAACCTCTCCTATATGGAACTATTCATAAAGTTATTACCAAGCTAACCTCTCCTATATGGAACTATTCATAAAGTTATTACCAAGCTAACCTCTATATGGAACTATTCATAAAGTTAATACCAAGCTAACCTCTCCTATATGGAACTATTCATGAAGTTATTAACAAGCTAACCTCTCCTATATGGAACTATTCATGAAGTTATTACCAAGCTAACTTCTCCTATATGGAACTATTCATAAAGTTATTACCAAGCTAACCTCTCCTATATGGAACTATTCATAAAGTTATTACCAAGCTAACCTCTCCTATATGGAACTATTCATAAAGTTATTACCAAGCTAACCTCTCCTATATGGAACTATTCATAAAGTTATTACCAAGCTAACCTCTATATGGAACTATTTATAAAGTTAATACCAAGCTAACCTCTCCTATATGGAACTATTCATGAAGTTATTAACAAGCTAACCTCTCCTATATGGAACTATTCATGAAGTTATTACCAAGCTAACCTCTCCTATATGGAACTATTCATAAAGTTATTACCAAGCTAACCTCTCCTATATGGAACTATTCATAAAGTTATTACCAAGCTAACCTCTCCTATATGGAACTATTCATAAAGTTATTACCAAGCTAACCTCTCCTATATGGAACTATTCATAAAGTTATTACCAAGCTAACCTCTATATGGAACTATTCATAAAGTTAATACCAAGCTAACCTCTCCTATATAGAACTATTCATAAAGTTATTACCAAGCTAACCTCTCCTATATGGAACTATTCATAAAGTTATTACCAAGCTAACCTCTATATGGAACTATTCATAAAGTTATTACCAAGCTAACCTCTATATGGAACTATTCATAAAGTTATTACCAAGCTACCCTCTCATTTATGGAACTATTCATAAAGTTATTACCAAGCTAACCTCTATATGGAACTATTCATAAAGTTATTACCAAGCTAACCTCTCCTATATGGAACTATTCATAAAGTTATTACCAAGCTAACCTCTATATGGAACTATTCATAAAGTTATTACCAAGCTAACCTCTCCTATATGGAACTATTCATAAAGTTATTACCAAGCTACCCTCTCCTATATGGAACTATTCATAAAGTTATTACCAAGCTAACCTCTCCTATATGGAACTATTCATAAAGTTATTACCAAGCTAACCTCTCCTATATGGAACTATTCATAAAGTTATTACCAAGCTAACCTCTCCTATATGGAACTATTCATAAAGTTATTACCAAGCTAACCTCTCCTATATGGAACTATTCATAAAGTTATTACCAAGCTAACCTCTATATGGAACTATTCATAAAGTTATTACCAAGCTAACCTCTCCTATATGGAACTATTCATAAAGTTATTACCAAGCTAACCTCTATATGGAACTATTCATAAAGTTATTACCAAGCTAACCTCTCCTATATGGAACTATTCATAAAGTTATTACCAAGCTAACCTCTCCTATATGGAACTATTCATAAAGTTATTACCAAGCTAACTTCTCCTATATGGAACTATTCATAAGGTTATTACCAAGCTAACTTCTCCTATATGGAACTATTCATAAAGTTATTACCAAGCTAACTTCTCCTATATGGAACTATTCATAAAGTTATTACCAAGCTAACCTCTCCTATATGGAACTATTCATAAAGTTATTACCAAGCTAACTTCTCCTATATGGAACTATTCATAAGGTTATTACCAAGCTAACTTCTCCTATATGGAACTATTCATAAAGTTATTACCAAGCTAACTTCTCCTATATGGAACTATTCATAAAGTTATTACCAAGCTAACCTCTCCTATATGGAACTATTCATAAAGTTAATACCAAGCTAACCTCTATATGGAACTATTCATAAAGTTATTACCAAGCTAACCTCTCCTATATGGAACTATTCATAAAGTTATTACCAAGCTAACCTCTCCTATATGGAACTATTCATAAAGTTAATACCAAGCTAACCTCTATATGGAACTATTCATAAAGTTATTACCAAGCTAACCTCTATATGGAACTATTTATAAAGTTATTACCAAGCTAACCTCTATATGGAACTATTCATAAAGTTATTACCAAGCTAACCTCTCCTATATGGAACTATTCATAAAGTTAATACCAAGCTAACCTCTATATGGAACTATTTATAAAGTTAATACCAAGCTAACCTCTCCTATATGGAACTATTCATAAAGTTATTACCAAGCTAACCTCTATATGGAACTATTCATAAAGTTATTACCAAGCTAACCTCTCCTATATGGAACTATTCATAAGGTTATTACCAAGCTAACCTCTCCTATATGGAACTATTCATAAAGTTATTACCAAGCTAACCTCTCCTATATGGAACTATTCATAAAGTTATTACCAAGCTAACCTCTCCTATATGGAACTATTCATAAAGTTATTACCAAGCTAACCTCTATATGGAACTATTCATAAAGTTATTACCAAGCTAACCTCCCTATATGGAACTATTCATAAAGTTATTACCAAGCTAACCTCTCCTATATGGAACTATTCATAAAGTTATTACCAAGCTAACCTCTCCTATATGGAACTATTCATAAAGTTATTACCAAGCTAACCTCTCCTATATGGAACTATTTAATAAAAGCTAAACTATAAATCAGTGATTCCAAAACATTTCAGCCCATGACCCAAAACACAAGTTGTATATTCGCAACAGGGAACCAAACTAGTGGAAACAGCAGATCTACAAGTTAACGGGGTGTAGTTCTGTTTTCAAAGATTCTATTTGTCACTCCAGTGTATGCCAGGACATATACGGGGATGAAATAACGGTTCCATTTCCCACAGTGCAATAAGACAATAGACAGTGCAATAAGACAATAGTCAAGACAAAATATAGACGAGACAAACAATAGTGCAGCAGACCAGTAAAGTGCAAACTGTACACCTAACTTGAGGTGAAGGTGCTAAGCTAACCAGGTGTGATAAAGTGGCAGTAGTGTGAAGCTAACAGACAGCTAGACAGGACATATATACAACTACTAGACACTACAACTAACATCTATATACTACAACTATATAAAGCTACAACTAAACAAAACTACAACATACAGCCTACATGAGGTGAGGTATACATGTGCAAGAGAATAGGATAGCAAAGTCCGATACAGTCCTTCAGTTGTATGTGTGTTTGAACTTCCCATTGCAGTCAGAAATGCAGATTCTCTCCCAATCTAAACTATGGAAAGTCTACAAATGTTCAATGTCTTTCTAATATACTGTATTACTTATTATTACCTCTATTTTAAAGTAGTATATTCGTGTTACACATTACTGTGTAATATATTAATAATAATATTACATTGTACGTTATTTGTGGACAAAAGCAAAAGAAGTCTTTAGTTTTGGGGCTAAAATGTCATCAAATGATGGTCTGTGGCTCAAATGAGGAATAAATAGTGGTCCCCGGTGTCAAAAAGGCTGAAAACCACTGCTTCATATGAAAAACCTTGGAGTTGCCCATACACCCTGCCATTCTTCCAGCCCACCCTAGTAGGGCTGGCTAAATCCGGCCCTGAATGGAACACAGCTGTTCTAAACCATACATGGTCAAGGTGTGGCCCTCAGGTTAATATCACTGATAGCACTAATGTCACTGATATAGGATTGATTTCAGCTGTTTACTATTCCACATGCAAAAAAACATGACCTGCTAGAATACAGTTAGCATAAACATGATTAAAGGTAATGGAATAACTTCAGTGTGTACAAACACTGTGTTTGTAAACAGATGTGTTTAAAAACAAGAGTCTAACTCCACCCCACCTCCACTCTATTGTCTCATTATGAATCTGATGGACCTCATCAGATTCAACAACAAAGTGCTGGACCGTCTGCAAGACGAAGCAAGTGTCTGTCTGCAGGGAAACAGCTCAGGGCTTGACACTAACACTTGCCCGCTTGCCCGGGGCAAGTAAAAAAAAATGGTGGGGCAAGTGAAGGCTGCTACCTGGTTGCCCGATCGGGCAAGACCTCTGTGTCTTTCCCTGCTTTCTAGCTATCCACAATTCCAGGCTGGATTTGGAAAACAAAACAGGCAAATTAACATACACATCAAAATGACCTAATCTTCTACATTCTCTAGTTGTGTAGACCTGGGCTAATTAAGATGATGAATTTTAACTCTTGAGAGTGTAAAAATGAAACCAAATGGACCCGCAAGGGTCCATTTGGTTTCATTTTTACGTTCTCAAGAGTTGCATCTGGTTAACCAACTTAACTGGGGACCACCTGGAACCCTCTCAGGGACCACTTGTTGAAAACCCCTGGTTAAAAGCACCCAAGTAGGAAGTAAACTTAAATGCAAAATTTACAATATATTTTTTGGGGGGCAAGTGACCATGACCTGAGGGCAAGTAGAACCTGACTTTCACTTGCCCGATGGGCAAGTGCCTTGGAGACCTTAGTGTCAACCGCTGCAGCATCAAAATAGAAGCAACATAGAGGGGAAAAATAGATCTACAGTATATATTTGTATATACAATTTGCTTACAATACCTTTGGAAATCATTCATCAATGGCCTGTGTTCCACACGGAAAGGAAGGCCTAAGTCAGTGGTTTTCACCCTTTTTCATACCAGGGCCCAGGGCTTGACACTAACACTTGCCCGCTTGCCCGGTGCAAGTAAAAAAAAATGGTGGGGCAAGTGAAGACTGCTACCTGGTTGCCCGATCGGGCAAGTGTGCAACTTAGTGCACTATAACACAACACAAGATAAATTTGTCTTGAAGGCAGTCATTGCACTCTGCCTCTGTGTCTTTCCCTAGCTGCTTTCTAGCTATCCACAATTCCAGGCTGGATTTGGGAAACAAAACAGGCAAATTAACACATCAAAATGACCATTAATCTTCTACAGTGTAGACCTGGGCTAATTAAGATGATGAAATGTCATCAAATGGTGGTCCTCCGTGGCCTAAATGCTAAATAAATAGTGGGCCCTGGTATGAAAATGGTTGAAAACCACGGCATTATACTGTAGCACTGTTGAGTACATGTATAGAATGATCAATTGATCTACAGTCTGTCTACCCCCAAAATAAAGATTTCCTTTTCTTCTGTCCATGACCATTAATCTTCTAGTTGTGTAGATTAGGACTGATTCACATGATGAATATTTTAACTCTTGAGAGTGTAAAAATGAAACCAAACGGACCCGCCAGGGTCCGTTTGGTTTCATTTTTACATTCTCAAGAGTTACATCTGGTTAAACAACTTAGCTGGGGACCACCTGGAACCCTCTCAAGGACCACTGGTGGTCCGGGGACCACCTGTAGAAAGCCCCCTGTACTAAAGGGATGAATAGAGCTGAGCAGTCCCACTCCTGCCTTGACGTCGCCCGCAGCCCAGAAATGGATTCCCCGTTCATTTTCCTCATAGACTTTTCCCAAAATGATTTAAAAGACGATTACGCCGCGGACAAAGCCGACTCGGGTCGTGACAAATAATGATAACACATGGGACAATCAAACCATTTATAAGAAATGAAAAACAAACAAAGCATAAAGTGTTGTATCCTGCTGTTTTTTTCTATACTGTACTGTATGATAATAGTGTGTGTGTGTTGTCACGACCCGAGTTGTCTTTGTCACGGTGTAATCGTCTTATAAATCACTTTTCAAAAGGTTCTATGAGGAGAATGAATGAGGAAATATCTTCTTGGGCCTCAGGAATAATAGTAATAATAACTAGAGCTGTCAATCGATTAAAAAATTTAATCGCGATTAATCGCATGATTGCCCATAGTTAATCTTTGATTGATCGCAATGTAATCGCATATTTTTGAGTTCTAAATATACCTTAAACGAGTGTTTTTCAAGAATATTCATATCAAGGTCAATTATTTATTCTGCATTTGAGCCACAGACCACCATTTGATGACATTTATTTAGACTTCCAGACCTAAATTAAAGAATTTGTCAACAATATCATTAGGAACGAACACGCACATTTTGTAGAAAGTTCTCTACATTCTCTAATTGTGTAGACTTATTTTAAAGTAACTTAACTGATGCAGATATTTAAAAATGATTCACCTGCATTTGGCGAAATTGAACCAAATGGACCCACTTGGCCTTTGGTTTTACTGTGAGTTAATCTCGCACTAAAAAAATTAATCGAGTTAACTCACGGCTGAGTTAACTCGCGATTAACTAGTTAATGCTGACAGCCTTAATAATAACACAAGTGGTGTTTATTTTAGTAAGTAGGTAAAACGCTCTTTATATTTCCACTAGGGCTGGGACTCGATTCATTTTTTTATGTAATTAATTTGAAGCCTTGTAATTAATTAATCCCAATTAATCGCATACCAATATTTGACCCAAGAAGCTTTTTTTTGCCAATTAAAACAGGCCGCCGCTATAGCGTGTGAGATTTTTTTCTAAATCAAAACTGTGTCGACACTGCAAGTTGGTTAACCAGATGAAAATTTGGTTGACTAGATCAAAAGTTGGTTAACCAACCTTTGATCGGGTCCATTTGGTTTCATGTTTACACTCTCAAGAGTTAATATATTCGCCGTCTGAATTATCCCAAGCCTAGAGAATGTAGAAGATTAATGGTCATTTTGATCTGTATGTTGGACTGTTTTGTTTCTGAAATCCAGCCTGGAATTGTGGACAAAAGCAAAAGAAATCTTTAGTTTTGGGGGTCTGTGTGGCGATTAAAATGAGTTTTGTTAATCGCGTTATTGTTTCTGTGATTAATTAATCTCAATTAATCAGTTAAAGTCCCAGCCCTAATTTCCACTCCAGTAGAGAGAGGCTGGTCAGAGTTCATGTTGTCTTTCACATAGCTCCACTGCAGGCCAGGACCATAGCAGCAGTAGAGCTATGGACCAGAGCTGGCAGGGCTTGACACTAACACTTGCCCGCTTGCCCGGGGCAAATAAAAAAAATGGTGGGGCAAGTGAAGACTGCTACCTGGTTGCCCGATCGGGCAAGTGTGCAACTTAATGCACTATAACACAACACAAGATAAATTTGTCTTGAAGGCAGTCATTGCACTCTGCCTCTGTGTCTTTCCCTGATTTCTAGCTATCCACAATTCCAGGCTGGATTTGGGAAACAAAACAGGCAAATTAACTTTCACATCAAAATGACCTAATCTTCTACATTCTCTAGTTGTGTAGACCTGGGGTAATTAAGATGATGAATTTTAACTCTTGAGAGTGTAAAAATGAAACCAAATGGACCCGCAAGGGTCCATTTGGTTTCATTTTTACGTTCTCAAGAGTTACATCTGGTTAACCAACTTAACTGGGGACTACCTGGAACCCAAGCACTCAAGTAGGAAGTAAACTTAAATGCAAAATTTACAATATATTTTTGGGGGGCAAGTGACCATGACCTGAGGGCAAGTAGAACCTGACTTGCACTTGCCCGATGGGCAAGTGCCTCTGAGACCTTAGTGTCAGCCCCTGGATCAGAGCTGGATAAACACCTATGGAGTCATTGTTAGACCTAGTTTACATGACAACACATAGTAGGTCCATTCACACTGTTAATGAACACAGACTACATGTCAACCTCAAACACTTCATTGTTTTCCTCCTCAGTAGAAGTGTAAATCAGGGGTTTTCAACCTTTTTTCATACCAGGGCCCACTATTTATTCAGCATTTGAGCCACAGAGGAGGACCAGCATTTGAGGACATTTTAGCCCCACAGACACCAACACTAAAGATTTATTTTTGCTTTTGTCCACAATTCCAGGCTGGATTTGGGAAAACCAAACAGTCCAACATACAGATCAAAATGACCATTAATCTTCTACATTGTCTAGTTGTGTAGACTTCACATAATTCACATGATGAATATTTTAACTCTTGAGAGTGTAAACATGAAACCAAATGGACCCACAAGGGTCCATTTGGTTCATTTTTACGCTCTTAAAGAGTTACATCTGACATCCACTGATGAACAGTAAGAAACGTCAACACAGACAGTAACTACAGATCAACCACAACATATGATTATGTTCTAGATCAGGGCTGGAAAACAGGTGGTCCGAGAGAGAGAGAAAGAAGGACCACCAGTGGTCCATGAGACGATTCCAGGTGGTCCCCAGCTAAATATTAACAGTTGATAACCAAATGGACCCTTATAGATCTGTAAAATTAAACCAAATGGACCTTTACGGGTCCGTTTGGTTTCATTTTACGCTCTCAAGAGTTCAATGATTTTTAAACATCTGAAGGACTTAATTTTCAAGAATCTACACAATTAGTAAATGTAGAAGAATTATTATTCCGACCAACGTTTTGCCAATTTATCTCTCCTAAATTGTAGACTAAATTGTAGAATACACACACACACACACACACACACACACACACACACACACACACACACACACACACACACACACACACACACACACACACACACACACACACACACACACACACACACACACACACTAGCCACGCCTTGTCCTGAGCCTGACGAATGTTTTGGAGTTCTGGACCGTTTGCAGGACGAAGCAAGTGTCTGCCTGCAGGGAAACAGCTGCAGCATCAAAGTAGAAGCAATGTAGAGAGGGAAAGGCAAAAAATATAGACACAGTATATACCTATTTGTATAGTGTTTTAAGGCATATTTGTCTCATTAGCCAGCGATCCTTTTGACACTTTCATAGTTTAAGGTAATAGGGGCAAAAAATAGATATATAGATATATATTTTTGGCTATATACAGTATCTCTACCCCTCTACGTTGCCTCTGCTTTGACGCTGCAACTGTTTCCCTGTAGACAGACACTTGCCTCGTCCTGCAGACGGTCCAGAACTTTGTTGCTGTCAACAAAACAAAGCATTCATCGGGACAGGCGTGGCTAATGTATGTGTGTGTGTGTGTGTGTGGGGGGGGGGGTTATAATGAGCCAATAGAGTGGAGGTGAGGTGGAGTTAGATTCTGTTTTTTTTTTAATCTGTTTACAAACAGTGTTTGCACACACTGAAGTTGCCTTTATTGTCTAACTCTTGGGAGTGTATGAGTGAGACTAAATGGACCCTTGCGGGTCCATTTGGTTTCATGTTTACACTCTCACGATTTCAAAATATTCATCATGTGAATTATCCCAAGTCTACACAAGTAGAGAATGTAGAAGATTAATGGTCATTTATGGTCTGTATGTTTGACTGTTTGGTTTCCCAAATCCAGCCTGGAATTGTGGACAAAAGCAAAATAAATCTTTAGTTTTTGGGGTCTGTGGGGCTAAAATGTCATCAAATGGTGGTCCTCCATGGCTCCAATGCTGAATAAATAGTGGGCCCTGGTGTCAAAAAGGTTGAAAACCACTGTGTTGTTAATTATCTGCATTAGTTTGTTTGTTATCTGCATTAGTTTGTTAGTTAGAGAGTGTAGGATAACAGTTACCCTGTGATAAAACAAACAGAGGGTCCCCTATAACCAGGGGTGCACATAAGTGGTGCTCCGGTGCTCAGGAGCACCAAAAATCCTACAATGAGCTGTCAATCCAGGGGTGGAAAGCTCCTTTGAGCACCACACAGCTGGGGCTCATAATGACTGCCCGACTGGGCCAGTAAAAAAAAAGCCTTAAAAATGAAATAATTCTAAGTAAAGTCTAAAATACTACTAGTATTTTTAATGGTTGTAGAATGCAGGTAGTTGTACTACTACTAGGCTAGCCACTATTGCAACGCCCAAACTATCGCCCTGTACTGTAATACTGTACATTGATCAGGCTGTACGGAGTGGAAAAAAGGGGTCCCAGGGCCTGGCGATGGTCGCCGCATTTTGGGAGCACCAAGTAACATCCCCAGGTGCTCCTCTGAGTACTGGACCAAAATAGTTATGTGCACCCCTGAGGGTCCCCTATAACCTCACACAATGGTGTATGCTGTGTATCGTAAAATGAAACCAAATGGACCCGTGAGGGTCCATTTAAACTGACTTTAGATATGAACCAAATCTGTTACAGGATGTTTATTAAAAAAAAGACCTTAAAGTGTACATTATACATTCAGCTGTAGGTCTGACAGGGGAGGTTTAGTCAGTATAATCATAATCATCATCAAATGACAATAACATTATTCAGATCTAGGACGACATTCAGTCAAAAAGGCTATAAATCAATATAATAAAATATAACATGTGGTTCATCTTAACAAAACAAAACTATAATCGTCTTAATTTATGTTAATTCACTATAATAACTGTATAATAACTGTATAATATGAATTAAAAGTCTGGCTGAACATTATAAAACACCTATGTGTTTAAATGTTACAAATAGGCTCTATATACCTTTAAAACTATGGAACATACATTTAGTTGTTATGACTACATTGACAACTTTTAATTATTCTTTTCCTTCTATCAAAATCTCATTTGACATCAGATCTAGTACCAGTGGTTTTCAACCTTTTTCATACCATGGCCCACTATTTATTCTGCATTTTATCCACAGAGGACCGCCATCTGATGTTGAGTTTAGTCACTCAGACCCAAAACTAAGGATTTACAAGTTTGTGTCCACAATTTAGGCGATAAACTGGCAAAACGTTGGTCAAAATAACAACTCTTCTACATTTTATTCTTGAAAATTAAGTAGGCCTAATTCAGATGTAAACATAAGGGTTCATTTGGTTTCATTTTACGCTCTCGAGAGTTACAAATCTATAAGGGTCCAATTGGTTAGGCTAACTGTCCGATCATTTTAGCTGGGGACCACCTGGAACACCATGTGGTTCCCGGACCACTGGTTGATCTCATTTGCTCATGTGGTCTTATAGATCTGATGTTTTGGTCGCAGAGGATCAGTCTAGTTCCTGGATCATCACAGAACCGCATTCTAGTATTCTATTCTTATATTATTGTATTATTATTATCATCATCTATAATAATGTTAACCTGAGAACTAAAAACTCCGTTTATAACTGCACGGTGACGTCACCTGTGGACAAAACTATATTATTATTCGTTTGTTTTGAGTTTATTTTCGTTTACTTGTGTGTGTGTGTGTGTGTGTGGGGGGGGGGGGGGGTCCGTGAATAAATTAAAGACTCAACTTTTTAACCTTCAAAAACTAAACTTTAACGAAAACCCAAACCATTAATAACCGTCAGAGTTTATTTTAACGGGCGTTTGTTTATTTATTCAGGTTTTAAAAGGCGTCTAAACCCTGAAAAACATGACTGTCATTATTATCATGACAGTCACGCAGCAGCTTAATCCAGTTTGAGGCAGATCGCTACATTTACATTAAAAACGTGTACATAATCATTCCGTTTTCAAATATAAACTACTCACACATGTTTCTACAGGTGTTAGACACTTATTGCGCCCGAAATTACGATATCTGCGTGCCGCGTTGTTTAATAAAAAAGCATTTTTTACAAGAGCTCCCCGTGCTACTTTTCTGGGTTGGGGTAAGTTTGGTAAACACACAGACGCACACCGGGAGCACATCCCTCCTATTAGTTTGTATTGGCAGCGCGGTCAGCGTGAGTATATGGAACACACCCAATGTTCAGAGTGCCGCGTTCCTCCCCACCGATAGGGGGCGCATACAATTGAAAGCCAATGGCAGAAGTAAAGCTCTGATAAAAATGCTTTTTTTTTATTAAACAACTCGGCACGCTGTGATCCCAATTTCGGGCGCAATAAGTGTCTAACACCCGTAGAAATATGTGTGGCTACTTTATAATTGAAAACGGAATGTCTATGTACACGTTATTCGTGTAAATGTAGCGATTCCACCACGAACTGGATTGAGCTGCTGCTGCATGAAGCTGGTGAAGTACGAGCGTTGTGTGCAGTGTTGCCAACCTGGCGCATTTGTCGCTATATTTAGCGCTTTTTCAGACTCCCTATAGTGCCAAAATTAGTGGAAAAACTCCTGGCGGAAAATCTAGTGCTTTTTGGCTGGTGAGTTGGGGAGAAATTTTCCCCTCCTATGACAGTGGTCTTCAACCAGTGGTCCCCGGGCTAAATGATGGACAGCTGGTTAACCAGATGTAACTCTTTGAGAGTGTAAAAATGAAACCAAATGGACCCTTACGGGTCCATTTGGTTTCATTTTTACACCCTCAAGAGTTAAAATATTCATCATGTGAATTAGCCCAACTTAGTCTACACAACTAGAGAATGTAGAAGATTAATGGTCATTTTGATCTGTATGTTCCAGGCGAGCATCTAGCACATTCTAGTGCATTTTGGAAGTGCCACTAGTGCATTTTGGATTTTGGCTGTTGGCAACACTGGTTAGGCTATGTGATGCATCCAGGAGGTTTCCAGGAACTAGACGGAGACCTTCGGTCTTTCATCTTCATTTAAACTATAAAAAACATCTCATTTAACCTCATTATGATCGTCGTTAATGGTCATTCGGATCGATCCTTACCTCCAGATGTGGTAGTTTAGTAGTTTAACTCCTTCCTTTAGTCGTTTGTAAATAGAAATCCAGTCCTGAAGGAAAAACTAAAAACTCCGACGGGTGTTTTTTTTTTTCTTTCTTTCTTTCTTTCTTCTTCTTCTTCTTCCCAGCAGATCATTAAATCCACACAGCAGATCTATAGATCTATTATAGATCGGCAGATCTGCGGACAAAATACCTCGTAATTCCACATCGTTGTAGTTTTACTGTAGTTTAAACCACCGCCGTGCGTTATTAGTTTAATGCGCGTGTCCGTGTTGTTGTTCACTTGGTGTTTGTTGGAGAGAAGGGGAAAAAAAACTCCACGCACGTTCCCGAACACACACACACACATAGGCTACACACACTAACTGACGCACACGCACATAGTAGTCTCTCGCTGGGCAATCACGACTGTAGACTGACTGGGGTCTGGGGAGGGAGGGAGGGAGGGGGGGGGGGGGGGGGGGGCAACACACACACACACACACACACACACACACACACACACACACACACACACACACACACACACACACACTCGAAGCTCCTTGCTGCCATCTGCTGGTAGGACGTAGCACACACACACACCATCTTAGCTGTCCATCGTGTACGATGACGATGCTTGCTTCAGGGGTGTGTGTGTGTGTGTGTGTGGTGGGGGTCACAGCGTTGTTGCCACTAGTGCCACTTGGTGTGGCTGTGGAGGCCGATGCGTGACCCGCAGATCTTTCCACAAGCAGGCAGATCTTTCCACAAGCGCGGCAGGGGAACACGTTTGAAGTAGTAAGTACACCGACACCGGAAGTACACCGCCTTCTCTCCGGTGTCGCTGGGCACGTCTCTCGAACCTTCTTTGCTGGTTGCTGTTATGAATCTGATTTACCGCCATGGAGCAGCTAGGTGACCTGCCAGGGTGAGCGGTCAAGAGCCAGGGCTTCAAGCTGGGGGTCATCCCTATGTTCCCCGGGTCCTATGTTCCCCGGGTCATATGTTCCCCGGGTCATATGTTCGCCGGTATCGGGGAACATAGGACCCTCTTTTCAAAAAAGGGTTCTATGTTCCCCGGTCCATACAAAAAACGGGGAACATAGGACCCGGGGAACATAGGACCGCTCCCTCAAGCTGCGTGGGGTTGATGGAGGCACGCTTTAGGAATTAGGACATCTTTGGTGAAGTCCTTGAAGCGTCTCTTTTATCCGCCGGCGGCGCGCTTGGGAGTCGTGCAGTTGGCCATAGAGGACTTGGCGGGGCAGGCGGTGGTCAGGCATGCGGATGGTGTGTCCTATCCACCGTATATGTCTCTTGGCCACAGCTGCTTCCATGCATATAGAGTTTGTACTTTGTGCGCTCCAGTATCTCAGTGTGAGGGACTCTTGTCTTCCCACAACAGACCGAGGATCTTCTGAAGGCAGCGGATGTGAAAGGCCTCCAGATTTGAGATGTGCCGTCTGTAAGGCGTCCATGTTTTCGACTCCGTAGAGCAAAGTGGACACACATACTGCGTTATAGGTTGTGACCTTGGTGCTAACCTTCAGGTTGCAATTCTCAAAAACCCTGCTGCGCAGGCGGCCAAAGGCTGATGAAACTTTGTTTATTCGGGTATGTATGTCAATGTCGAGGGAGCAGTCGGAGGACAGTGTGGAACCAAGGTAACAGAAATGACAAACTGATTTGAGTGGGATGCCGTTTATGTGGAAGCTGTGGGGGGAGGGAGGTTGAGTAATAAGATGGGACATGAATTGGAGTGTGGAAATTGTGTTGAGGGCGTGCTGCATGGACTCTGGGCTGTGTGCTACTACTGCACAATCATCTGCGTATTGCAGTTCACAGACGTGACAGACCTTCGTCTTGGAGTGAGCCTGGATGTTAAAAAGACTTCCGTCAAGGCGGTATTCTAAATGCAGGGGTTGACACGAAGGTCTCCGAGGCACTTGCCCATCGGGCAAGTGCAAGTCAGGTTCTACTTGCCCTCAGGTCATGGTCACTTGCCCCCCAGGTTCCAGGTGGTCCCCAGTTAAGTTGGTTAACCAGATGTAACTCTTGAGAACGTAAAAATGAAACCAAATGGACCCTTGCGGGTCCATTTGGTTTCATTTTTACACTCTCAAGAGTCATTTTGATGTGTTGATTTGCCTGTTTTGTTTCCCAAATCCAGCCTGGAATTGTGGATAGCTAGAAAGCAGGGAAAGACACAGAGGCAGAGCGCAATGACCGCCTTCAAGACAAATTTATCTTGTGTTGTGTTATAGTGCGCTAAGTTGCACACTTGCCCGATCGGGCAGCCAGGTAGCAGTCTTCACTTGCCCCACCATTTTTTTTACTTGCTCCGGGCAAGCGGGCAAGTGTTAGTGTCAAGCCCTGAAATGAGCGCCGTCGTTGTGTCCCAGGGCACGATGGAAGAGGCAGGTGATGGCAGAGAGGAGGAGGTTGAAGAGCACTGGTGCCAAGACACAGCCCTGCTTCACCCCAACGTTCACCTTGAAGAACTCTGACTGGAGTTCTCCTGTGACGACTCTCTGGCTTGCATCCCAGCGTGCAGTTGCAAGTGCAAGATGGAGAGAAACTCGGGTGGTACCCCAAGTTTGGTCAGGTGTTTCCAGAGCATCTCACGGTTGATGGTGTCAAATGCTTTGCTAAGGTCAATGAAAGCAATGTATAGGTCTTTGCGGTGCTCTCTGCTCTTCTCACTTACCTCACAATACGATACAATATTGATATTTAGGGCTATGAATCGATTTATACTGTGATTCTTAGTTATGCTGCGATTCAATTTGGTATATTTATATATATCCAGTGTTGGGCAGTAACTAATTTTAGATTACATATTACTGTAATATTATTACTTTTGCTCCAAAAAGTAAAGTAACGAGATTACTCTGCAAAAATGGGTAATAAGTAACGCATTACTTTGCAAGTAACGCCAAGTTACTTTTTTAAAATGAGCTTGTTGTTGCATGCAAAAATAGAACAGATTTACAAGTTATCGACAGGTACTGTAACAACAGAGATGTGCACTAGATTGTAGATCCAGTCCACATGCTGCATCCTGCGCACAGTTATGTAAACTACAAATCGCTTGCTGCTTTATTTTGTATTTTATTTTTAATTACAAGACCTCAACTGTCTTTGAAAACAATTGTGGAAAAAGTTTAAAAAGTCAATTGAGACAGATTTTGTTGGCTTTGTTTTCAGGTGCAGTTTGTGGGATTGGAGACTATTATTACAGATTATGTTATGTACATCTATATTTTTTCAAAGGTGGTGTTGAGAACTTGGGAAAGTAATAACGTAATATGTAATATATTACTCTTCGATTCCAGTAATAAGTAAAGTAATGATATTACTTTGTCTAGGGGGTAACGAGTAAAGTAAAGAAGTTACTTTCCTAAGTAATATAGACCAACACTGATCGCATCTTTTCCCCACAAATGACTCTGAATTCCACCCGTTAGGGTCCGAACCCATTATGACTTAAAACTCCATTTTAACCATGACAGATTATTCTAAAAGAACCCATCTTTTTTTTTTTTGGTGACTGATATTGTCCTCCTAATACATGAGAGGGCCGTGGAATTTCATTTACAGTTTTCAGTAATGTTCATTTTGATCTGTATGTTTGACTGTTTTGTTTCCCAAATCCAGCCTGGAATTGTGGACAAAAGCTAAATAAATCTTTAGTTTTGAGGTCTGTGGGGCTAAAGTCTCAACATGGTCCGTGGCTCAAATGCTGAATAATTAGTGGGCCCTGGTACCAAAAAGGTTGAAACCACTGCTTTAGGCAGATGGATGATCTGCTGGTACAAAGCAGAAGTGGCGAATTCAATGAAGTGTGTGTATACATATATACTGTATATATATATATATATATATATATATATATATATATATATATATATATATATATATATATATATATATATATATATATATATATATATATATATATATATATATATATTGGCCTATATATATTGGCCTGAATATGATGTTTTTTTCCCCAATGGTAACCCTAAAAAAGTGAGTCGTCTTATATTCGGGGACTATATTATTTGATATTCAATGTTCTTTTTCCGTAAATGATGGGGGTATATAATGGGGGTCGTCTTATAAACGAGTCCTCTTATATTCGGGACAATACGATATATATATACCCACTATTTTTTGAACCCACAATACACAGTTATCGTGAAAAACAACATAATGGACAAACACACGTTGTGAAATTATTTATTGAAATATTCTCAAAATATCCAAACCATCCTAGATGTCTATATATGGTTATAACCATCCTAGATGTGGTTATAACCATCCTAGATGTGGTTATAACCATCCTAGATGTCTATATGGTTATAACCAGCATCTCTCCACTCATACAGGAGGCAAAAATAAAAACAACAAAACATTGTGTTTGCAAAATAAACCATGAAATAAATCAGTGAAACTCAGTGGCTGATGAAAACAGGTGTGGTTGGTTGGGTTATAATAACAACAGATCATGGTGCTCATCAATCAGCTTTTAAGGCTACAAACAAACATACATGCAGAAAATACAAATTCTGTTTCAGTTTAGATTCCATTAAAACCAAAATACTAGATTGAATGGAACATGTCCTGTGAGGAAACAAAACCTTTTCATGACAACCTCCATGTTGAAAGAAAAGAAAACATAAAATAACTAAAAAAAATATACAGTATATCAGCCCAGTATTTAACCCATTGTGCCGTGAACGCGTTTTGGTGTTTTATCTGTTGAAAAACAGCAGATCTACAAGCTCATATCGCGCCACCGAGTGGCGCGATATGAGCTTGTAGTTCTGCTATTTTTGAAAAATTGTGAAAATGTGCTGCAAATCTCTGAATACATTATTTTGGAAGCAAACTTTTTTAACTCAATTTTTTTTTTGCTTCTCGGGGACCTCTAGAACAGAGAAGATGGGGGTCTGCAGCCAAATATGGATAATTCTGGTGGTCCTTGGCTTGAAATATGTTGAGCATCACTGACACAGGAACACAGAAAGAATCTAGTATCAGAAATTACAGAATCTAGTGTAAAAAACTCAATTCTAGCGTCAGAAACTAGATTCTAGTGTCAAAAAGTAAATCCTCGCTTCAGAAACTATAATTTAGTGTCAATAACTGGAATCTAGTGTCGGAAACTACTGTAGAATCTAGCGTCAAAGTGTAGAATGTTGCTGCAGCTATAATCTGGTGTCAGGAACTACTGTATAATCTGGTGTCAGAAACTCGAATCGAGGGTCAGGACACAATGGTTTAACCCATTGTGTCCTCCTTTTTGACACTAGAATCTACTTTCTGATGCTAGAATCGAGTTTTTGACACTAGATTCTATAGTTTCTGACACTAGAGTCCACTAGTTTTTCTGAAAAATCTGTGCTCCTGTGTCAATGATGCTAACATATTTCTAACCAAGGACTACCAGAATTATCCATATTTGGCTGCAGACCCCCCCATGTTGTTCTCGGGGTTCCCCAGAAGCGAAAAATTGAGATAAAATGTTTGCTTCCAAAATAACATATTCAGAGATTTGCAGCCCATTTTCACAATTTTAAAAAAATAGCAGAACAACAAGCTCATGTCGCGCCACTCGGTGGCGCGACATGAGCTTGTTGATCTGCTATTTTTCAACAGATAAAACACCAAAACGCGTTCAGGACACTAGGGTTAAACACTGTCAGCAGCAGGGTGGATTGTGTCCAGATGAACTGCTCAGGTCTGTCCTAGAATAATCACCTGATTTCAACCAACACAAATCCTGTCCACTACAGACAGACGTCCCTGAATGAACCAGAGAGAGTCAGATTGAGACCAGACTAACTTAAATCTATCAGAACTAGTCAGATCCGGACCAGAATAGCTTAGCTATAGCTTTATTATTTCAACTGGTGAAGACGAGGCCGGACACGCAGCATGCATAAAGCTAAAGGTCTGACTCAGAGAGTTTTCTGTTTTCAATGATGAAACGCTGTTGGTTTAGTGGTGACACAGCTGTAGTTAGTCAGTGGCAGTAGCAGTGTTTGAAATCATTTTAAATAGAAGCACTTTAATTTGAAATATCTTGGGTTGTTCTGCATGCCATCATTTTTGGTGGGGCAGTCTGGGCATTTAGGGGGGGGCATTGCCCCCCACCATGCCCATGCCTACTGTAGATCCACCCCTGGACGTCCGTCTGTAGTGGACAGGATTTGTGTTGGTTGAAATCGTGTGATATTCTGGGACAGGTCTGACTTGTTTTGGACACGATCAAGACATCACTAATCCATCCTGATCCTTACCGTGTTTTCTGGGATCCCTCCTATGGGGATCAAAACTAAAAAGTTCATTTCAAATACTTATAATGTTACTTATAATGTTGCATTGTTGCATTATTGCAATGTTGTATTGCAAATCCCCTTTTTAGTGACAATCCAACACTAAACCCGACCATGTCCTTTTGTAAATAATAATAAACAACGTGATATCTATTCACACAAATAAAATACCACAAACAGTAGAAAATGACATGTCAAGCTAAAAACTGTACACACACACACACACACGCACGCACGCACGCACACACACACACACACACACACACACACACACACACACACACACACACACACACACACACACACACACACACACACACACACACACACACACACACACACCTTAATCTACGCACACTCGTTCATTACACACACTGTGAGATCTAGCATGAACTTGAACTCAAGAAATGCTTAATTCATGGAAGATATTTTAAAAGAACACACACGCACGCACGCACGCTCACACACACACACACACACACACACACACACACACACACACACACACACACGCGCACGCACGCTCGCTCGCTCACACACACACACACACACACACACACACACACTGAAATTATTACAGTAAAGGCACTTCAAAAACAAAACAATACATTCTGTTGTGTTAAATATGATCTCCATCCCCCCAAAAAATAATATACCAAAAAAGACTTATTTCCTATCAATTACACACCTGGTCAAGCCCTCAATTAATTAAAGTCACACACACACGCGCGCACACACACACACACGCACCCACGCACACACGCACACACACACACACACACACACACACACACACACACACACACACACACACACACACACACACACACACACCCTCTGAGATTTTCCATGAACTCAAACTCAAGAAGTATTTCATTCATGGAAGATCTTCTTAAAAATTAATTATTACCCTCTGAGGAATATGAGACTAAAACAAAGCAACCTGCATTAATTCCAGTCTTAATGAGGTGTGCAATTAATTGATAGAAAATATTATGCTGTTGTTGTTTTTTTAGACTAACTCCTTAACCCTTAGTGTCCTGAACGCGTTTTGGTGTTTTATCTGTTGAAAAATAGCAGATCAACAAGCTCATGTCGCGCCACCGAGTGGCGCGACACGAGCTTGTTGTTCTGCTATTTTTGAAAAATTGTGAAAATGTGCTGCAAATCTCTGAATGCATTATTTTGGAAGCAAACATTTTATCTCAATTTTTCGCTTCTGGGGAACCCCGAGAACAACATGTTTTCAGATGGGGGGGTCTGCAGCCAAATATGGATAATTCTGGTGGTCCTTGGCTAGAAATATGTTAGCGTCACTGACACAGGAGCACAGATTTTTCAGAAAAACTAGAATCTAGTGTCAGAAACTATAGAATCTAGTGTCAAAAACTCGATTCTAGCGTCAGAAAGTAGATTCTAGTGTCAAAAAGGAGATCCTAGCATCAGAAACTATCATTTAGTGTCAATAACTAGAATTTAGTGTGTGAAACTACAGTAGAATGTAGCGTCAAAAGCTAGAATGTTGCTGCAGCTATAATCTGGTGTCAGGAACTACTGTATATTCTGCTGTCAGAAACTCAAATCGAGGGTCAGGACACAATGGGTTTAAAATGGTCAAAAGGTTAAAGTTGGACCTGTGCATTTTCAGAGCTTTATCATCTGTTGCATCATGGATCAATATATTTATCGTAAATCAAAACACACTTTGAAAGGTTGAAAAAATGAAAACATATACAGTAGTTACTTTTACATAATCTATTAAAACACATTAGTTATAGAAGTTTATATTAGAATGGTTGGGTTTGCCAACATTCCCATTGGACCACCGTGAGTTTGGTGTCCAAAATGGGATTTGAACCCAGAGGAAAACTTCAAACTCCTTCGGCTTTCCACTACAATAACGTCTCTGTCCGGCATTTATGTGACTCTAAAATATTTGTATAAACATGTAGTTGTTGTGTGAACATCTTCTGTACCCAGAATGATTAGTCTAAATGGTTTTACTCTTCACTTATGTCAGTAAATCACAAAAAAAAATCTCACATAAGAAGATCTTCTTTTCTAGAAAGATATTAAAACAACAAAACAAACGACCAAAAAACACAAAACAAAATAAAAATAAACATTCCGTGATTCCTGCAATCCGCTTCAATAAATATCTAGATTTCATAAATATCACATGCTCAAATAATACACAATAAATAGTATGATTTGTTTCATCGGTAACAATAATTCCTTCATTATGATGTGAAATCTAAAGAAATAATAAATATTCAGTCAGTGTGCATTCCAAACCTCCACACATTTCATGAAAATCTATTTAAAATTATTTTTTACATAATTTATTTGATTTCTGCTAAGCTGAATCAGATCAACACACACACACTCTGACTATATAACCAGCTAGTTAATCTAGTTTATGTCTTGCATATAATCTAGTTTATTTCTTGCATATCCTAGTGTGTTTGTATAAAATCATAAAATTGTAATTCAACAGTTAAAAGGCTAGGCTCAAATACACCCTGAAACACTATACTTGTCTTCTATAGATAAACAAGATAAAAAACATCCTCCATATCTTTATTTCTGTCAAAAATAGAAAACATTTCACTCAATTGCCATTGGAATATATGGAATGCACATGCTAATAAAATATATTTAATATTTGTATTGCTTGGATGCTCATGTTAACTGCGTCATTTGCATTTCATATAGTCCAGTAGTTTTCAACCAGTGGTACCAGTGGTATTATAATATTTATAATATTATAATACTTATATACCGGTAATATATATAATACTTATAATATTTACAGAAGGCAAGTATTTTGAGTGTTTTAAGGCATATTTATACCTATTAGCCAGTGTATCCTTTTAAGGCACAACGTAGGTCTGTCTGTCTGTCTGTCTGTCTGTCTGTCTGTCTGTCTGTCTGTCTGTCTGTCTGTCTGTCTGTCTGTCTGTCTGTCTGTCTGTCTGTCTGTCCAACCAAAATGAAAAAAAGAGAAAAGGATGTTATTCCTTATAAGGGCATTTAAAAGGTGTTTTTTTATTTTTCTGTGGAGGTGACTGGGGGAGTGGTATTATGCATCATTTGAGGGTCCTTCTGTATTAACTGAGGCACATCATCCAGGGACCCACCTCACCCTTGCCCAATGCGGACGGTTCAGACGTTGATTGCATGAGCGTGTTTCTTACACAGAGGTTTGTCCTTCTTGGAGTAGAACGGCTGTCCCTCCAGATTCACATTACACACCTGGGGAGAGAGAGACATTCACTTTACATTAGGTTACAGAGA
>CM076969.1:54370708-54385708 GCA_039105355.1 Benthosema pterotum | reverse complement strand
CTAACAGTAGGGGTATAGGGTATAGGGTACCTTTCTAACAGTAGGGGTATAGGGTACCTTTCTAACAGTAGGGGTATAGGGTATAGGGTACCTTTCTAACAGTAGGGGTATAGGGTATAGGGTACCTTTCTAACAGTAGGGGTATAGGGTATAGGGTACCTTTCTAACAGTAGGGGTATAGGGTACCTTTCTAACAGTAGGGGTATAGGGTATAGGGTACCTTTCTAACAGTAGGGGTATAGGGTATAGGGTACCTTTCTAACAGTAGGGGTATAGGGTACCTTTCTAACAGTAGGGGTATAGGGTACCTTTCTAACAGTAGGGGTATAGGGTACCTTTCTAACAGTAGGGGTATAGGGTACCTTTCTAACAGTAGGGGTATAGGGTACCTTTCTAACAGTAGGGGTATAGGGTACCTTTCTAACAGTAGGGGTATAGGGTACCTTTCTAACAGTAGGGGTATAGGGTATAGGGTACCTTTCTCGCAGTAGGGTTCTCCGTCCTCCATGTGGAACAAACTGTTCCCGAAAGCTTTCCCGCAGGCTGCGCACACGAAACACGTGGTGTGCCACGTCTGTCTGAGAGCGTGCATCACTTCCTGTCAACACACCACATGACCATAGATTAATAAATCATGGGCCCCTGGGCCGCTGCCAGCCAAAGGGACTACAACGGAGCATTTTTCCTCCCGGTGCGACGCTCTGTCATTTCAGCAGGATTTACAGCATGGGATTGCTTGAAAATAGCAATCCCCGAAAACAACAACAAGCCAAATAAATGCAAAAATGGTACATTACTTGCAGTAATGTACCATAATGATTGTTTAAGACTTTTGGGGCTGAGTGTGCCACCTTTATTGGGTGTGTGTGTGTGTGTGTGTGTGTGTATGTGTGTGTGTGTGTGTGTGTGTGTGTGTGTGTGTGTGGTGTGTGTGTGTGTGTGTGTGTGTGTGTGTGTGTGTGCGTGCGTGTGTGTTCCTCACCCCCATGACCTTGGTGTTACAGCGAGCACACGTTGGAGCGAAGAACTCTCCATAACAGTTCTCACAGTAGACAGCGTTCTGCTCCTCCACGAAGCTCACATCAGCCAGAGAGGTGTGGCAGTAATGACAGTTAAACTCCTCTGGATGCCACGAGCGACCCAGTGCTACCAGGAACGGCCCCCTAGTGGAGAAATATACACATAAATATATACTGTACAACAATGACCCAGTGCTACCAGGAACGGCCCCCTAGTGGAGAAATATACACATAAATATATACTGTACAACCAGGAAGGGCCCCCTAGTGGAGAAATATACACATAAATATATACAATGACCCAGTGCTACCAGGAAGGGCCCCCTAGTGGACAAATATACACATAAATATATACAGTGCTACCAGGAAGGGCCCCCTAGTGGACAAATATACACATAAATATATACAGTGCTACCAGGAACGGCCCCCTAGTGGACAAATATACACATAAATATATACAATGACCCATTGCTACAAGGAACGGCCCCCTAGTGGACAAATGTACATATAAATATATACAATGACCCAGTGCTACAAGGAACGGCCCCCTAGTGGACAAATGTACATATAAATATATAAATATATACAATGACCCAGTGCTACCAGGAACGGCCCCCTAGTGGACAAATATACACATAAATATATATACAATGACCCAGTGCTACCAGGAAGGGCCCCCTAGTGGACAAATATACACATAAATATATACAATGACCCAGTGCTACCAGGAAGGGCCCCCTAGTGGATAAATATACACATATAAATATAAATATACACAATAATTCACATGATGAATATTTTAACTCTTGAGAGTGTAAACATGAAACCAAATGGACCCGCAAGGGTCCATTTGGTTTCTTGTTTACGTTCTCAAAGAGTTACATCTGGTTAACCAATTTTCCATCATTTAGCCTGGGGACCACCTGGAACTCTCTTAAGGACCAGTCTATATTTGTCTATAGTCTATAAGTTTTTTCACAAAAGTTTTTTTTTAACAGTTAGGTCTTGATTTGATAATATTGTGGGCCCTGCACCGCATTTCTTTTACTTTTTTCCTTCTACTTTCTTCCCCCTGAAAAATGAAAAACCCACAGACAGACAGACAGACAGACAGACAGGCAGACAGACAGACAGGTCACCTGATCACGCCGTTACAGGATCCACACAGCGGGGTTCTGCTTCCTCCCGCGAAGCGCTCGGCGCGCTGGGCCACGCCCCTGGCCACGGAGGGGGAGGGGAAAGGGGCGGGGCTCTGGTTGAAGGGGGCGGGGTTAGGGGCGGGCGCTGGGGCGGGCGCTGGAGCGGGCGGGGCGGGTCCCGGGATGAAGGCAGGGGGAGGAGGGGCCGCCTGGGGGGGGGGGGGGGGAAGTGGGGTGGAGAGATTAAAGATCATTTAGACCTGAGAACAGAACTGACACGCCTTCTAAAATCTGTCAGTTTGCTTCTACTTGGGTGCTGCAGCTGTTTCCCTGCAGACAGACAGACAGACAGACAGACAGACAGACAGACAGACAGACAGACAGACAGACAGACAGACACGGTCCAGAAGTTATTGTTGTCAACAAATCCTATTTTCGAGCTCATCATCACAAGGTGTTAGTGCTAGTGTGTGGGGGGAAGGGAAGGGGGTTGTGGGGGGTGAGGCAACTTTTTAGCCAATCACAGCTCACCTAGGGGAGGATGTATCTTAGTGGGTGTGGTCTCACCTGGGGGAGGGGTGTGGTCTCACCTGGGGGAGGGGCTGTATCTTAGTGGGTGTGGTCTCACCTGGGGGAGGGACTGTATCTTAGTGGGTGTGGTCTCACCTGGGGGAGGGGCTGTATTTTAGTGGGTGTGGTCTCACCTGGGGGAGGGGTGTGGTCTCACCTGGGGGAGGGGCTGTATTTTAGTGGGTGTGGTCTCACCTGGGGGAGGGGCTGTATCTTAGTGGGTGTGGTCTCACCTGGGGGAGGGGCTGTATTTTAGTGGGTGTGGTTTCACCTGGGGGAGGGGTGTGGTCTCACCTGGGGGAGGGGCTGTATTTTAGTGGGTGTGGTCTCACCTGGGGGAGGGGCTGTATTTTAGTGGGTGTGGTCTCACCTGGGGGAGGGGCTGTGTTTTAGTGGGTGTGGTCTCGCCTGGGGGAGGGGCTGTGTTTTAGTGGGTGTGGTCTCGCCTGGGGGAGGGGCTGTATTTTAGTGGGTGTGGTCTCACCTGGGGGAGGGGTTTGGTCTCACCTGGGGGAGGGGTTTGGTCTCACCTAGGGGAGGATGTATCTTAGTGGGTGTGGTCTCACCTGGGGGAGGGGTTTGGTCTCACCTGGGGGAGGGGCTGTATCTTAGTGGGTGTGGTCTCACCTGGGGGAGGGGTGTGGTCTCACCTGGGGGAGGGGTTTGGTCTCACCTGGGAGAGGGGCTGCATCTTAGTGGGTGTGGTCTCACCTGGGGGAGGGGTGTGGTCTCACCTAGGGGAGGGGCTGTATCTTAGTGGGTGTGGTCTCACCTGGGGGAGGGGTGTGGTCTCACCTAGGGGAGGGGTGTGCTCTCACCTGGGGGAGGGGTTGTATTTTAGTGGGTGTGGTCTCACCTGGGGGAGGGGTGTGGTCTCACCAGGGGGGGGTGTGTGCTCTCACCTGGGGGA
This sequence comes from Benthosema pterotum, assembly GCA_039105355.1. Classification (NCBI taxonomy): domain Eukaryota; kingdom Metazoa; phylum Chordata; class Actinopteri; order Myctophiformes; family Myctophidae; genus Benthosema; species Benthosema pterotum. Next base: position 54,382,070 of record CM076969.1, on the reverse strand, counting down.
GGGATGTGGTCTCACCAGGGGGAGGGGTGTGGTCTCACCTGGGGGAGGGGTGTGGTCTCACCAGGGGGGGAGGGGCTGCATCTTAGTGGGTGTGGTCTCACCTGGGGGAGGGGTGTGGTCTCACCTGTGGGAGGGGCTGTATCTTGATTGACGTGCTGGTGGTCTTAGAGGGGTCGTACTTGTCGGCAAAGCTGTTATCCGTCACCCAGGGGGGTCTGTTGCCCGCGGGGGGGGCAGCAGGCTGGGGGGCAGGGGCAGGGGGAGGGGCAGCGGGGCCTGGGGGAGAGGAGAGAGACCTTCTGATCATGCAGTCATACAGTGTTGTTTCCATCGACTAGTGCTTATATTCAAAATGATTTGAAACACGACTACTGCTACTAACTAGCTACAATTGTTGTACCACTGAACCATCACATCACGTGGCGTCTGTTGCAAGTTCAACAACAACTGATGTTGTTATTAATGCTTTCCTTGCCTAGAATAAGTCCTGGAACCGAAAATGGAATGGGGGCGCCCCCATACCATTTTCTCCTGCCCTCCCAATTGGGAAATGTTACATCCGCTCCAGCCGATGTAAAAATGTTCATCGACTAGCTTTTGTCAATGAGGAAAGCTACAACTTACAATGCAGTCATACGAGGCAGTGTTGTTTTCATCGTGATTTGACCAGTCACATAGTACAGCAGAACGTAATACTTAATACTTCTTATTAACTCTTGAACTCACAGCATCCAAAGAAGAGTATTGATCACCGTTGTATCACTCAGTGGCATTTATTACTAATAATATATAAGTCCAGTCCTACTTTCTTTGACAAACACTTCCTCTTGAGCTTTTCGAATAAAAACTGGATTTAAACCAAATAAAACCCTGACACTTTTCTTTACATTAGGTTACATTGTTACGGTCGTTACGTTACGGTCCAAAACTGTGTGTTTTTCCAGACTGTTTTTTTTTGTTCTTCTTCTATACTATAGCTTTCACTTTTCTGACGTCACTCACATATTTGCACATGTGCAGTGAACTAACAGGCAGTTACAGTAGACACGCAAACATTAGAAAATAATCAGAATGAAAAACATTGCCAATAGTAATAATAACAATAATACTGTCGCCTTGTAATAACACGAATAATCAAAAAATAATAATAATATAATACATCAATAAAATGTCTTAATGACAGTTTTGGCTTCTACAGACTAAAACTAACAGTAAAAAATGTACAGTACATCGACTAGCTTTTGTCACTGAGGAAAACTACATGGAAACTACATGGAATCCTGGACAAGACAGAGCTGCTAATCTTCCCAGCTAAGTCCTCCCCCATACAGGAACTAACTACTGACAACACCATGGTAACCTCAACCCCTACAGGGACTAACTACTGACAACACCATGGTGGTAACCTCAGCCCCTATGGGAACTAACTACTGACAACACCATGGTAACCTCAGCCCCTACAGCGACTAACTACTGACAACACCATGGTAACCTCAGCCCTTACAGGAACTAACTACTGACAACACCATGGTAACCTCAGCCCCTACAGGGACTAACTACTGACAACACCATGGTAACCTCAGCCCCTACAGGGACTAACTACTGACAACACCATGGTAACCTCAGCCCCTATGGGAACTAACTACTGACAACACCATGGTAACCTCAGCCCCTACAGGGACTAACTACTGACAACACCATGGTAACCTCAGCCCTACAGGGACTAACTACTGACAACACCATGGTAACCTCAGCCCTACAGGGACTAACTACTGACAACACCATGGTAACCTCAGCCCTACAGGAACTAACTACTGACAACACCATGGTAACCTCAGTCCCTACAGGAACTAACTACTGACAACACCATGGTAACCTCAGCCCCTACACTGAGGAACTAACTACTGACAACACCATGGTAACCTCAGCCCCTACAGGGACTAACTACTGACAACACCATGGTAACCTCAGCCCCTACACTGAGGAACTAACTACTGACAACACCATGGTAACCTCAGCCCCTACACTGAGGAACTAACTACTGACAACACCATGGTAACCTCAGCCCCTACAGGAACTAACTACTGACAACACCATGGTAACCTCAGCCCCTACAGGAACTAACTACTGACAACACCATGGTAACCTCAGCCCCTACAGGGACTAACTACTGACAACACCATGGTAACCTCAGCCCCTACAGGAACTAACTACTGACAACACCATGGTAACCTCAGCCCCTACAGGAACTAACTACTGACAACACCATGGTAACCTCAGCCCCTACAGGGACTAACTACTGACAACACCATGGTAACCTCAGCCCCTACACTGAGGAACTAACTACTGACAACACCATGGTAACCTCAGCCCCTACACTGAGGAACTAACTACTGACAACACCATGGTAACCTCAGCCCCTACAGGAACTAACTACTGACAACACCATGGTAACCTCAGCCCCTACAGGAACTAACTACTGACAACACCATGGTAACCTCAGCCCCTACAGGGACTAACTACTGACAACACCATGGTAACCTCAGCCCCTACAGGAACTAACTACTGACAACACCATGGTAACCTCAGCCCCTACACTGAGGAACTAACTACTGACAACACCATGGTAACCTCAGCCCCTACAGGAACTAACTACTGACAACACCATGGTAACCTCAGCCCCTACAGGAACTAACTACTGACAACACCATGGTAACCTCAGCCCCTACAGGAACTAACTACTGACAACACCATGGTAACCTCAGCCCCTACAGGAACTAACTACTGACAACACCATGGTAACCTCAGCCCCTAGAGCAGGTGTCTCCAACGTTTTTTCATCTAAGAGCTACTTTGAAAAAATCTGAGGGGCCGAGAGCTACTTCACTTTTAGCTTTCATTTATTTAACAGAATCAATAATATTCAACAACATTAACAATTAACAATCACAGTGCATATTCAGATGCCTTATTCAACAACATTAACAACAAACTGCGTTTTATTTTAGTTAGGCCAGGCACTAACTCTGTTCTGGTTCAAAAGTGCATTCACATTTTGCATTCTCCTCTAATGAGATGCCTGGCACTGCATGGCCTCTGCAAGACACTTGAACGCTGGGGTGTATCCACTCAGGTTCACTCTTATAGAGTCATTCAAATGATCATCAGTCAACCTAGTTAAGGGATCAAGCAGTCCACGAAGTGGACTTGATCCCTTCTTGTTTCTGTCTCTTTTTTCCTTCTCCTTCTCCTTCTTCCGCCAGAAATAGCTGTTCTGGCTGAACCGTGCAGTCGGTTTTCGCGAAAATTGGTAATCTGGTAGAGGGTGATGCCAAACGGTGATGATGCGAAGCCTGTGACCACTGGTCAAATGGTGGCGCTATAGCACTCAACTGAAATTGCAAACTTTAAACACTCATAACTCATGAACTGCTCGACTCACAGAAATGTAACTTATATTCACTTATGCGTCTGCTTATGTCAAACAACTTTTGTATTCTGACTTTTGACCTCTGACCTTTAGATGAGCCGCCATCTTTAATCATATGTAAAACAGCTAAAATGTCTCTTCTCCTACAATCTTTGATCAAAATGCATAACAATGACCTACATATGAACTTTGAAGCCATACAAACATGAAATGAGTGTGAATTTTGTTTTCAGTGAAAAAAATGATGTTTTTACGAGCCAATGAAAATTGCTTGTTTGTGAAAATTCTTCTATTATCCCTAATCTACACATGCAAAGTAATCTGTTTATGAGATTTTACAGTTTGGTAGAGGGGGATGCCAAATAACACTAAAACCAGTCTTGCTCCAATCGCTCAAATGGGGGCGCTATAGCAATTCTTTGAAACTGAAACATTTGAACAAGCATAACTCAGGCTTCGTTTGGCTTAAAATCATGGGACTTGTTTCTACACGTTCCTTGATTCATGTGGAACACATCTGTAATTTCGACTGGTAAGCTCCACCCCCAGAGTGTCTGCCATTTTAAGCAGTTTGAAAAATGCTCATGCCTGATTTTATGCCTGGATTTTTGATCAATTTGCATGACACCTGCTACATGAGAACTTTGGCCCCATCCGGACAAAACTTCAGAAGCAAATTTGTTTTCATTAAAAAATGACGTTTTTATAAGCCAATGAAAGTTGCTCGTTTGTGAAGAGTCTTCTTCTGCTTGTTTCTCTCTGGCAACACTGGAGCAAGTACATTGTGCCAGATTGTGTGAGAGGAATAAGCATGTGGAACTTGTTTCCATTTGTCACTTTGACCACTAAGCTCCACCCTCGGACTGCTGAATTGTGCATATTGTTCATATTGCTTACTGCTTGGTGGCGTGTTGTTGGGTTGTTTCATTGATGACAACAACTAAGCAAATCATTGTGCCTGGATAGCTCAGTCGGTAGGGTGCCTGACTTCGGAACACAAGATTGAGGGTTCAAGTCCCACTGCTGACAATACAAAGTCTGAGTCTCCAAAAACCCTGCTGTGTTTCCACAATCACATGATGTATTTCTTCCATGTTTCTATGGCTTATTTGTGCATATTTAAGGAGCGGTAGTGGCTCAGAGGTAGAGTAACCGGATGGTAACCACAAGGTTGCCGGTTCGATCCCGGGCTCCTGCAGAGTTAGTGTCGATGTGTCCCTGTCCCACTGCCATCAGTGTATGAATGTGTGTGTGAATGGGTGAATGTGATGCACAATCTATGTAAAGCGCCTTGGATAAAGGCGCTATATAAATGCACCATTTACCATTTACCAAGCAGTCCACTGAATGTGTGTGTTGTTTCCAGTACGTCTTGTGTCTGTTGGGTAGCCTCATTGGTAGAGCGCATGACTTGGAAATGAGAGTTCCTGGGTTCAAATCCCGGCACGGACACCTAGTAATATGAGTCAATCATGCACAATCTCATGTGGTCTTCTACATCTAAGTTCATGGTTCTATGTGTAACCCAGGGTAAAACTCAATGTAATGGTGGTTGTCACCATTCGGCCATGTTGTGTTTTGTCACTATTCGGCCATGTTGTCACTAATGACAGTTCACAGCTCAGTTCACCACTCACTCACAGCTCACCAATCATTTACTCATTCAGCAACTCAGTGGCCTTGTGGTTAGAGTGTCCGCCCTGAGACTGGGAGGCCGGGGTTCGATTCCCGGCCGGGTCATACCAAAGGCTCTAAAAACGGGATCCAATGCCTCCCTGCTTGGCACTCAGCATCAAGGGTTGGATTGGGGGTAAGACCCTGTGTCATACTAGCGTCATGTCCAGAGGGTGTACTTGTACATCAAGCTGCCTCATGCTACAGAAACAGGAGATAGGCACCTGCCCTATGGGCCTCATGGCTGGGCAAGGCTGTTTGACTGTCACTATTCGGCCATGTTGTCACTAATGACAGTTCATAGCTCAGTTCACCACTCACTCACAGCTCACCAATCATTCACTCAGTCACACCAGATTGTGAGTCAGTCAGGGCAGGAATCAAAAACCCTGCCCTGCTCCCATAATTACCTGATGTATTTCTGAAGTTCAGGCTCCCATGTTTCTATGGCTTATTTGTGCGTATTGTTCTTACTCCTTATTGCTGCTTGCTTGATCCCGTTTTATTGCTGCTTGCAGCTATATTTCTGAATTTGGATTTGATCACATTCATATCAGAGAATGCAGATTCACAAAGATAAGTAGAGCCAAATAAAGCACTCACTTTCAGGGCTGCTTGGTGAATATTATAATATTTTTCTGGGTCCACCAACGCCCAGAAATGTTGTGAAATCTGTTGTGCTTTTAGCTGCACATCATTTTGGAGATTAATTAAGTTTGATTGTGTCCACCATGCACATTTAATCAAATATTCACTCCAGTAAAGCCAGAAGCAGCAAATCATAGTGGAGTTTATCATCTCAGCATCTGTGAATGTTGTTTGCAGTTGCACTACTTCTCTTCACATGGGTGTGATTTCCTCCCCTTCTTGCCAATGGTCAACGATCACGCAACACAGAGAGAAGCTGCATTTACTCTCTCCTTCATGTGTAAGCCTCGGTCACGTGTTTTGCCATGCCTCATGGCATTTTTAGTGAGCTTTTTAATCCTTTCATTGGGCAAATCTGAACCCACGGGTTAGTGGCATTTTGCGACATTATTGATTTGGCACAATAGTGGGAGCGATCCGAGCATATCGCTCGGATTTCAAGTTTCTCACACACACGGAGGAGTAGCGCTGTGCTCGCGCTGCTGTTGTTCATGCAGCCTGGAACGGTGACAAACTGGAGTTGGAAATGCATTGTTTTCGACAGTTCTGCGACACAGATAGCCTACCTATAGTCAACGGTAATGTGATGGCCCCGTTGAAACAAAGACTGAATTAGCATTTCTATGGTCAAGGGATAGGGAGCGACGGTCAGCGTGTTGTAATGTAGTATCTATTGGTTCCGTGGTGGCGCCCGGCCGTCATTAGCATGTTGTTTTTTCTCGCACCTAAGAACAATGGACCGCAGTATCGATTGGTTTCGGGAAATGCTAAATTTGTTCGGCAATTCTCACGGCACACTTGGCCTTGCTCCAAGTCACAGTAAAGTGACGCGGCACGGTCGTTGGGAATGACTGACATAGGGAAAGTGCATTGCAGTGCATATCAGGTCATGCTTTTTCATATCATTCATAGCCGAATTTTGCAACTCCTTTGCGAGCGACCCAAAAACAACCAACGAGCGACCGGTCGCTCGCGAGCGACGCGTTGGAGACCCATGCCCTACAGGGACTAACTACTGACAACACCATGGTAACCTCAGCCCCTACAGGGACTAACTACTGACAACACCATGGTAACCTCAGCCCCTACAGGGACTAACTACTGACAACACCATGGTAACCTCAGCCCCTACAGGGACTAACTACTGACAACACCATGGTAACCTCAGCCCCCTACAGGAACTAACTACTGACAACACCATGGTAACCTCAGCCCCTACAGGGACTAACTACTGACAACACCATGGTAACCTCAGCCCCTACAGGGACTAACTACTGACAACACCATGGTAACCTCAGCCCCTACACTGAGGAACTAACTACTGACAACACCATGGTAACCTCAGCCCCTATGGGAACTAACTACTGACAACACCATGGTAACCTCAGCCCCTATGGGAACTAACTACTGACAACACCATGGTAACCTCAGCCCCTACAGGGACTAACTACTGACAACACCATGGTAACCTCAGCCCCTACAGGGACTAACTACTGACAACACCATGGTAACCTCAGCCCCTACAGGGACTAACTACTGACAACACCATGGTAACCTCAGCCCCTACAGGGACTAACTACTGACAACACCATGGTAACCTCAGCCCCTACAGCAGTGGTGTCAAAGTCATTTGGGGTGGGGGCCGCATTGGACTTAATGTGACTTCATGGGGGCCGGAGCGCCGCGGTGCAACCAGTCGCAGACCGCAAGCATGCGCGGCACATGCATGTTTACATACACAGCCGTTACTTCTACACTACAGTATATCACACAAGTCATATTTATTATTAAGAATAGCTATTAATATATATTAATGACTTTCATTATTGGTTTTATACTTGTAGCCTAGATTAAGACATTTGCTATGAAAGATGCTATATTTTTATTTACAGAGCATCAATAAACCATACGAAAATAGCATTTAAATTTCAAATACTAAATTTAAGTAAGTATGTGTAGTTAACTAAGTATAGTTCTCGCTTATCCACCCTTGTACTGCTGAAGTATAGTTCTCGGTTGTACACCCTTGTACTGCTGAAGTATAGTTCTCGGTTATACACCCATGTACTGTGAAGTATAGTCCTCGCTTATCCACCCTTGTACTGCTGAAGTATAGTTCTCTCGGTTACACACCCTTGTACTGCTGAAGTATAGTTCTCACTTTGCAGCGCCAGCAGCCTAGCCTGGGTAAACGACTCCCCCTGCTGGACAACATGCATTCCATGCCGTTCAGAAGAGAGCTCAAAGGCATTTCTTTAAACGATCATAACTTTTGATAGGAACGTGCTAGAGACTTACTTTTTTTTGATAGACTCAGACATTTTTGCTCTACAAGCCTGGGGCCGGATTAAATCATCTCGCGGGCCGGATCCGGCCCGCGGGCCTTGACTTTGACATATGTGCTCTACAGCGACTAACTACTGACAACACCATGGTAACCTCAGCCCCTACACTGAGGAACTAACTACTGACAACACCATGGTAACCTCAGCCCCTACATGAACTAACTACTGACAACACCATGGTAACCTCAGCCCCTACATGAACTAACTACTGACAACACCATGGTAACCTCAGCCCCTACAGGAACTAACTACTGACAACACCATGGTAACCTCAGCCCCTACATGAACTAACTACTGACAACACCATGGTAACCTCAGCCCCTACAGGGACTAACTACTGACAACACCATGGTAACCTCAGCCCCTACAGGGACTAACTACTGACAACACCATGGTAACCTCAGCCCCATACACTACAGGAACTAACTACTGACAACACCATGGTAACCTCAGCCCCTACACTACAGGAACTAACTACTGACAACACCATGGTAACCTCAGCCCCTACACTGAGGAACTAACTACTGACAACACCATGGTAACCTCAGCCCCTACACTGAGGAACTAACTACTGACAACACCATGGTAACCTCAGCCCCTACAGGAACTAACTACTGACAACACCATGGTAACCTCAGCCCCTACAGGGACTAACTACTGACAACACCATGGTAACCTCAGCCCTTACAGCGACTAACTACTGACAACACCATGGTAACCTCAGCCCCTACACTGAGGAACTAACTACTGACAACACCATGGTAACCTCAGCCCCTACACTGAGGAACTAACTACTGACAACACCATGGTAACCTCAGCCCCTACAGCGACTAACTACTGACAACACCATGGTAACCTCAGCCCCCTACAGGATCTAACTACTGACAACACCATGGTAACCTCAGCCCCCTACAGGAACTAACTACTGACAACACCATGGTAACCTCAGCCCCTACACTAGGAACTAACTACTGACAACACCATGGTAACCTCAGCCCTACACTGAGGAACTAACTACTGACAACACCATGGTAACCTCAGCCCCTACACTGAGGAACTAACTACTGACAACACCATGGTAACCTCAGCCCCTACACTGAGGAACTAACTACTGACAACACCATGATAACCTCAGCCCCTACAGTAACTAACTACTGACAACACCATGGTAACCTCAGCCCCTACACTGAGGAACTAACTACTGACAACACCATGGTAACCTCAGCCCCTACACTGACTAACTACTGACAACACCATGGTAACCTCAGCCCCCTACAGGATCTAACTACTGACAACACCATGGTAACCTCAGCCCCCTACAGGAACTAACTACTGACAACACCATGGTAACCTCAGCCCCTACACTAGGAACTAACTACTGACAACACCATGGTAACCTCAGCCCCTACAGGGACTAACTACTGACAACACCATGGTAACCTCAGCCCCTACAGGAACTAACTACTGACAACACCATGGTAACCTCAGCCCCTACAGGAACTAACTACTGACAACACCATGGTAACCTCAGCCCCTACAGGAACTAACTACTGACAACACCATGGTAACCTCAGCCCCTACAGGGACTAACTACTGACAACACCATGGTAACCTCAGCCCCTACAGGAACTAACTACTGACAACACCATGGTAACCTCAGCCCCTATGGGAACTAACTACTGACAACACCATGGTAACCTCAGCCCCTACAGGGAATAACTACTGACAACACCATGGTAACCTCAGCCCCTACACTGAGGAACTAACTACTGACAACACCATGGTAACCTCAGCCCCTACACTGAGGAACTAACTACTGACAACACCATGGTAACCTCAGCCCCTACACTGAGGAACTAACTACTGACAACACCATGGTAACCTCAGCCCCTACAGGGACTAACTACTGACAACACCATGGTAACCTCAGCCCCTACACTGAGGAACTAACTACTGACAACACCATGGTAACCTCAGCCCCTATGGGAACTAACTACTGACAACACCATGGTAACCTCAGCCCCTACAGGAACTAACTACTGACAACACCATGGTAACCTCAGCCCCTATGGGAACTAACTACTGACAACACCATGGTAACCTCAGCCCCTACAGGAACTAACTACTGACAACACCATGGTAACCTCAGCCCCTACGGGTGTTGTCCTGGACAGCCAGCTCTCATTCAAAGTACACATCTAACACTTGCCAAAGAGGTCATTTTGACCTCTTTGGCAAGTTTATTTTTATTTTTATTTTTTATTTTTTTGGAATAAAGTTGTTTATCTTTGCCCATGAAGCTTCGTCATTATCCATCATCAATCTATCATCTCAGAAATTTTGGTCATCTGAAAAAAATTCGAAATAAGAATTTAAGCAAAAGCTAATTCTGGTCCTATTTTTTCTGGCGGGCTAGCGCTGATCTGTCACTCAATCCTGTAGGTTCACACTTCATAACATTCATCCCAGCTCCAGACAACAGTCATATCTAAACTGCACTACTATAACTCCCTCCTTACTGGTCTACTGTACTTAAACCCCTCCAATTAATCCCAAACTTACCCATACCAAGCTGGGTGGGGTTTATATATGCAAATAAAGGGGGGGGGGGTGTCCTTACCAGGCTGGGTAGGGTAGATGTGGGCGGAGCTAACCACCTTGGGGGCGGGGCCGCCCATGGGAATCTGGATGGAACTCTGCTGCATGGGCGGGGCTTGTGACATCATCGGAGGCGGGCCTTCAATAACATCAAAAGAAACTTTATTGAAACATGGATTCAAGGTATCAGTCGCCACCACTGATTAAAAGGTTAACTAAAATAAGTTATACTTCTATGATTGGTTAATTTTGTCTTCTTTTTTATGTGTTGTGTTTGTGAAGTGTGTTTTTGTATTACAAAAACAATTGATTGAATTGAATCACCTTGCTGCTGCATGGGCGGGCCTTGGGGCATCATGGGCGGGCCTTGGGGCATCATGGGCGGTCCTTGGGGCATCATGGGCGGGCCTTGGGGCATGGGCGGGTGCTGGTACTGCTGGTACTGCTGCGGCATTGGCTGGTACTGCTGAGGGGGCGGGCCTTGGGCCATGGGCGGAGCCTGGTACATGGGTGGAGCCTGTCCATATTGGCTGAGGAGGTTGGTGGAAAATTGTTTATTTTTTTTTACCTAATTATGACTGTTGTTTTGAAGGGAAAAATATGAAGAAAAAAAGCATGGCTTATTTGCAGCCCAACCAGAACCCAGACGCTCTCTAACCCAAACACT
>CM076969.1:54350708-54365708 GCA_039105355.1 Benthosema pterotum | reverse complement strand
CTAGTGTTTATCTGTGCTAAATTCTGCTAATGTAACAAAGCTAAAGGCTAATGTTTAGCTGTGCTAAAATTTGCTAATGTAGCAAAGCTACAGGCTAGTGTTTGTGCTACATTTTGCTAATGTAACATGGCCAAAGATTAGTGTTTGCTAAATTCTGTTAGTGTACCAAAGCTACAGCTACTGTTTCTTCCTGAGTCATGCTAATGTATTAAAGCTCTGCAGGTAGTGGGTTGTTCAACCATTTATCACTTGTATACGCTGCACTGAGCTGCACTATTTCAACATCACAACCATCTTAAAAGCGTGTAGGATACAGAGAGAGTCAACCAGTTACTCAGTGCAGTCAGCTGGTGCTACATAAACCAGTGGGACTCTCATACTAGCAAAAAGGCGGCAATCCGAGCACTCAAAAAAGTTAAAAATGACAAGAGGGTGGATACAAAAATACTGCACTTAAAAGCCAACATATTTGGTTTAATTAACTGAACAGGTTCTTTATTCAACTCATGAGAGTCTTCACCAGGGCAGGTAATTTATCATACCTGCCCTGGTGAGGCAGAACATGTGAGCGTCTCAGATCTCTGCTTTAAAGCTGTTCTACTGGAGGTGGAGGAGGTGATGGAGGTGAACAGTGTGGTGGTAGGATGAAGAGCTGAGGAGATTTAAAGTGAGATAGTTGAAATGTAGAACTGGAAGGAGGAGAAAACAAGATACAGGAGGAGGAATATGAGGGGAGGGATGGTCAGGTGACCAGATGGACGCCCCATAAAAGGACATACTGTACATATAGCTGGCTGTTCACGGCCCAGCATGCACTGCGTCGTGCAGGAGGCAGGGGGGTTGTCTGTTATTGGCTGAGAGTGTGTGTGTGGGGGGGGTTATGTTCAAAGAGGCGGAGACAAGCAGTTAGATGAAAAAAACAACAACTGCCAACCAAAACACCAGAACAGAGACTTTTCACCCAAAGAAAATACTTTATATACAAAAACACCCTGAGCTACAGATCTGCACTAATGAATAGATGATGCAAATTGATCCTTTGTTGAAGCGATTCAGTCTTTAGAAAGACATGTGGTTATATGCAGTATATATACTGTATATACAGGATCATGATCAAGAGAAAACAGCGTCGTCAGCATATAGTTGGATTTATTTTAGGCCTCAGGTGCATTCTGGGTGAAAAGGCCCCTTTTAGAGACAGCCTATACGCATTAGCCTTTAGCCACAGCACAGCTAGCCAGTCACGTGACGCTTCCTCGCTGACAACCAGACAGACAGACGGACAGACGGGCAGATTTTACCTTCTGAATAATCACTCTGTTTCCAAAACTTCCGGGATTCTCTTTTTCTCTCTCTGTTTTTGCTATTCTAGTCTGTGGAGCTTGACTCAAAAGCCAAAGAAACAACAAGAAGAAAACAGAGCAGGTGAGGCAGAAAGTCTGGGTGAAAATGACAAAAAAAAAACTCCCAAAAATAAACAGCCAGCAGCAAAACAATGAGCGGGCGGCGTCTTTAAAGCAAACAGAATGAACAGTTGGAATATACGGTTCTCTGTAAGTGCTCAACATACCACCAATTTCAACTGAAGGAGATGCTTCACTGTTTCCTGTTCACTGCATCTTTAAAACTGGTGGTGGTTTGGGAACAGTCGTTTAAAGACTGTCTAACAGTCTGTAACAGTTGTTTAATGACCATCTAACGGTCTGTAACAGTCATTTAAAGACGTTAAAGACCGTCTAACGGTCTGTAACAGTCGCTTAAAGACCGTCTAACGGTCTGTATCAGTCGCTGAAAGACCGTCTAACGGTCTGTAACAGTCGTTTAAAGACTGTTCGCTTGTTTTCCTCAAATCAACTGGAAGCTTTTTTGTTTCTTTCTCAGTTTTCACTCACAGGTGGAATGTCTTGATTCCGACGTTGTCTCTCTCTAAATGTCCTGCTGGTCCTGCTGGTCTCTCTAAATGTCCTGCTGGTCCACCTCCTCTGGGGGTGAAGACTTCCAGCTTTTGGCCGACGCCTCATGAACATTCCTGTTGTTGCTGCTCCTCTGTGAACTCTTCTGTCTTATCACTAACGCCACTGTAAACTACAGTAAACTACACCTCAGAATGTAGGAGACAATCTCTGCCAGGACAACACACTGCTGTCTGCTTTACAGCTAAACCTTAGACTCCAAACATGTCTTCCAGCTTTCAGTGTGCTTCACCGTGACGCCGCGTCAGCTTGGAAAGCTTTCGTTTTGGACGGCATCAGCAGAACAACAAATTGTACAAAGTGAAATGTTTCACTGAGACACAACAACCAGAAAATGCTTTACTGTTGCTACAACTCTACAGACATTCTAGAGAACCTACACCAACAATTAATAACTAATAACATTCTAGAGACACTACACCAACGATTAATAACTAATAACATTCTAGAGAAACTACATCAACAATTAATAACTAAAAACATTCTACATAAACTACAAACACCAACGATTAATAACTAAAGGCATTCTACAGAAACTACACCAATGATTAATAACTAATAACATTATATACTGTAGAAACTACACCAACGATTAATAAATAATAACATTCTACAGAAACTACACCAACGATTAATAAATAATAACATTCTACAGAAACTACACCAACGATTAATAACTAATAACATTCTATAGAAACTACACCAACGATTAATAACTAATAACATACTATAGAAACTACACCAATGATTAATAACTAATAACATTCTATAGAAACTACACCAACGATTAATAACTAATAACATTCTATAGAAACTACACCTATGATTAATAACTAAACAACCAACACACTTCAATAAAGACCAACACAATGCACGTTTCATTTCCGTCCTGTCACAAGCGGTATAGTCACTTTATTTTTTACGCAGTCATCACAATGCCAAACAGAGACAGTGTTTATGGTACAATGTGCTGTCCAGCAGTATACACATATATACAGTGTAGTATTATCTCTATATTTAATATGATATTGTATATATTTATTGAGTTGACATTGGGCTCTCGGCTTCCTTCTACGAACTCCAACATGACTCTTAACTTCCTCTGATTCACGTCCTGTTTCTTTCCTCAACCTGCTTTGACCTTTGACCTGCCCTGAGCCCTAGCAGGCAGCGTTGAGCATCTGGGCCGACAGCCCGGTGTGCCACTTCCTCAGCTTGGCAAAACGAGGACCTTTAACTTCAGAGTCAAACAGTTCCCTGTGACACAGTGGCGACAACAGAGAGAGAGAGAGTCCAGTCGTCAGCAAACAGTCTGAGGGTGAACCAGACCCTTTAGTGCTGCTACCTGTCCAACCTGGACCTTCTCAATGCTTCTAACTGTCCTACCTGGACCTTCTCAATGCTTCTTCATCTGGGTCTTGGACTGCAGAGAGACAGAGACATAATGAAGCATTTTAGACCAAAGAGATGCAGGAACTGCACTGTAACTGTAACGGTAACTGTACTGTACTGTGCATCAACAATAAATCCTGTTGTTTTGGCATATTTCAAGAGACGCTGGAGAAGGATAAACAAGACTTCTTCTGGTGGATTATGTGTGTCGTTATAGCCCAGCTATGGAAAACAAGATGTAAAGTGTCTATTGGACAAGTACACAGAATCCCGAGTAATATTGTTTTTAACGAAATCCTTACTAGTTTAAGAAGAGCACGTACTTTAGATAGAAACCGACGAGCAGATACACCTTGGCATCTTCTCAACTTCTGAGAGATCGATTCACTCAAGGGACATGGGTCCAACTCCCTTAATGGAGCGATGTCCTTTTTAGAGTTTTAGTATGTTGTGATGGAAAATAATATTATAATAAATAAGGCTAGTGGTAATAATAATAATGATAAGGACAATGATGGTAAAGATGCTTTGTTGTAGGTGTTATTGATGTTTTGCAGATTATTATCATTCTTGTTTTCTCTCTATATTAATTCAATATTGATGCTATGTCTAAGGTATTGTCTCTCATACTGTATATTATTGTACTGTATCTGTATTTATTTATTAATAAAATGTAAAAAAAAAGAACTGTAATGTACTGTACTGTAACTGTACTGTAACTGTCCAGTAACTCACGGTACTCTGTTCCGGTGACGTGAGCCAGGACTCTGAAGGACCTGGACTGGAGCTGCGCAGCGCGGCGCGTCCACTCCGCCATGTCCGAGCCGGACGAGGTTTTCAGAACCGCCTGGTAGACCGGAGACGCTACGTCCACCACACCGGGCTTAGCAGGGAACGGACTGCACAGCGCAGAGCACACACACACACACACACACACACAGAGCGCCAAACAGTACCCCACCCCCACCCAACCACCCCGAAAAGAAAGAAAGCCACAACCAACGTCAGCAACCAGGAAATAGAACACCAAGCAGGTTTAAAATGATTATTAAACGCTCTGTTGGTGAATCCTCTGGGGTCACTGTGGTCACTGTGGTCACTGTGGTCACTGTCATAGTGATTACATATTGATCAGATAGATCCTGTCACTGTGGTCACTGATCAGTTACATTGATCTCACTCCTTCATATTGATGTGATCGCTCACTATTGAATGTTCCATTTTGTTCATATTGTCGTCCACACGGGTAAAGTCCTTAACCACACAGTAACAACAAATATAAACAACAACCAGACACTAACATTTACACCTCTGTTACTATCCCACTGAAAATAAAACTACCATTTACCTCTCTGTCACTATCCTACTGAAAATAAAACTACCATTTACCTCTCTGTCACTATCCTACTGAAAATAAAACTACCATTTACCTCTCTGTCACTATCCTACTGAAAATAAAACTACAATTTACCTCTCTGTCACTATCCTACTGAAAATAAAACTACAATTTACCTCTCTGTCTCTATCCTACTGAGAATAAAACTACATTTTCTCAATGGAAATCACCTGACTAAAGGAGATGGTGTGTGTGTGTGTGTGTGTGTGTGTGTGTGTGTGTGTGTGTGTGTGTGTGTGTGTGTGTGTGTGTGCGCACGCGCGCGTGTATACATATACTGTATATACCTATACAAAATGAGTGTTGGTTTTAAAACACCAGATGTGGGTGTGGTCATGTGGTCATATTTGGTCATACAGGAAGTGAAGACAGAAATGTTACAAAGATGAGACGCTACCCCCCCCCCCCCCCCCCCACACACACACACACACACACAGATATTTCTGCCTGTCTTCCATAGTGTATGACTCATTACGGTGGTATAAAGTATAACCAGACTGGGTGTATAAGTGAGAAGTTGTGAATGTGAAAGAACAGCTGAATAACAGAGAAAATAAAGGTTATGATACTAGAAAAAAGGCAGAAGAGAAAAAGAGAAAAATAAATCAAATGAAATGAAAAAGAGAAGAAATGAAGAGATAGAGCAGAGGAAAAGAGGTAAGATAAAAAGAAAAGAAAAGAAAAGAAAAGAAAAGAAAAGAAAAGAAAAGAAAAGAAAAGAAAAGAAAAGAAAAGAAAAGAAAAGACAGAAACAGGCAAAAGGGAGGAACTTTACAGGTGTGTAAACTCAATGAGGAGTTCAACTAACCATGTGCAACCTAGATTTGGGCACAAACAAGGGACTTAATTCTTTTCGGGCGTCCCACCAAAAGGTGGAGCACCCTACCAACAGTCATTAAGACATGCAAATCCCTTGACTCCTTCAAAACGACACTCAAAGGACACTTATGGACGGCTGCAATTCTAACCTGGCCTCCGTAAAAATATTCTTCCCCCCCACCCACCACCTTTTCCTTCTCCTTGTATATCTCTTTTTCCCTTTGACCTCCACTAAGATTTGCTACTTCTGAGAAGTGAATATTTGTATGTCTCTAAACAGGGGCGGATTGGCACATATTTCCCACTTTTGCCATTGCCAGGCCACCCTGGAGGGGCAGCTGGTTAACCAGATGTAACTCTTTGAGAGCGTAAAAATGAAACCAAATGGACCCTTGCGGGTCCATTTAGTTTCATTTTTACACCCTCAAGAGTTAAAATATTCATCATGTGAATTAGCCCAACTTAGTCTACACAACTAGAGAATGTAGAAGATTAATGGTCATTTTGATCTGTATGTTCCAGGCGAGCATCTAGCGCATTCTAGTGCATTTTGGAAGTGCCACTACTAGTGCATTTTGGATCTTGGCAGTTGGCAACACTGCCTCCAGCAGCGCGAGGCAGTGCCCTGGCGCACAGGAGTGAACGGGAATATGGCAACTCTCCTACTTGAAGGCTCTGGTGTAGGACACCTTTTCTTTTTTGAAGGATAGAAACACTAGTTTGCCTGGCCTGGGCCAGGCACCCCTGTCCAGGCCACTAGGTGGCGCAGGCCACCGGGAAAACTCCCTGTACTCCAGATGGCCAATCCGCCCCTGTCTCTAAATGTCTTGATGAAATGAACAGGGAGGCTGACATTGGAAACAAGTGTATTCTTAACTGGTTTGTTCATTCACAATTTTATCAGTCTGGTGTTGATTTGTGCTTCAATTGTACTGTAAATTTACAAAACAAAACAAACGCAGTGCTGTGGATCCACGTCAACATTAAAGGTGCAGTGACTCAACACTGTATGGATATCATTAAAGGTGTAGTGACTCAACACTGTATGGATATCATTAAAGGTGTAGTGACTCAACACTATGGATATCATTAAAGGTGTAGTGACTCAACACTGTATGGATATCATTAAAGGTGCAGTGACTCAACACTGTATGGATATCATTAAAGGTGTAGTGACTCAACACTGTATGGATATCATTAAAGGTGTAGTGACTCAACACTGTATGGATATCATTAAAAGTGTAGTGACTCAACACTGTATGGATATCATTAAAGGTGTAGTGACACAACACTGTATGGATATCATTAAAAGTGTAGTGACTTTGCATATAATCAGTCAAAAGTGCTGTTAGTGAGGACTGAGTTAAAAGGTAATAGAGGCTTTAGTCTTTAGTGTGTACAAACACTGTGTTTTGTAAACAGATTTGTTTAAAAACAGAATCTAACTCCACTCCATTGGCTCATTATGAATCTGCTGGAGACTGCTGTGCTGTGATTGGCTAAAACACTGCCTCACCCCACACAAGCCCCTCTCACATTAGCACCGCCTTCCCTGAGGCTGACAAATGTTTTTTTTTCCCCATGATTTGACAACAACAAAGTTGTGGAATGTCTGCAGGACGAAGCAAGTGACTGTCTGCAGGGAAACAGCTGCATCATCAAAGTAGAAGCAACGCAGAAGGGGAAAAGGCAAAAAAAAAATATATATATATAGATATACACTATATCTATTTTGATTTTTGGCTAAAATGTTGCCTCTATTACCTTTAAGGCAGGGGGGGGGGGGTGTTTTGGGCTGACGATTAATGGGGGATTCCAATGAACCCTAGCGGTCCATTTGGTTCCATTGAACACTCAGCAAAAAAGGTCCTAAAAGAAAAATCATTAACCCATTGTGTCCTACCCTCGATTGGAGTTTCTGACACCAGATCATACAGTAGTTCCTGACACCAGATATAGCTGCAGCGACATTCTAGCTTTTGACACTTGATTCTACAGCAGTTTTCCGACACTAGATTCTACTTATTGACACTAAATTATAGTTTCTGATGGGATCTACTTTGACACTAGAATTTAGTTTCTGACGCTAGAATCGAGTTTTTGACACTAGATTCTATATCTCTGACATTAGATTCTAGTTTTCTGAAAAATCTGTGTTCCTGTGTCCAAGGCCAAGCCAAGGACCACCAGAATATCCATTTTGGCTGCAGACCCCCAACTGAAAACATGTTGTTCTAGGGACCCCCAGATGCAAAAATTAGTTGTAGTGTAGTGAGTTAAAAATGTTTGCTTCCAAAATAACATATTCAGAGATTTGCAGCACATGTTCACATTTTTTCAAAAATAGCAGAACAACAAGCTCATGTCGCGCCACTCGGTGGCGCACTGAGCTTGTTCTGCTATTTTTCAACAGATAAAACACCAAAACGCGTTCAAGACACAAAGGTTAACATGGTGTTATTTCAGGGTGTTGGAGGTGTGGTTCAGGGTGTGGGGGGGGTGTTTCAGGGGTGTGTCGGGGGTGGTCTCACCCTGCGTGGTCCTTGTGCTGGGACTGTCCAGCGATGGCGTCCATGATGGCGTCCTGGGAGTACATGGAGATGGGCGTGTTGTACTGTGCGTGGATGATGGTGGCCTTACCGCCTGGAGCCTTCAGCTCGATGGGCGCAGGGCGACCGCCCTGGACCACCGAGTCCTTCAGCACCGACGGGTTGAACCCCGCGGGAGGGTAGTCCATGCTGGGAGGGGGGGAGAAAGATCAACGTTTTCTAATAGATCAAATGGCTGACCTACAAGCCAGGGGCGTTTTTGCCATTAGAATGGTATGGCCCGTGGCACGAAGCGCGACAGGCGATGAAGCCCACCCCCCCCCAATTGGGAAATATTACATCCGGCCCAGGGTAGATATTCAAGCACAGTCCTGTGGTGGGAGTTCTGCTCTGGTTTTGGTCAATATGAAGTAGTTCTGACCATTCTGTGGAGGTCACTGGGGTCACTAGAATATTCTAGCAACATTCATTCAGCTTTGACCCCTCGTGACAAAAACATAGTTCCATTGTGATAGAGGAGTAAAAATGAATGAAACCTGTGCTAATAGGCTACATACTGTACATACGGACCACAAAAGTTACACAAGTTCACCAATTGGTATTGTATATTATACCTGCTGTCAATCGATTAAAAAATGTAATCGCGATTAATCGCATGATTGCCCATAGTTAATCTTTGATTAATCGCAATTTAATCGCATATTTTCATGAGTTCTAAATATACCTTAAATGAGTGTTTTTTCAAGAATATTCATATCAAGGTCAATTATTTATTCTGCATTTGAGCCACAGACCACCATTTGATGACATTTATTTAGACTTCCAGACCTAAATTAAAGAATTTGTCAACGATATCATTAGGAACGAACATGCACATTTTGTAGAAGGTTCTCTACATTCTGTAATTGTGTAGACTTATTTTAAAGTAATTTAACTGATGCAGATATTTAAAAAATTATTCACCTGCATGTGGCGAAATTTAAACCAAATGGACCCACTTGGCTTTTGGTTTTACTTTGAGTTAATATCGCACTAAAAAAATTAATCGAGTTGGCTGAGTTAACTCGCGATTAACTAGTTAACTCTGACAGCCTTATATATTATACCTGATGGTTTTAATCATTGATTAGTCACATTTACAACAAGGTATGACTTGTAGAGATCAGACATTTTTGGGTGAGTAACACTGATAAACCTGGGGGGTTGGACCCTCAAAGAATGTGCCCAAAATGTCAAATTCAACCTTTGCTTTGAGGCAGATTGTGAAGATATGGAGTCATACACAGCATAAACAAAGTCAAGAAAGTGACAGGACCCATGATTATGTGCCTGGAACACACCTGTGACTGAGTGGCACACACCTGTGACTGAGTGGCACACACACCTGTGACTGAGTGGCACACACCTGTGACTGAGTGGCACACACCTGTGACTGAGTGGCACACACCTGTGACTGAGTGGCACACACCTGTGACTGAGTGGCACACACCTGTGACTGAGTGGCACACACCTGTACTGAGTGGCACACACCTGTGACTGAGTGGCACACACCTGTGACTGAGTGGCACACACACCTGTGACTGAGTGGCACACACCTGTGACTGAGTGGCACACACCTGTGACTGAGTGGCACACACCTGTGACTGAGTGAAACACACCTGTGACTGAGTGGCACACACCTGTGACTGAGTGGCACACACACCTGTGACTGAGTGGCACACACCTGTGACTGAGTGGCACACACCTGTGACTGAGTGGTACACACACCTGTGACTGAGTGGCACACACACCTGTGACTGAGTGGCACACACCTGTGACTGAGTGGCACACACACCTGTGACTGAGTGGCACACACCACCTGTGACTGAGTGGCACACACCACCTGTGACCTGTTGAGTGGCACACACACCTGTGACTGAGTGGCACACACCACCTGTGACTGAGTGGCACACACCTGTGACTGAGTGGCACACACCTGTGACTGAGTGGTGGCACACACACACCTGTGACTGAGTGGCACACACACACCTGTGACTGAGTGGCACACACACACCTGTGACTGAGTGGCACACACACCTGTGACTGAGTGGCACACACCACCTGTGACTGAGTGGCACACACCTGTGACTGAGTGGCACACACCTGTGACTGAGTGGCACACACACCTGTGACTGAGTGGCACACACACCTGTGACTGAGTGGCACACACCTGTGACTGAGTGGCACATACACCTGTGACTGAGTGGCACACACCTGTGACTGAGTGGCACATACACCTGTGACTGAGTGGCACACACACACCTGTGACTGAGTGGCACACACCTGTGACTGAGTGGCACACACCTGTGACTGAGTGGCACACACACCTGTGACTGAGTGACACACACCACCTGTGACTGAGTGGCACACACACACCTGTGACTGAGTGGCACACACCTGTGACTGAGTGGCACACACCTGTGACTGAGTGGCACACACCTGTGACTGAGCGGCACACACCTGTGACTGAGTGGCACACACCTGTGACTGAGTGGCACACACCTGTGACTGAATGGCACACACACCTGTGACTGAGTGGCACACACCTGTGACTGAGTGGCACACACCTGTGACTGAGTGGCACACACACCTGAGACTGAGTGGCACACACCTGTTACTGAGTGGCACACACACCTGTGACTGAGTGGCACACACCTGTGACTGAATGGCACACACACCTGTGACTGAGTGGCACACACACCTGTGACTGAGTGGCACACACCTGTGACTGAGTGGCACACACACCTGTGACTGAGTGGCACACACCTGTGACTGAGTGGCACACACCTGTGACTGAGTGGCACACACACCTGTGACTGAGTGGCACACCTGTGACTGAGTGGCACACACCTGTGACTGAGTGGCACACACACCTGTGACTGAGTGGCACACACCTGTGACTGATTGGCACACACCTGTACTGAGTGGCACACACCTGTGACTGAGTGGCACACACCTGTGACTGAGTGGCACACACACCTGTGACTGAGTGGCACACACACCTGTGACTGAGTGGCACACACCTGTGACTGAGTGGCACACACACCTGTGACTGAGTGGCACACACCTGTGACTGAGTGGCACACACCTGTGACTGTCACACACCTGCCAGCACTTGAAGTTCAAAACAACAATGAACTGAATGCCAACAGAACAACATTTCATTTTGGGCACATTTTTTGAGGGTTCAACCCCCAGGTTTATCAAGACATACCTTGTTGTAAAGGTGACTAGTCAACAAACAATACAAGATACAAAACATTACTAAGATGGAGAAAATAATTCCCAAAGTTAGACCGTTCATTCTCCTCCTAATACGTGAGAGGGCTGTGGAATTTCATTTACGGTTTGTATAGGAAGGAGGTGGATGCGCTAAAATGAATATCAAATATCTAAATATTGAATGTAGTAACTTATAAACAGTCTGGTGTGTTCACATAGGATGGAGTAGACCATAAAATGACCACTTTTTTTTTTATTTTGATAGTGGAATATCCCTTTAAGTTAAAATGTCTGAACTATCCCTTTAACACACACCAATCCATGATAAAAAAAAAATCACACCCGTGTGAAATGAAGTGCTGCGTGTGTGGCTACAGTATACTAAAACACACTTCGTCCCATTGTGCTTGTTTCTCTGAACATGGCAACATCAACAATACACACTTCGTCCCATTGTGCTTGTTTCTCTGAACATGGCAACATCAACATGACTCCACGCATGCAGGCAGGGACAGACAGACAGACACACAGACACACACACACACATCTTGTACATCGTCTAAGGGAAGTGCTTGGCAGCACTTCAAAAAATGAACCAATGATCAGCCATAAGACTGCTAGTTAAACCTACGCCTATTCTATGCATTGAAAAGCAATTTCTTTTAGTGAATTTATTAAACGGAATACACACAGAAAACACACACATGCACATGCACTATAACACCACACGCACACACGCACGCACGCACGCACGCACACCACACACACACACACACACACACAACAACACATTAACAAATGCAATACTGACTTTCCAGGAGCGTTGGTGATGACCTGTCAGAGAGGGGGGGCATAAACATAAAGGTGATTAGTGAAGGTGATCAGGGGCGGATATAGGCATGGGCATGGGGGGGGGGCAATGCCCCCCTAAATGCCCTGACTGTCTCACCAAACACGATGGCATGCAAAACAACCCAAGATATTTCAAATTAAGGTGCTTATATTTAAAATGATGTGAAACACTACTACTGATACTAACTAACTACAGCTGTGCCACCACTAAACCAACAGCATTTCATCATTGAAAACAGAAAACTCTCTGAGTCAGACCTTTAGCTTTATGCATGCTGCGTGTCTGTTGCAACTTCAACAACAACTGATGTTATTATTGATGCTTTACTTGACTAATAAAAGTCCTGTAACTGGAAATGGTATGGGTGCGGCTTCATCGCCTGTGTCGCTTCAAGCCACAGGCGATGAAATCGCACCCATACCCCCCCCCCCCCCCCCCCCCCCCCCCCCCCCCCCCCCCCCCCCCCTGAGCTCCGCTACCCATAATGCACCCTGATAACTGACCTGGATAGAGACGTCCAATCACATTAGAGAGATTTAACACAATCTGTACATCCAGTTGACTGACATGATAGGATTGGCTGAGGTTTGTACAGGTACAGTAGGTCAAAGTCTATAGGTGTACTATAGTAACTTGGCCCAAATATTACTTGGACCAAGTAATAAGTTCAGTGACATGATAGGATGGCTGCAAGGTTTGGTTCTAGTTAGGGGAAGTTAACAAAATCACAGAACTAAATGGTTACCAGTAATTGTCTTTCTAATGGTGTCTTATAACATGTACTAAAATGTTGAAATTCAACTGCTGTGGGAAACCTCATAAAAACAGGTCAAAGTCAGGGTACTAGTCACAACCTATAGAAGTCTAACTAGAGGGTTTTCATCATGCTTCATGTAGCATGTGATATGTCTAACTAGAGGGGTTTCATCATGCTTTATGTAGCATGTGATAAGTCTAACTAGAGGGTTTTGATGATGCTTTATGTAGCATGTGATATGTCTAACTAGAGGGTTTCACCATGCTTTATGTAGCATGTGATATGTCTAACTAGAGGGGTTTCACCATGCTTTATGTACAGTAGCATGTGATATGTCTAACTAGGGGTTTTCATCATGCTTCATGTAGCATGTGATATGTCTAACTAGAGGGTTTTCATCGTAGCAAGATGTGATAGAGGGTTTTCATCATGCTTCAGGTAGCATGTGATATGTCTAACTAGAGGGGTTTTCATCATGCTTTATGTAGCATGTGATATGTCTAACTAGAGGGGTTTTCATCATGCTTTATGTAGCATGTGATATGTCTAACTAGAGGGTTTTTCATCATGCTTTATGTAGCATGTGATATGTCTAACTAGAGGGTTTTCAACATGCTTCATGTAGCATGTGATATGTCTAACTAGAGGGTTTTCATCATGCTTCATGTAGCATGTGATATGTCTAACTAGAGGGTTTTCAACATGCTTCATGTAGCATGTGATATGTCTAACTAGAGGGTTTTCATCATGCTTCATGTAGCATGTGATATGTCTAACTAGAGGGTTTTCATCGTAGCAAGATGTGATAGAGGGTTTTCATCATGCTTCAGGTAGCATGTGATATGTCTAACTAGAGGGGTTTTCATCATGCTTTATGTAGCATGTGATATGTCTAACTAGAGGGTTTTCATCATGCTTCATGTAGCATGTGATATGTCTAACTAGAGGGTTTTCATCATGCTTCATGTAGCATGTGATATGCCTTTCAAAAGCTAATGCTTGGTATGGATTCAGCATGATAAAAAAAATGCACGTAGCACATGCTACCAGCGAGGGGCAAGTTACTGGGAAAATGTAGTAAGCTACATTACTTGTAGCTTCACTACAAGCTGTTCTCAGAAAATTACTACATCAAAATACTACATCAACACCACAACAACTTTCTAAATAATAATCAGAATAATGAAATAATGTTGACATCAACAAATAATATAAATAAAAATCATAATAATAATAATGATCTAGGGGTGGGTTTGAACCTAGGATGGTGGCATGTCTTAACTTGACTCCGCCATCTGGGGGCAGCAGTGCGTTCCTTCTACTGCTCCCATCTGGAAACACTGGGGCAGACACAATGCTCTCCGAACAAAATCTGATCGGAGCTATATGCCTCCGTAGGCGGCTGCTAGAGCCGGATCAACGTGAGACTGATGACATATTGAAGCTGTGCCACTGCTCTAATGTAAACAACAACCTAACAACACTACAATTCCAAATTATTTTGGATACATCATATTTTTGTTCTGCTGTTGTCCCACATAGTTTCGGTTTGAGAGTTCCCAGATCAAGGTAGGAGGAGGGAACTTGTGAACTACTACTACCGCAATCTGGCAGAGTCAGGTTAGGCATGTCTAGTTTTGGGATGTATTTCTACCCATTAAAAATGGACAGAATTCGAAAATGTGTGTGGGAAAACGCAGTAAGCTACAGTCCTTGTTACTGGAAACAAGTAGTATAGCTTCACTAGAAGCTATTCCCAGAACAAAGGTTGTGAGCTACACTACAAGCTACGGGAAAATGTAGTTAAGCTATGTAGTTTAGCTACTTGTAACAGGCTACTGCCCATCACTGCATGCTACACAAAGCATGATGACAAGTTGCACGACTTTCACAATGAGGTTTCACACAGGAGCTGAATTTCAACATTTGACTACATGGCATTAGAAAGACATTGATGATGACATTTATTGGCAACAATTAGCCCTTCACTAAGTCCCGCC
>CM076969.1:54311298-54350208 GCA_039105355.1 Benthosema pterotum | reverse complement strand
CCCCCCCCCCCCCCCCCCCCCCCCCCCCCCCCCCCCCCCCCCCCCCCCACACACACAACCCCCCCTCTCATCCACAGCAATTCTGGATTGAACCCTCGTTAAGTGCAATGGACGGCACCTGCTGTTAGTCAGTTCTCAGTCAACTAGGCAGTTCTGAAAGTGTGCAGCCCCTACATACACAGTTTTAAGATAGCAGTGCAACAGTGTGGACTGTGGAGATACACAGTTAAATACATTTTGTAACGTTTTCTTCCGTAGTATAATAGAAAGCCAAAATTGAATATATTCTCAGTCCTTTGTGCATTAAGTGAAATATTTAAAAAATGTATTAATCTTGATTATGGTGTCCAGCTCATGAAAAACCCCCACATCCAATTAATTGAATATTTTGAGACCACTAAGAAAACATGACAAAGAATTTATTAATGTATGCAGTTACTACTACTTACGATGGATCAGACTGGACTAGACTAGACTGGGTGTGTACGTGTTCATGGCTGTATGAATCAACAGACTAGCCACTAATGGGCAATTGTTTGTATGCACTTACTGTACATGAAACATATGTAGTACAGTACAGCCTTGTATGCCAAAGTCTAGCCTAATCCTCTCCAATGGGAGAATAGAGTAGTAGAGGAAAGTACTAGTCTATATTATATCACACCATTGTGAATAACCACTGTGTACACGGGCAGTCGTTTGTGTGCACATTCAATTACTTTTACTGGGACATGTGTTGACCATAGTGCAGTATCATCTCGTACAGCCTAATGAAGCTTAGTACAGTCTAACAAACCCCTATATTCTATTAGAGCCCATTTGAGTACAGCCTAGTATGCCAAAGTCTAGCCTAGTCCTCTCCATTAGAGAGAATAGAGTAGTAGAGGGAAGTACTAGTCTATATTATGTCACACCATTGTAAATAACCACCGTGTACACGGGGCAGTCGTTTGTGTGCACATTAGGGCTGTATACCGAAGCTCGGGATTCGAACCATTCGCTCGATAAGGTCGCCACGCGAACGAATATTAATGATCCCGAACCATTCGCATTTATTTATTATTTAACTTTTCCCCCATCTAGTAGATGTGCGAACATCGAGGGGTCAGAAACTCGCTGTGAAACGCGCTGTTACTGCAGTTGGAAATGCATTGTTTTCACTGAAGGTGTCCCATTCTCAATATAAGTCTATGTAGGCGATCCGCCATTAGACTAGCTCTAGGAACGTGAACGGAGTTTGCGCAACTCCGTCTGTACTTATAGAGCTGCACGCTGACTTTGGGGTTGGTTTTTATGGTTATGGTATGGTATTTACCTAGCCAGCAGCAGGCTAGCCAGCAGGCAGTTTAGACTAGTTACAATAGAACGTAGTCGTTCACAGCAAACAAATAATTAAACAAGCCTTTGGTTGGTTTTGGTTTTATGGTTAGCTGTCCAGCAGAAGCAGGCAGTTTAGACTATAGCCTACAATAGACACGTAGCGTTCACAGGAAACAAATAATTAAACGAGCCGACGGACGGCATGTTTTGGCAATCAGAACAGCGTGTTACGTGGCTGTGTCGGATCAGTCTCATCAGAAAGGAGAGAAAAGGAGAGCGGTTGTGTCATGGATGGTGTATTCACTGATGTCAATCACATCTCAGGGCAGTAGAAACCTTATCTACGATGGCAACATCCACGATTTTAAGAGTTAGTAGACGCGTGTCGCGGGGGGGGGGGGGGGGGGGGGGGGGGGGGGGGGGGGGGGGGGGGGGTCGCAGCATATTGTTTTTTTTTTTTTTTTTAGCGAAGGTTCGAAGCTCGGCCTGAAATTGCTGTCCGAGGCTCGAATGGCAATTTCAGGCGACTATTACAGCACTAGTGCACATTCAATACTTTTACTTGCACATGTGTTGGACCATAGTGCAGTATCACCTCGTACAGCCTAATGGAAGCCTAATACAGCCTAACAAACCCCCCTACAGCCTGTTAGAGCCCATTTGAGTCTAGTGCAGTACGGCCTAGTATGCCAAACTCTAGCCTAGTCCTCTCCAATGGGAGAATAGAGTAGTAGAGGAAAGTACTAGTCTATATTATATCACACCATTGTGAATAACCACCGTGTACACGGGCAGTCGTTTGTGTGCACTTTCAATACTTTTACTTGGACATGTGTTGACCATGATGCAGTATCACCTCGTACAGCCTAATGAAGCCTAGTACAGCCTAACAAACCCCCCTACACCCTGTTAGAGCCCATTTGACTCTAGTGCAGTACAGCCTAGTATACCAAAGTCTAGCCTAGTCCTCTCCAAAGGGAGAATAGAGTAGTAGAGGGAAGTACTAGTCTATATTATGTCACACCATTGTTAATAACCACCGTGTACACGGGCAGTCGTTTGTGTGCACTTTCAATACTTTTACTTGGACATGTGTTGACCATAGTGGCAGTATCACCTCGTACAGCTAATGAAGCCTATTACAGCCTAACACACAACCCTACAGCCAATTAGAGCCCATTTGAGTCTAGTGCAGTGCAGCCTAGTATGCCAAAGTCTAGCCTAGTCCTCTCCAATGGGAGAATAGAGTAGTAGAGGGAAGTACTAGTCTATATTATGTCACACCATTGTTAATAAACCACGTGTACAGGGCAGTCGTTTGTGTGCACTTTCAATACTTTTACGTGGACATGTGTTGACCATACTGCAGTATCACCTCGTACAGCCTAACAAACCCCCCTACACCCTGTTAGAGCCCATTTGAGTCTAGTGCAGTACAGCCTAGTCCTCTCCAATGGGAGAATAGAGTAGTAGAGGAAGTACTAGTCTATATTATGTGATGTCACACCATTGTGAATAACCACCGTGTACACAGGCAGTCGTTTGTGTGCACATTCAATACTTTTACTGGGACATGTGTTGGACCATAGTGCAGTATCACCTCGTACAGCCTAATGAAGCCTAGTACAGCCTAAAACCCCCTACACCCTGTTAGAGCCCATTTGACTCTAGTGCCAGTACAGCCTAGAATGCCAAAGTCTAGCCTAGTCCTCTCCAATGGGAGAATAGAGTAGTAGAGGGAAGTACTAGTCTATATTATGTCACACCATTGTGAATAACAACCGTTTACACAGGCAGCCATTTGTGTGCACATTCAATACTTTTACTTGGACATGTGTTGACCATAGTGCAGTATCATCTCGTACAGCCTAATGAAGCCTAGTACAGCCTAACAAACCCCCCTACACCCTGTTAGAGCCCATTTGACTCTAGTGCAGTACAGCCTAGTATACCAAAGTCTAGCCTAGTCCTCTCCAAAGGGAGAATAGAGTAGTAGAGGGAAGTACTAGTCTATATTATGTCACACCATTGTTAATAACCACCATGTACACGGGCAGTCGTTTGTGTTCACTTTCAATACTTTTACTTGGACATGTGTTGACCATAGTGCAGTATCACCTCGTACAGCTAATGAAGCCTATTATAGCCTAACACACACACCCCTACAGCCAATTAGAGCCCATTTGACTCTAGTGCAGTACAGCCTAGAATGCCAAAGTCTAGCCTAGTCCTCTCCAATGGGAGAATAGAGTAGTAGAGGGAAGTACTAGTCTATATTATGTCACACCATTGTTAATAACCACCATGTACACGGGCAGTCGTTGTGTGCACTTTCAATACTTTTACTTGGACATGTGTTGACCATAGTGCAGTATCACCTTGTACAGCCTAATGAAGCCTATTACAGCCTAACACACACCCCTACAGCCAATTAGAGCCCATTTGACTCTAGTGCAGTACAGCCTAGTATGCCAAAGTCTAGCCTAGTCCTCTCCAATGGGAGAATAGAGTAGTAGAGGGAAGTACTAGTCTATATTATGTCACACCATTGTTAATAACCACCATGTACACGGGCAGTCATTTGTGTGCACTTTCAATACTTTTACTTGGACATGTGTTGACCATAGTGCAGTATCACCTCGTACAGCCTAATGAAGCCTATTATAGCCTAACACACACCCCTACAGCCAATTAGAGCCCATTTGAATCTAGTGCAGTACAGCCTAGAATGCCAAAAGTCTAGCCTAGTCCTCTCCAATGGGAGAATAGAGTAGTAGAGGGAAGTACTAGTCTATATTATGTCACACCATTGTTAATAACCACCATGTACATGGGCAGTCGTTTGTGTGCACTTTCAATACTTTTACTTGGACATGTGTTTGACCATTGTGCAGTATCACCTCGTACAGCCTAATGAAGCCTATTACAGCCTAACACACACCCCTACAGCCAATTAGAGCCCATTTGAGTCTAGTGCAGTACAGCCTAGTATGCCAAAGTCTAGCCTAGTCCTCTCCAATGGGAGAATAGAGTAGTAGAGGGAAGTACTAGTCTATATTATGTCACACCATTGTTTATAACCACCGTGTACACGGGCAGTCGTCGTTTGTGTGCACTTTCAATACTTTTACTTGGACATGTGTTGACCATAGTGCAGTATCACCTCGTACAGCCTAATGAAACCTAGTACAGCCTAACAAACCCCCTACACCTGTTGTTAGAGCCCATTTGAGTCTATGCAGTACAGCCTAGTCCTCTGCAATGGGAGATTAGAGTAGTAGAGGGAAGTACTAGTCTATATTATGTGATGTCACACCATTGTGAATAACCACCGTGTACACGGGCAGTCGTTTGTGTGCATCATTCAATACTTTTACTTGGACATGTGTTGACCATAGTGCAGTATCACCTCGTACAGCCTAATGAAGCCTAGTTACAGCCTAACAACCCCCCTACACCCTGTTAGAGCCCATTTGACTCTAGTGCAGTACAGCCTAGAATGCCAAAGTCTAGCTAGTCCTCTCCAATGGGAGAATAGAGTAGTAGAGGGAAGTACTAGTCTATATTATGTCACACCATTGTGAATAACAACCGTGTACACAGGCAGCCGTTTGTGTGCACATTCAATACTTTTACTTGGACATGTGTTGACCATAGTGCAGTATCATCTCGTACAGCCTAATGAAGCCTAGTACAGCCTAACAAACCCCCCTACACCCTGTTAGAGCCCATTTGACTCTAGTGCAGTACAGCCTAGTATACCAAAGTTAGCCTAGTCCTCTCCAAAGGGGAAATAGAGTAGTAGAGGGAAGTACTAGTCTATATTATGTCACACCATTGTTAATAACCACCGTGTACACGGGCAGTCGTTTGTGTGTACTTCCAATACTTTTACTTGGACATGTGTTGACCATAGTGCAGTATCACCTCGTACAGCCTAATGAAACCTACTACAGCCTAACAAACCCCCCTACACCCTGTTAGAGCCCATTTGAGTCTAGTGCAGTACAGCCTAGTCCTCTCCAATGGGAGAATAGAGTAGTAGAGGGAAGTACTAGTCTATATTATGTGATGTCACACCATTGTGAATAACCACCGTGTACACGGGCAGTCGTTTGTGTGCACATTCAATACTTTTACTTGGACATGTGTTGACCATAGTGCAGTATCACCTCGTACAGCCTAATGAAGCCTAGTACAGCCTAACAAACCCCCTACACCCTGTTAGAGCCCATTTGACTCTAGTGCAGTACAGCCTAGTATGCCAAAGTCTAGCCTAGTCCTCTCCAATGGGAGAATAGAGTAGTAGAGGGAAGTACTAGTCTATATTATGTCAAACCATTGTGAATAACCACCGTGTACACGGGCAGTCGTTTGTGTGCACTTTCAATACTTTTACTTGGACATGTGTTGACCATAGTGCAGTATCACCTCGTACAGCCTAATGAAACCTAGAACAGCCTAACAAACCCCCCTACACCCTGTTAGAGCCCATTTGAGTCTAGTGCAGTACAGCCTAGAATGCCAAAGTCTAGCCTAGTCCTCTCCAATGGGAGAATAGAGTAGTAGAGGGAAGTACTAGTCTATATTATGTCATACCATTGGGACTAACCATGGTGTACACAGGCAGTTATTTGTGTGCACATTCAATAGTTTTACATGGCATGTGTTGACCATGGTACAGTATTGCCTTCTACAGCCTAATGAAGCCTAGTACAGCCTGATGGGAGAAGAGAGTAGTAGAGGCCCCTTTATAACACTTGCACGTATGTGATGCCACTCTTTCATCCTCTGGGTCCATATGTGCCAGTCTCCTCGCACACGTTTAGGCTAAGTGGTCTAATAGAAGAATTGTGGTACAAAAATAAGTAAATTGTCCCAGTGACAACGTCAGGGAGGAGTATGTTACAATAGTCAGTCAGTCAGTCAGTCAGTCAGTCAGTCAGTCAGTCAGCCAATATAATGTTCCTGAGTCAATTGCAGTTATATCCCTCACACGGTGATGTTGGTTTCAATGCAGAAGACATCTGAGGGATCAAAGGTCAAAAACATTCAATAGGTTTTCAGCCAATCACGTATAGGTTCTTCGGATTGTCTGAATATTTGATTATATTTCAATGTATTTTAAAGGTGTTGCAGCCATCAAAATCAAAATTAGCAAATATTTGCATACAAACAATAAAGTTGAACATTCAGGTTAAGCATTCAGATAAGCGGAAGAAGATGGCTGAATGAACATCTTCCCAACTCCAACAGAATTGGGGTTGTACATGGGAACCAGCTGTGGCTGTAGTAGGCTGTCCTGTAATATAACATAGTGTTCATGTAAAACTATTGGTCGTGCACACAAACTCTGGCCTATGTACATAGTTGTACTCCCACAGGTCCCCGAACCACACTTTGGGAATTGGGATTGTACTATAGCCTATAAATGTTTGTGTAAAAGTATTGGTTGTGCACACAAACTATGGCCTTTGTACATAGTCGGACCCACAGAGGTCAGCAAACCACAATTTTGGAAACTAGCCATAGCTGTACTGTAATAAAACTTTTGGTTGTGCACACATACTGCATGTGTACATAGTTGGACTCCCAGTGGTCCCTGAACCACACTTTGGGAACCAGACATGGCTGGATTGTACTATAGCCTTGAAATGTTTGTGGAAAAGTATTGGTCGTGCACACAAACTATGGCCTATGTACATAGTTGGACTCCCAGAGGTCCCAAACCGCACTTTGGGAACCAGCCGTGGCTGTACTAGGCTGTCATGTAATGTAATCTAGAAACTTTTATGTAAAACTACTGGTCATGCATACAAACTATGGCCCGTGTACATGGTTGGACTCCCAGACGTCCCCGAACCACATTTTGGGAACCAGCCGTGCGGCTATAGTAAGCTGTAATATGTCCTGTAATATGACCTAGACATGTTCATGTAAAAGTATGGGGACATGTACACCATGTACACTTGTAGAGTTTTGGTTAATAGCCTGCCACCCTGTGGAATTATGCTTGAACTGCAATATAAGGCCCTAAAATGGACACAGAGGAAAAAATAGCAGTGTGGGTCATCTGAAGGACTGATCGGTGAACATGTGGTGTCCACACGAAGAGGAGGGGGCCCGGAAAATTTAGAGACCATCCGCTGATTTTTCACGCCCCCACAGTCCGCACAGTGTGGAGTGGAAATTTCTGGTGTACACGGCCTATATCGCATTGACCCGGTGAACACAAAAAGCGATAGGGGTAATAATATTAAGGTTAATAATAATAATAATAACATTTCAATTATTTTCTAAATAAGTCCTTGATTTATTCTTCTTTCCTGTAGCAAGAAGTAGAAAACAAAATAACTCCATAGAGTAAAAAATGAATGAGTCAAACGAGACTGAAAACGGAAAAAAGCAAACATTTTGGTAAAAAGGTGACCAAGCATTCTGCTCCACTGACCCACATGCTCGGTCGCCCCTGGTACAAACTTTGTCATGGGTGTAATATTACACACAGGTCTGGTAAGAGAGCTTTCTAGCTTTCAGATGCCCTTAATTGAAACATGGCAGTTTCCCAGCTTTGTAGATGTATAGCAAAGGATGAACAATTCCTGACAGCTTGGATAATAAAAATGTGATCAACAGGGCAGCCTGGCTGTATAGTTCAGTAGTTGACCTCAGCATTCCAGACAGAATATAGGGCATATTCATCATTATAGTTGCTACCATTACTACCAAGCTGATGAGAATAATCCTAAAAGCCCTTCTCTTCATGTCATTGCCACTGTCCCTCTGTCCTTCTCCTGGTCCAGGCTGTTTCAGAGCTCTGAGGACAGAGAGGCAGCAGAAAGACAGCACAGAAATGCACACAATGCAAAAGCCCAGAAAGATGTAATACACCACTATTCTCAACCAAAACCGTAGCAAGCCGAGTGCAAGCACCATCAGCCAGACAACACAGCAACAGGCCACCCTGTAGCGGAGAGCTTTGTACCTGAGAAATACCACAGGGTGAACCACCGCTATGTAACGCTCCACACAGATACAGCACTGGAACGATGGGACAGGGAACCACAAGAACACACCATAGATGAACGTTGAAACCTTTAACATTGTATAGTTGTTGTTCATGAAGAGCGATGCAAGGTAGAGGACAGGGTCAACGATGGAGATGATCACGGATGCAGTCAGGTTGAGATAGAAGAACTCAGAGGCTATCGTCCCACCAGCTCCACTCAGTATCAGCCACAGAACGTAGATGTTGCTGGGGAGAACCAGGATGAGGTTGACAGCCAGATCAGTGATGGCAAACGGCACCTTAATGCTGGACATGGAGGAGTCAGTGCCATTTCCCAGGGTGTCGTTCATCTTAGGGCTCTGTGTGTGTCCTGCAGCTGGTTCAGAAGAGACACGATGGATGGATTTCAATGTTCAATGCAGTTTGTGAAGTGATCTCACGTTTTGGATGCCAGCAGAGTGTCTCAGATCTCTCAGTTGGGTGTTGTGGTGAAGTGAAGTCTCTTCTTCAGACAGTCACTGTCTTAACGATTGCAAATCCTTCACATGATGTCCTGACTCCACTTTGCCTCCTCTAACCATTCCCTTCCCTGCTTCTCCTTCCAGTGTAGTGCTTGTTGTAGGGCTGCACCGAGTATTTCTTTTGATGGTCATTCCATGGAAATATATATTTAATCACCCGAAACAGTCACTATGCAAACGTTGGCCTTTGGATATTGGATGACCTTGGGCATTGGGCAACAACGCTGTGGTGATGATTTGTGTATGACACACACCCAGCTTATTTGCACTGCCTTAACCTGAGCCCCAGCATGGCTAATGGGGGGAACACGTTGAATGAACAGAATGTGTGTAACTTCCAGTTCCTCAATCCTAAGCTCTGACATCTTGTATAATATAAGTGAGATTCTCACAGCCCGTTTCGGTTTACATTTAAAAGTTTGTTGTGTTATGCTAGCTACTGTAGCTACACTTCTGGCTAACGTAACGTTACTCACCTTCCACACCTGCCAATTTATTACTTAACCAGCACTTGAAAGATACAGATACATATCTCCTGCTATCCCGCTGCTGCTATGACAAGTTGTCAAAAGGTATTGGTTCCCTATAGTTGCATCGTTTGCATCAATTCATTATATCCATAAGAGTGTAATGGCAGGGATGGTTAATTTATTTTTAAACACAGGTCTAGGAAACCTAAAATGCCCCTATGGGGCTTATAATGCAAATGAAAAAATAGGCTGTTGAAAATAACAAGTTAATGGCATTAATTAATTTGGTTGATTGATCTGATTTAAGATTTTAACACAGTTAACGCATGTGCACACTGACTCAGGCCACTGAGGATTTTCTCATATAGAAAGACACATAGCTGTGTGTCTCCCTGTAATACAATACAATAATACAATACAATACAAGGGATCTACAAGCATTATGGGGCTTGTAGATCACCTATTTTGATTTAATAAATAAATGAATAAACAGATCAGATTTTGAGAAAATCCTGTTCAGGAAAACATGGCATATTTTGGACATAATTTAAATGTGAATAATTATGATAAATGAATTTAGAAGCTAATTGGATTAAAATCTTTAATCATTCAACAGCCCTCGAAAAATAAAAACAAATATATGTTTTTTTGCTCTGCCTTGATGCTTATAGTGTATGTAAAGTACTTTGAATTACCTTATTGTTACACAAACACAATTGTCTCACCTTGTTTTTCTGCCATATCCTCCAGTAAAATGAGGACTCTCATATTCAAATGAATGACTGGCGTAGTGCTCTGGGATGTTCATTAAACGCCACCATTCACCAACATGGCTTAACTATGCAAAACTGTGTTCCTGTCTGACATCAACACGATTGAACCGCAGCATGACTTCATGTTGACATTGTTGACACCATTAAAGTGGCAGAACTCCCACACCATGCTGATGGAAAAATACTATAATAAATCTATTTTTAAAAGAGGACTTTTACATGAATGATTACTGCTTCAATAGCATAGGATTTGGAGGAAGGATCAGGCTAGTGATCGTTTTTTTTTTGTAGTGGGACTTTTAGAAGTGGGGGGTATACCTGTTAAGACACATGCATGCACACATGCATGTGCATTTGCGTGCACCTGAGCAACACACACAGACACACTATTCAAACATACAGAGTGTAGCATATTGCCCCCCTCCACTACTACCCCTGCTAGTGATGAGTGGGCCGGTCCTATGGCGGCAGGTCCCACAGGTTGTCCTGAGGGTCAGGCGGACAGCTTAAGGCTTTTCTAAGCAATTTGGAGCCCCAAGCAAAATTTTTCCTGGAGACCCTTACAAAGGCCCATGATGGCCGAAACACGTTGGTCGTTTTTCTTTTTCTTTTTTATCCCTGCTGCTCCCCAAATGATTTAAAATAAAATATATTTTTCTACTGCACAGAGATGCCTTGGACATTCTTTGAAGGTTCTCTTACCAACCACCTTGATAACCTAATTTGGGCTGCATGGGGAGACTGCACGTTGGTTAATTTCTTTGTGTTTAAACTGAGATATCCCTGCACGTCGTTATAGGCTACTTTTTGCTAGCTGCGGGCTGCGGGCTGTGGGCGGGTTGCTGATTAATATTTTGCAGGACGTGTTGCTGCAGACGGGTACTGGCACCGTGGCGGGACGGAGGCAGGGTGCGTTATGAAAGAGCTCAGCCTAAACATCACTAGACCAGGCTGTCTGTAATAGGGAATACTTGGGAAAGTAATGCGATTACATTACTAAATTGTTTTTACTCAAGCAACCCACAGACGCTCTAAAGCCACAGCAGGTTGTTACATGAAAAGTTACAACAATAACAAAATAGCTTTAGCTGTAGATGAAAATGTTACCTAATAGAATGGGTCTTTAAGGCTTAGATTTTTGTCACTGTTAAACCGCTTATGCCTTAACTTCTTTGCCTTTTTAAACTATTAAAAAAAACATTTTCAATACTTAAAATGGCCAGTCTACAAGCTCACAACATGTCAGTAGATTGGCATGTTGAACTATTCCAAAACGTTTTTCAAAATAGTAAAAAAAAAGGCAAAGAAGTTGGGAATAAGTGTATTTACAAGAAATGTCAGAGCTATGGGTCGATCAAGTGGGACAACCTCGACTCATTGACAGGCAGGGAATCAAACATGACACATTTTGCTTCCCACTTAGCTGCAGACACTGCTGATGGCATTCATTTGCCTTGTCCTGCTTCTAGGTTTCTGAAGGTTTCTTTCAGACATAACAACAACACAATATTTTTATTGTACTACTAGTTTTATTTCTACAGGTTCTATAGCACATGTTCCATAAAATCGATACATTTTAAAATTATCATTGAACACTAACAGGTCAAATAAGCCAGAAAAAAAAAAACATTTTAGTTCTTAAATAGAGTTCTTAACTATAGAGTACTTAAAATGATCACACTCCTGATTAAAATACATCACAGATTATCCGGGGGTTGAATATTCACTAGCTATACTGTTATTTCCCATAAAGTGGTGATAAAACACCTGCTATAACAGTCGACAAGTAATCATTTCAATTTTTACATGAATGAGAAACAATGGTATTCTGCTCAAGAAAAAAGCTTTCACAAGTGAAAACAGAACAATGCACGATGAACAATATTATTGTCTCTATCATGATTCATTCATTTAACTTGACTCTGCCACCTTGGGACAGAACTTGTTAACTCAATACTACCACAATCTGGCAGAGTCAGGTTGTACTGCATTACTATACACATCACCACAGATAGTGGAATAATAACAATCTGACAACCTATAACTATAAATGCACCAAGTCTGTTTGTACATCTAGGGATCGATTCCCGGTCGGGTCATACCAAAGACTCTAAAAAATGGGACCCAATGCCTCCCTGCTTGGCACTCAGCATCAAAAGGGATGGATTGGGGGTCAAGATAAGCTAATGATTCCCGAGCACGGCAAGCCGCAGGCCGCAGCTCACCGCTCCTTGGAGCTCACCACTCCAGGTGATGGTTTAAAAGCGGAGGTCCAATTTCGCTGCGGTAACGTAGTGACAAATCATGCAACTTTGACTTTGACTTTGACTATATACATTGATCCAATAGTGCCCGGTAGAGTTCTCAAACTCTGCCCGAACCCGACCCGACTAGGCCCGGCCCGACATTTTAGAGTCAGGCTCGCCACGAAAAAAAATATATTTATTGAATTATTTTATTTTGTTTATTTTGTTTATTTTATTTTGTGTTCACTTTTACTCTGTCTAGACCTCTAAAATTCTCCCCAAACCCGACCAGGCCCGACCTGACCCGACATTTTAGGGCCGCGTCGTGCCTAAAAACTATGCTAATTAGTCGCGCCGGGCCGGCTTTGGGCCTGATCAGTTAGGGCCCAGTTAGGGCCATGCCTTCATTTTCAGGCCCATTGAGAACTCTTGTGCCCGGTGTCTAATTGGTTCGACCCACAGTTGTCCAGAACTGCCACAAAAAGGCGTGCATGCAGGGCCACCACCACCCCTGGACATGATAATAAAATATGCTGTATTGAGAAAAAAAGAAAAAGAAAAAAGAGTGAAATACGGATGACTTAAACAGAATGAGGAGAGGAGGGGTAAAAAGACCAACAAGCGTTGGTCAGTGGAGCAGAATGCTCGTCACCCATGTTTCAGAGCTTGGTCATGACTGTAATATTACACACAGGTCTGGTAGAGATGTTTTGCTTTCAGAGCGCCTTAATTGAAGCATGGAAGTTTCCCAGCTTTGTGGATGTAGAGCAAAGGATGAACAAACCCTGACAGCTTGGACAATGTATATGTGATTATCGAAGCGTCTGCTAAGGACAGTCCAGTAGTAGCTGGGTTCAGAATAACTGCCATAATAAAGGGCATATACATCATTATAGTGGCTACCATTACTACCAAGCTGATGAGAATAATCCTAAAAGCCCTTCTCTTCATG
This sequence comes from Benthosema pterotum, assembly GCA_039105355.1. Lineage (NCBI taxonomy): Eukaryota > Metazoa > Chordata > Actinopteri > Myctophiformes > Myctophidae > Benthosema > Benthosema pterotum. The sequence goes on along the minus strand of CM076969.1, from coordinate 54,336,917 downwards.
TCATTGCCACTGTCCCTCTGTCCTTCTCCTGGTCCAGGCTGTTTCAGAGCTCTGAGGACAGAGAGGCAGCAGAAAGACAGCACAGAAATGCACACAATGCAAAAGCACAGAAAGATGTAATACACCACTATCCTCCAAAAAAAATTCAAACTGAGTGCAAGCACCATCAGCCAGACAACACAGCAACAGGCCACCCTGTACCGGAGAGCTTTGTACCTGAGAAATACCACAGGGTGAACCACTGCTATGTAACGCTCCACACAGATACAGCACTGGAACGATGGGACAGAGAACCAGAAAAACACAATAAAGATGAAATGTGCAACCTTTCTCAAAGTAGAGTTGTACAAGAGGAGCGCTGGAAGGTAGAAGACGGGGTCCAGGACAGAGATGATCACAGATGCAGTCAGGTTGAGATAGAAGAACTCAGAGGCTATCGTTCCAAGAGCTCCACTCAGTATCAGCCACAGAACGTAGATGTTGCTGGGGAGAACCAGGATGAGGTCGATAGCCAGATCGGTGATGGCTAACGGCACGACAATGCTGGAGGATTCAGTGCCATTTTCCAGGGTGTCGTTCATCTTAGGGCTCTGTGTGTGTCCTACAGCTGGTTCAGAAGAGAAAGATTTGATTTGAACTTGTTTGCCTAAATATAACAATGACAAGACTAAACATTAAACATTCCTTCTCAGTGCTATGGATGGATATGGATTAGGTGGATAGATTCCATTATACAATGAATGGTTAAAGGTTAAAGTGAACTCGCCTTTTGAATGGCAGCAGAGTGTCTCAGATCTCTCAGTTGGGTGTTGTGGTGAAGTGAAGTCTCTTCTTCAGACAGTCACTGTCTTCCCAATATCAAGTCCTTCACATGATGTACTCTCCACTTTACCTCCTCGAACCGTTCCCTCCCCTGCTTCTCCTTCCACTGTATTGCCTGCTGTAGAGCTGCCCAGTTAAGCAAATATCTTTAGTAGTTATTCCAGGGACATGGAAACGATTTGTGTATATTCAACTACTCATTTATTACACACCCACTTGGCACAGACTATGAATACAACACATACAACCCACCGTTCAATCACTGTCACACAGACTAACCTGCACTCCTACCCTGCGTTGTTTATGCTACAAAAGCATCTGTGTCATTTTAGATTTCAGCTAATCATGTCACGGTACGTGACAGGCCTGGGTTATATTACGTACCCTGTGTTGGCTATTTGTATTTTTGTGTTTTACCTAATGTTTCCTTGTGTTTCTGTAGTATTATGTTCCTTCGTTCCTTTTGTTGTTCTTGCTTTGTGTACCTTTATTTTGTAGTAGTATTTTGTGCCTTCCTGTCTACCCCTGTAGTTCTGTACCTGCCTTGTCTACTAGTCATGTGATTGCCAGGGTTTTTCCACCTGTGTCCCCTTAGGCTGCAACTACATTACCAATTGCACATTCCAAGTCTCGGACCGGGTGTGACGTCACGTCCTCCTTTTTTGAATGGGTTTCAATGGGCACTTCCTGCTACTTCCTGTCTGAATTTCGGACCGTGGCCAGGCAGCAGGAAAGACCCGCCCACGGCCGAAATTCAGACAGGAAGTAGCAGGAAGTGCCCATTGAAACCCTTTCAAAAAAGTAGGACGTGACGTCACACCCCGGCCGAAAGTTGGAATCTGCAATCCTGTAATCTGGGTGCCCAGTCAGTTCCCCAGCCAATCCCTGTGCTGATTTTTGTTAGTTGTTCACCTGCGTCTAGTTAGTCCTTGTCTATATGCCCTTGTGTTTTCATTTCCTTATTCATTCGTAAAAGTTACAGTGTTTGTTAGTGCTTTCATTGTGTCCTTATAGCTTTGGCTTAATAAAAACCTCCTTGCATTTGACCTGCCCTGTGCCAGTGTGCCTGCCTCACCATATGCCTTTTGTCTGCACTTGGGTCCAACACTAGCCTGCCTTGAACTGTGACAAATCAAAGCCATGTGCATTAGAGCATTGGTTTTCATAATAGCAGTTCTACAAGCTCACGGCGCACCACTTCGGGCCACACCATGAGATTGTACATCTGCTGTTTTGAGCACTGTGCAGGGTTCAAATCTAGTTTTTTTTTATATTGATATATTGATATGTTTATATTTTTTTATATAATGATCAGAACAATGGTCCAAGAGTCATGGCCACACACACACACACACACACACACACACACACACACACACACACACACACACACACACACACACACACACACACACACACACACACACAAACCATGCAAGGTACCAAACAGTACATCGGGAGCATTTTGGGGTTCAGTGTCTTGTTGCCCAGGGACACTTCAACATGTAGACAGGAGGAGGAGCCAGCATTCGAACCACAGACCTATGACCACTGTACTACCTGCTCTACCTAATGAGTGTGTGTGTGTGTGTGTGTGCGTGTGTGTGTGTGTGTGTGTGTGTGTGTGTGTGTGTGTGTGTGTGTGTGTGTGTGTGTGTGTGTGTGTGTGTGTGTGTGTGTGTGTGTGTGTGTGTGTGGGACTGAGTGAGTGAGTGCATGTGTGTGTGCATGAGTGTGTTGTGTGCAGTGTTGCCAACTGACAAAATCCAAAATGCACTAGTGGCACTTCCAAAATGCACTAGAATGCGCTAGATGCTTGCCTGGAAGGGAATATGACCATTAAATGACCATTAATCTTCTACATTCTCTAGTTGTGTAGACTTGGGCTAATTCACATGATGAATATTTTAACTCTTGAGAGCGTAAAAATGAAACCAAATGGACCCGCAAGGGTCCATTTGGTTTCATTTTTACGCTCTCAAAGAGTTACATCTGGTTAACCAACTTTCCATCACTTATCCTGGGGGACCACTGGTTGAAAACCACTGTCATAGGAGGAAAAATTGGTGAAAAATGAGGTGTTTTATCTCTGGCGCCTGTCAAACAATTTCCCCCCCAACTCACCAGCTAAAAAGCACTAGATTTTCCGCCAGGAGTTTTTCACTAATTTTGGCGCTAGGGCGGTCTGAAAAAGCGCTAAATATAGCGACAAATGCGCCAAGTTGGCAACACTAGCTGTGTGATTATTTTGTCATGCAAGGACCCCAAAACAGCATTTGTGCCATGCAGGTTCTATGTGCAATCAGAGTGCAGTGACAACGCTGTGCCCTCCTGACACATGACTGATGTGTTGTGTTTCGTGTAAAGCACTTTGGATTGCCTTGTCGTTGAAATGTCTATTCAAATAAACCTGCCGCAATTTGCTTTTCTGCCATCCTCCAGTAAAATGACTTCTCAGTGTGACACGGAGTGGTATACTCCATGATGCAGAAAACCACTAGCATTCACCGATTTATGCAAGGCACTTTACATAGTGCAATTACATTCACCCATTCATACACCGATGGCAGAAGAAACCATGCAAGGTGCCATCCAGCACACATCAAGAGCAATCCGGGGTTCAGTGTCTTCTACTGTACAAGGACACTTGTACAGAAGAGCAGGGATTTGAACCGGCAACACACAGATCATTGGACGACCTGCTTTACCTCCTGAGACACAGTCAACCCAGCCGACAAGAACAAGTGTTCTTAAGTTGATTGAATACTTTATTGGCAGAAATCAGCATAGACAGAAACGATGGGAGGGAGAAACAAAAAATGTGACCACAAACAAAAAGGCCTTGTGGTCTCTTTTCTATTCAAATCCTGTGTATTCAATTCAAAAGCATGACATGAGAAATAACAACAGTAATTCAAATCATCATATGATACAAATAACAAAAGTATTTAGAAGGGAACAATTAATCATGGGTTATAATAAGATATACTAAGGGGTAGTCGTTTTCTCACCATTTCAAATCAAATCAAATTTTATTTCATGAAGGACATTTAAAACAACCGAGATGACCAAATGGCTTTGGCATGTTGACGTGCCCGAAAATGTTGATTAATTGATTGATTTGTATCAGTTTGCAGATTTCCGGAACATTTCAAGCACAACAACTCAATCCTCCTGTCGTTTTTCTTCGATTTTGGCATATTTTTTTCAAAAATCCTCAAAAATGATGAAAAATGGCTTACTATAGCAAGTTGTCCAAGACCATGTACTATAGTTTGTTGTTTTTCTTCGATTTCGGCATTTGTATGTTGAAAATTGTCTACTATGGCATGTTGTCCGAGAACATGTACTGGCGTTTTTCTTCGATTTCAGCATTTTTCTAAAATCCTCAAAAACGACGATTTTCGACATACTATCACGTGTCAACAATTCTCATTTTGACATCTTTCGAAATTCCTTAAAAACGATGAAAAACAGCATACTATAGCAAGTTGTCTGGTCCATTTACTATAGCCTGTCGCTTTTCCTTGATTTTGTCATTTTTCGAAAATCCTCAAAGACGGCGATTGAGTATTGAGAATTTTCATACTATGATACTATATTATGTCAAAAATTCTCAATTTTGACATTTTTCAATAATCCTCAAAAAACACCATAGACCATACTGTAGCAGACCATGTACTATAGCCTGTCGTTTTTTTTCCAGGTTTCGTCATCTTTTTGAAAACCGTTGAAAAAGACGAAGAACAACATAATATACTATGTCGTTTTTGTTTGTTTTTTAAATTTGTCATTTTTTTAAATCCTCAAAAATCGCCAAAACGGTATGCTGTGCAAGACCGTGTACTATAGCCTGTTGTTTTTTGCCATTTTTTTTTTAATCGCCTAAAACAACAAAAAATGACAGGCTACTGTACTATGTTGTTTTTTCAAAATTTCGACATTTTTTGAAAATCCTTAAAGATCCCCAAAACAATGAAAAACGGCATGCTGTGCAAAACATCGTTTTGCCAGGTTTCGTAATTTTTGGAAAATTGTCGACAATGACGACCTACTATACTATGCCGTTTTTTCGAAATTTTGATATTTTCAAAAAATCCTCAAAAATCCCCAAAACTATGAAAAACGGCATGCTGTGCAAGACCGTGTACTGTAGCTTGTCGTTTTTGCGAAAAACAATATATTATACGATGTCGTTTTTTTTTTTCTTTCTTTCTTTTTTTTTTCTTTTAATTTCGACATTTTTAGAAAATCCTCAAAAATCCTTAAAACTATGCAAAACTGCATGCTGTGCAAGACCATGTACTATAGCCTGTCGTTTTTGCCAGGTTTCAAAACGGCATGCTGTGCAAGACCGTGTATTATAGCCTGTCGTTTTTGCCAGGTTTGGTCATTTTTTGAAAATCGTTGAAAACGACGAGAAACAACATACTATACTATGACGTTGTTGTTGTTTTTTGTTTGTTTTTTTTTTAACCGGGTGTTGTGGTGAAGTGAAGTCTCTTCTTCAGACAGTCACTGTCTTCACCGATTGCAAATCCTTCACATGATGTCCTGACTACACTTTGCCTCCTCTAACCATTCCCTTCCCTGCTTCTCCTTCCTTCCTTCTCACACAAAAGAAGATGGGAATAAGGGGTTTTGCGTGTAACGAAAATGGAGCCCTAAGTGCATTTACAAGAAATGTCAGACAGACATTACAACACAATATTTGTATTGTACTACTAGTTTTATTTCTACTGGTTCTTTAGCACATGTTCCATAAAATCTATACAATCATTGAACACTAACAGGTCAAATAAGCCAGAAAAACCTTTTAGTTCTTAAATAGAGTTCTTAACTATACAGTAATTAATATGATCACACTCCTGATTAAAATACATCACAGATTATCCGACGGTTGAATATTCACTAACTATACTGTTATTTCCCATAAAGTGGTGATAAATGACCTGCTATAACAGTCGACAAGTAATCATTTCAATTTTTACATGAATGAGAACGGTATTTTGCTCAAGAAAAACACTTCCACAAGTGAAAACAGAACAATGCATGATGAACAATAATATTGTCTCTACCAAGATTCATTCATTTAACTTGACTCTGCCACCTTGGGACAGAACTTGTTCACTCAATACTACCACAATCTGGCAGAGTCAGGTTGTACTGCATTACTATACACATCACCACAGATAGTGGAATAATAACAATCTAACAACCTATAACTATAAATGCACCAAGTCTGTTTGTACATCTAGGCCTATATACATTGATCAGTTCTCAAACTCTGCCCGAACCCGACCCGAACAGGCCCAGCCCGACCCGACCCGACATTTTAGGGTCGGGCTCGGGCCTAAAATTTATGCTAATCAGTAGGGCCGGGTCAGGCTTAGGGCTTGCCATGAAAAAAATATATTTATTGAGTTATTTTATTTTGTTTTATTTTGTTTATTTTGTTTATTTTGTATATTTTGTTTTGTGTTCACTTTTACTCTGTCTAGACCCCTAAAATTCTCTGACCCGACATTTTAGGGCCGCGCCGGGCCTAAAAATGATGCTAATTAGTCGGGCCGGGCCGGGCTTTGGGCCTGATGAGTTAGGGCCCAGTTAGGGCCGGGCCTTCATTTTCAGGCCCGTTGAGAACTCTAGTGCCCGGTGTCTAATTGGTTGGACCCACAGTTGTCCAGAACTGCCACAAAAAGGCGTGCATGCAGGGCCACCACCACCCCTGGACATGATAATAAAATATGTTGTATTGAAAAAAAAAAGAGTGAAATACGGATGAGTTAAACAAGAATGAGGGGAGCACAATAATCAGTCACCCATGTTTCAGAGCTTGGTCATGGCTGTAATATTACACACAGGTCTGGTAGAGATCTTTTGCTTTCAGAGCCCCTTAATTGAAGCATGGCAGTTTCCCAGCTTTGTGGATGTAGAGCAAAGGATGAACAAACCCTGACAGCTTGGACAATGTATATAAGATTATCGAAGCGTCTGCTAAGAACAGTCCAGTAGTAGTAGGGTTCAGAATAACTGACATAATAAAGGGCATATACATCATTATAGTGGCTACCATTACTACCAAGCTGATGAGAATAATCCTAAAAGCCCTTCTCTTCATGTCATTGCCACTGTCCCTCTGTCCTTCTCCTGGTCCAGGCTGTTTCAGAGCTCTGAGGACAGAGAGGCAGCAGAAAGACAGCACAGAGATGCACACAATGCAAAAGCACAGAAAGATGTAATACACCACTATTCTCAACCAAAAACAATTCAAACCGAGTGCAAGCACCATCAGCCAGACAACACAGCAACAGGCCACCCTGTAGCGGAGAGCTTTGTACCTGAGAAATACCACAGGGTGAACCACCGCTATGTAACGCTCCACACAGATACAGCACTGGAACAATGGGACAGAGAACCAGAGAAACACAACAAAGATAAACTGTGCAACCTTTTCCAAAGTAGAGTTGTATAAGAGGAGCGATGGAAGGTAGAAGACAGGGTCCAGGATAGAGATGATCACAGATGCAGTCAGGTTGAGATAGAAGAACTCTGAGGCTATCGTTCCAACAGCTCCACTCAGTATCAGCCACAGAACATAGATGTTGCTGGGGAGAACAAGGATGAGGTCGATAGCCAGATCGGTGATGGCTAACGGCACGCCAATGCTGGACATGGAGGAGTCAGTGCCATTTTCCAGGGTGTCGTTCATCTTAGGCTCTGTGCGTGTCCTGCAGCTGGTTCAGAAGACAATGATTTGATTTGAACTTGTTTGCCTAAATATAACGATGACAAAACTAAACATTAAACATTCCTTCTCAATGCTATGGATGGATATGGACTAGGTGTATAGATTCCATTATACAATGAACAGTTAAAGGTTAAAGTGAACTCACCTTTTGAATGCCAGCAGAGTGTCTCAGATCTCTCAGTTGGGTGTTGTGGTGAAGTGAAGTCTCTTCTTCAGACAGTCACTGTCTTCCCAATATCAAGTCCTTCACATGATGTCCTCTCCACTTTAACTCCTCGAACCGTTCCCTCCCCTGCTTCTCCTTCCACTGTATTGCCTGCTGTAGAGCTGCCCAGTTAAGCAAATATCTTTAGTAGTTATTCCAGGGACATGGAAACGATTTGTGTATATTCAACTACTCATTTATTACACACCCACTTGGCACAGACTATGAATACAACACATACAACCCACCGTTCAATCACTGTCACACAGACTAACCTGCACTCCTACCCTGCGTTGTTTCTCTATGCTACAAAAGCATCTGTGTCATTTTAGATTTCAGCTAATTATGTCACGGTACGTGACAGGCCTGGTTTATATTACGTACCCTGTGTTGGCTATTTGTATTTTTGGTGTTTTACCTACTGTTTCCTTGTGTTTCTGTAGTATTATGTTCCTTGGTTCCTTTTGTTGTTCTTGCTCTGTGTACCTTTATTTTGTAGTAGTATTTTGTGCCTTCCTGTCTACCCCTGTAGTTCTGTACCTGCCTTGTCTACTAGTCATGTGATTGCCAGGGTTTTTCCACCTGTGTCCCCTTAGGTTGCAACTACATTACCAATTGCACATTCCAAGTCTCGGACCGGGGTGTGACGTCACGTCCTCCTTTTTTGAATGGGTTTCAATGGGCACTTCCTGCTACTTCCTGTCTGAATTTCGGACCGTGGCCAGGCAGCAGGAAAGACCCGCCCGCGGCCGAAATTCAGGCAGGAAGTAGCATTGAAACCCATTCAAAAAACTAGGACGTGACGTGACGCCGAAAGTTAGAATCTGCAATCCTGTAATCTGGGTGCCCAGTCAGTTCCCCAGCCAATCCCTGTGCTGATTTTTGTTAGTTGTTCACCTGTGTCTAGTTAGTCCTTGCCTATATATACGCCCTTGTGTTTTCAGTTCCTTATTCATTCGTAAAAGTTACAGTGTTTGTTAGTGCTTTCATTGTGTCCTTATAGTTTTGGTTTAATAAAAACCTCCTTGCATTTGACCTGCCCTGTGCCTGCCTCACCATCTGCCGTTTGTCTGCACTTGGGTCCAACACTAGCCTGCCTTGAACTGTGACAAATTAAAGCAATGTGCATTAGAGCATTGGTTTTCATAATAGCAGTTCTACAAGCTCACGGCGCACCACTTCGGGCCACACCATGAGATTGTACATCTGCTGTTTTGAGCACTGAGCAGGATTCAAATCTATATATATATATATATATTTTTTTTATATTGTAATGATCAGAACAATGGTCCAATGGCCACACACACACACACACACACACACACACACACACACACACACACACACACACACACACACACACACACACACACACACACACACACACAAACCATGCAAGGTACCAAACAGTACATCAGGAGCATTTTGGGGTTCAGTGTCTTGTTGCCCAGGGATGCTTCAACATGTAGACAGGAGGAGGAGCCAGTATTCGAACCACAGACCTATGAACACTGTACTACCTGCTCTACCTAATTTGTGTGTGTGTGTGTGTGTGTGTGTGTGTGTGTGTGTGTGTGTGTGTGTGTGTGTGTGTGTGTGTGTGTGTGTGTGTGTGTGTGTGTGTGTGTGTGTGTGTGACTGAGTAAGTGATTGCATGTGTGTGTGCATGAGTGTGTTGCGTGATTATTTTGTCATGCAAGGACCCCAAAACAGCGTTTGTGCCATGCAGGTTCTATGTGCATTGATCAGAGTGCAGTGACAATTAACGCTGTGCCCTCCTGACACATGATTGATGTGTTGTGTTTCGTGTAAAGCACTTTGGATTGCCTTGTCATTGAAATGTCTATTCAAATAAACCTGCCGCAATTTGCTTTGATGCCATCCTCCAGTAAAATGACTTCTCTGTGTGACACGGAGTGGTATACTCCATGATGCAGAAAACCACTAGCATTCACCGATTTATGCAAGGCACTTTACATAGTGCAATTACACTCACCCATTCATACACCGATGGCAGAAGAAACCATGCAAGGTACCATCCAGCACACATCAAGAGCAATCCGGCAGGGGTGTAGTGGAGGGGGAACGCGGGGGGACGGCGTCCCCCCACTTCTCACATCTAAAATATTTTATATACAGGGGTGTAGTGTCAGGGGGACGCGGGGGGACGGCGTCCCTCCACTTCTCACATCTAAAATATTTTATATACAGGGGTGTAGTGGAGGGGGAACGCGGGAGGACGGCGTCCCTCCACTTCTCACATCTAAAATTTTAGCATCTGAGTGTACACATGGAACCAAATGGACCCGCTAGGGTCCATTTGGTTCACATTTGTACACTCTCAGAAAAAAAATAAAAATAAATGGGGGAATTCCCCTTTCAGAGGCGCCCCCCACTTCTAAAAGTACCACTACAACACTGCAATCCGGGGTTCAGTGTCTTGTACAAGGACACTTGTACAGAAGAGCAGGGATTTGAACCAGCAACACACAGATCATTGGACGACCTGCTTTACCTCCTAAGACACAGTCAACCCAGCCGACAAGAACAAGTGTTTTGAAGTTGATTGAATATTTTATTGGCAGAAATCAGCATAGACAGAAACGATGGGAGGGAGAAGTCAAACAAACAAAAAATGTGATCACAAACAAAAAGGCCTTGTGGTCTCTTTTCTATTATCAAACCTGTGTATTCAATTCAAAAGCATCACATGAGAAATAACAACAGTAATTCAAATCATCATATGATACAAATAACAAAAGTATTTAGAAGGGAACAATTAATCATGGGTTATAATAAGATATACTAAAGGGTAGTCGTTTTCTCACCATTTCAAATCAAATCAAATTTTATTTTATGAAGCACCCAGAGGAAAGCTGAAGACAACATTGAGGGCTCGTCTATTGCTCTTTGGTGTCTCAAGCGATAAATGAGATCAATCTGATACAAAAGCGAGGCCTCAGCTATGGCTCCTGTTTCTCAGCATTTTCTGCTGAGACACATGTCTCAGATGGAGCCTCCAATGATCTATACAGGAGATCTCAATAATGGCTCGAATGGGTCTCAATTCAGCATACTTGTTTTGTCTCAAACACAGCTCAGAGAGAGCTCTCAAAATGAGCTAATTTAAATCTCATCTAAACCTTTAGATGACATCTCAGCTTTGTCTCACAATGGCCCTCTGTTGATCTATAAAAGAGATCTCAATATTATCTCATTTAAATCTCGTTTAAGGCTTTTGGTTATACCTCAGCTTTGTCTCACAATGGCCTCTATTGATCTGTAAAAGAGATCTCATTATTATCTCATTTAAATCTCATCTAAACCTTTAGATGACATCTCAGCTTTGTCTCACAATGGCCCTCTGTTGATCTATAAAAGAGATCTCAACATAATCTCATTTAAGACTCAGATTGGCCAGTAATCTATAGATATCAGATCGTATTAGCTATAATACAAGAGAAATGCGTGTCTATGCCTTAATTTGTAATTATTCATAGAACATGCCATAAGTTTAACTAACCTGATGCAGTTTAATTGCATTAAATAACTTGAGTATTTTAGGGAATGACATAGCTTTACATTGATATTGGTTGTTCAGTTTGACCCACCAGTTAGATTATGGCTTGCATTACAACAAGTTGAAAGTTTCACTTCTGTTGGCTCGACATTATACCGTTTCTCTCTCCTTAACAGTTGTCTTTCCACCATGACTGTCTCTGTATAAAAGTCACATTTAAAAAGTACAAGATACAGATTAAATGGAATGAAATTCAAATACTCATGTGAAGGAAATTAAAATGGAGGTTTATTGGCATGAAAAAAAAAACATAACATTTCTAAAGAAATCACAATATAAAACAGTTGAAATAACCATTGGAGGCGGTAAAGCATTCTGCAAACAGGGCTACGTCACATTGTATACACATGAATTCCAAATTAAATACAACAAATACAGTGTGCTGTAAATCAGTGATGCTCAAGTTTTTTTTTTTTTTTTTTTTTTTTTTTTCTCCACATCAGACGCCAAATGCACACATAAGAACATGCCCCCCCATTTGGAGATATATTACAGGAACATGCAACACCCAATTTACAGACCATTTAATGGCATTGGCATCTCAATTTATAATGTAAAATCAAAGTTTGAGAGTGTACACATGGGACCAATGAACGCTATGAAGGTTGGCCATTGGGGAAAAAAAAAAAAAAAAAGGTCTGTCAGAAAAGCAGCATTCGATTTGGAGATATACAGGTCATTGAAAGCAGCCCATAGTACAAGGCAATGCATGTGCATCTGAAAATGGGCAAACCACTAATTCCCTAGACCAAACTGAGAATAAATGCTGTACATACAGAGAACCATAAAGGCTCCACACACAGCTCTTTTGACTCTGATGTGAACTGGTAAAAAAAAAATGATACACATAAATAATCAACTTAATATTACATTGAGTACATTGAAGTTCTAGTTGAAGCACAGTGCGGTTCTAGTTATAGCACAGTTTAAGTTAATTCTCTTACACTCATCACAAGCTGGACAGTGCGTTATTACTCTCAAGACCATACCACTCACTCAGATAGTGAATATAAACAAGCTAGTAATTTTAAGCCTTTCCCGTCATTGCCAGAGCCTCTCATATCGTTAGCCTTTCACTTATGCCAGAAGCAGATTAAAGAAGAAGAAAAGAACTCTAGAGTGGACAATCTCCAAATACACATTACTCTTTGTTCTCATTTCCTAGCTCTGGGGCAGCTGTCGTGTTTCTGTGGTTTTCCTTAGCTATAGGACCTTGAGTCTGGAGAATTCTAAGAAATACCAATCCACATCTCAGAAGATGCACACTGCAACACATCTTCAGAGGGTTCTAGGCCAGATACACTGATTTCCTAGCTCTGGGACAGCTTTCATATCGTTATAGCCTTTCACTTATGCCATAAGCAGATTAAAGAAGAAAAAAAAGAACTCTAGAGTGGACAATCTCCAAATACACATTACTCTATGTTCTCATTTCCTAGCTCTGTGGCAGCTGTCATGTTTCTGTGGTTTTCCTTAGAATTCTCCAGACTCAAGGTCCTATAGCTAAGAAATACCAATCCACATCTCAGAGGGTTCTAGGCCAGATACACTCTGGGACAGCTTCTAATTGCCATTAGACATCTTCAGAGGATTCTAGGCTATAACTAGTAATTAAAAACTCTCCCAGGGCAGGGCAGTGAAATACGAGGATTCTAGTTTGGAGGATGTAATAGCTCTGCAGATAAACATACAGTAAAAACAGTGGATCACAATTGTAAAGGTAACAGCGACTTTTTATCCAAAAATCAAACTCGATATATAGCTTTTTTTTTTTTTTACATTGCCTCCATTTTGATGCTGCAGTGGTTTCCATAAAGACAGACACTTTGTCCTGCAGACAGTCTAGAACTTTGTTGTTGTCAACAAATCATGAAAACAAAACAGTTGTTGGGCTCTGGAAAAGGCAGGGCTCACATGTGAGGGCGAGGGGGTTGTGTGGTGTCATGCAGCGTTTTAGCCAATCACAGCACAGCAATCTGTAGCACTTTCATAATGAGCAAAATAGAATTACCTTTAACAGCAGGTACATGTATATTACATTTAAAGTTTGTGCTCCGAGGCCAGACTCACACAGTCTAGTGAAGCATGACTGAATACCCATTAATTTCCCCTAGTGCTGCAGCAGTACTGGTCTATGAACAGACTCAAAAACTGTCTAATCCTTCTCTAGTGTGTTTGGGAAATGTGCAGCAAACACAATGCCAGGTATGGTAGACAAATCTATGAACATTACCTTGGCTGAGACATTCTCAAGTGGTATAACTGTCCTTTTTAGTGGGATTTCAATCAAGCTCACAATGTGAAAACATGTCCCATGTGTTACGTTATCCTTCAGAAGATGAGTGCCTTGTCGTGAGTATTCATCAAGAAAAACAAAATGTCTCTCTTTGTAAGAACAGAAAAAGTCAATCTGGCCATATTTAATCTGTGTGCCATCAATGAATGCCACAGTATTGTTGTTTCGTCTTCTGTCTTTCACATACTGCTTTGAGCTGTACACAGTTCTGCCAATCTGTGCTCTTTTGAAAGTTGTTACCACATTATGCAAGCTGTGACCAAGGCATTTTTCAAAGGCTAACAGGTCACCTGGTCCAAGAGACTGATCAGTAGATTCACCAATCAACATTGCTTTGGTGACATGTGGACCCGAAATGTCATTACCAGTAATTTTGGCCAACAGTTTAGCAGCTACATTATCTGGGTTAATGGTTGTAGCAATACTTGGGAGACCCTGTATGAGCTTAACAGCATTGACCATTTGCATAGGAATGTTCTGAGTCCCATGAACAAGTTTAAGTATATACCCATTTTTGTCCTCAAAATGAAAGCAAGAGTGTGTCCACAGAGGCCCAAGAGCCCTGACGCTATCAGCTAAATGCACAAGCAAATGTACATTAGCAGTTAGATATCGCTCTCCATAAAGGCCACCCATCTGTGAACAAAAGTTCCACAGAAGTCTCTCAGCATGATCTACTTGTGCAGGTGTTATTGCCTCCATCAAAAGAATAAAAATGGACTCACTAAGAAGCAGGAAATGGTTGTAGTAGACACTGCCAAGAGTTCCCCAGAACACAACTGGCCCAAAGAACAACAACATAGACCGGTATTCAGAAGCTTTAAAGTACATTCTGTGAGAGAAGATTGAGCGCGGATATCGTACTGAAGCAGGTGGCTGGATTTCACAAATGCGTCTGTCTATTTCATGTATCGACTTAGCCATGCTAAAAGGATGTCGGGAGAATTCTGAGGAAAACCACAGAAACATGAGGAGACGCATGACGCCAAGTAATACAGAGTGCATGTAATCAACGCCAGTGCCAACAACCACATTATAACAGTCAAGTTTGCCAAGCCAAGTAGGACCTTTCACGCCACGTACGATACTTTTAGTGTCATAGGCCATCCTGGCATCATTCATGTACTTTTGATGTGTACGCAGGGGGCCTTTTGGATCGTTTTCTTGAAAAGGAAAAGCATGCATATGTCCTCTGTCCCCAGTTTTTACTGTCTGACCAGGCTGTTCGCACTTTAGACATCCAAAGCGGCCATTGAATTGGACAGAATTGAGCACTATAGCTTTTGCTGGTAAATCACAGGTCCCTGCAATTGTATGGACCTTGCATAAGAAAGGCTCTGCCCCTCCAGCAAATTGAACATGAACACCATCTCTTTCAATTTTACTGAGAGTTTCACAAAGTGGCTTAAGGAATGTGAGCATGTCTGGTTTTGAATCACCAAACCAAAGACCTGCCAAAATCATGTTTTCACGCTTTGTGCGTTCTACAAAACCAAGTTCATTTATGATGCAATAAAACGGCCAAACCGAGATGACCAAATGGCTTTGGCATGTTGACGTGCCTGAAAATGTTGATTAATTGATTGATTTGTATCAGTTTGCAGATTTCCAGAACATTTCAAGCACAACAGCTCAATCCTCCTGTCGTTTTTCTTCGATTTTGGCATATTTTTTTCAAAAATCCTCAAAAATGATGAAAAATGGCTTACTATAGCAAGTTGTCCAAGACCATGTACTATAGTTTGTTGTTTTTCTTTGATTTCGGCATTTGTATGTTGAAAATTGTCTACTATGGCATGTTGTCCGAGAACATGTACTGGCGTTTTTCTCCGATTTCAGCATTTTTCTAAAATCCTCAAAAACGACGATTTTCGACATCACGTGTCAAAAATTCTCATTTTGACATCTTTCGAAAATCCTCAAAAAACGATGAAAAACAGCATACTATAGCAAGTTGTCTGGTCCATTTACTATAGCCTGTCGCTTTTCCTTGATTTTGTCATTTTTCGAAAATCCTCAAAGACGGCGATTGAGTATTGAGAATTTTCATACTATGATACTATATTATGTCAAAAATTCTCAATTTCGACATTTTTCAATAATCCTCAAAAAACACCATAGACCATACTGTAGCAGACCATGTACTATAGCCTGTCGTTTTTTTTTCCAGGTTTCATCATTTTTTGAAAACCGTCGAAAAAGACGAAGAACAACATAATATACTATGTCGTTTTTTTTTTGTTTGTTTGTTTTTTTTAATTTTGACATTTTTTTAAATCCTCAAAAATCGCCAAAACGATGAAAAACGGTATGCTGTGCAAGACCGTGTACTATAGCCTGTTGTTTTTTCCTTTTTTTTTTTTTTTTAATCGCCTAAAACAACAAAAAATGACATAGGCTACTGTACTATGTTGTTTTTTCAAAATTTCGACATTTTTTGAAAATCCTTAAAGATCCCCAAAACAATGAAAAACGGCATGCTGTGCAGAACATCGTTTTGCCAGGTTTCGTAATTTTTGGAAAATTGTCGAGAATGACGACCTACTATATGCCGTTTTTTCGAAATTTCGATATTTTCAAAAAATCCTCAAAAAACCCCCAAAACTATGAAAAACGGCATGCTGTGCAAGACCGTGTACTGTAGCTTGTCGTTTTTGCGAAAAACAATATATTATACTATGTTGTTGTTTTTTTTTTTCTTTTGTTTTTAATGTCGACATTTTTAGAAAATCCTCAAAAATCCTTAAAACTATGCAAACTGCATGCTGTGCAAGACCATGTACCATAGCCTGTCGTTTTTGCCAAGTTTCAAAACGGCATGCTGTGCAAGACCGTGTAGCCTACTATAGCCTGTCGTTTTTGCCAGGTTTGGTCATTTTTTGACGTTGTTTTTTTTTTTTTTTTTAACCGGGTGTTGTGGTGAAGTGAAGTCTCTTCTTCAGACAGCCACTGTCTTCACCGATTGCAAATCCTTCAATTGATGTCCTGACTCCACTTTGCCTCCTCTAACCATTCCCTTCCCTGCTTCTCCTTCCAGTGTAGTGCTTGTTGTAGGGCTGCACCGAGTATTTCTTTTGATGGTCGTTCCATGGAAATATATATTTAATCACCCGAAACAGTCACTATGCAAACGTTGCCCTTAGATCACCTTGGGCAACAACGCTGTGGTGATGATTTGTGTATGACACACACCCAACCTTATTTGCACTGCCTTAACCTGAACCCCAGCATGGCTAATGGGGGGGAACAAGTTGAATGAACGGAATGTGTGTAACTTCCAGTTCCTCAATGCTATGCTCTGACATCTTGTATAATATGAGTGTAATTCTCACAGCCCGTTTCAGTTTACATTTAAAAGTTTGTCGTGTTATGCTAGCTAGTGCAGCTACACTTCTGGCTAACATAACGTTACTCACCTTCCACACCTGCCAATTTATTACTTAACCAGCACTTGAAAGATACAGATACATATCTCCCTGCTATCTCCCTGCTGCAATGACAAGTTGTCAAAAGGTATTGGTTCCCTAGTTGCATCGTTTGCATCGATTCATTATATCCATAAGAGTGTAATGGCCAGGATGGTTAATTTATTTTTTAAACACAGGTCTATGAAACGTAGAATGCCCCTATGAGGCTTATAATGCAAAGGAAAAAATAGGCTGTTGAAAATAACAAGTTAATGGCATTAATTAATTAATTTGGTTGGTTGATCTGATTTAAGATTTTAACACAGTTAACACATGTGCACACTGACTCAGGCCACTGAGCATTTTCTCATTGGAAAAAAAATTGGTAGAGTGCGGTTTTACGTAGACACATAGCTGTGTGTCTCCCTGTAACCGGAATCTACAAGGGATCTACAAGCATTGAGGGGCTTGTAGATCACCTATTTTGATTTAATTAATGAATAAATAAATAAACAGATCAGATTTCTATCCGGTCCTATGGCGGCAGGTCCCACAGGTTGTCCTGAGGGTCAGGCAGTGGCGTTTCTAAGCAATTTTCCTGGAGACCCTGGCAATGGCTGAAACAAACACGTTGGTTGTTTTTCTTTTTTTTTCATCCCTGCTGCTCCCCAAATGATTTAAAATAAAATATATTTTTCTACTGCACAGAGATGCCTTGGACATTCTTTGAAGGTTATTTTACTAACCAACCTAGTTTGGGTTGCAAGGGAGACAGCACGTTGGTTCATTTCTTTGTGTTTAAACTGAGATATCACTGCGCGTCGTTATAGGCTACTTTTTGCTAGCTGCGGGCTGTGGGCTGTGGGCGGGTTGCTGATTAATATTTTGCAGGACGTGTTGCTGCAGACGGGTACTGGCACCGTGGCGGGACGGAGGCAGGGTGGGTTATGAAAGAGCTCAGCCTAAACATCACTAGACCAGGCTGTCTGAAATAGGGAATACTTGGGAAAGTAATGCGATTACATTACTAAATTGTTTTTACTCAAGCAACCCACAGACGCTCTAAAGCCACAGCAGGTTGTTACATGAAAACCTTTCAGTTATAACAATGACAAAATAGCTTTAGTTGTAGATGAAAATGTTACCTAATAGAATTGGGGCTTTAAGGCCTAGATTTTCGTCACTGTTAAACCCCTTATCCCTTAACGTCTTTGCCTTTTTAAACTATTAAAAAAAACATTTTCAATACTTAAAATGGCCAGTCTACAAGCTTACAACTTGTCAGTAGATTGGCATGTTGAAGTATTCAAAAACGTTTTTCAAAATAGTAAAAAAAAAAGGCAAAGAAGTTGGGAATAAGTGTATTTACAAGAAATGTCAGAGCTAAATGGATCGATCAAGTGGGACAACCTCGACTCATTGACAGGCAGGGAATCAAACATGACACATTTTGCTTCCCACTTAGCTGCAGACACTGCTGATGGCATTCATTTGCCTTGTCCTGCTTCTAGGTTTCTGAAGATTTCTTTCAGACATAACAACAACACAATATTTTTATTGTACTACTAGTTTTATTTCTACAGGTTCTATACCTGTAGAAAATTATCATTGAACACTAACAGGTCAAATAAGCCAGAAAAAAAAAAAAAAAAAAAAAAAAAAAAAACGTTTAGTTCTTAAAATAGAGTTCTTAACTATAGAGTACTAAATATGATCACACTCCTGATTAAAATACATCACAGATTATCCGGGGGTTGAATATTCACTAGCTATACTGTTATTTCCCATAAAGTAGTGATAAATCACCTGCTATAACAGTCGACAAGTAATCATTTCAATTTTTACATGAATGAAACAATGGTATTCTGCTCAAGAAAAACGCTTTCACAAGTGAAAACAGAACAATGCATGATGAACAATATTATTGTCTCTATCATGATTCATTCATTTAACTTGACTCTGCCACCTTGGGACAGAACTTGTTAACCAATACTACCACAATCTGGCAGAGTCAGGTTGTACTGCATTACTATACACATCACCACAGATAGTGAAATAATAACAATCTGACAGCCTATAACTATAAATGCACCAAGTCTGTTTGTACATCTAGGGATCGATTCCCGGTCGGGTCATACCAAAGACTCTAAAAAATGGGACCCAATGCCTCCCTGCTTGGCACTCAGCATCAAAAGGGATGGATTGGGGGTCAAAATAAGCTAATGATTCCCGAGCGCGGCAAGCCGCAGCTAGGGTGACCAGATCCAAACTGTTCATTTGAGGGACAGAAGTGTTGCATGTGTGGGACAAGTCTACTGCGACAAAATGTAGTTAGCAAATTATTAACATCTTGATGTCAATATTCCAAAAATATTTCAGGTTCCATTTCACATATAGCAAAAACAGCTGATCTAAAATTAAAAAATAGCTGATGTACAATCACAAAACGACGCGTTTTGAGATTGTAGATCAGCTATTTTTGATACGACAGTATGCGATGTGGCCTCTCTAGACTGAGTGTGGAAATACAGTGGTACCATTCAGGGGTTAGTTTAAAAAAAAAAAAAAAAAAAACATAGCAAGAAATGGTACAACAGAAATCCAACTATTAGTTAGGTCACTACAAATTATTAGGGCATTTTGAACACTGATGCCTGTCAGTCACAATGTGGGACAGAGTCTCAGTTTGTGGGACGCTTGAAAAGTCTTGGAAATGAGGGACTGTCCCACGCAAAGAGGGACATCTGGTCACCCTAGCCGCAGCTCACCGCTCCTTGGAGCTCACCACTCCAAGTGATGGGTTAAAAGCGGAGGTCCAATTTCGCTGCGGTAACGTAGTGACAAATCATGCAACTTTGACTTTGACTTTGACTATATACATTGATCCAATAGTGCCCGGTAGAGTTCTCAAACTCTGCCCGAAGCCGACCCGACTAGGCCCGGCCCGACATTTTAGAGTCAGGCTCGCCACGAAAAAAAATATATTTATTGAATTATTTTATTTTGTTTATTTTGTTTATTTTATTTTGTGTTCACTTTTACTCTGTCTAGACCTCTAAAATTCTCCCCAAACCCGACCAGGCCCGACCTGACCCGACATTTTAGGGCCGCGTCGTGCCTAAAAACTATGCTAATTAGTCGCGCCGGGCCGGGCTTTGGGCCTGATCAGTTAGGGCCCAGTTAGGGCCATGCCTTCATTTTCAGGCCCATTGAGAACTCTAGTGCCCGGTGTCTAATTGGTTGGACCCACAGTTGTCCAGAACTGCCACAAAAAGGCGTGCATGCAGGGCCACCACCACCCCTGGACATGATAATAAAATATGCTGTATTGAGAAAAAAAAAAGAAAGAAAAAAGAGTGAAATACGGATGACTTAAACAAGAATGAGGAGAGGAGGGGTAAAAAGACCAACAAGTGTTGGTCAGTGGAGCAGAATGCTCGTCACCCATGTTTCAGAGCTTGGTCATGGCTGTAATATTACACACAGGTCTGGTAGAGATGTTTTGCTTTCAGAGCCCCTTAATTGAAGCATGGTAGTTTCCCAGCTTTGTGGATGTAGAGCAAAGGATGAACAAACCCTGACAGCTTGGACAATGTATATGTGATTATCGAAGCGTCTGCTAAGGACAGTCCAGTAGTAGCTGGGTTCAGAATAACTGCCATAATAAAGGGCATATACATCATTATAGTGGCTACCATTACTACCAAGCTGATGAGAATAATCCTAAAAGCCCTTCTCTTCATGTCATTGCCACTGTCCCTCTGTCCTTCTCCTGGTCCAGGCTGTTTCAGAGCTCTGAGGACAGAGAGGCAGCAGAAAGACAGCACAGAGATGCACACAATGCAAAAGCCCAGAAAGACGTAATACACCACTATCCACAAAAACCAAAACAAGCTGAGTGCAAGCACCATCAGCCAGACAACACAGCAACAGGCCACCCTGTAGCGGAGAGCTTTGTACCTGAGAAATACCACAGGGTGAACCACCGCTATGTAACGCTCCACACAGATACAGCACTGGAACGATGGGACAGAGAACCAGAAAAACACAATAAAGATGAAATGTGCAACCTTTCCCAAAGTAGAGTTGTACAAGAGGAGCGATGGAAGGTAGAAGACAGGGTCCAGGATAGAGATGATCACAGATGCAGTCAGGTTGAGATAGAAGAACTCAGAGGCTATCGTCCCACCAGCTCCACTCAGTATCAGCCACAGAACGTAGATGTTGCTGGGGGAGAACCAGGATGAGGTCGATAGCCAGATCGGTGATGGCTAACGGCACGACAATGCTGGAGGATTCAGTGCCATTTTCCAGGGTGTCGTTCATCTTAGGGCTCTGTGTGTGTCCTGCAGCTGGTTCAGAAGAGAAAGATTTGATTTGAACTTGTTTGCCTAAATATAACGATGACAAAACTAAACATTAAACATTCCTTCTCAATGCTATGGATGGATATGGACTAGGTGTATAGATTCCATTATACAATGAACAGTTAAAGGTTAAAGTGAACTCACCTTTTGAATGCCAGCAGAGTGTGTCAGATCTCTCAGTTGGGTGTTGTGGTGAAGTGAAGTCTCTTCTTCAGACAGTCACTGTCTTCCCAATATCAAGTCCTTCACATGATGTACTCTCAACTTTACCTCCTCGAACCGTTCCCTCCCCTGCTTCTCCTTCCACTGTATTGCCTGCTGTAGAGCTGCCCAGTTAGGCAAATATCTTTAGTAGTTATTCCAGGGACATGGAAACGATTTGTGTATATTCCACTACTCATTTATTACACACCCACTTGGCACAGACTAAGAATACAACACATACAACCCACCGTTCAATCACTGTCACACAGACTAACCTGCACTCCTACCCTGCGTTGTTTCTCTATGCTACAAAACCATCTGTGTCATTTTAGATTTCAGCTAATCATGTCACGGTACGTGACAGGCCTGGGTTATATTACGTACCCTGTGTTGGCTATTTGTATTTTTAGTGTTTTACCTACTGTTTCCTTGTGTTTCTGTAGTATTATGTTCCTTCGTTCCTTTTGTTGTTCTTGCTTTGTGTACCTTTATTTTGTGGTAGTATTTTGTGCCTTCCTGTTTGTACCTGCCTTACTAGTCCTGTGATTGCCTGTGTTTCCACCTGTGTCCTCTTAGTTCCCCAGCCAATCCCTGTGCTGATTTTTGTTAGTTGTTCACCTGTGTCTAGTTATTCCTTGTCTATATATACACCCTTGTGTTTTCAGTTCCTTATTCATTCGTAAAAGTTTCAGTGTTTGTTAGCGTCTTTAGCCTTGGTTAAATAAACCTCCTTGCATTTGACCTGCCCTGTGCCTGCCTCACCATCTGCCGTTTTTCTGCACTTGGGTCCAACACTAGCCTGCCTTGAACTGTGACAAATTAAAGCAATGTGCATTAGAGCATTGGTTTTCATAATAGCAGTTCTACAAGCTCACGGCGCACCACTTCGGGCCACACCATGAGATTGTACCTCTGCTGTTTTGAGCACTGTGCATGTCAAATCTATTTTTTTTATATATTGCAATGATCAGAACAATGGTCCAAGAGTGTGTGTGTGTGTGTGTGTGTGTGTGTGTGTGTGTGTGTGTGTGTGTGTGTGTGTGTGTGTGTGTGTGTGTGTGTGTGTGTGTGTGTGTGTGTGTGTGTGTGTGTGTGTGTGTGGGGGTGTGTGTGTGTGGGGTGTGTGTGTGTGTGTGTGTGTGTGTGTGTGTGTGTCACACACACACAGGGGCGTAGCTAGCAATTCTGGGGCCCCTGAAAAGCTTTTCCACATGGGCCCTTTCCCAGCGGCGCTGGGGGGGAGGTGATTTTTGAAAAAGAGTAGTTAAAGGGAATTTCACCCATTTTTAACATTTTTTTTCTGAGAGCGTACAAATGCAGCAACCAAATGAACCCTAACGGGTTCATTTGGTTCCATTTGTATGTTATGAGAAAAAAAAGAAGCATCTAAAAAAATCATGATGAAACATGATGAAATACATCTTGATGATGTCATCAAGATGTGTTTCACCATGTTAATGGTTTTCTTCAGACCTCCATTTCTAGGAAACACAGAATGGAGAAACATTTTCATCATGTCCACCCAGCACCTCTAGTCTAGGGTATACTAATGACATATTAGAATGTTGAAAATGGGTGGAATTCCCCTTTAAAATGCTTCAATCTGGTGCACTTTGAGATCAAATATTTTTATAATAATCAGTACAAATAAAACCTTATTAATGCAAGCTTTTTTTGGGCCCCCCTAAAATTGTCTAACTTTTTCCCCACCTATCGACGCCACTGCACCACACACACTGAAACCATGCAAGGTACCAACCAGCACATCTGGAGCATTTTGGGGTTCAGTGTCTTGTTGCCCATGGACACTTCAACATGTAGACAGGAGGAGGAGCCAGTATTCGAACCACAGACCTATGACCACTGTACTACCTGCTCTACCTAATGAGTGTCTGCGTGCGTGTGTGCGACTGAGTGAGTGCATGTGTGTGTGCATTTTATGCTTTTTTTGTCATGCAAGGACCCCAAAACAGCGTTTGTGCCATGCAGGTTCTATGTGCATCGGATCAGAGTGCCGTGACAACGCTGTGCCCTCCTGACACATTACTGATGTGTTGTGTTTCATGTAAAACACTTTAGATCGCCTTGTCATTGAAATGTGCTGCTATTCAAATAAACCTGCCACAATTTGCTTTTTTGCCATCCTCCAGTAAAATGACTCTCTGTGTGAGACGGTGTTATACTCCATGATGCAGAAAACCACTAGCATTCACCTGGTCATTCAGCACAACTCAAATATCGTCTTGCAAGACGTCCACTGCAGTTTTAAATATTATTTTGGGGGGTTCAAATATCGTAATGCAACGCTTGTCATTCATATACCATATTTTCCGTAGGCATATCGATTATAAAGTGCCAACTTCAATGATTGGCCTATTGTAGTACTGTTTTCATATTAAGGTGCACGGGATTATAAACCGCACAGAATAGAAGCTACTGCAGTCAAATGATCCATATACCTGCTTGAAATTATAAGGCACACTGTTTTTTTTTTTGAGAAAGTAAAGCCTTTAACTGCGATTTATACTACAGAAAATACGGTACACTTCAGTTAATATCTGACTGAACAAACATTAAAGATAGAGTGTACTTTTTCCATTTTTGCACGTGTTTATGTCATATTATTTCAGAGTCGGAATGAAATAACAGCACTCCATCTTTAACTAAGTATGTCAAAAAGACAATAGACCATAGTGCAACTATACTACACTGTCTGGTGTTCGTGCGTGCGTGCATGCGTGCACGTGTGTGCGTGTGTGAATCACTTCAGAATCAGCCTTAAACATGCACTGTTTTGTAATGATGCTGATCTAAACCAGACAACTGTATTGAATATCAACATCAGGCGCGTATTTTACGCCGGTGCCGCCGTGCGGTGCACCGGGGCCCAGGCCCCTTGGGGCCTACTGAGAGGTAAGGGGGGAAAAGAAAGAAAGGCCGCTGACAAGCGGGCCCTGCGACTGTTATGGACCTGTGGCCTGGTCGTTAGGGGTTAAACCTGAGAGTGGCCGGGCCTAGCAGTGGGAGGGGTAATGATATTGTCCAATCAAATTGGTACCTGTGAGCTGTCACTCACGTGTGAATGTGTTCTGATGTCAGTTCCTCTTAAAACAAATCAAACAAAAAAAAAAGTGTCAACTACAAAAAAAAAAGCGCGAGTGGTTGAATTGAAGCATCGGCGTAGCATAGTGTCATGTTCAAGAAAAGCATGAAAGTGGTCCCAAAGGCGAATGGAAAGAGAGCAGTCGGCAGCGGGAAGCGTAAATGAAGCCAAAATGACCAAATTGGACAAGTTTGTATCAGTATCGGCTCTCCTGCTGCACCTGCAGCCCCACCGGCACCGGGCACTAGCAGCTACCCCAGATCCTGCCTCACAGAGCGGCGACACGCTGGACTCGAGTTGCCAACGAGTTCAGCAACACAACCGCCCTGTGACAGTTCTCCACGCGGCCACGCACGGACACAGTGTCGGTGAAAATGAATGTCCCCCGCGCGCGGCGGCCCGCGTTGCAGAGCCTAATGAACCCCGAATCCCCCAGCACAGAACGAGGATTATACGACATGACACCGCATACCGATAAGACAAAAAGCTTTATAATAGCAACTAGTCCGTAGGCTGCCGTACCGTTTCTCAGAGACAACAAAAAAGTCTTTCTCAGAAAAATACATCTCCACTACCCGTAAAATGACCTTCTAATGAGTGAGTACACAGTCACATTCATTAATGCGGTCAGTTTGCTGTCTTTGTAAATCATTTAATGTGCTGTGTCTTGATGCTTGTTGCTTATACTGTGGAAGCTTTGCATACCAGCTTTGTTGGCGTTGGATATAATGTGAATGTGTGAGTGTAATAGTTTGGGGACATCATGTTTTGAGCCCAGGTCAGGGCAGGCTGTTAGATATTAGTAATGGTGGAGGGATAGAGATAGAGCTTGGCATCTGTCCATGTTGTTATGGTTCTGAAAATGCTGCGTGCGTGTGTGTTGT
>CM076969.1:54219771-54310798 GCA_039105355.1 Benthosema pterotum | reverse complement strand
CTGGCAAAATGCCAGGCTATAGCCTTACGGTCTTGCACAGCATGCCGTTTTTCATCGTTTTGAGGATTTTTTAGGATTTTCAAAAAATGTCAAAATTAAAAAAAAAAAAACAAAAAAAAAAACACAAGGCTATAGCCTTACATCTTTTCATCGTTTTGACGATTTTCGAAAAATGACAAAAAATGATGAATTCTGGCAAAAACGCAAGGCTATAGCCTTACGGTCTTGCACAGCATGCCGTTTTTCATCGTTTTGAGGATTTTTGAGGATTTTCGAAAAATGTCGAAAATTTTGAAAAAACACAAGGCTATAGCCTTACGTCTTTTCATCGTTTTGACGATTTTCGAAAAATTACAAAAAATGATGAATTCTGGCAAAAACGCAAGGCTATAGCCTTACGGTCTTGCACAGCATGCCGTTTTTCATTGTTTTGAGGATTTTTGAGGATTTTCGAAAAATGTCGAAATTTTGAAAAAACGCAAGGCTATAGCCTTACGGTTTTTAATCGTTTTGACGATTTTTGAAAAATGACAAAAAATGATGAATTCTGGCAAAAACGCAAGGCTATTGCCTTACGGTCTCGCACAGCATGTCGTTTTTCATCGTCTTGAGGAATTTTGAGGATTTTCAAAAAATGACAAAATTTTGAAAAAACGCAAGTCTATAGCCTTACGTCTTTTTATCGTTTTGACGATTTTTAAAAAATGGCAAAAACGCAAGGCTATAGCAAGGGTGCCCAACCTTTTTTGACCCAAGATCTACTTTTCAGCAGCCAACCCCTATCTACCAGATCTACCAGTCCAATATCAACATTTCAAACCACACGCATCGTTGCCGGCCTGCAGTAACTTCACAACAACACAACACTACGTTGTTTTACCACTTTACTTTATGTCCATACAAGCATAAAGTACAACGGACTTGCCATAAATAGGCCTACAACAGACTTGGGCAAACACTGCCATTGCAAATGCAATCATAATAAGAACAGTCCAGAATAGTCCATTATAAGTTGCAGAACAGTCCATTACACGTTGAACACTACTGTTGGCATAATTCACAGACAGCAGACAACAATCCTCCAAATGAGCCGCTTCGTAGACAGACAGACAGACAGACAGACAGACAGACAGACAGACAGACAGACAGACAGACAGACAGACAGACAGACAGACAGACAGACAGACAGACAGACAGACAGACACACACACACACCACAAAAAAAAATATCGCTCTTTTTTCATTTCCACCTCATTTTTTTTCTTTCCTCCCCACATCTCCCAAGATCCACTCATGATCAGGCCAAGATCTACTGGTAGATCCCGATCTACTGGTTGGGCTCCCCTGCTATATAACATAGAACAGCACAGGGAGCTGTCTGTGGTGCTGAAGTGTTTCTATATAACATAGGACAGCAGAGGAGCTGTCTGTGGTGCTGAAGTGTTTCTATATAACATAGAACAGCACAGGGAGCTGTCTGTGGTGCTGAAGTGTTTATATATAACATAGAACAGCACAGGGAGCTGTCTGTGGTGCTGAAATGTTCTATAGAACATAGAACAGCACAGGGAGCTGTCTGTGGTGCTGAAGTGTTTCTATATAACATAGAACAGCACAGGGAGCTGTCTGTGGTGCTGAAATGTTTCTATAGAACATAGAACAGCACAGGGAGCTGTCTGTGGTGCTGAAGTGTTTCTATAGAAAAGCACAGGGAGCTGTCTGTGGTGCTGAAATGTTTCTATATAGCCTTACGGTCTTGCACGGCATGCCGTTTTTCATCCTTTTGAGGATTTTTGAAAAATGTCGAAATTTCCAAAATTTGTTGTATTTTACTGGTTCTCTGTCCCAAAAGTAAAACACTCATTATGCAGAATGTCCCATTTCATGTTTTGCAAATTGAGAAAAATCTGTTTTTAAAATAGCAGATCTCCAAGGTCCCAACATGTTGATATTCAATACAGTTGTCTGGTTTAGATCAGCATCATTACAAAACAGTGCATGTAAGGCTGAAGTGGTTAATGTATGTTTTACAATATAATCAAAACGATATTTTCATTAAACCATAAGACAGGTCTGATTCTGAGAGTATTTCACGCACGCACACATGTGCACGCACGCACGCACGCACGCACGCACACACAGTGTAGTATAGTTGCACTATGGTCTATTGTCTTTTTGACATACTTAGTTAAAGATGGAGTGCTGTTATTTCATTCCGACTCTGACATATGACATAAACACGTGCAAAAAGGGAAAAAGTACACTCTATCTTTAATGTTTGTTCAGTCAGATATTAACTGAAGTGTACCGTATTTTCTGTAGTATAAATCGCAGCTAAAAGGCTTTACTTTCTCAAAAAAACAACAACAGTGTGCCTTATAATCTGAAGCAGGTATATGGATCATTTGACTGCATTTGCTTCTATTCTGTGCGGCTTATAATCCTGTGCACCTTATATATGAAAACAGTACCAAAATAGGCCAATCATTGAAGTTGCACTTTATAATCCAATGTGCCTACGGAAAATATGGTAACTGAATGACAAACGTTGCATTACAATATTTGAACTCCCCAAAATAATCCTATTTAAACTGCAGGGGACGACCTGCAGGAGACCATATTTGAGTTGTGCTGAATGACCAGGTGAATGTTAGTGGTTTCCAGCATCATAGAGTATACCACACAGTGTCACACAGAGAAGTCATTTTACTGGAGGAAGGCAAAAAAAAAAAAAAGAAATTGCGGCAGGTTTATTTGAATAGCAGCACATTTCAATGACAAGGACAATCTAAAGTGTTTTACATGAAACTTCAACACATCAGTATTGTGTCAGGAGGGCACGCGTTGTCACGGCACTCTGATCCGATGCACAATAGAACCTGCATTGCCAAAACGCTGTTTTGGGGTCCTTGCATGACAAAAAAAAAACATAACTGCACACACACATGCACTCACTCAGTCGCACACACGCACGGCACGCAGACACTCATTAGGTAGAGCAGGTAGTACAGTGGTCATAGGTCTTGGGTTCGAATACTGGCTCCTCCTCCTGTCTACATGTTGAAGCGTCCGATGGGCAAACAAGACACTGAACCCAAAATGCTCCACATGTGCTGTTGGTACCTTGCATGGTTTCAGTGTGTGTGTGTGTGTGCGCAGTGGCGTCGATAGGTGGGGAAAAGTTAGGGTGCCCAAAGCTGGGGGGCCCACTAAAGATTGCATTAATAGGTTTTATTTGTATTGATTATTATAAAATATTTGATCTCAAAGTGCACCAGATTGAAGCATTTTAAAGGGGAATTCCACCCATTTTCAACATTCTAATATGTCATTAGTATACCCTAGAGGTGCTGGGTGGACATGATGAAAACGTTTCTCCATTCTGTGTTTCCTAGAAATGGAGGTCTGAAGAAAACCATTAACATGGTGACACATCTTGATGACATCATCAAGATGTATTTCATCATGTTAATGGATTTCTTTAGATGCTTCTTTTTTTTCTGAGACCGTACAAATGGAACCAAATGAACCTAACGGGTTCATTTGGTTGCATTTGTACGCTCTCAGAAAAAAAATGTTGAAAATGGGTGTGAAATTCCCCTTTAACCAGTGGCGGCCGGTCAATAGGGTCGCTAGTGCGCCGCACCACCATGCATTACCTAATGAATACCACGTGAATAAGAATGACGGAGAAATGAAATCTGCAGCTTGTCATTTTCTTTAAATGAGCAATCCATCATGGCAAATTGTATATAATATAAGTAACTAAAGCCCACTCTAACCACAAAGTGATTAAAAGTTGTATTATACTGCCATGAAATGTCAAAAGTTGTTTACGTTGTAGATAGGTTACTGAGTCTCACGTGTTGGTTCGCATTCGTCTTTAGGCATTGAGCTCTGCACTGAAGGGCAATGCATTGCGGTCCTATTGACTTCAATGCAACGGTAGGAGCGATCTGGGTCGCAAAACGTGCGCGACCAAACCACTTGAGGGCAGCACACAACACAGTTTTACATAGAGTTGAACACAACTCCACCACAGACATGAATGAAGAGACACAGACTCAGAGCCAGGTAAAGGGAGGAATAGACCTATACAGTAGTTGAATTAATTTTGATAATGGAATAACAATTGAATTGAATAACAAGACAAATATATATAAGATAACTATAAAGCAATGCAGAAAACAACAATTGAAAGCAGAACACTAAACAACACAACTAAAGAGCTGGAACCAAATAAATGTAATCATCACACAAAAATCCAAGGACAGAGGAAGAGAGTATCGTACACCAGTAGCCTACCCAGGAGGCCCAGGACCTTCTCAAAGAGTTGGTAAGGATTGGCTGACAGCATCCATTCACACCAACTCATTGTTTGCTTCCATTGAATGTGATGATACCTGGTACATACATGATGTCTATTATTATTATGATTTTTTTATAGCGCCCTCCCTAAAGAAAAAGTCACCAGCCGCCACTGCCTTTAACTACTCTTTTTCAAAAATCACCTCCCCCCCAGCGCCACAGGGAAAGGGCCCATGTGGAAAAGCTTTGCAGGGGGCCCAGAATTGCTAGCTACGCCCCTGTGTGTGACACAACACACACACACACACACACACACACACACACACACACACACACACACACACACACACACACACACACACACACACACACACACACACACACCACACACACACACACACACACACACACACCTCCCTCTTGGACCATTGTTCTGATCATTGCAATATAAAAAAAATAGATTTGAACCCTGCACAGTGCTCAAAACAGCAGATGTACAATCTCATGGTGTGGCCCGAAGTGGTGCGCCGTGAGCTTGTAGAACTGCTATTTTGAAAACCAATGCTCTAATGCACATTGCCTTGATTTGTCACAGTTCAACGCAGGCTAGTGTTGGACCCAAGTGCAGAAAAACGGCAGGTGGTGAGGCAGGCACAGGGCAGGTCAAATGCAAGGAGGTTTTTTATTAAACCAAAGCTATAAGGACACGACGAAGACACTAACAAACACTGAAACTTTTACGAACGAACAAGGAACTGAAAACACAAGGGCATATATATAGACAAGGACTAACTAGACACAGGTGAACAACTAACAAAAATCAGCACAGGGATTGGCTGGGGAACTAAGGGGACACAGGTGGAAACACAGGCAATCACAGGACTAGTAGACAAGGCAGGTACAGAACTACAGGGGTAGACAGGAAGGCACAAAATACTACTACAAAATAAAGGTACACAAAGCAAGAACAACAAAAGGAACCAAGGAACATAATACTACAGAAACACAAGGAAACAGTAGATAACACACCAAAAATACAAATAGCCAACACAGGGTACGTAATATAACCCAGACCTGTCACGTACCGTGACATAATCAGCTGAAATCTAAAATGACACAGATGCTTTTGTAGCATAGAGAAACAACGCAGGGCATTAGTGCAGGTTAGTCTGTGTGACAGTGATTGAACGGTGGGTTGTATGTGTTGTATTCATAGACTGTGCCAAGTGGGTGTGTAATAAATGAGTAGTTGAATATACACAAATCGTTTCCATGTACCTGGAATAACTACTAAAGATATTTGCTTAACTGGGCAGCTCTACAGCAGGCAATACAGTGGAAGGAGAAGCAGGGGAGGAAACGGTTCGAGGAGTTAAAGTGGAGAGGACATCATGTGAAGAACTTGATATTGGGAAGACAGAGACTGTCTGAAGAAGAGACTTCACTTCACCAAACACCCAACTGAGAGATCTGAGACACTCTGCTGGCATCCAAGTGGTTAAGGTAAGTAAGTAAGTAAGTAAGTAAACTTTATTTATATAGCACCTTTCATAGAGAGAGCTCACAAAGTGCTGTACAATGCGATAAAAATACAATGATAAAAACAACATGGAAAAAGTGCTACACAAAACAATAAAACAAAAACGAAAAGCCACTGCAAAAGCATAAAAAGAATAGAAGAATAAAATCAAGCTATACAGCAAATGCTTGTGCAAAAAGGTGAGTTTTTAAGCATTTTTTAAAGGTGACCACACAGGGGACAGATCTGAGGGCTGGGGGAAGAGAGTTCCAAAGCTTGGCTGCTACAGCCTGAAAGGCCCTGTCACCTTTGGTCCTCAGTCTGGTGGAGGGTGGATCTAACAAACCCTGCTCAGCAGATCTGAGGGCCCTACCAGGGATATAGCGGGGAACCAGTTCAGACAAATAGTCCGGGGCCTGACCATGTAAGGCTCTAAACGTAAGTACCAGAACCTTAAAGTGGACTCTGTAATGGATCGGGAGCCAGTGTAGTGAGGACAGGATTGGAGTAATGTGGCATTGTCTATTTGACCTAGTTAAAAGTCGGGCGGCAGAATTTTGGACGAGCTGTAGGCGGTCAATGGAGGATTTGTTTAAGCAGGTGAATAAAGAGTTGCAGTAGTCCAGGCGTGAGGAGACAAATGCGTGAATAATGAGTTCCAGTTCCGGGTAAGAGACTATGGATCGAAGTTTTGCAATGTTCCTGAGGTGGAAGAAACAGGTCCGGGTAAGTGATTTGATGTGGGTGTCAAAGTGCATGGATTGATCAAAGTTTACACCCAGGTTTCTGAGGTTGGGGCGGACGTTAGACTTGAGGGGGCCAATGCAGTCAATCACTTTGGGGACCGTGATCTCAGGGGCAACAATGAGTACTTCAGTTTTGTCATTGTTCAGCTGAAGGAAGTTGTCTGCCATCCAGGTCTTTATAGCTGACAAACAGTCAAATAAAACGTCGAAATTAAAATCCACAGGGTTACGAGTGTTAAAAGAAAAATAAAGCTGGATGTCATCGGCATAAAAATGATAAGAAATGTTATTAAAAGTGCTAATAAGGTGACCAAGTGGTAGCATATAAAGAGAAAATAGGGTCGGAGCTAGCACAGAGCCTTGGGCACCCCGCACGAGAGGGGGACAGAATCAGAGACGTGGGGGTGAGTTCACTTTAACCTTTAACTGTTCATTGTATAATGGAATCTATCCACCTAGTCCATATCCATCCATAGCAAGTTCAAATCAAATCTTTCTCTTGTGAACCAGCTGCAGGACACACACAGAGCTCTAAGATGAACGACACCCTGGAAAATGACACTGACTCCTCCATGTCCAGCATTGGCGTGCCGTTAGCCATCACCGATCTGGCTATCGATCTCATCCTGGTTCTCCCCAGCAACATCTACGTTCTGTGGCTGATACTGAGTGGAGCTGTTGGAACGATAGCCTCTGAGTTCTTCTATCTCAACCTGACTGCATCTGTGATCATCTCTATCCTGGACCCTGTCTTCTACCTTCCATCTCTCATCATGTACAACTCTACTTTGGAAAAGGTTTCACAGTTCATCTTTGTTGTGTTTCTCTGGTTCTCTGTCCCATCGTTCCAGTGCTGTATCTGTGTGGAGCGTTACATAGCAGTGGTTCACCCTGTGGTATTTCTCAGGTACAAAGCTCTCCGCTACAAGGTGGCCTGTTGCTGTGTTTGTCTGGCTGATGGTGCTTGCACTCAGTTTGAATTGTTTTTGGTTGAGAATAGTGGTGTATTACATCTTTCTGTGCTTTTGCATTGTGTGCATCTCTGTGCTGTCTTTCTGCTGCCTCTCTGTCCTCAGAGCTCTGAAACAGCCTGGACCAGGAGAAGGACAGAGGGACAGTGGCAATGACATGAAGAGAAGGGCTTTTAGGATTATTCTCATCAGCTTGGTAGTAATGGTAGCCACTATAATGATGTATATGCCCTTCATTATGTCAGTTATTCTGAACCGTACTACTGGACTCTTCTTAGCAGATGCTTCGATAATCTCATATACATTGTCCAAGCTGTCAGGGTTTTTTTCACCTTTGCTCTACATCCACAAAGCTGGGAAACTGCCAAGTTGGCAGAGTCAAGTTAAATGAATGAATCATGGTAGAGACAATAATATTGTTCATCATGCATTGTTCTGCTTTCACATGTGGAAGTGTTTTTTTGAGCAAAATACCATTGTTTCTCATTCATGTAAAAATTGAAATGATTACTTGTCGACTGTTATAGCAGGTGATTTATCACCACTTTATGGGAAATAACAGTATAGCCAGTCAATAACCCCCGGATAATCTGTGATGTATTTTAATCAGGAGTGTGATCATGTTAAGTAGTCTATAGTTAAGAACTCTATTTAAGAACTAAAGAAGTTTTTCTGGCTTTTTTGACCTGTTAGTGTTCAATGATAATTTAAAAATGTATCGATGTATCGAACATGTGCTATAGAACCCGTAGAAATAAGACTGGTAGTACAATAAAAATATTGTGTTATGTCTGAAAGAAATCTTCAGAAACTAGAAGCAGGACAAGGCAAATGAATGCCATCAGCAGTGTGTCAGCAGCTAAGTGGGAAGCAAAATGTGTCATGTTTGATTCCCTGCCTGTCAATGAGTCGAGGTTGTCCCACTTGATCGACCCATTTAGCTCTGACTCTGACATTTCTTGTAAATACACTTAGGGCTCCATTTTTGTTACCCATAATCATAAACCACTTATTCCCAACTTCTTCCCCTTTTGTTTTTACTATTTTGAAAACGTTTTGGAATAGTTCAACGTGCCAATCTACTGACACGTTGTGAGCTTGTAGACTGGCCTTTTTAAGTATTGAAAAATGTTTTTTTTAATAGTTTAAAAAGGCAAAGAAGTTAAGGAATAAGGATATCTTCTATAATACGTCCTCACTAATGTACAAGGAAAACTGGAGGATGGGTATAAAGTGCCCACAGCCCTCCTGTGAGACACAGACTGAGTAGAAAAGTCGTATTTTATCTTGTTTACATTTTGTCTTATCCAGGGGCCTATTTCACGAAAGGTGGATTAGGGAAAAAGCCAGGATTTAACTGATATCCCGGTTTATTATATCCTGGATTAGCGTTCATTCGGTTTCATGAAAACTGGTTAATCTTGCCAGATTAACTTGACCAGTTAACCTGGATATGTTGAGGCTTGATTTGGTTTCATGAAAGCAATGCCACATTAGTTCCCATGGAAACTAATGCTATGGACTTAGCCTGCTCCGGACCAGGCTAACAGTCAGGTTTAACCTAATCCTGATGTCTTTATTGGGCATTAGACAGTCAATCTGATTACAAACCAATGAGTTTTAACACTTCTTCAATTATTATGGGTTAATGTTGCCTTATTTATCAGTCTGCAGTCATATTGCAGATCAATAAATAACACCATATTGGTCATTAAAGAAAAAAAAATAAGTCCCATATTTCAGTATAGTATGGCACAGTGCAGTATGGCACAGTACAGTATAATGCAGTACAATACAGTGAAGTACAGTGTGGCACAGTACAGTACAGTATGATACAGTACAGTACCACCTTCTGCTTTCCTGTACTGCATCATACAGTACTGTACCACAATGCTCTGTACTGTGCTCTATGCACTGTACTGTATCATACTGTATCATACTGTATTGCACCACAATGCACTGTATTGTATTCTATGCTCTGTACTGTATCATACTGTACTGTACATACTGTACTGTACTCACTGTACTTTGAGTACAGTACTGTCATACAATACTACATATAGTACTGTGTCATAAAGTTCATAAAGTTACTGTTATAAATAATTGCATTGAAAATAAATAAAAATGATTACTTTTAAGGATTCCATTTAAAAATATGAGGATTTTTATTCAGGATTTCAATTCAAATATAGCAAAAATAGACACTCTACAAGCTCTATTTTTTGGCAATGGCAGTAATATGCATTGTGGCCCCTCTTGAGTGAGTGTGGAAATACATGTATCTATTATGGCATCAGTATTTGTCTTAGAAGATTAAGTCCTTGTATCAATGTAGCAGTAAGCCTGTGGGATAGATGGAAGTTCTTCTACTAAGTAAGATATACAGAAGGAGGCGGTACTGCAACTATTAAGGATGCCAGCTTCCATAACACCCCACGAAGAAGAAGGATCAGTGATTCTGCCTTCCACCAAAGGGGTCTAGAAAGAAAAAGCCAAGCTGTTTTTTTAGCCAGGCTTGACTATCCTGGCTTGCTAAATCCTCCCATTTTAAGCCCTGCTTGGCTTTAGTGGAACAGAATAAACCAGGCTCTACAGACCAGGCTTTAATAAGCCTGGTTTTGGCTTAAATCCCCGATTTGCTAATCCACCTTTCGTGAAATACCCCCCAGGAGCGCAATCCTGCGTCCGTGCTCATGGGGGTGAAAAACAAAAACAAAACAACAACTCTCTATGTTAATTATGTGTTCTAACTAATTGCTTTCAATTTAAAGCAATTAGTTAGAACACATAAATACAGAGTTTTTTTCATTAGTTTTATACTGCAATACACAAGTATACTTTAATGTTTAAAATACACTTTAAATACACTTTAAAGTTTAAAATACATAACAAAAGTACACTGGCGTATTGCAGGGTTTTTATAGTTAACTATAAAACTAACGAAAAAACGATAACTAAAATTAGTTAGTTAGTTTTAGTTAACTATAAAAACCCTGCAATACACCAGTATAGGCTACTTGTTATGTATTTTAACGTTTTAACTAAATGTAAACGCAACACTGTGCCCTAGCTTAATTTTATACACTATACCCTACAGGTAAACAAAAGACTGATTAGCATTGATGGCCCTGTTGCCTATAGGTGACGTCAATGCACAATAGGCAAGTCTCCCATATAAGGCTGAAGTGGTTAATGTATGTTTTACAATATAATCAAAACTTATTTTCATTAAACCATAAGACAGGTCTGACTCTGAAAGTTATTCGAAAGTTATTCTTAGCATATGAACACATGCACGCATACGCACGCACGCCTGCCCACACACACACACACACACACACACACACACACACACACACACACACACACACACACACACACACACACACACACACACACACCACACACACACACACACACACACACACACACACACACACACACAGTGTTGTATAGTTGCACTATGGTCTATGGTCTTTTTGACTTGCTTAGTTATAGATTGAGTGCTGTTATTTTATTCCGACTCTGAAATATGACATAGAAACATGCAAAAATGGGGAAAAAAACGTACACTCTATGTTTGTGTTTGTTCAGTCAGTCAAATACAGTACACTGAAGTGTACCGTATTTTCTGTAGTATAAGTAGCTTTTCTCAAAAAACGACAGTGTGCTTTATAATCCGAAGCACTTTATACAGGTATATTGATCATTCGACTGCAGTAGCTTCTATTCTGTGCGGCTTATAATCCTGTGCACCTTATATATGAAAACAGTACCAAAATAGGCCAATCATTGAAGTTGCACTTTATAATCCAATGTGCCTACGGAAAATATGGTAACTGAATGACAAACGTTGCATTACAATATTTGAACTCCCCAAAATAATCCTATTTAAACTGCAGGGGACGTCTTGCAGGAGACCATATTTGAGTTGTGCTGAATGACCTGTTGAATGTTAGTGGTTTCCAGCATCATAGAGTATAATACACCGTGTCACACAGAGAAGTCATTTTACTGGAGGATGGCAAAAAAAGCAAATTCCGGCAGGTTTATTTGAATAGCAGCACATTTCAATGACAAGGACAATCTAAAGTGCTTTACATGAAACTCAACACATCAGTATTGTGTCAGGAGGGCACAGCGTTGTCACGGCACTCTGATGCGATGCACATAGAACCTGCATGGCACAAACGCTGTTTTGGGGTCCTTGCATGACAAAAAAAACATAACATGCACACACACATGCACTCACTCAGTCGCACACACACGCACGCAGACACTCATTAGGTAGAGCAGGTAGTACAGTGGTCATAGGTCTGTGGTTCGAATACTGGCTCCTCCTCCTGTCTACATGTTGAAGTGTCCATGGGCAACAAGACACTGAACCCCAAATTGCTCCACATGTGCTGGTTGGTACCTTGCATGGTTTCAGTGTGTGTGTGTGTGTGCGCAGTGGCGTCGATAGGTGGGGAAAAGTTAGGGTGCCCAAAGCCAGGGGGGCCCACTAAAAGCTTGCATTAATAAGGTTTTATTTGTATTGATTATTATAAAAATATTTGATCTCAAAGTGCACCAGATTGAAGCATTTTAAAGGGGAATTCCACCCATTTTCAACATTCTAATATGTCATTAGTATACCCTAGAGGTGCTGGGTGGACATGATGAAAACGTTTCTCCATTCTGTGTTTCCTAGAAATGGAGGTCTGAAGAAAACCATTAACATGGTGAAACATCTTGATGACATCATCAAGATGTATTTCATCATGCTAATGGATTTCTTTAGATGCTTCTTTTTTTTTCTGAGAGCGTACAAATGGAACCAAATGAACCCTAACGGGTTCATTTGGTTGCATTTGTACGCTCTCAGAAAAAAAATGTTGAAAATGGGTGAAATTCCCCTTTAACTACTCTTTTTCAAAAATAACCTCCCCCCCAGCGCCACAGGGAAAGGGCCCATGTGGAAAAGCTTTGCAGGGGGCCCAGAATTGCTAGCTACGCCCCTGTGTGTGACACACACACACACACACACACACACACACACACACACACAC
The DNA here is from genome assembly GCA_039105355.1 of Benthosema pterotum. Lineage (NCBI taxonomy): Eukaryota > Metazoa > Chordata > Actinopteri > Myctophiformes > Myctophidae > Benthosema > Benthosema pterotum. Next base: position 54,298,203 of record CM076969.1, on the reverse strand, counting down.
ACACACACACACACACACACACACACACACACACACACACACACACACACACACACACAACACACACACCTCCCTCTTGGACCATTGTTCTGATCATTGCAATATAAAAAAATAGATTTGAACCCTGCACAGTGCTCAAAACAGCAGATGTACAATCTCATGGTGTGGCCCGAAGTGGTGCGCCGTGAGCTTGTAGAACTGCTATTTTGAAAACCAATGCTCTAATGCACATTGCCTTGATTTGTCACAGTTCAACGCAGGCTAGTGTTGGACCCAAGTGCAGAAAAAACGGCAGGTGGTGAGGCAGGCACAGGGCAGGTCAAATGCAAGGAGGTTTTTATTAAACCAAAGCTATAAGGAGACGATGAAAGCACTAACAAACACTGTCACTTTACGAACGAATAAGGGACTGAAAACACAAGGGCATATACAGTATATATAGACAAGAACTAACTAGACACAGGTGAACAAGTAACAAAAATCAGCACAGGGATTGGCTGGGGAACTAAGGGGACACAGGTGGAAACCCTGGCAATCACAGGACTAGTAGACAAGGCAGGTACAGAACTACAGGGGTAGACAGGAAGGCAGTGGCGGCCGGTGAATAGGGGCGCATGTGCGCCGCACCACCATGCAATAGCCTACCTCATGAATGACGGAGAAATGAAATCTGCAGCTTGTCATTTTCTTTAAATAAGCAGTCCATCATGGCAAATTGTAAATAATATAAGTAACTAAAGCCCACTCTAACCACAAAGTGATTAAAAGTTGTAATATACTGCCATGAAATGTCAAAAGTTGTTTACGTTGTACAACGTTGCTGATAGGTTACTGAGTCTCACGTGTTGGTTCGCATTCGTCTTTAGGCATTGAGCTCTGCACTGAAGGGCAATGCATTGCGGTCCTATTGACTTCAATGCAAGCGGTAGGAGCGATCCCGGTCGCAAAATGTGTGCGACCAAACCACTTGAGGGCAGCACACAACACAGTTTTACATAGAGTTGAACACAACTCCACCACAGACATGAATGAAGAGACACAGAGCCAGGTAGTAGAGCAGATTAGTGAAACGATACTTCACTTTGTATAGAAGCATGAAAATTGGCACAGATACTCTCCAAGGTCTACTCTTTAGGAAAAAGGCGCGTGCCACTCAAAATTCCAAGATGGCGGGCCCAAAATCCAAAATGTTCGCCCAAAAATGTGGTTTTTCCTTCATAACTTGAAATGTATTGATTTATATAAATATATAAATGTATATAAATATATAAATTTATATAAAAATATAAATGTATTGAACATTAATACAAAGTTGGCCATTACGGACGGTTTGGCACCAAGAACATGTCTGTATCACTTACGGCTCTTGAGATACAGCATATAGGTACTTTCACAGATTGAGGAGAGCAAGACATTTGTAACATTGATTCTTAAGTGAATCAAATGGTGATACAGGCATGAAAATTGGTACACACACTCTTCAAACCCCACTATTTCTAAAAGTACTGCGTGCCCTGCAAAATTCCAAGATGGCAGCCCCCAAAATCCAAGATGTCCGTCCAAAAATGTGGTTTTTCCTTCATAACTCGAAATACAAAGCTTTTAAGCCCCATAAATGTATTGAGCGTTAATATAAAGTCAGGCATTACGGACATTTTGATACCAAGTACATGTCTGTATGTAGTACGGTTCTTGAGTTACAACATATACGTAGTGATGTGGCACCATAAGTGTAACATTTTGGCATGTTTCACTCTTTAACTCAAAGATTCCTTTATCAGCATTTCTTCTATTTTCAGGAAATGGACCTACATGTATCTGCTATCATAAACCACTTCAAGTTTTTCAATTGATGAAACGGGTCGGGAGTTATTAAGCCAATTGTGAAGGGCTGTTTCAGTGCTAAAATTGCTGCGTACATTTTGCGAATATAAGCCACCCAGGAATGTCTGTCTGTGCATCTGTCCTTCACAATAAGTGTATATGTGAAGCGGCCGCACCAAGTGTAGCATGTGTCATAGTATAATGGTATATTGTGCTAAAAGGCGTAATAGTGTAATATATGCAATAGTTTAATAGTGTAATAGAGCTAATAGTGTAAGATATGCAGTATATAGCGGTATACTGTAATAGGGTAATATATGTAATAGTGTCGTAGTGTAACGTGTAATACTGTAATAGGGTAAAATGTGTAATAGTGTAATAGGGTAATATGTGTAATAGTGTCATAGTGTAACATGTGTAATAGGGTAATAGGGTAATATGTGTAATAGTGTCGTAGTGTAACGTGTAATACTGTAATAGTGTAATAGGGTAATATGTGTAATAGTGTCATAGTGTAACATGTGTAATAGGGTAATAGGGTAATATGTGTAATAGTGTCATAGTGTAACATGTGTAATAGGGTAATAGGGTAATATGTGTAATAGTGTCATAGTGTAACATGTGTAATAGGGTAATAGGGTAATATGTGTAATAGTGTCATAGTGTAACATGTGTAATAGGGTAATAGGGTAATATGTGTAATAGTGTCGTAGTGTAACGTGTAATACTGTAATAGGGTAATATGTGTAATAGTGTAATAGGGTAATATGTGTAATAGTGTCATAGTGTAACATGTGTAATAGGGTAATAGGGTAATATGTGTAATAGTGTCGTAGTGTAACGTGTAATACTGTAATAGGGTAATTTGTGTAATAGTGTAATAGGCTAATACGTGCAATAGCATAATGTATGTACAATAGGCTACTAGTGTAATAATGTAATAGGCTAATATGTGTAATAGTGTAATCTGTGTACATTAGGGTAATAGTGTAATATATGGAATAGTGGTCTAGTGTAATTGTCCTATTACACCATTACACATGATACACATATTTGCCTATTACACATGTCACAATTACACATATTACGCTATTATTATACCATTATACCATATTATTATTATACCAATATTACAGTAATATATTACACTCTTACACTATTACCATAATGCACAAACACACTATTAGCCCTATTACACTATTGCATATATTACACTATTACCCTATTACACATGTTACACTATGACACTATTACACATATTACCCTATTATGCTATTACACATGTTACACTATGCCACTATTACACATATCAACCTATTACACTATTACACATGTTACACTATTACACACATTACCCTATTATGCTATTACACATGTTACACTATGCCAGTATTACACATGTTACACTATGCCACTATTACACATATCAACCTATTACACATGTTACACTATGCCACTATTACACATATAAACCTATTACACATGTTACACTATGACACTATTACATACATTACCCTATTATGCTATTACACATGTTACACTATGCCACTATTACACATGACACCCTATTACACATTGACACTATTACACATATTTCCTATTACACTATTACCCTAATGCAAAATATTACACTATTACACTTATTACCCTATTACACATGTTACACTATGACACTATTGAACATATGACCCTATTACACATGTTACACTATGACACTATTACACATATTACCCTATTACACTATTACACATGTTACACTATGACACTATTACACATATTACCCTATTACACTATTACACATATTACACTGACACTATTACACATATTAACCTATTACACTATTACACATGTTACACTGTGACACTTATTACATACATTACCCTATTACAGTATACCGCTATATACTGCATATATTACACTATTAACTCTATTACACTATTGCATATATTACACTATTACGCATTTTAGCACATACAATTATACAATTATAGTATGACACATGGTGCACTTGGTGCGTCCACTTCACATATACACTTATTGTGAAGGACAGATGCACAGACAGACATTTCTGGGTGGCTTATATTCGCAGAATGTACGCAGCAAATTTAGCACTGAAACAGCCCTTCGCGATCGGCTTAATAACTCCCGACCTGTTTCATCAATTGAAAAACCTGAAGTGGTTTATGATAGCAGATACATGTAGGTCCATTTCCTGAAAATAGAAGATATGGTGATAAAGGGATCTTTGAGTTAAAGAGGGAAATGTGCCAAAATGTTACACTTATGGTGCCTCATCACTACGTATATGTTGTAACTCAAGAACCGTAGCACATAGAGACATGTACTTGGTATCAAAATGTCCGTAATGCCTGACTTTATATTAACGCTCAATACATTTATGGGCTTAAAAGCTTTGTATTTCGACTTATGAAGGAAAAACCACATTTTTGGACGGACATCTTGGATTTTGGGGGCTGCCATCTTGGAATTTTGCAGGGCACGCAGTACTTTTAGAAATAGTGGGGTTTGAAGAGTGTGTGTACCAATTTTCATGCCTGTATCACCATTTGATTCACTTAAGAATCAGTGTTACAAATGTCTTGCTCTCCTCCATCTGTGAAAGTACCTATATGCTGTATCTCAAGAGCCGTAAGTGATACAGACATGTTCTTGGTGCCAAACCGTCCGTAATGGCCAACTTTGTATTAATGTTCAATACATTTATGGGGTGTAAAATCAATGCATTTCAAGTTATGAAGGAAAAACCACATTTTTGGGCGGACATTTTGGATTTTGGGGCCGCCATCTTGGAATTTTGAGTGGCACGCGCCTTTTTCCTAAAGAGTAGACCTTGGAGAGTATCTGTGCCAATTTTCACGCTTCTATACCAAAGTGAAGTATTGTATGAAAAAAATGAGTTAATCTGCTGTACTAAGGTAAAGGGAGGAATATACAGTAGTTGAATTAATTTTGATAATGGAATAACAAGACAAAGATATTATAAGATAACTATAAAGCAATGCAGAAAACACCAATTGAAAGCAAAACACTGCAGGGTTTTTTTTTTTAAACTAAAGAGCTGGAACCAGATAAATGTAATCATCACACAAAAATCCAAGGACAGAGGAAGAGAGTATCCTACACCAGTAGCCTACCCAGGAGGCCCAGGACCTTTTCAAAGAGCTGGTAAAGATTGGCTGACAGCATCCATTCACACCAACTCATTGTTTTGCTTCCATTGAATGTGATGATATTATTATATTATCATCATTATTATTATTATGATTTTTTTAATAGCGCCCACCCTAAAGAAAAAGTCACCAGCCGCCACTGCAGGAAGGCACAAAATACTACTACAAAATAAACAGAGCAAGAACAACAAAAGGAACCAAGGAAACAGTAGGTAGCCTAAAACACCAAAAATACAAATAGCCAACTCAGGGTACACAATTCCGTGACATAATTAGCTGAAATCTAAAATGACACAGATGCTTTTGTAGCATAGAGAAACAACGCAGGGTAGTAGTGCAGGTTAGTCTGTGTGACAGTGATTGAACGGTGGGTTTATGTGTTGTATTCATAGTCTGTGCCAAGTGGGTGTGTAATAAATGAGTAGTTGAATATACACAAATCGTTTCCATGTCCCTGGAATAACTACTAAAGATATTTGCTTAACTGGGCAGCTCTAGAGCAGGGAATACAGATGAAGGAGAAGCAGGGAAGGGAACGGTTTGAGGAGTATAAAGTGGAGAGGACATCATGTGAAGGACTTGATATTGGGAAGACAGTGACTGTCTGAAGAAGTGACTTCACTTCACCACAACACCCAACTGAGAGATCTGAGACACTCTGCTGGCACCCAAAAGGTGAGTTCACTTTAACCTTTAACCGTTCATTGTATATTGGAATCTATCCACCTAGTCCATATCCATCCATAGCATTGAGAAGGAATGTTTAATGTTTAGTTTTGTCATTGTTATATTTAGGCAAATAAGTTCAAATCAAATCTTTCTCTTCTGAACCAGCTGCAGGACACACACAGAGCTCTAAGATGAACGACACCCTGGAAAATGACACTGACTCCTCCATGTCCAGCATTGTCGTGCCGTTAGCCATCACCGATCTGGCTATCGACCTCATCCTGGTTCTCCCCAGCAACATCTACGTTCTGTGGCTGATACTGAGTGGAGCTGGTGGGACGATAGCCTCTGAGTTCTTCTATCTCAACCTGACTGCATCTGTGATCATCTCTGTCCTGGACCCTGTCTTCTACCTTCCATCGCTCCTCTTGTACAACTCTACTTTGAGAAAGGTTGCACATTTCATCTTTATTGTGTTTTTCTGGTTCTCTGTCCCATCGTTCCAGTGCTGTATCTGTGTGGAGCGTTACATAGCGGTGGTTCACCCTGTGGTATTTCTCAGGTACAAAGCTCTCCGCTACAGGGTGGCCTGTTGCTGTGTTGTCTGGCTGATGGTGCTTGCACTCAGTTTGAATTTTCTTTGGAGGATAGTAGTGTTGGTGTATTACATCTTTCTGTGCTTTTGCATTGTGTGCATCTCTGTGCTGTCTTTCTGCTGCCTCTCTGTCCTCAGAGCTCTGAAACAGCCTGGACCAGGAGAAGGACAGAGGGACAGTGGCAATGACATGAAGAGAAGGGCTTTTAGGATTATTCTCATCAGCTTGGTAGTAATGGTAGCGACTATAATGATGTATATGCCCTTTATTATGTCAGTTATTCTGAACCCTGGACTGCCCTTACCAGACGCTTCGATAATCACATATACATTGTCCAAGCTGTCAGGGTTTGTTCACCCTTTGCTCTACATCCACAAAGCTGGGAAACTGCCATGCTTCAATTAAGGCGCTCTGAAAGCAAAACATCTCTACCAGACCTGTGTGTAATATTACAGCCATGACCAAGCTCTGCAACATGGGTGACCGATTATTCTGCTCCACTGAACGCTTGTTGGTCTTTTTACCCCTCCTCTCCTCATTCTTGTTTAAGAGTTCTCAACGGCCCTAGCTGGGCCCTAACTGATCAGGCCCAACGCCCGGCCCGGCGCGACTAATTAGCATAGTTTTTAGGCACGACGCGGCCCTAAAATGTCGGGTCAGGTCGGGCCTGGTCGAGTTTGGGGAGAATCTTAGAGGTCTAGACAGACTAAAAGTGAAATGCCAGTCAACACCATCTTCATAATACATAAATAATACACAGGCAGACAGATCAGAACTATTATTTTTAACAAAATAAAATAATTCAATAAATATTTTTTTTTCATGGCGAGCCCTAAGCCCGACCCGGCCCCACTGATGAGCATAAATTTTAGGCCCGAGCCTGACCCTAAAATGTCGGGTCGGGCTGGGCCTGGTCGGGTCGGGTTCGGGCAGAGTTTGAGAACTCTACCGGGCACTATTGGATCAATGTATATAGGCCTAGATGTACAAACAGACTTGGTGCATTTATAGTTATAGGCTGTCAGATTGTTATTATTCCACTATCTGTGGTGATGTGTATAGTAATGCAGTAAAACCTGACTCTGCCAGATTGTGGTAGTATTGAGTTAACAAGTTCTGTCCCAAGGTGGCAGAGTCAAGTTAAACGAATGAATCATGGTAGAGACAATAATATTGTTCATCATGCATTGTTCTGCTTTCACTTGTGGAAGTTTTTTTCTTTAGCAAAATACCGTTGTTTCTCATTCATGTAAAAATAAGTTGAAATGATTACTTGTCGACTGTTATAGCAGGTGTTTTATCACCACTTTATGGGAAATAACAGTATAGCTAGTGAATATTCAACCCTCGGATAATCTGTGATGTATTTTAATCAGGAGTGTGATCATATTACTAACTGTATACGTAGTTAAGAACTCTATTTAAGAACTAAAAGGTTTTTCTGGCTTATTTGACCTGTTAATGTTCAATGATTGTATAGATTTTATGGAACATGTGCTATAGAACCAGTAGAAATAAAACTAGTAGTACAATACAAATATTGTGTTGTAATGTCTGTCTGACATTTCTTGTAAATACACTTAGGGCTCCATTTTCGTTACACGCTAAACCCCTTATTCCCAACTTCTTTTGCCTTTTTTTGTTTTTACTATTTTGAAAAACGTTTTGGAATAGTTCCAATCTACTGACACATTGTGAGCTTGTAGACTGGCCATTTTAAGTATTGAAAAAGTGTTTTTAATAGTTTAAAAAGGCAAAGAAGTTAAGGGATAAGGGGTTTAACGGTGACGAAAATCTAGGCCTTAAAGTCTCAATTCTATTAGGTAACATTTTCATCTACAACTAAAGCTATTTTCTCATTGTTATAACTGAAAGCTTTTCATGTAACAGCCTGCTGTGGCTTTAGAGCGTCTGTGGGTTGCTTGAGTAAAAACAATTTAGTAATGTAATCGCATTACTTTCCCAAGTATTCCCTATTACAGACAGCCTGGTCTAGTGATGTTTAGGCTGAGCTCTTTCATAACGCACCCTGCCTCCGTCCCGCCATGGTGCCAGTACCCGTCTGCAGCAACCCGTCCTGCAAAATATTAATCAGCAACTCGCCCACAGCCCGCGGCTAGCAAAAAGTAGCCTATAACGACGTGCAGGGATATCTCAGTTTAAACACAAAGAAATGAACCAACGTGCAGTCTCCCCTGCAGCCCAAATTAGGTTATCAAGGTGGTTGGTAAAAGAACCTTCAAAGAATGTCCAAGGCATCTCTGTGCAGCAGAAAATATATTTTATTTTAAATCATTTGGGGAGCAGCAGGGATAAAAAAAAAAGAAAAACAACCAACGTGTTTGTTTCAGCCATTGCCAGGGTCTCCAGGAAAATTGCTTAGAAACGCCACTGCCTGACCCTCAGGACAACCTGTGGGACCTGCCGCCATAGGACCGGATAGAAATCTGATCTGTTTATTTATTTATTCATTAATTAAATCAAAATAGGTGATCTACAAGCCCCTCAATGCTTGTAGATCCCTTGTAGATTCCGGTTACAGGGAGACACACAGCTATGTGTCTACGTAAAGCCGCACTCTACCTTTTTTTTCCAATGAGAAAATGCTCAGTGGGCAGAGTCAGTGTGCACATGTGTTAACTGTGTGAAAATCTTAAATCAGATCAACCAACCAAATTAATTAATTAATGCCATTAACTTGTTATTTTCAACAGCCTATTTTTTCCTTTGCATTATAAGCCTCATAGGGGCATTCTACGTTTCCTAGACCTGTGTTTAAAAAAATAAATTAACCATCCCGGCCATTACACTCTTATGGATATAATGAATCGATGCAAACGATGCAACTAGGGAACCAATACCTTTTGACAACTTGTCATTGCAGCAGGGAGATAGCAGGGAGATATGTATCTGTATCTTTCAAGTGCTGGTTAAGTAATAAATTGGCAGGTGTGGAAGGTGAGTAACGTTACGTTAGCCAGAAGTGTAGCTGCACTAGCTAGCATAACACGACAAACTTTTAAATGTAAACTGAAACGGGCTGTGAGAAGTACACTCATATTATACAAGATGTCAGAGCATAGCATCGAGGAACTGGAAGTTACACACATTCCGTTCATTCAACTTGTTCCCCCCATTAGCCATGCTGGGGTTCAGGTTAAGGCAGTGCAAATAAGGTTGGGTGTGTGTCATACACAAATCATCACCACAGCGTTGTTGCCCAAGTATCCAAAGGCCAACGTTTGCATAGTGACTGTTTCGGGTGATTAAATATATATTTCCATGGAATGACCATCAAAAGAAATACTCAGTGCAGCCCTACAACAAGCACTACACTGGAAGGAGAAGCAGGGAAGGGAATGGTTAGAGGAGGCAAAGTGGAGTCAGGACATCATGTGAAGGATTTGCAATCGGTTAAGACAGTGACTGTCTGAAGAAGAGACTTCACTTCACCACAACACCCGGTTAAAAAAAAAAAAAAAAAAAAAACAACGTCAAAAAATGACCAAACCTGGCAAAAACGACAGGCTATAGTAGGCTACACGGTCTTGCACAGCATGCCGTTTTGAAACTTGGCAAAAACGACAGGCTATGGTACATGGTCTTGCACAGCATGCAGTTTTGCATAGTTTTAAGGATTTTTGAGGATTTTCTAAAAATGTCGACATTAAAAACAAAAGAAAAAAAAACCAACAACATAGTATAATATATTGTTTTTCGCAAAAACGACAAGCTACAGTACACGGTCTTGCACAGCATGCCGTTTTTCATAGTTTTGGGTTTTTTTTGAGGATTTTTTGAAAATATCGAAATTTCGAAAAAACGGCATATAGTAGGTCGTCATTCTCGACAATTTTCCAAAAATTACGAAACCTGGCAAAACGATGTTCTGCACAGCATGCCGTTTTTCATTGTTTTGGGGATCTTTAAGGATTTTCAAAAAATGTCGAAATTTTGAAAAAACAACATAGTACAGTAGCCTATGTCATTTTTTGTTGTTTTAGGCGATAAAAAAAAAAGGGAAAAAACAACAGGCTATAGTACGGTCTTGCACAGCATACCGTTTTTCATCGTTTTGGCGATTTTTGAGGATTTAAAAAAATGTCAAAATTAAAAAAAACAAACAAACAAAAAAAAAACGACATAGTATATTATGTTGTTCTTCGTCTTTTTCGACGGTTTTCAAAAAAATGATGAAACCTGGAAAAAAAACGACAAGCTATAGTACATGGTCTGCTACAGTATGGTCTATGGTGTTTTTTGAGGATTATTGAAAAATGTCGAAATTGAGAATTTTTGACATAATATAGTATCATAGTATGAAAATTCTCAATACTCAATCGCCGTCTTTGAGGATTTTCGAAAAATGACAAAATCAAGGAAAAGCGACAGGCTATAGTAAATGGACCAGACAACTTGCTATAGTATGCTGTTTTTCATCGTTTTTGAGGATTTTCGAAAGATGTCAAAATGAGAATTTTTGACACGTGATGTCGAAAATCGTCGTTTTTGAGGATTTTAGAAAAATGCTGAAATCGGAGAAAAACGCCAGTACATGTTCTCGGACAACATGCCATAGTAGACAATTTTCAACATACAAATGCCGAAATCAAAGAAAAACAACAAACTATAGTACATGGTCTTGGACAACTTGCTATAGTAAGCCATTTTTCATCATTTTTGAGGATTTTTGAAAAAAATATGCCAAAATCGAAGAAAAACGACAGGAGGATTGAGTTGTTGTGCTTGAAATGTTCTGGAAATATGCAAACTGATACAAATCAATCAATTAATCAACATTTTCGGGCACGTCAACATGCCAAAGCCATTTGGTCATCGGTTGTTTTAAATGTGCACATCATAAATGAACTTGGTTTTGTAGAACGCACAAAGCTTGAAAACATGATTTTGGCAGGTCTTTGGTTTGGTGATTCAAAACCAGACATGCTCACATTCCTTAAGCCACTTTGTGAAACTCTCAGTAAAATTGAAAGAGATGGTGTTCATGTTCAATTTGCTGGAGGGGCAGAGCCTTTCTTATGCAAGGTCCATACAATTGCAGGGACCTGTGATTTACCAGCAAAAGCTATAGTGCTCAATTCTGTCCAATTCAATGGCCGCTTTGGATGTCTAAAGTGCGAACAGCCTGGTCAGACAGTAAAAACTGGGGACAGAGGACATATGCATGCTTTTCCTTTTCAAGAAAACGATCCAAAAGGCCCCCTGCGTACACATCAAAAGTACATGAATGATGCCAGGATGGCCTATGACACTAAAAGTATCGTACGTGGCGTGAAAGGTCCTACTTGGCTTGGAAAACTTGACAGTTATAATGTGGTTGTTGGCACTGGCATTGATTACATGCACTCTGTATTACTTGCCGTCATGCGTCTCCTCATGTTTCTGTGGTTTTCCTCAGAATTCTCCCGACATCCTTTTAGCATGGCTAAGTCGATACATGAAATAGACAGACGCATTTGTGAAATCCAGCCACCTGCTTCAGTACTTTGCTTTCAATGACCTGTATATCTCCAAATCGAATGCTGCTTTTCTGACAGACCTTTTTTTTTTTTTTTTTTTTTTCCAATGGCCAACCTTCATAGCGTTCATTGGTCCCATGTGTACACTCTCAAACTTTGATTTTACATTATAAATTGAGATGCCAATGCCATTAAATGGTCTGTAAATTGGGTGTTGCATGTTCCTGTAATATATCTCCAACTGGGGGGGCATGTTCTTATGTGTGCATTTGGCGTCTGATGTGGAGAAAAAACAAACAAAAAAAAAACAAACTTGAGCATCACTGATTTACAGCACACTGTATTTGTTGTATTTAATTTGGAATTCATGTGTATATAACTATGCAATGTGACGTAGCCCTGTTTGCAGAATGCTTTACCGCCTCCAATGGTTATTTAAACTGTTTTATATTGTGATTTCTTTAGAAATGTTATGTTTTTTTTTTCATGCCAATAAACCTCCATTTTAATTTCCTTCACATGAGTATTTGAATTTCATTCCATTTAATCTGTATCTTGTACTTTTTAAATGTGACTTTTATACAGAGACAGTCATGGTGGAAAGACAACTGTTAAGGAGAGAGAAACGGTATAATGTCGAGCCAACAGAAGTGAAACTCGCTGTAATGCAAGCCATAATCTAACTGGTGGGTCAAACTGAACAACCAATATCAATGTAAAGCTATGTCATTCCCTAAAATACTCAAGTTATTTAATGCAATTAAACTGCATCATGTTAGTTAAACTTATGGCATGTTCTATGAATAATTACAAATTAAGGCATAGACACACATTTCTCTTGTATTATAGCTAATAAGATCTGATATCTATAGATTACTGGCCAATCTGAGTCTTCACTGACAGCTGACTTCCTAAACATCTTATATTCCACTTATTTTCTGCCACTTATCCATAAACCAACAAGAGTAACTAAGGACTCTGCGACTCTTATCGACAATATTTTTACTAATAATTTTGAATATATAAGTAAATCAGGTCTGCTGTTTACAGACATTTCTGATCATTTCCCAATTTTTCAATTGACATTCTTTAATAGTGGTGAACGAGTGGAGCCTGAGGTGAAAGGAAGTCATCGTAGCTTCAGCAAAGGTAACATTGCTCGTTTTAGCAGATGTATTAATGACATTCCATGGGATACTGTGTACAATCAAAATGATGCTGAATTAGCTTATCAAACATTTTCGAAATTGTTCAATTCCCCATTTGAGAAATGCTTCCCTTATATCACTAACAATAAGGGGATATTAGTCAAAAAAGAATATAAACCCTGGTTTACTTCTGATTTGCTGAAATCCGCAAAGAAAAAAAAACAAATTATACAAAAAGTTCTTGATTAATCCAACTCCTTTAAACTCAGACATTTACAAAAAATTTAAAAACAAATTTACTCATTTACTTCGAGAGTCAAAAAAGAAATATTACTCAGATAAATTCAAAGAAGTAGCTAACAACATAAAATCGACATGGAATGTCATAAATCAACTACTTAATAGAAAAAGGCATAGTATTTCATTTCCATCTACTTTCGTAGATGAAAGTGGATCATATACAAATCCAAAAGCGATTGCAAATGGGTTTAATAATTATTTTGTAAATATTGGAATGTCCTTGGCCAGTCATATTGAGAGCACAAATAGCTGTCCTCTCGACATGATACAAGGTCAGTACCCAGCCATGGATAGATTTGAACCACCGTCCACCAAAGAAATAAAAGAGATTATTCTAAATCTAAAAAACTCAGCAGCAGGGCATGATAGCATTAAAAGCAATTTGATTAAAGAGGTTTTGCCTTCAATTATTGAGCCGTTGAAACACGTATTAGCACTTTCATTAAAAACAGGAATTGTCCCAAGAGATTTGAAAGTGGCTAAAGTTATACCTCTGTTTAAGTCTGGTGATTCATCCTTATTTTGTAATTACAGACCAATTTCGATACTGCCATCCTTATCTAAAATATTGGAAAAGTTAGTTTATACAAGAATTTTTAAGCACCTAAATGATAATAATATATTATATGAACATCAATATGGCTTTAGACAAAAACATTCTACTTATATGGCGCTCTTACAGTTTATTGATAGAATTACCAATGCACTTGATAAAAAGCAATTTGCGATTGGTATATTTCTGGATTTATCCAAAGCGTTTGATACAGTGGATTATTCAATCCTTATAGCCAAGCTCCAGAGGTATGGTTTTTCTGGCATTGTAATTAAATGGATAAGTGATTATCTGTATAATAGGGAACAGTTTGTTTCTATTAATAATGTTAATTCCGACAGGGCAAAGCTAGTTTGTGGGGTCCCCCAGGGCTCTATACTTGGGCCCCTATTATTTTTGATATATATAAATGATTTTGCTTGGGTATCTCGTAGATTATTCCCAATTCTGTTTGCTGATGATACCAACCTAATAATGTCACATGAAAATCTTGTCGAACTAATCAGAGAAGCAAATGAAAGCTTATCCTGTGTCTCAGTTTGGTTTCAGACAAATAAGCTATCTTTGAATGTAGATAAATCAAACTTCATTTTATTCAATAATAATAATATCAGGTGTTCTTAGGAGAATGCAAGTCTGTCCATCAATGGTACTAAAATCAATCAAGTTACGTCAACAAAGTTCTTAGGTATCATAGTTGATGAGAAATTAAATTGGAAAAAACAGATAGATCATGTTTGTAAAAAAACAATGAAATCTTTAGGTATTATTAGGAAGGTGGGTACGTTGCTAAATAGAAGTTGTTTCTTAACTCTGTACTATAGTTTAATTTTTCCTTACTTATCCTATTGCAACATAATATGGGCTAGCACGTATTCATCAAATCTCCATAAAATTGTTTTACTTCAAAAAAGATTTGTTAGACTGGCTACCTATTCAGATCAACTCGAACCGTCTGTTCCTCTCTTCAAGAAACTTAACATTATGTCTGTCTCCCAGGTAAATTCCCTTCAGATATGTATATTTGTGTACAAATGCATCTACAAATACCATAACATTCCTAGGGGCTTCAAATGTTTTTTTTCTTCCAATTCTGATATTCATTCTTATGCTACTCGGCAATCAAAAGACTTGCATATACCTTATAGCCGCACCTCACTTAGACAGTTTTCAATAAGACATAGAGGCTCTATTCTCTGGAACTCTGTTGATTCTAGGCTTAAAGCATCTCCATCTCTGCAAACTTTTAAAACAGCCTACAAAAAAATGCTCTTGCAATAAAATAAATATTAGCTATTTTTATTTATTTTTTGCTCATAGTATGGTCTGTAAACAAGCCAATTATCCCTACAATGACATGTACCACGTGTATACTTGACTTTTTACTTGTATTTTACTGTTGGATGTGTTTATGACATCCATCTTCATATATGAAATTGTATTCTTAAATTTGATTCATTTTAGGGGAAGTTCTTGAAAAGCCTCTTGGCTTCCAACTTCTCCTGCACATTATTTTCAAATTTTGTATCTTGTTTTATCCTTTTATATGTGCCAATAAATAAACTTCAAACTTCAAAACTTAAATGAGATTATGTTGAGATCTCTTTTATAGATCAACAGAGGGCCATTGTGAGACAAAGCTGAGATGTCATCTAAAGGTTTAGATGAGATTTAAATGAGATAATAATGAGATCTATTTTACAGATCAATAGAGGCCATTGTGAGACAAAGCTGAGGTATAACCAAAAGCCTTAAACGAGATTCAAATGAGATAATATTGAGATCTCTTTTATAGATCAATAGAGGCCATTGTGAGACAAAGCTGAGGTATAACCAAAAGCCTAAACGAGATTTAAATGAGATAATATTGAGATCTCTTTTATAGATCAACAGAGGGCCATTGTGAGACAAAGCTGAGATGTCATCTAAAGGTTTAGATGAGATTTAAATTAGCTCATTTTGAGAGCTCTCTCTGAGCTGTGTTTGAGACAAAACAAGTATGCTGAATTGAGACCCATTCGAGCCATTATTGAGATCTCCTGTATAGATCATTGGAGGCTCCATCTGAGACATGTGTCTCAGCAGAAAATGCTGAGAAACAGGAGCCATAGCTGAGGCCTCGCTTTTGTATCAGATTGATCTCATTTATCGCTTGAGACACCAAAGAGCAATAGACGAGCCCTCAATGTTGTCTTCAGCTTTCCTCTGGGTGCTTCATAAAATAAATTTGATTTGAAATAGTGAGAAAACGACTACCCTTTAGTATATCTTATTATAACCCATGATTAATTGTTCCCTTCTAAATACTTTTGTTATTTGTATCATATGATGATTTGAATTACTGCTGTTATTTCTCATGTCATGCTTTTGAATTGAATACCCAGGACTTGAATAGAAAAGAGACCACAAGGCCTTTTTGTTTGTGATCACATTTTTTGTTTGTTTGACTTCTCCCTCCCATCGTTTCTGTCTATGCTGATTTCTGCCAATAAAGTATTCAATCAACTTAAGAACACTTGTTCTTGTCGGCTGGGTTGACTGTGTCTCAGGAGGTAAAGCAGGTCGTCCAATGATCTGTGTGTTGCCGGTTCAAATCCCTGCTCTTCTGTACAAGTGTCCTTGTACAAGACTGAACCCCGGATTGCTCTTGATGTGTGCTGGATGGTACCTTGCATGGTTTCTTCTGCCATCGGTGTATAAATGGGTGAGTGTAATTGCACTATGTAAAGTGCCTTGCATAAATCGGTGAATGCTAGTGGTTTTCTGCATCATGGAGTATACCACACCGTGTCACACAGAGAAGTCATTTTACTGGAGGATGGCAAAAAAGCAAATTGCGGCAGGTTTATTTGAATAGACATTTCAATGACAAGGCGATCCAAAGTGCTTTACACGAAACACAACACATCAGTCATGTGTCAGGAGGGCACAGCGTTGTCACTGCACTCTGATTGCACATAGAACCTGCATGGCACGAACGCTGTTTTGGGGTCCTTGCATGACAAAATAATCACACAACACACTCATGCACACACACATGCACTCACTCAGTCAGTCACACACACACACACACACACACACACACACACACACACACACACACACACACACACACACACACACACACACACACACACAGACACTCAGGTAGTACAGTGTTCATAGGTCTGTGGTTCGAATGCTGGCTCCTCTGTCTACATGTTGAAGCATCCCTGGGCAACAAGACACTGAACCCCAAAATGCTCCCGATGTACTGTTTGGTACCTTGCATGGTTTGTGTGTGTGTGTGTGTGTGTGTGTGTGTGTGTGTGTGTGTGTGTGTGTGTGTGTGGGTGTGTGTGTGTGTGTGTGTGTGTGTGTGTGTGTGTGTGTGTGTGTGTGTGTGTGTGTGTGTGTGTGTGTGTGTGTGTGTGTGTGTGTGTGTGTGTGTGTGTGGCCATGACTCTTGGACCATTGTTCTGATCATTACAATATAAAAAAAATAGATTTGAACCCTGCACAGTGCTCAAAACAGCAGATGTACAATCTCATGGTGTGGCCCGAAGTGGTGCGCCGTGAGCTTGTAGAACTGCTATTTTGAAAACCAATGCTCTAATGCACATTGCTTTAATTTGTCACAGTTCAAGGCAGGCTAGTGTTGGACCCAAGTGCAGACAAACGGCAGATGGTGAGGCAGGCACAGGGCAGGTCAAATGCAAGGAGGTTTTTATTAAACCAAAGCTATAAGGAGACGATGAAAGCACTAACAAACACTGTAACTTTACGAACGAATAAGGAACTGAAAACACAAGGGCATATACAGTATATATAGACAAGAACTAACTAGACACAGGTGAACAACTAACAAAAATCAGCACAGGGATTGGCTGGGGAACTGACTGGGCACCCAGATTACAGGATTGCAGATTCTAACTTTTGGCCGGGGTGTGACGTCACATCCTAGTTTTTTGAATGGGTTTCAATGCTACTTCCTGCCTGAATTTCGGTCGCGGGCGGGTCTTTCCTGCTGCCTGGCCACGGTCCGAAATTCAGACAGGAAGTAGCAGGAAGTGCCCATTGAAACCCATTCAAAAAAGGAGGACGTGACGTCACACCCCGGTCCGAGACTTGGAATGTGCAATTGGTAATGTAGTTGCAGCCTAAGGGGACACAGGTGGAAAAACCCTAACATGACTAGTAGACAAGGCAGGTACAGAACTACAGGGGTAGACAGGAAGGCACAAAATACTACTACAAAATAAAGGTACACAAAGCAAGAACAACAAAAGGAACCAAGGAACATAATACTACAGAAACACAAGGAAACAGTAGGTAAAACACCAAAAATACAAATAGCCAACACAGAGTACGTAATATAAACCAGGCCTGTCACGTACCGTGACATAATTAGCTGAAATCTAAAATGACACAGATGCTTTTGTAGCATAGAGAAACAACGCAGGGTAGGAGTGCAGGCTAGTCTGTGTGACAGTGATTGAACGGTGGGTTGTATGTGTTGTATTCATAGTCTGTGCCAAGTGGGTGTGTAATAAATGAGTAGTTGAATATACACGTTTCCATGTCCCTGGAAAAACTACTAAAGATATTTGCTTAACTGGGCAGCTCTACAGCAGGCAATACAGTGGAAGGAGAAGCAGGGAAGGGAACGGTTCGAGGAGTTAAAGTGGAGAGGACATCATGTGAAGGACTTGATATTGGGAAGACAGTGACTGTCTGAAGAAGAGACTTCACTTCACCAAACACCCAACTGAGAGATCTGAGACACTCTGCTGGCATTCAAAAGGTGAGTTCACTTTAACCTTTAACTGTTCATTGTATAATGGAATCCATACACCTAGTCCATATCCATCCATAGCATTGAGAAGGAATGTTTAATGTTTAGTTTTGTCATCGTTATATTTAGGCAAACAAGTTCAAATCAAATCATTGTCTTCTGAACCAGCTGCAGGACACGCACAGAGCCTAAGATGAACGACACCCTGGAAAATGGCACTGAGTCCTCCATGTCCAGCATTGGCGTGCCGTTAGCCATCACCGATCTGGCTATCTACCTCATCCTTGTTTTCCCCAGCAACATCTACGTTCTGTGGCTGATACTGAGTGGAGCTGTTGGAACGATAGCCTCAGAGTTCTTCTATCTCAACCTGACTGGATCTGTGATCATCTCTATCCTGGACCCTGTCTTCTACCTTCCATCGCTCCTCTTATACAACTCTACTTTGGAAAAGGTTGCACAGTTTATCTTTGTTGTGTTTCTCTGGTTCTCTGTCCCATCGTTCCAGTGCTGTATCTGTGTGGAGCGTTACATAGCAGTGGTTCACCCTGTGGTATTTCTCAGGTACAAAGCTCTCCGCTACAGGGTGGCCTGTTGCTGTGTTGTCTGGCTGATGGTGCTTGCACTCAGTTTGAATTGTTTTTGGTTGAGAATAGTGGTGTATTACATCTTTCTGTGCTTTTGCATTGTGTGCATCTCTGTGCTGTCTTTCTGCTGCCTCTCTGTCCTCAGAGCTCTGAAACAGCCTGGACCAGGAGAAGGACAGAGGGACAGTGGCAATGACATGAAGAGAAGGGCTTTTAGGATTATTCTCATCAGCTTGGTAGTAATGGTAGCCACTATAATGATGTATATGCCCTTTATTATGTCAGTTATTCTGAACCCTACTACTGGACTGTTCTTAGCAGACGCTTCGATAATCTTATATACATTGTCCAAGCTGTCAGGGTTTGTTCACCCTTTGCTCTACATCCACAAAGCTGGGAAACTGCCATGCTTCAATTAAGGCGCTCTGAAAGCAAAAGATCTCTACCAGACCTGTGTGTAATATTACAGCCATGACCAAGCTCTGAAACATGGGTGACTGATTATTGTGCTCCCCTCATTCTTGTTTAACTCATCCGTATTTCACTCTTTTTTTTTTCAATACAACATATTTTATTATCATGTCCAGGGGTGGTGGTGGCCCTGCATGCACGCCTTTTTGTGGCAGTTCTGGACAACTGTGGGTCCAACCAATTAGACACCGGGCACTAGAGTTCTCAACGGGCCTGAAAATGAAGGCCCGGCCCTAACTGGGCCCTAACTCATCAGGCCCAAAGCCCGGCCCGGCCCGACTAATTAGCATCATTTTTAGGCCCGGCGCGGCCCTAAAATGTCGGGTCAGAGAATTTTAGAGGTCTAGACAGAGTAAAAATGAACACAAAACAAAATATACAAAATAAACAAAATAAAACAAAATAAAATAACTCAATAAATATATTTTTTTCATGGCAAGCCCTAAGCCTGACCCGGCCCTACTGATTAGCATAAATTTTAGGCCCGAGCCCGACCCTAAAATGTCGGGTCGGGTCGGGCTGGGCCTGTTCGGGTCGGGTTCGGGCAGAGTTTGAGAACTGATCAATGTATATAGGCCTAGATGTACAAACAGACTTGGTGCATTTATAGTTATAGGTTGTTAGATTGTTATTATTCCACTATCTGTGGTGATGTGTATAGTAATGCAGTACAACCTGACTCTGCCAGATTGTGGTAGTATTGAGTGAACAAGTTCTGTCCCAAGGTGGCAGAGTCAAGTTAAATGAATGAATCTTGGTAGAGACAATATTATTGTTCATCATGCATTGTTCTGTTTTCACTTGTGGAAGTGTTTTTCTTGAGCAAAATACCGTTCTCATTCATGTAAAAATAAGTTGAAACGATTACTTGTCGACTGTTATAGCAGGTGATTTATCACCACTTTATGGGAAATAACAGTATAGCTAGTGAATATTCAACCCCCGGATAATCTGTGATGTATTTTAATCAGGAGTGTGATCATATTAACTACTGTATAGTTAAGAACTCTATTTAAGAACTAAAAGGTTTTTCTGGCTTATTTGACCTGTTAGTGTTCAATGATTGTATAGATTTTATGGAAAATGTGCTATAGAACCAGTAGAAATAAATCTAATAGTACAATACACATATTGTTTTGTAATGTCTGTCTGACATTTCTTGTAAATACACTTAGGGCTCCATTTTCGTTACACGCTAAACCCCTTATTCCCAACTTCTTTTGCCTTTTTTTGTTTTTACTATTTTTGAAACATTTTGGAATACTTCAACGTTCCAATCTACTGACACATTGTGAGCTTGTAGACTGTTCATTTTAAGTATTGAAAATGTTTTTTTTAATAGTTTAAAAAGGCAAAGAAGTTAAGGCATAAGGGGTTTAACAGTGACGAAAATCTAAGCCTTAAAGACCCATTCTATTAGGTAACATTTTCATCTACAGCTAAAGCTATTTTGTTATTGTTATAACTGAAAGGTTTTCATGTAACAACCTGCTGTGGCTTAAGAGCGTCTGTGGGTTGCTTGAGTAAAAACAATTTAGTAATGTAATCGCATTACTTTCCTATTACAGACAGCCCGGTCTAGTGATGTTTAGGCTGAGCTCTTTCATAACGCACCCTGCCTCCGTCCCGCCGCGGTGCCAGTACCCGTCTGCAGCAACCCGTCCTGCAAAATTTTAATCAGCAACCCGGCCACAGCCCACAGCCCGCAGCTAGCAAAAAGTAGCCTATAACGACATGCAGGGATATCTCAATTTAAACACAAAGAAATGAACCAACGTGCAGTCTCCCCTGCAGCCCAAATTAGGTTATCAAGGTGGTTGGTAAAAGAACCTTCAAAGAATGTCCAAGGCATCTCTGTGCCGTAGAAAAAATATATTTTATTTTAAATCATTTGGGGAGCAGCAGGGATAAAAAAAAAGAAAGAAAAATGACCAACGCGTTTGTTTCGGCCATCATGGGCCTTTGTCAGGGTCTCCAGGAAAATTGCTTAGAAACGCCACTGCCTTAAGCCGTCCGCCTGACCCTCAGGACAACCTGTGGGACCTGCCGCCATAGGACCGGCCCACTCATCACTAGCAGGGGTGTAGTGTGAGGGGTAATATGCTATACTTGTCTGTATGTTTGAATAGTGTGTCTGTGTGTGTTGCGCAGGTGGACATGCATGTGTGCGTGCATGTGTCTTAAGAGGCGTACCCCCCACTTCTAAAAGTCCCACTACAACATCGATCACTAGCCTGATCCTTCCTCCATATGCTATTGAAGCAGTAAACATTTATATAAAAGTCCTCTTTTAAAAATAGATTTATTATAGTATTTTTACATAAGCATGGTGTGGGAGTTCTGCCACTTTAATGGTGTCAACAATGTCAACATGAAGTCATGCTGCGGTTCAATCGTGTTGATGTCAGACAGGAACACAGTTTTGCATATAAAAGCCATGTTGGTGAATGGTGGCGTTTAATGAACATCCCAGAGCACTGCGCCAGTCATTCATTTGAATATGAGAGTCCTCATTTTACTGGAGGATATGGCAGAAAAACAAGGTGAGACAATTGTGTTTGTGTAACAACAAGGTCATTCAAAGTACTTTACATACACTATAAGCATCAGGGCAGAGCAAAAAAAAAAATGTTTTTATTTTTTCGAGGGCCGTTGAATGATTAAAGATTCTAATCCGATATCTTCAAAATTCATTTATCATAATTATTCACATTTAAATTATGTCCAAAATATGCCATGTTTTCCTGAACATGATTTTCTCAAAATCTGATCTGTTTATTTATTTATTAATTAAATCAAAATAGGTGATCTACAAGCCCCCCAAAGCGTGTAGATCCCTTGTAGATTCCGGTTACAGGAAGACACACAGCTATGTGTCTACATAAAACCGCACTCTACCAATTTTTTTTTTCCAATGAGAAAATGCTCAGTGGGTAGAATCAGTGTGCACATGTGTTAACTGTGTTAAAATCTTAAATCAGATCAACCAACCAACCAAATTAATTAATTAATGCCATTAACTTGTTATTTCCTTTGCATTATAAGCCTCATAGGGGCATTTTACGTTTCCTAGACCTGTGTTTAAAAAATAAATTAACCATCCCGGCCATTACACTCTTATGGATATAATGAATCGATGCAAACGATGCAACTAGGGAACCAATACCTTTTGACAACTTGTCATTGCAGCAGGGAGATAGCAGGGAGATATGTATCTGTATCTTTCAAGTGCTGGTTAAGTAATAAATTGGCAGGTGTGGAAGGTGAGTAACGTTACGTTAGCCAGAAGTGTAGCTGCACTAGCTAGCATAACACGACAAACTTTTAAATGTAAACTGAAACGGGCTGTGAGAATTACACTCATATTATACAAGATGTCAGAGCATAGCATCGAGGAACTGGAAGTTACACACATTCCGTTCATTCAACTTGTTCCCCCCCATTAGCCATGCTGGGGTTCAGGTTAAGGCAGTGCAAATAAGGTTGGGTGTGTGTCATACACAAATCATCACCACAGCGTTGTTGCCCAAGTATCCAAAGGCCAACGTTTGCATAGTGACTGTTTCGGGTGATTAAATAATATATTTCCATGGAATGACCATCAAAAGAAATACGTATCTGTGCAGCCCTACAACAAGCACTACACTGGAAGGAGAAACAAAAAAAACAAAAAACAAAAAAACAACGTCATAGTATAGTATGTTGTTTCTCGTCGTTTTCAACGATTTTCAAAAAATGACCAAACCTGGCAAAAACGACAGGCTATAGTACACGGTCTTGCACAGCATGCCGCTTTGAAACCTGGCAAAAACGACAGGCTATAGTACATGGTCTTGCACAGCATGCAGTTTTGCATAGTTTTAAGGATTTTTGAGGATTTTCTAAAAATGTTGAAATTAAAAAAAAAAAAAAAAAAAAAAAACGACAGTATAATATATTGTTTTTCGCAAAAACGACAAGCTACAGTACACGGTCTTGCACAGCATGCCGTTTTTCATAGTTTTGGGGGTTTTTTGAGGATTTTTTGAAAATATCGAAATTTCGAAAAAACGGCATAGTATAGTAGGTCGTCATTCTCGACAATTTTCCAAAAATTACGAAACCTGGCAAAACGATGTTCTGCACAGCATGCCGTTTTTCATTGTTTTGGGGATCTTTAAGGATTTTCAAAAAATGTCGAAATTTTGAAAAAACAACATAGTACAGTAGCCTATGTCATTTTTTGTTGTTTTAGGCGATTAAAAAAAAAAAAAAAAGGAAAAAACAACAGGCTATAGTACACGGTCTTGCACAGCATACCGTTTTTCATCGTTTTGGCGATTTTTGAGGATTTAAAAAAATGTCAAAATTAAAAAAAACAAACAAACAAAAAAAAAACGACATAGTATATTATGTTGTTCTTCGTCTTTTTCGACGGTTTTCAAAAAAATGATGAAACCTGGAAAAAAAATGACAGGCTATAGTACATGGTCTGCTACAGTATGGTCTATGGTGTTTTTGAGGATTATTGAAAAATGTCGAAATTGAGAATTTTTGACATAATATAGTATCATAGTATGAAAATTCTCAATACTCAATCGCCGTCTTTGAGGATTTTCGAAAAATGACAAAATCAAGGAAAAGCGACAGGCTATAGTAAATGGACCAGACAACTTGCTATAGTATGCTGTTTTTCATCGTTTTTGAGGATTTTCGAAAGATGTCAAAATGAGAATTTTTGACACGTGATGTCGAAAATCGTCGTTTTGGAGGATTTTAGAAAAATGCTGAAATCGGAGAAAAACGCCAGTACATGTTCTCGGACAACATGCCATAGTAGACAATTTTCAACATACAAATGCCGAAATCAAAGAAAAACCACAAACTATAGTACATGGTCTTGGACAACTTGCTATAGTAAGCCATTTTTCATCATTTTTGAGGATTTTTGAAAAAAATATGCCAAAATCGAAGAAAAACGACAGGAGGATTGAGCTGTTGTGCTTGAAATGTTCTGGAAATCTGCAAACTGATACAAATCAATCAATTAATCAACATTTTCAGGCACGTCAACATGCCAAATCCATTTGGTCATCTCGGTTGTTTTAAATGTGCAATCATAAATGAACTTGGTTTTGTAGAACGCACAAAGCGTGAAAACATGATTTTGGCAGGTCTTTGCATGGTTTGGTGATTCAAAACCAGACATGCTCACATTCCTTAAGCCACTTTGTGAAACTCTCAGTAAAATTGAAAGAGATGGTGTTCATGTTCAATTTGCTGGAGGGGCAGAGCCTTTCTTATGCAAGGTCCATACAATTGCAGGGACCTGTGATTTACCAGCAAAAGCTATAGTGCTCAATTCTGTCCAATTCAATGGCCGCTTTGGATGTCTAAAGTGCGAACAGCCTGGTCAGACAGTAAAAACTGGGGACAGAGGACATATGCATGCTTTTCCTTTTCAAGAAAACGATCCAAAAGGCCCCCTGCGTACACGTCAAAAGTACATGAATGATGCCAGGATGCCCTATGACACTAAAAGTATCGTACGTGGCGTGAAAGGTCCTACTTGGCTTGGCAAACTTGACAGTTATAATGTGGTTGTTGGCACTGGCATTGATTACATGCACTCTGTATTACTTGGCGTCATGGGTCTCCTCATGTTTCTGTGGTTTTCCTCAGAATTCTCCCGACATCCTTTTAGCATGGCTAAGTCGATACATGAAATAGACAGACGCATTTGTGAAATCCAGCCACCTGCTTCAGTACGATATCCGCGCTCAATCTTCTCTCACAGAATGTACTTTAAAGCTTCTGAATACCGGTCTATGTTCTTTGGGCCAGTTGTGTTCTGGGGAACTCTTGGCAGTGTCTACTACAACCATTTCCTGCTTCTTAGTGAGTCCATTTTTATTCTTTTGATGGAGGCAATAACACCTGCACAAGTAGATCATGCTGAGAGACTTCTGTGGAACTTTTGTTCACAGATGGGTGGCCTTTATGGAGAGCGATATCTAACTGCTAATGTACATTTGCTTGTGCATTTAGCTGATAGCGTCAGGGCTCTTGGGCCTCTGTGGACACACTCTTGCTTTCATTTTGAGGACAAAAATGGGCATATACTTAAACTTGTTCATGGGACTCAGAACATTCCTATGCAAATGGTCAATGCTGTTAAGCTCATACAGGGTCTCCCAAGTATTGCTACAACCATTAACCCAGATAATGTAGCTGCTAAACTGTTGGCCAAAATTACTGGTAATGACATTTCGGGTCCACATGTCACCAAAGCAATGTTGATTGGTGAATCTACTGATCAGTCTCTTGGACCAGGTGACCTGTTAGCCTTTGAAAAATGCCTTGGTCACAGCTTGCATAATGTGGTAACAACTTTCAAAAGAGCACAGATTGGCAGAACTGTGTACAGCTCAAAGCAGTATGTGAAAGACAGAAGACAAAACAACAATACTGTGGCATTCATTGATGGCACACAGATTAAATATGGCCAGATTGACTTTTTCTGTTCTTACAAAGAGAGACATTTTGTTTTTCTTGATGAATACTCACGACAAGGCACTCATCTTCTGAAGGATAACGTAACACATGGGACATGTTTTCACATTGTGAGCTTGATTGAAATCCCACTAAAAAGGACAGTTATACCACTTGAGAATGTCTCAGCCAAGGTAATGTTCATAGATTTGTCTACCATACCTGGCATTGTGTTTGCTGCACATTTCCCAAACACACTAGAGAAGGATTAGACAGTTTTTGAGTCTGTTCATAGACCAGTACTGCTGCAGCACCAGGGTTCGTGAGCGGCGCGGAGCGGGTTAAAAACCCGCTCTTCGCTCTGGATGGCTTTTGTCACGCTCGCAATTCGCTCACGTGCCCCCCCCCCGCCCCCCCCGCTCCCGCTCGCGCCCCGCTCACCTTCATTTTAGCATTGACCGCTCCTTCGCTCCGCTCCTCCTGAACGCTCCAAACGCAAAAAATGAGAATAAAGGGGCTTACAGAAGTTTTCCTAAATTGGGTAATTAAACAGGCATTTTCCCTGGAAGGCCTTCCTCTCAGTATTTATTTGCCTATCATAATGAAAACGGACCCAGTTCAAGACAGTGTACCATCAGGCAAGGTAGTTTTATTTTATTTTATTTGACTCACCAGCGGGCAAAACAAACAAATAAAAAAAAACGAAACAATTAATAGCCTTTGATCTTGAAGACTTTGAACTTTCAAATGCAATCAACCAAAAAAAAAAAAAAGTGCTGCTGCTACATTTACAGAAATGTATAACTATAAAATAAAAAAGAGAAGCCTACAATGTATAATAATAAAACATAAATAATGGGCCATTAACGGGCGGCCCTATATAGGCCTATTGCATTTTGCAAGCTTAATAAAACATAAATAATGGGCCATTAACGGGCGGCCCTATATAGGCCTATTGCATTTTGCAAGCTTAATAAAACATAAATAATGGGCCATTAACGGGCGGCCCTATATAGGCCTATTGCATTTTGCAAGCTTAATAAAACATAAATAATGGGCCATTAACGGGCGGCCCTATATAGGCCTATTGCATTTTGCAAGCTTAATAAAACATAAATGAATAATGGGCCATTAAAGTGAACTCAAAGATACTGTAAAAGACATTGTCTTTACAGTATCTTTGAGTTCACTTTCAAAAACACTAGCTTAGCCAAGGTCTGAGGCTTTAAGCGCATGCGGTGGTTTGTACATGTCAGACCAGCAGCTGAAAACACGCGCTCTGCGCTGGCAGAGCCACTGGGAATTGTGAACACTTTGCGAGCGACTTTAGTTAGGCGTGGGAATGACTTGGATTTCGTTTTCCAATATTCAAGGACATCTTTGACTTCGTCTGGGTTCAATCGTGGGGACGAGAGGTAGCTTTCAACTTCACTTTTCACATCGCCTCTTTCGGGCTGTTTCTCGGAGAAGTATGAAGCAAACATGCGAGGCCTCTTGATTACTTCGGGCGCGTCAGGTGCGGAGGATGATGCTGCTGCGCCTTCGGGCGGACTGGCTGCTCGTCCAGCAGTATCTGCTGCGCTCATTTCCTCTGCTTCTTTGATGAGGAGGTCACGTATTTCTCCAAGTTTGTTGCACACCAGTTCATCACGGATTATCCACTCTGTTTTGAAACGAGGATCTAACACTGACGCGAAGAGGAGGTGTTTATCATCATAGTACATTCTGAAGCGAGTGGACACATTGCTGGCCAGTGTTTCCGCGAAAGAAGCTATGCCTAATGGAAGGGCCGCGTTGTTGTTGACAAGCAGGGATTTAATCTCGCCTACGGCAGGGAGAATCATCCCCAGATTTCCAAGCTCCCGTTGCATGTTGTCTGTGAGATCAGCCAGCGGGGACAACACTTCCACGAGGTGAGTGAGCCGACGCACGTCGTTCAGAGTGAGGTGTGCTGCAGGCGTTTTAAGTGTATTTTGCCACAATGGATCTTTTTTAAACAGTTTAATGACAGACTCCACCATGCGCAACTGGCTACTCCATCGCGTTGGACAAGCAGTGGTGGGTCGTACACCCAGACGGTCGGTTTCCTCCGTGTTTAGACAACTCTTACGGACACTTTTCACAAGCTTTCCGACTTTAACGAGCAGGCGATTGATATCGTCATGCTCATTAATTGCGTCTTTGAGAGCTAACTGAAGCAGATGAATTGGGCATCGCAGGTGTAAACTTGACACTGTGAAGTACTGGTTCACCATAGCCTCTACATTATTAGTAACCGCGTCCACTTGGTTTTGCAAGAGCACAGGATCCTCCTCTGTAATGTCCTCCTCCTCCTCCTCCTCTACCACCACTTCATCACCACCACCACCATCATCTGTCTCCTCTTCGTCAGCTTCAGGCAGGATGTTAAATGCTTTGATCATGTTGCTGGCACTGTCGGTCACAACACGAATCACGCGTTTCTGAATGTTCCAATTTTTAAGCACACTTTCGTACTTTTGATAAATGCGCTCTGCAGTGTGAGAGCCTGTTATGTGCTCGCAGCTTAGCAGAACCGTGTGGCCCTTGAACGCGCCATCAATGAAACTTGCCACAATGGCAAGGAAACTGTGGCCTCTTCTGTTTGTCCAAATGTCAGATGCGAGAACGAACCCTTCACCCAGTGCCAGTAAATCTCGTAGCTTGGCTTCCATCTCTAGCATGGCGTTTGGCATAAGTGTGTCTCGGACAGTGCTGTAGCAGGGCGGAGTGTAACCTGGTTGGGCCGTGGCGGCAAAGTGCCGCGTCCCTTCACGTTCTCCTTTACTTAGGGGATCATAGTCCATGTATATCATCTTGAAAAATGCTTCATCCAGCTCCCTCTTTCTTTCACGTGGCACTGTTGGTCCCTTTCTTGTAGTAAAGAAATTGTTCAGTTGCGCAGACTGTTTCTCTTTTTGTTGCTGCTGCACCTCCGCATCTATAAAACACATAATGGCGTGCTATATTAGGTCTCGTGTCTCGTAGGCAACATTAATCTGCAGTTTCTGCACAGTAAATTGGGCTAGGCTATACTTGTTTCAAATGGCTAATGATGACAACAAACCTTTAGCTTTCTTCTCAGTGTGTTCACGAAGTATGTGCTCATGCTTCCTTCCAATGTGTCTCTTCAGATTCCAATACGAATCTTTGCCGACGGTAATACACTCGCCACACTCTGTCACTTTACCCTCTTTATCTGTTGTTTTAACTGTACATTGGAACGATTTCTCTGATAGTTTTTTGAATTGCGTAGCAAACTCCATGTTTTCCACTTAGCAGTGCAATGGGTAGGCTACTGGCTGTGTTGTTTGTTGTATGCAAAGCACAAGTGCATTGTGGACCGGTGTAATTTGGCGCGCAGTGCCGTGTGCATGTGCGCTTGGAGCGGCTCGGAGCGGACCATAATCCCGCTCGAGAGCGCGCTCCGACCCATTTTAAAACACGCTCCGCGCTCACTTAAAAATCCTCCCACTCCGCTCTCCGCTCCGCTCGCGCTCCGCTCCGCTCACGAACTCTGTTCAGCACTAGGGGAAATTAATGGGTATTCAGTCATGCTTCACTAGACTGTGTGAGTCTGGCCTCGGAGCACAAACTTTAAATGTAATATACATGTACCTGCTGTTAAAGGTAATTCTATTTTGCTCATTATGAAAGTGCTACAGATTGCTGTGCTGTGATTGGCTAAAACGCTGCATGACACCACACAACCCCCTCGCCCTCACATGTGAACCCTGCCTTTTCCAGAGCCCAACAACTGTTTTGTTTTCATGATTTGTTGACAACAACAAAGTTCTAGACTGTCTGGACAAAGTGTCTGTCTTTATGGAAACCACTGCAGCATCAAAATGGAGGCAATGTAAAAAAAAAAGCTATATATCGAGTTTGATTTTTGGATAAAAAGTCGCTGTTACCTTTACAATTGTGATCCACTGTTTTTACTGTATGTTTATCTGCAGAGCTATTACATCCTCCAAACTAGAATCCTCGTATTTCACTGTCCTGCCCTGGGAGAGTTTTTAATTACTAGTTATAGCCTAGAATCCT
Source organism: Benthosema pterotum (assembly GCA_039105355.1). Lineage (NCBI taxonomy): Eukaryota > Metazoa > Chordata > Actinopteri > Myctophiformes > Myctophidae > Benthosema > Benthosema pterotum. Next base: position 54,268,074 of record CM076969.1, on the reverse strand, counting down.
CTGAAGATGTCTAATGGCAATTAGAAGCTGTCCCAGAGCTAGGAAATCAGTGTATCTGGCCTAGAACCCTCTGAGATGTGGATTGGTATTTCTTAGCTATAGGACCTTGAGTCTGGAGAATTCTAAGGAAAACCACAGAAACATGACAGCTGCCACAGAGCTAGGAAATGAGAACATAGAGTAATGTGTATTTGGAGATTGTCCACTCTAGAGTTCTTTTTTTTTTCTTCTTTATTCATGCTGACTGGCATTTCATTGACACACTTCGGCTCAGAATAAGATTGACCATAGACCATTTATTGCAAAGCTTTTGCATGTTTGTATGGCGGCATGGCTCTTGCTCATGTGATATCAGACGATCTATGAACTGAGTCATAGGTCTGATATCACATTTGATATCTCCGATTATCTGTGCATCAAGACACAGCTTGAGATATCAACAACCCCCCTGAGCAGAGCCAAGGTACAGTAAAATACAAGACATTAACACATGAGCATTGTATCCAGTGCAGACTGACATGAGACATTACAACATTTATCCAAAATGCATGAACATGGATACAGAAAATACCATAGTCCACAGTAAACATGGATACCATAACAGAATTAGATACACAATAGTTACAACCCTTAAATCATGATTAATCAGAGACTCATGTACTCTGAACTGGTGCCACAGGGAGGAGGCCGGGGAGGGGGAGGAAATTTGAACACATCTGATCAACAGGACAGAGTCAGCTTAGCAGGGAGAGAGAGAGAGAGGGGAGAGAGAGACTGCTTATATAGAGCACATGATTGAATGTGGGTGTGACTGACTAGCTGACAGCCAATGACAGTGAGGGGAGTTGACATGGGGACAGCCAATGAGAGTGAGGGGAGTTGACATGAGAGACTGCAGATTTAAAGGAACAGAATGAATTACTGATTGAAAATAAGGGGAATTAAATAAACCTTCTGCCCTCCGTGCCTCAATGAACTGACGCTTCGCTGGATAAGTGAAAGGCTATAACGATATGAAAGCTGTCCCAGAGCTAGGAAATCAGTGTGTCTGGCCTAGAACCCTCTGAAGATGTGTTGCAGTGTGCATCTTCTGAGATGTGGATTGGTATTTCTTAGAATTCTCCAGACTCAAGGTCCTATAGCTAAGGAAAACCACAGAAACACGACAGCTGCCACAGAGCTAGGAAATGAGAACAAAGAGTAATGTGTATTTGGAGATTGTCCACTCTAGAGTTCTTTTTTTCTTCTTTAATCTGCTTCTGGCATAAGTGAAAGGCTAACGATATGAGAGGCTCTGGCAATGACGGGAAAGGCTTAAAATTACTAGCTTGTTTATATTCACTATCTGAGTGAGTGGTATGGTCTTGAGAGTAATAACGCACTGTCCAGCCTGTGGTGATTGTCACACTGTCCAGCTAGCTTGTGATGAGTGTAAGAGAATTAACTTAAACTGTGCTATAACTAGAACCGCACTGTGCTTCAACTAGAACCTCAATGTACTCAATGTAATATTAAGTTGATTATTTATGTGTATCATTTTTTTTCACCAGTTTACACCAGAGTCAAAAGAGCTGTGTGTGGAGCCTTTATGGTTCTCTGTATGTACAGCATTTATTCTCAGTTTGGTCTAGGGAATTAGTGGTTTGCCCATTTTCAGATGCACATGCATTGCCTTGTACTATGGGCTGCTTTCAATGACCTGTATATCTCCAAATCGAATGCTGCTTTTCTGACAGACCTTTTTTTTTTTTTTTTTTTTTCCAATGGCCAACCTTCATAGCGTTCCTTGGTCCCATGTGTACACTCTCAAACTTTGATTTTACATTATAAATTGAGATGCCAATGCCATTAAATGGTCTGTAAATTGGGTGTTGCATGTTCCTGTAATATATCTCCAAATGGGGGGGCATGTTCTTATGTGTGCATTTGGCGTCTGATGTGGAGAAAAAAAAAAGAAAAAAAAAAAAACTTGAGCATCACTGATTTACAGCACACTGTATTTGTTGTATTTAATTTGGAATTCATGTGTATATAACTATGCAATGTGACGTAGCCCTGTTTGCAGAATGCTTTACCGCCTCCAATGGTTATTTCAACTGTTTTATATTGTGATTTCTTTAGAAATGTTATGTTTTTTTTTTCATGCCAATAAACCTCCATTTTAATTTCCTTCACATGAGTATTTGAATTTCATTCCATTTAATCTGTATCTTGTACTTTTTAAATGTGACTTTTATACAGAGACAGTCATGGTGGAAAGACAACTGTTAAGGAGAGAGAAACGGTATAATGTCGAGCCAACAGAAGTGAAACTTTCAACTCGCTGGAATGCAAGCCATAATCTGGTGGGTCAAACTGAACAACCAATATCAATGTAAAGCTATGTCATTCCCTAAAATACTCAAGTTATTTAATGCAATTAAACTGCATCATGTTAGTTAAACTTATGGCATGTTCTATGAATAATTACAAATTAAGGCATAGACACGCATTTCTCTTGTATTATAGCTAATAAGATCTGATATCTATAGATTACTGGCCAATCTGAGTCTTAAATGAGATTATGTTGAGATCTCTTTTATAGATCAACAGAGGGCCATTGTGAGTCAAAGCTGAGATGTCATCTAAAGGTTTAGATGAGATTTAAATGAGATAATATTGAGATCTCTTTTACAGATCAATAGAGGCCATTGTGAGACAAAGCTGAGGTATAACCAAAAGCCTTAAACGAGATTTAAATGAGATAATATTGAGATCTCTTTTATAGATCAATAGAGGCCATTGTGAGACAAAGCTGAGGTATAACCAAAAGCCTTAAACGAGATTTAAATGAGATAATATTGAGATCTCTTTTATAGATCAACAGAGGGCCATTGTGAGACAAAGCTGAGATGTCATCTAAAGGTTTAGATGAGATTTAAATTAGCTCATTTTGAGAGCTCTCTCTAAGCTGTGTTTGAGACAAAACAAGTATGCTGAATTGAGACCCATTCGAGCCATTATTGAGATCTCCTGTATAGATCATTGGAGGCTCCATCTGAGACATGTGTCTCAGCAGAAAATGCTGAGAAACAGGAGCCATAGCTGAGGCCTCGCTTTTGTATCAGATTGATCTCATTTATGGCTTGAGACACCAAAGAGCAATAGACGAGCCCTCAATGTTGTCTTCAGCTTTCCTCTGGGTGCTTCATAAAATAAAATTTGATTTGATTTGAAATGGTGAGAAAACGACTACCCCTTAGTATATCTTATTATAACCCATGATTAATTGTTCCCTTCTAAATACTTTTGTTATTTGTATCATATGATGATTTGAATTACTGTTGTTATTTCTCATGTCATGCTTTTGAATTGAATACCCAGGACTTGAATAGAAAAGAGACCACAAGGCCTTTTTGTTTGTGATCACATTTTTTGTTTGTTTGACTTCTCCCTCCCATCGTTTCTGTCTATGCTGATTTCTGCCAATAAAGTATTCAATCAACTTAAGAACACTTGTTCTTGTCGGCTGGGTTGACTGTGTCTCAGGAGGTAAAGCAGGTCGTCCAATGATCTGTGTGTTGCCGGTTCAAATCCCTGCTCTTCTGTACAAGTGTCCTTGTACAAGACACTGAACCCCGGATTGCTCTTGATGTGTGCTGGATGGTACCTTGCATGGTTTCTTCTGCCATCGGTGTATGAATGGGTGAGTGTAATTGCACTATGTAAAGTGCCTTGCATAAATCGGTGAATGCTAGTGGTTTTCTGCATCATGGAGTATACCACACCGTGTCACACAGAGAAGTCATTTTACTGGAGGATGGCAAAAAAGCAAATTGCGGCAGGTCTATTTGAATAGCAGCACATTTCAATGACAAGGCGATCCAAAGTGCTTTACACGAAACACAACACATCAGTCATGTGTCAGGAGGGCACAGCGTTGTCACTGCACTCTGATTGCACATAGAACCTGCATGGCACAAATGCTGTTTTGGGGTCCTTGCATGACAAAATAATCACACAACACACTCATGCACACACACACACACACACACATGCACTCACTCACTCAGTCACCCCCCCCCCCCCCCACACACACACACACACACACACAGGTATTACAGTGTTCATAGGTCTGTGGTTCGAATGCTGGCTCCTCCTCCTGTCTACATGTTGAAGCGTCCATGGGCAACAAGACACTGAACCCCAAAATGCTCCCGATGTACTGTTTGGTACCTTGCATGGTTTGTGTGTGTGTGTGTGTGTGTGTGTGTGTGTGTGTGTGTGTGTGTGTGTGTGTGTGTGTGTGTGTGTGTGTGTGTGTGTGTGTGTGGCCATGACTCTTGGACCATTGTTCTGCTCATTACAATATAAAAAAAATAGATTTGAACCCTGCACAGTGCTCAAAACAGCAGAGGTACAATCTCATGGTGTGGCCCGAAGTGGTGCGCCGTGAGCTTGTAGAACTGCTATTTTGAAAACCAATGCTCTAATGCACATTGCTTTAATTTGTCACAGTTCAAGGCAGGCTAGTGTTGGACCTAAGTGCAGACAAAAGGCATATGCATGGTGAGTCAGGCACAGGGCAGGTCAAATGCAAGGAGGTTTTTATTAAGCCAAAGCTATAAGGAGACGATGAAAGCACTAACAAACACTGTCACTTTACGAACGAATAAGGAACTGAAAACACAAGGGCGTATATATAGGCAAGGACTAACTAGACACAGGTGAACAACTAACAAAAATCAGCACAGGGATTGGCTGGGGAACTGACTGGGCACCCAGATTACAGGATTGCAGATTCTAACTTTCGGCCGGGGTGTGACGTCACGTCCTAGTTTTTTGAATGGGTTTCAATGCTACTTCCTGCCTGAATTTCGGCCGCGGGCGGGTCTTTCCTGCTGCCTGGCCACGGTCCGAAATTCAGACAGGAAGTAGCAGGAAGTGCCCATTGAAACCCATTCAAAAAAGGAGGACGTGACGTCACACCCCGGTCCGAGACTTGGAATGTGCAATTGGTAATGTAGTTGCAGCCTAAGGGGACACAGGTGGAAAAACCCTGGCAATCACATGACTAGTAGACAAGGCAGGTACAGAACTACAGGGGTAGACAGGAAGGCACAAAATACTACTACAAAATAAAGGTACACAAAGCAAGAACAACAAAAGGAACCAAGGAACATAATACTACAGAAACACAAGGAAACAGTAGGTAAAACACCAAAAATACAAATAGCCAACACAGGGTACGTAATATAACCCAGGCCTGTCACGTACCGTGACATAATTAGCTGAAATCTAAAATGACACAGATGCTTTTGTAGCATAGAGAAACAACACAGGGTAGGAGTGCAGGTTAGTCTGTGTGACAGTGATTGAACGGTGGGTTGTATGTGTTGTATTCATAGTCTGTGCCAAGTGGGTGTGTAATAAATGAGTAGTTGAATATACACGTTTCCATGTCCCTGGAAAAACTACTAAAGATATTTGCTTAACTGGGCAGCTCTACAGCAGGCAATACAGTGGAAGGAGAAGCAGGGAAGGGAACGGTTCGAGGAGGTAAAGTGGAGAGGACATCATGCAAAGGACTTGATATTGGGAAGACAGTGACTGTCTGAAGAAGAGACTTCACTTCACCACAACACCCAACTGAGAGATCTGACACACTCTGCTGGCATTCAAAAGGTGAGTTCACTTTAACCTTTAACTGTTCATTGTATAATGGAATCTATACACCTAGTCCATATCCATCCATAGCATTGAGAAGGAATGTTTAATGTTTAGTTTTGTCATCGTTATATTTAGGCAAACAAGTTCAAATCAAATCATTGTCTTCTGAACCAGCTGCAGGACACGCACAGAGCCTAAGATGAACGACACCCTGGAAAATGGCACTGAGTCCTCCATGTCCAGCATTGGCGTGCCGTTAGCCATCACCGATCTGGCTATCGACCTCATCCTTGTTCTCCCCAGCAACATCTACGTTCTGTGGCTGATACTGAGTGGAGCTGTTGGAACAATAGCCTCTGAGTTCTTCTATCTCAACCTGACTGCATCTGTGATCATCTCTATCCTGGACCCTGTCTTCTACCTTCCATCGCTCCTCTTATACAACTCTACTTTGGAAAAGGTTGCACAGTTCATCTTTGTTGTGTTTCTCTGGTTCTCTGTCCCATCGTTCCAGTGCTGTATCTGTGTGGAGCGTTACATAGCGGTGGTTCACCCTGTGGTATTTCTCAGGTACAAAGCTCTCCGCTACAGGGTGGCCTGTTGCTGTGTTGTCTGGCTGATGGCGCTTGCACTCAGTTTGAATTGTTTTTGGTTGAGAATAGTGGTGTATTACATCTTTCTGTGCTTTTGCATTGTGTGCATTTCTGTGCTGTCTTTCTGCTGCCTCTCTGTCCTCAGAGCTCTGAAACAGCCTGGACCAGGAGAAGGACAGAGGGACAGTGGCAATGACATGAAGAGAAGGGCTTTTAGGATTATTCTCATCAGCTTGGTAGTAATGGTAGCCACTATAATGATGTATATGCCCTTTATTATGTCAGTTATTCTGAACCCTACTACTGGACTGTTCTTAGCAGACGCTTCGATAATCTTATATACATTGTCCAAGCTGTCAGGGTTTATTCACCCTTTGCTCTACATCCACAAAGCTGGGAAACTGCCATGCTTCAATTAAGGGGCTCTGAAAGCAAAAGATCTCTACCAGACCTGTGTGTAATATTACAGCCATGACCAAGCTCTGAAACATGGGTGACTGATTATTGTGCTCCCCTCATTCTTGTTTAACTCATCCGTATTTCACTCTTTTTTTTTTTCAATACAACATATTTTATTATCATGTCCAGGGGTGGTGGTGGCCCTGCATGCACGCCTTTTTGTGGCAGTTCTGGACAACTGTGGGTCCAACCAATTAGACACCGGGCACTAGAGTTCTCAACGGGCCTGAAAATGAAGGCCCGGCCCTAACTGGGCCCTAACTCATCAGGCCCAAAGCCCGGCCCGGCCCGACTAATTACCATAATTTTTAGGCCCGGCGCGGCCCTAAAATGTCGGGTCAGAGAATTTTAGGGGTCTAGACAGAGTAAAAGTGAACACAAAACAAAATATACAAAATAAACAAAATAAACAAAATAAAACAAAATAAAATAACTCAATAAATAAAATAACTCAATATATTTTTTTCATGGCAAGCCCTAAGCCTGACCCGGCCCTACTGATTAGCATAAATTTTAGGCCCGAGCCCGACCCTAAAATGTCGGGTCGGGTCGGGCTGGGCCTGTTCGGGTCGGGTTCGGGCAGAGTTTGAGAACTGATCAATGTATATAGGCCTAGATGTACAAACAGACTTGGTGCATTTATAGTTATAGGTTGTTAGATTGTTATTATTCCACTATCTGTGGTGATGTGTATAGTAATGCAGTACAACCTGACTCTGCCAGATTGTGGTAGTATTGAGTGAACAAGTTCTGTCCCAAGGTGGCAGAGTCAAGTTAAATGAATGAATCTTGGTAGAGACAATATTATTGTTCATCATGCATTGTTCTGTTTTCACTTGTGGAAGTGTTTTTCTTGAGCAAAATACCGTTCTCATTCATGTAAAAATAAGTTGAAATGATTACTTGTCGACTGTTATAGCAGGTCATTTATCACCACTTTATGGGAAATAACAGTATAGTTAGTGAATATTCAACCCTCGGATAATCTGTGATGTATTTTAATCAGGAGTGTGATCATATTAATTACTGTATAGTTAAGAACTCTATTTAAGAACTAAAAGGTTTTTCTGGCTTATTTGACCTGTTAGTGTTCAATGATTGTATAGATTTTATGGAACATGTGCTAAAGAACCAGTAGAAATAAAACTAGTAGTACAATACAAATATTGTGTTGTAATGTCTGTCTGACATTTCTTGTAAATGCACTTAGGGCTCCATTTTCGTTACACGCAAAACCCCTTATTCCCATCTTCTTTTGTGTGAGAAGGAAGGAAGGAGAAGCAGGGAAGGGAATGGTTAGAGGAGGCAAAGTGTAGTCAGGACATCATGTGAAGGATTTGCAATCGGTTAAGACAGTGACTGTCTGAAGAAGAGACTTCACTTCACCACAACACCCGGTTAAAAAAAAACAAAAAAACAACAACAACAACGTCAAAATTTCGAAAAAACGGCATAGTATAGTAGGTCGTCATTGTCGACAATTTTCCAAAAATTACGAAACCTGGCAAAACGATGTTTTGCACAGCATGCCGTTTTTCATTGTTTTGGGGATCTTTAAGGATTTTCAAAAAATGTCGAAATTTTGAAAAAACAACATAGTACAGTAGCCTGTCATTTTTTGTTGTTTTAGGCGATTAAAAAAAAAATGGCAAAAAACAACAGGCTATAGTACACGGTCTTGCACAGCATACCGTTTTGGCGATTTTTGAGGATTTAAAAAAATGACAAATTTAAAAAACAAACAAAAACGACATAGTATATTATGTTGTTCTTCGTCTTTTTCGACGGTTTTCAAAAAAATGACGAAACCTGGAAAAAAACGACAGGCTATAGTACATGGTCTGCTACAGTATGGTCTATGGTGTTTTTTGAGGATTATTGAAAAATGTCAAAATTGAGAATTTTTGACATAATATAGTATCATAGTATGAAAATTCTCAATACTCAATCGCCGTCTTTGAGGATTTTCGAAAAATGACAAAATCAAGGAAAAGCGACAGGCTATAGTAAATGGACCAGACAACTTGCTATAGTATGCTGTTTTTCATCGTTTTTAAGGAATTTCGAAAGATGTCAAAATGAGAATTGTTGACACGTGATAGTATGTCGAAAATCGTCGTTTTTGAGGATTTTAGAAAAATGCTGAAATCGAAGAAAAACGCCAGTACATGTTCTCGGACAACATGCCATAGTAGACAATTTTCAACATACAAATGCTGAAATCGAAGAAAAACGACAAACTATAGTACATGGTCTTGGACAACTTGCTATAGTAAGCCATTTTTCATCATTTTTGAGGATTTTTGAAAAAAATATGCCAAAATCGAAGAAAAACGACAGGAGGATTGAGTTGTTGTGCTTGAAATGTTCCGGAAATCTGCAAACTGATACAAATCAATCAATTAATCAACATTTTCGGGCACGTCAACATGCCAAAGCCATTTGGTCATCTCGGTTGTTTTAAATGTCCTTCATGAAATAAAATTTGATTTGATTTGAAATGGTGAGAAAACGACTACCCCTTAGTATATCTTATTATAACCCATGATTAATTGTTCCCTTCTAAATACTTTTGTTATTTGTATCATATGATGATTTGAATTACTGTTGTTATTTCTCATGTCATGCTTTTGAATTGAATACACAGGATTTGAATAGAAAAGAGACCACAAGGCCTTTTTGTTTGTGGTCACATTTTTTGTTTCTCCCTCCCATCGTTTCTGTCTATGCTGATTTCTGCCAATAAAGTATTCAATCAACTTAAGAACAGTCTTGTTCTTGTCGGCTGGGTTGACTGTGTCTCAGGAGGTAAAGCAGGTCGTCCAATGATCTGTGTGTTGCCGGTTCAAATCCCTGCTCTTCTGTACAAGTGTCCTTGTACAGTAGAAGACACTGAACCCCGGATTGCTCTTGATGTGTGCTGGATGGTACCTTGCATGGTTTCTTCTGCCATCGGTGTATGAATGGGTGAGTGTAATTGCACTATGTAAAGTGCCTTGCATAAATCGGTGAATGCTAGTGGTTTTCTGCATCATGGAGTATACCACTCCGTGTCACACAGAGAAGTCATTTTACTGGAGGATGGCAAAAAAGCAAATTGCGGCAGGTTTATTTGAATAGACATTTCAATGACAAGGCGATCCAAAGTGCTTTACACGAAACACAACACATCAGTCATGTGTCAGGAGGGCACAGCGTTGTCACTGCACTCTGATTGCACATAGAACCTGCATGGCACGAACGCTGTTTTGGGGTCCTTGCATGACAAAATAATCACACAACACACTCATGCACACACACATGCACTCACTCAGTCAGTCACACACACACACACACACACACACACACACACACACACACACACACACACACACACACACACACACACACACACACACACACACACACACACACACACACACACACACAGACACTCAGGTAGTACAGTGTTCATAGGTCTGTGGTTCGAATGCTGGCTCCTCCTGTCTACATGTTGAAGCGTCCCTGGGCAACAAGACACTGAACCCCAAAATGCTCCCGATGTACTGTTTGGTACCTTGCATGGTTTGTGTGTGTGTGTGTGTGTGTGTGTGTGTGTGTGTGTGTGTGTGTGTGTGTGTGTGTGTGTGTGTGTGTGTGTGTGTGTGTGTGTGTGTGTGTGTGGCCATGACTCTTGGACCATTGTTCTGATCATTACAATATGAAAAAAAAAAAATAGATTTGAACCCTGCACAGTGCTCAAAACAGCAGAGGTACAATCTCATGGTGTGGCCCGAAGTGGTGCGCCGTGAGCTTGTAGAACTGCTATTTTGAAAACCAATGCTCTAATGCACATTGCTTTAATTTGTCACAGTTCAAGGCAGGCTAGTGTTGGACCCAAGTGCAGACAAACGGCAGATGGTGAGGCAGGCACAGGGCAGGTCAAATGCAAGGAGGTTTTTATTAAACCAAAGCTATAAGGACACAATGAAAGCACTAACAAACACTGTAACTTTTACGAATGAATAAGGAACTGAAAACACAAGGGCGTATATATAGGCAAGGACTAACTAGACACAGGTGAACAACTAACAAAAATCAGCACAGGGATTGGCTGGGGAACTGACTGGGCACCCAGATTACAGGATTGCAGATTCTAACTTTCGGCCGGGGTGTGACGTCACGTCCTAGTTTTTTGAATGGGTTTCAATGCTACTTCCTGCCTGAATTTCGGCCGCGGGCGGGTCTTTCCTGCTGCCTGGCCACGGTCCGAAATTCAGACAGGAAGTAGCAGGAAGTGCCCATTGAAACCCATTCAAAAAAGGAGGACGTGACGTCACACCCCGGTCCGAGACTTGGAATGTGCAATTGGTAATGTAGTTGCAGCCTAAGGGGACACAGGTGGAAAAACCCTGGCAATAACATGACTAGTAGACAAGGCAGGTACAGAACTACAGGGGTAGACAGGAAGGCACAAAATACTACTACAAAATAAAGGTACACAAAGCAAGAACAACAAAAGGAGCCAAGGAACATAATACTACAAAAACACAAGGAAACAGTAGGTAAAACACCAAAAATACAAATAGCCAACACAGATTAATTAGCTGAAATCTAAAATGACACAGATGCTTTTGTAGCATAGAGAAACAACACAGGGTAGGAGTGCAGGTTAGTCTGTGTGACAGTGATTGAACGGTGGGTTGTATGTGTTGTATTCATAGTCTGTGCCAAGTGGGTGTGTAATAAATGAGTAGTTGAATATACACGTTTCCATGTCCCTGGAAAAACTACTAAAGATATTTGCTTAACTGGGCAGCTCTACAGCAGGCAATACAGTGGAAGGAGAAGCAGGGAAGGGAACGGTTCGAGGAGTTAAAGTGGAGAGGACATCATGTGAAGGACTTGATATTGGGAAGACAGTGACTGTCTGAAGAAGAGACTTCACTTCACCAAACACCCAACTGAGAGATCTGAGACACTCTGCTGGCATTCAAAAGGTGAGTTCACTTTAACCTTTAACTGTTCATTGTATAATGGAATCCATACACCTAGTCCATATCCATCCATAGCATTGAGAAGGAATGTTTAATGTTTAGTTTTGTCATCGTTATATTTAGGCAAACAAGTTCAAATCAAATCTTTCTCTTCTGAACCAGCTGCAGGACACGCACAGAGCCTAAGATGAACGACACCCTGGAAAATGGCACTGAGTCCTCCATGTCCAGCATTGGCGTGCCGTTAGCCATCACCGATCTGGCTATCGACCTCATCCTTGTTTTCCCCAGCAACATCTACGTTCTGTGGCTGATACTGAGTGGAGCTGTTGGAACGATAGCCTCAGAGTTCTTCTATCTCAACCTGACTGGATCTGTGATCATCTCTATCCTGGACCCTGTCTTCTACCTTCCATCGCTCCTCTTATACAACTCTACTTTGGAAAAGGTTGCACAGTTTATCTTTGTTGTGTTTCTCTGGTTCTCTGTCCCATCGTTCCAGTGCTGTATCTGTGTGGAGCGTTACATAGCAGTGGTTCACCCTGTGGTATTTCTCAGGTACAAAGCTCTCCGCTACAGGGTGGCCTGTTGCTGTGTTGTCTGGCTGATGGTGCTTGCACTCAGTTTGAATTGTTTTTGGTTGAGAATAGTGGTGTATTACATCTTTCTGTGCTTTTGCATTGTGTGCATCTCTGTGCTGTCTTTCTGCTGCCTCTCTGTCCTCAGAGCTCTGAAACAGCCTGGACCAGGAGAAGGACAGAGGGACAGTGGCAATGACATGAAGAGAAGGGCTTTTAGGATTATTCTCATCAGCTTGGTAGTAATGGTAGCCACTATAATGATGTATATGCCCTTTATTATGTCAGTTATTCTGATGCCGACTACTGGACTGTCCTTCCCAGACGCTTCGATAATCTCATATACATTGTCCAAGCTGTCAGGGTTTGTTCACCCTTTGCTCTACATCCACAAAGCTGGGAAACTGCCATGCTTCAATTAAGGCGCTCTGAAAGCAAAAGATCTCTACCAGACCTGTGTGTAATATTACAGCCATGACCAAGCTCTGAAACATGGGTGACTGATTATTGTGCTCCCCTCATTCTTGTTTAACTCATCCGTATTTCACTCTTTTTTTTTTCAATACAACATATTTTATTATCATGTCCAGGGGTGGTGGTGGCCCTGCATGCACGCCTTTTTGTGGCAGTTCTGGACAACTGTGGGTCCAACCAATTAGACACCGGGCACAAGAGTTCTCATTGGGCCTGAAAATGAAGGCATGGCCCTAACTGGGCCCTAACTGATCAGGCCCAAAGCCCGGCCCGGCGCGACTATTTAGCATAGTTTTAGGCACGACGCGGCCCTAAAATGTCGGGTCAGGTCGGGCCTGGTCGGGTTTGGGGAGAATTTTAGAGGTCTAGACAGAGTAAAAGTGAACACAAAATAAAATAAACAAAATAAACAAAATAAAATAATTCAATAAATATATATTTTTTTGTGGCGAGCCTGACTCTAAAATGTCGGGCCGGGCCTAGTCGGGTCGGCTTCGGGCAGAGTTTGAGAACTCTACCGGGCACTATTGGATCAATGTATATAGTCAAAGTCAAAGTCAAAGTTGCATGATTTGTCACTACGTTACCGCAGCGAAATTGGACCTCCGCTTTTAACCCATCACTTGGAGTGGTGAGCTCCAAGGAGCGGTGAGCTGCGGCCTGCGGCTTGCCGTGCTCGGGAATCATTAGCTTATCTTGACCCCCAATCCATCCCTTTTGATGCTGAGTGCCAAGCAGGGAGGCATTGGGTCCCATTTTTTAGAGTCTTTGGTATGACCCGACCGGGAATCGATCCCTAGATGTACAAACAGACTTGGTGCATTTATAGTTATAGGTTGTCAGATTGTTATTATTTCACTATCTGTGGTGATGTGTATAGTAATGCAGTACAACCTGACTCTGCCAGATTGTGGTAGTATTGAGTTAACAAGTTCTGTCTCAAGGTGGCAGAGTCAAGTTAAATGAATGAATCTTGGTAGAGACAATAATATTGTTCATCGTGCATTGTTCTGTTTTCACTTGTGAAAGCGTTTTTCTTGAGCAGAATACCATTGTTTCATTCATGTAAAAATTGAAATGATTACTTGTCGACTGTTATAGCAGGTGATTTATCACTACTTTATGGGAAATAACAGTATAGCTAGTGAATATTCAACCCCCGGATAATCTGTGATGTATTTTAATCAGGAGTGTGACCATGTTAAGTACTCTATAGTTAAGAACTCTATTTAAGAAATAAGCCAGTTTTTTCTGGCTTATTTGACCTGTTAGTGTTCAATGATTGTTAGTGTTCAATGATTGTTTAGATTTCATGGAACATGTGCTATAGAACCAGTAGAAATAAAACTAGTAGTACAATACACATATTGTGTTGTAATGTCTGTCTGACATTTCTTGTAAATACACTTAGGGCTCCATTTTCGTTACATGCTAAACCCCTTATTCCAAACTTCTTTTGCCTTTTTTGTTTTTACTATTTTGAAAAACGTTTTGGAATAGTTCAACGTGCCAATCTACTGACACATTGTGAGCTTGTAGACTGGCCATTTTAAGTATTGAAAATGTTTTTTTTAATAGTTTAAAAAGGCAAAGAAGTTAAGGCATAAGCGGTTTAACAGTGACAAAAATCTAAGCCTTAAAGCCCCAATTCTATTAGGTAACATTTTCATCTACAACTAAAGCTATTTTGTCATTGTTATAACTGAAAGGTTTTCATGTAACAACCTGCTGTGGCTTTAGAGCATCTGTTGGTTGCTTGAGTAAAAACAATTTAGTAATGTAATCGCATTACTTTCCCAAGTATTCCCTATTACAGACAGCCTGGTCTAGTGATGTTTAGGCTGAGCTCTTTCATAACGCACCCTGCCTCCGTCCCGCCACGGTGCCAGTACCCGTCTGCAGCAACCCGTCCTGCAAAATTTTAATCAGCAACCAGGCCCACAGCCCGCAGCCCGCAGCTAGCAAAAAGTAGCCTATAACGACATGCAGGGATATCTCAGTTTAAACACAAAGAAATGAACCAACGTGCAGTCTCCCCTGCAGCCCAAATTAGGTTATCAAGGTGGTTGGTAAAAGAACCTTCAAAGAATGTCCAAGGCATCTCTGTGCAGCAGAAAATATATTTTATTTTAAATCATTTGGGGAGCAGCAGGGATAAAAAAAAAAAAAGAAAAACAACCAACGTGTTTGTTTCAGCCATTGCCAGGGTCTCCAGGAAAATTGCTTAGAAACGCCACTGCCTTAAGCCGTCCGCCTGACCCTCAGGACAACCTGTGGGACCTGCCGCCATAGGACCGGCCCACTCATCACTAGCAGGGGTGTAGTGGAGGGGGGCAATATGCTACACTTGTCTGTATGTTTGAATAGTGTGTCTGTGTGTGTTGCGCAGGTGGACATGCTTGTGTGCGTGCATGTGTCCTAAGAGGCGTACCCCCCACTTCTAAAAGTCCCACTACAAAACCGATCACTAGCCTGATCCTTCCTCCATATCCTACGCTATTGAAGCAGTAAACATTTAAAACTCATTTAACTCTTTTAAAACTAGATTTATTATAGTATTTTTTCCATAAGCATGGTATGGGAGTGCTGCCACTTTATTGGTGTCAACATGAAGTCATGCTGCGGTTCAATCGTGTTGATGTCAGACAGGAACACAGTTTTGCATAGTTAAGCCATGTTGGTGAATGGTGGCGTTTAATGAACATCCCAGAGCACTGCGCCAGTCATTCATTTGAATATGAGAGTCCTCATTTTACTGGAGGATATGGCAGAAAAACAAGGTGAGACAATTGTGTTTGTGTAACAACAAGGTCATTCAAAGTACTTTACATACACTATAAGCATCAAGGCAGAGCAAAAAAAAAAGAAAAAAAAAGTTTTTTATTTTTTCGAGGGCCATTGAATGATTAAAGATTCTAATCCGATATCTTGAAAATTCATTTATCATAATTATTCACATTTAAATTATGTCCAAAATATGCCATGTTTTCCGGAACATGATTTTCTCAAAATCTGATCTGTTTATTTATTTATTCATTAATTAAATCAAAATAGGTGATCTACAAGCCCCCAATGCTTGTAGATCCCTTGTAGATTCCGGTTACAGGGAGACACACAGCTATGTGTCTACGTAAAACCGCACTCTACCATTTTTTTTTTTTTCCAATGAGAAAATGCTCAGTGGGCAGAATCAGTGTAAATAAGGTTGGGTGTGTGTCATACACAAATCATCACCACAGCGTTGTTGCCCAATGCCCAAGGTCATCCAATATCCAAAGGCCAACGTTTGCATAGTGACTGTTCGGGTGATTAAATATATATTTCCATGGAATGACCATCAAAAGAAATACTCAGTGCAGCCCTACAACAAGCACTACACTGGAAGGAGAAGCAGGGAAGGGAATGGTTAGAGGAGGCAAAGTGGAGTCAGGACATCATGTGAAGGATTTGCAATCGGTTAAGACAGTGACTGTCTGAAGAAGAGACTTCACTTCACCACAACACCCGGTTAAAAAAAAAAAAAAAAAAAAAAAAAAAAACAACGTCAACAAATGACCAAACCTGGCAAAAACGACAGGCTATAGTACACGGTCTTGCACAGCATGCCGTTTTGAAACCTGGCAAAAACGACAGGCTATGGTACATGGTCTTGCACAGCATGCAGTTTTGCATAGTTTTAAGGATTTTGAGGATTTTCTAAAAATGTCGACATTAAAAAAAAAAAAAAAAACAAAAAAAAAAAACAACATAGTATAATATATTGTTTTTGGCAAAAACGACAAGCTACAGTACACGGTCTTGCACAGCATGCCGTTTTTCATAGTTTTGGGGGGTTTTTGAGGATTTTTTGAAAATATCGAAATTTCGAAAAAACGGCATAGTATAGTAGGTCGTCATTCTCGACAATTTTCCAAAAATTACGAAACCTGGCAAAACGATGTTCTGCACAGCATGCCGTTTTTCATTGTTTTGGGGATCTTTAAGGATTTTCAAAAAATGTCGAAATTTTGAAAAAACAACATAGTACAGTAGCCTATGTCATTTTTTGTTGTTTTAGGCGATTAAAAAAAAAAATGGGAAAAAACAACAGGCTATAGTACACGGTCTTGCACAGCATACCGTTTTTCATCGTTTTGGCGATTTTTGAGGATTTAAAAAAATGTCGAAATTAAAAAAAAACAAAAAAACAAAACAAAACGACATAGTATATTATGTTGTTCTTCGTCTTTTTCGACGGTTTTCAAAAAAATGATGAAACCTGGAAAAAAAACGACAGGCTATAGTACATGGTCTGCTACAGTATGGTCTATGGTGTTTTTTGAGGATTATTGAAAAATGTCGAAATTGAGAATTTTTGACATAATATAGTATCATAGTATGAAAATTCTCAATACTCAATCGCCGTCTTTGAGGATTTTTGAAAAATGACAAAATCAAGGAAAAGCGACAGGCTATAGTAAATGGACCAGACAACTTGCTATAGTATGCTGTTTTTCATCGTTTTTTGAGGATTTTCGAAAGATGTCAAAATGAGAATTTTTGACACGTGATGTCGAAAATCGTCGTTTTTGAGGATTTTAGAAAAATGCTGAAATCGGAGAAAAACGCCAGTACATGTTCTCGGACAACATGCCATAGTAGACAATTTTCAACATACAAATGCCGAAATCAAAGAAAAACAACAAACTATAGTACATGGTCTTGGACAACTTGCTATAGTAAGCCATTTTTCATCATTTTTGAGGATTTTTGAAAAAAATATGCCAAAATCGAAGAAAAACGACAGGAGGATTGAGTTGTTGTGCTTGAAATGTTCTGGAAATCTGCAAACTGATACAAATCAATCAATTAATCAACATTTTCGGGCACGTCAACATGCCAAAGCCATTTGGTCATCTCGGTTGTTTTAAATGTGCACATCATAAATGAACTTGGTTTTGTAGAACGCACAAAGCGTGAAAACATGATTTTGGCAGGTCTTTGGTTTGGTGATTCAAAACCAGACATGCTCACATTCCTTAAGCCACTTTGTGAAACTCTCAGTAAAATTGAAAGAGATGGTGTTCATGTTCAATTTGCTGGAGGGGCAGAGCCTTTCTTATGCAAGGTCCATACAATTGCAGGGACCTGTGATTTACCAGCAAAAGCTATAGTGCTCAATTCTGTCCAATTCAATGGCCGCTTTGGATGTCTAAAGTGCGAACAGCCTGGTCAGACAGTAAAAACTGGGGACAGAGGACATATGCATGCTTTTCCTTTTCAAGAAAACGATCCAAAAGGCCCCCTGCGTACACATCAAAAGTACATGAATGATGCCAGGATGGCCTATGACACTAAAAGTATCGTACGTGGCGTGAAAGGTCCTACTTGGCTTGGCAAACTTGACAGTTATAATGTGGTTGTTGGCACTGGCATTGATTACATGCACTCTGTATTACTTGGCGTCATGCGTCTCCTCATGTTTCTGTGGTTTTCCTCAGAATTCTCCCGACATCCTTTTAGCATGGCTAAGTCGATACATGAAATAGACAGACGCATTTGTGAAATCCAGCCACCTGCTTCAGTACGATATCCGCGCTCAATCTTCTCTCACAGAATGTACTTTAAAGCTTCTGAATACCGGTCTATGTTGTTGTTCTTTGGGCCAGTTGTGTTCTGGGGAACTCTTGGCAGTGTCTACTACAACCATTTCCTGCTTCTTAGTGAGTCCATTTTTATTCTTTTGATGGAGGCAATAACACCTGCACAAGTAGATCATGCTGAGAGACTTCTGTGGAACTTTTGTTCACAGATGGGTGGCCTTTATGGAGAGCGATATCTAACTGCTAATGTACATTTGCTTGTGCATTTAGCTGATAGCGTCAGGGCTCTTGGGCCTCTGTGGACACACTCTTGCTTTCATTTTGAGGACAAAAATGGGCATATACTTAAACTTGTTCATGGGACTCAGAACATTCCTATGCAAATGGTCAATGCTGTTAAGCTCATACAGGGTCTCCCAAGTATTGCTACAACCATTAACCCAGATAATGTAGCTGCTAAACTGTTGGCCAAAATTACTGGTAATGACATTTCGGGTCCACATGTCACCAAAGCAATGTTGATTGGTGAATCTACTGATCAGTCTCTTGGACCAGGTGACCTGTTAGCCTTTGAAAAATGCCTTGGTCACAGCTTGCATAATGTGGTAACAACTTTCAAAAGAGCACAGATTGGCAGAACTGTGTACAGCTCAAAGCAGTATGTGAAAGACAGAAGACGAAACAAAATACTGTGGCATTCATTGATGGCACACAGATTAAATATGGCTAGATTGACTTTTTCTGTTCTTACAAAGAGAGACATTTTGTTTTTCTTGATGAATACTCACGACAAGGCACTCATCTTCTGAAGGATAACGTAACACATGGGACATGTTTTCACATTGTGAGCTTGATTGAAATCCCACTAAAAAGGACAGTTATACCACTTGAGAATGTCTCAGCCAAGGTAATGTTCATAGATTTGTCTACCATACCTGGCATTGTGTTTGCTGCACATTTCCCAAACACACTAGAGAAGGATTAGACAGTTTTTGAGTCTGTTCATAGACCAGTACTGCTGCAGCACTAGGGGAAATTAATGGCTATTCAGTCATGCTTCACTAGACTGTGTGAGTCTGGCCTCGGAGCACAAACTTTAAATGTAATATACATGTACCTGCTGTTAAAGGTAATTCTATTTTGCTCATTATGAAAGTGCTACAGATTGCTGTGCTGTGATTGGCTAAAACGCTGCATGACACCACACAACCCCCTCGCCCTCACATGTGAGCCCTGCCTTTTCCAGAGCCCAACAACTGTTTTGTTTTCATGATTTGTTGACAACAACAAAGTTCTAGACTGTCTGCAGGACAAAGTGTCTGTCTTTATGGAAACCACTGCAGCATCAAAATGGAGGCAATGTAAAAAAAAAAAAGCTATATATCGAGTTTGATTTTTGGATAAAAAGTCGCTGTTACCTTTACAATTGTGATCCACTGTTTTTACTGTATGTTTATCTGCAGAGCTATTACATCCTCCAAACTAGAATCCTCGTATTTCACTGCCCTGCCCTGGGAGAGTTTTTAATTACTAGTTATAGCCTAGAATCCTCTGAAGATGTCTAATGGCAATTAGAAGCTGTCCCAGAGCTAGGAAATCAGTGTATCTGGCCTAGAACCCTCTGAGATGTGGATTGGTATTTCTTAGCTATAGGACCTTGAGTCTGGAGAATTCTAAGGAAAACCACAGAAACATGACAGCTGCCACAGAGCTAGGAAATGAGAACAAAGAGTAATGTGTATTTGGAGATTGTCCACTCTAGAGTTCTTTTTTTCTTCTTTAATCTGCTTCTGGCATAAGTGAAAGGCTAACGATATGAGAGGCTCTGGCAATGACGGGAAAGGCTTAAAATTACTAGCTTGTTTATATTCACTATCTGAGTGAGTGGTGTGGTCTTGAGAGTAATAACGCACTGTCCAGCCTCTGGTGATTGTCACATTGTCCAGCTTGTGATGAGTGTAAGAGAATTAACTTAAACTGTGCTATAACTAGAACCGCACTGTGCTTCAACTAGAACTTCAATGTACTCAATGTAATATTAAGTTGATTATTTATGTGTATCATTTTTTTTTTACCAGTTTACATCAGAGTCAAAAGAGCTGTGTGTGGAGCCTTTATGGTTCTCTGTATGTACAGCATTTATTCTCAGTTTGGTCTAGGGAATTAGTGGTTTGCCCATTTTCAGATGCACATGCATTGCCTTGTACTATGGGCTGCTTTCAATGACCTGTACTGTATATCTCCAAATCGAATGCTGCTTTTCTGACAGACCTTTTTTTTTTTTTTTTTTTTTTTCCAATGGCCAACCTTCATAGCGTTCATTGGTCCCATGTGTACCTCTCAAACTTTGATTTTACATTATAAATTGAGATGCCAATGCCATTAAATGGTCTGTAAATTGGGTGTTGCATGTTCCTGTAATATATCTCCAACTGGGGGGGCATGTTCTTATGTGTGCATTTGGCGTCTGATGTGGAGAAAAAAAAAAGAAAAAAAAAAAAAAACTTGAGCATCACTGATTTACAGCACACTGTATTTGTTGTATTTAATTTGGAATTCATGTGTATATAACTATGCAATGTGACGTAGCCTTGTTTGCAGAATGCTTTACCGCCTCCAATGGTTATTTCAACTGTTTTATATTGTGATTTCTTTAGAAATGTTATGTTTTTTTTTTCATGCCAATAAACCTCCATTTTAATTTCCTTCACATGAGTATTTGAATTTCATTCCATTTAATCTGTATCTTGTACTTTTTAAATGTGACTTTTATACAGAGACAGTCATGGTGGAAAGACAACTGTTAAGGAGAGAGAAACGGTATAATGTCGAGCCAACAGAAGTGAAACTTGCTGTAATGCAAGCCATAATCTAACTGGTGGGTCAAACTGAACAACCAATATCAATGTAAAGCTATGTCATTCCCTAAAATACTCAAGTTATTTAATGCAATTAAACTGCATCATGTTAGTTAAACTTATGGCATGTTCTATGAATAATTACAAATTAAGGCATAGACACACATTTCTCTTGTATTATAGCTAATAAGATCTGATATCTATAGATTACTGGCCAATCTGAGTCTTAAATGAGATTATGTTGAGATCTCTTTTATAGATCAACAGAGGGCCATTGTGAGACAAAGCTGAGATGTCATCTAAAGGTTTAGATGAGATTTAAATGAGATAATAATGAGATCTATTTTACAGATCAATAGAGGCCATTGTGAGACAAAGCTGAGGTATAACCAAAAGCCTTAAACGAGATTCAAATGAGATAATATTGAGATCTCTTTTATAGATCAATAGAGGCCATTGTGAGACAAAGCTGAGGTATAACCAAAAGCCTAAACGAGATTTAAATGAGATAATATTGAGATCTCTTTTATAGATCAACAGAGGGCCATTGTGAGACAAAGCTGAGATGTCATCTAAAGGTTTAGATGAGATTTAAATTAGCTCATTTTGAGAGCTCTCTCTGAGCTGTGTTTGAGACAAAACAAGTATGCTGAATTGAGACCCATTCGAGCCATTATTGAGATCTCCTGTATTGATCATTGGAGGCTCCATCTGAGACATGTGTCTCAGCAGAAAATGCTGAGAAACAGGAGCCATAGCTGAGGCCTTGCTTTTGTATCAGATTGATCTCATTTATGGCTTGAGACACCAAAGAGCAATAGACGAGCCCTCAATGTTGTCTTCAGCTTTCCTCTGGGTGCTTCATAAAATAAAATTTGATTTGATTTGAAATGGTGAGAAAACGACTACCCCTTAGTATATCTTATTATAACCCATGATTAATTGTTCCCTTCTAAATACTTTTGTTATTTTTTGTATCATATGATGATTTGAACTATTTCTCATGTCATGCTTTTGAATTGAATACCCAGGACTTGAATAGAAAAGAGACCACAAGGCCTTTTTGTTTGTGATCACATTTTTTGCTTGTTTGACTTCTCCCTCCCATCGTTTCTGTCTATGCTGATTTCTGCCAATAAAGTATTCAATCAACTTAAGAACACTTGTTCTTGTCGGCTGGGTTGACTGTGTCTCAGGAGGTAAAGCAGGTCGTCCAATGATCTGTGTGTTGCCGGTTCAAATCCCTGCTCTTCTGTACAAGTGTCCTTGTACAAGACACTGAACCCCGGATTGCTCTTGATGTGTGCTGGATGGTACCTTGCATGGTTTCTTCTGCCATCGGTGTATGAATGGGTGAATGTAATTGCACTATGTAAAGTGCCTTGCATAAATCGGTGAATGCTAGTGGTTTTCTGCATCATGGAGTATACCACTCCG
This sequence comes from Benthosema pterotum, assembly GCA_039105355.1. Classification (NCBI taxonomy): domain Eukaryota; kingdom Metazoa; phylum Chordata; class Actinopteri; order Myctophiformes; family Myctophidae; genus Benthosema; species Benthosema pterotum. The sequence goes on along the minus strand of CM076969.1, from coordinate 54,245,468 downwards.
TGTCACACAGAGAAGTCATTTTACTGGAGGATGGCAGAAAAGCAAATTGCGGCAGGTTTATTTGAATAGACATTTCAACGACAAGGCAATCCAAAGTGCTTTACACGAAACACAACACATCAGTCATGTGTCAGGAGGGCACAGCGTTGTCACTGCACTCTGATTGCACATAGAACCTGCATGGCACAAACGCTGTTTTGGGGTCCTTGCATGACAAAATAATCACACAACACACTCATGCACACACACATGCACTCACTCACTCACTCACTCAGTCACACACACACACACACACACACACACACACACACACACACACACACACACACACACACACACACACACACACACACACACAGACACTCATTAGGTAGAGCAGGTAATACAGTGTTCATAGGTTTGTGGTTCGAATGCTGGCTCCTCCTGTCTACATGTTGAAGTGTCCCTGGGCAACAAGACACTGAACCCCAAAATGCTCCTGATGTACTGTTTGGTACTTGCATGGTGTGTGTGTGTGTGTGTGTGTGTGTGTGTGTGTGTGTGTGTGTGTGTGTGGCCATGACTCTTGGACCATTGTTCTGATCATTACAATATATATATATATATATATATATATATATATATATATATATATATATATATATATATATATATATATATATATATATATATATATATATATATAAAAAAAAAAAAAAAAGATTTGAACCCTGCACAGTGCTCAAAACAGCAGATGTACAATCTCATGGTGTGGCCGCCGTGAGCTTGTAGAACTTTTTGAAAACAAATGCTCTAATGCACATTGCTTTAATTTGTCACAGTTCAAGGCAGGCTAGTGTTGGACCCAAGTGCAGACAAAAGGCATATGGTGAGGCAGGCACAGGGCAGGTCAAATGCAAGGAGGTTTTTATTAAGCCAAAGCTATAAGGAGACGATGAAAGCACTAACAAACACTGTAACTTTACGAACGAATAAGGAACTGAAAACACAAGGGCATATACAGTATATATAGACAAGAACTAACTAGACACAGGTGAACAACTAACAAAAATCAGCACAGGGATTGGCTGGGGAACTAAGGGGACACAGGTGGAAACACAGGCAATCACAGGACTAGTAGAGACAAGGCAGGTACAGAACTACAGGGGTAGACAGGAAGGCACAAAATACTACTACAAAATAAAGGTACACAAAGCAAGAACAACAAAAGGAGCCAAGGAACATAATACTACAGAAACACAAGGAAACAGTAGGTAAAACACCAAAAATACAAATAGCCAACACAGGGTACGTAATATAACCCAGGCCTGTCACGTACCGTGACATAATTAGCTGAAATCTAAAATGACACAGATGCTTTTGTAGCATAGAGAAACAACGCAGGGTAGGAGTGCAGGTTAGTCTGTGTGACAGTGATTGAACGGTGGGTTGTATGTGTTGTATTCATAGTCTGTGCCAAGTGGGTGTGTAATAAATGAGTAGTTGAATATACACGTTTCCATGTCCCTGGAAAAACTACTAAAGATATTTGCTTAACTGGGCAGCTCTACAGCAGGCAATACAGTGGAAGGAGAAGCAGGGGAGGGAACGGTTCGAGGAGTTAAAGTGGAGAGGACATCATGTGAAGGACTTGATATTGGGAAGACAGTGACTGTCTGAAGAAGAGACTTCACTTCACCAAACACCCAACTGAGAGATCTGAGACACTCTGCTGGCATTCAAAAGGTGAGTTCACTTTAACCTTTAACTGTTCATTGTATAATGGAATCTATACACCTAGTCCATATCCATCCATAGCATTGAGAAGGAATGTTTAATGATTAGTTTTGTCATCGTTATATTTAGGCAAACAAGTTCAAATCAAATCATTGTCTTCTGAACCAGCTGCAGGACACGCACAGAGCCTAAGATGAACGACACCCTGGAAAATGGCACTGAGTCCTCCATGTCCAGCATTGGCGTGCCGTTAGCCATCACCGATCTGGCTATCGACCTCATCCTTGTTCTCCCTAGCAACATCTACATTCTGTGGCTGATACTGAGTGGAGCTGTTGGAACGATAGCCTCAGAGTTCTTCTATCTCAACCTGACTGCATCTGTGATCATCTCTGTCCTGGACCCTGTCTTCTACCTTCCATCGCTCCTCTTATACAACTCTACTTTGGAAAAGGTTTCACAGTTCATCTTTGTTGTGTTTCTCTGGTTCTCTGTCCCATCGTTCCAGTGCTGTATCTGTGTGGAGCGTTACATAGCAGTGGTTCACCCTGTGGTATTTCTCAGGTACAAAGCTCTCCGCTACAGGGTGGCCTGTTGCTGTGTTGTCTGGCTGATGGTGCTTGCACTCAGTTTGAATTGTTTTTGGTTGAGAATAGTGGTGTATTACATCTTTCTGTGCTTTTGCATTGTGTGCATTTCTGTGCTGTCTTTCTGCTGCCTCTCTGTCCTCAGAGCTCTGAAACAGCCTGGACCAGGAGAAGGACAGAGGGACAGTGGCAATGACATGAAGAGAAGGGCTTTTAGGATTATTCTCATCAGCTTGGTAGTAATGGTAGCCACTATAATGATGTATATGCCCTTTATTATGTCAGTTATTCTGAACCCAGCTACTACTGGACTGTTCTTAGCAGACGCTTCGATAATCTTATATACATTGTCCAAGCTGTCAGGGTTTGTTCACCCTTTGCTCTACATCCACAAAGCTGGGAAACTGCCATGCTTCAATTAAGGGGCTCTGAAAGCAAAAGATCTCTACCAGACCTGTGTGTAATATTACAGCCATGACCAAGCTCTGAAACATGGGTGACTGATTATTGTGCTCCCCTCATTCTTGTTTAACTCATCCGTATTTCACTCTTTTTTTTTCAATACAACATATTTTATTATCATGTCCAGGGGTGGTGGTGGCCCTGCATGCACGCCTTTTTGTGGCAGTTCTGGACAACTGTGGACAACCAATTAGACACCGGGCACTAGAGTTCTCAACGGGCCTGAAAATGAAGGCCCGGCCCTAACTGGCCCTAACTCATCAGGCCCAAAGCCCGGCCCGGCCCGACTAATTAGCATAATTTTTAGGCCCGGCGCGGCCCTAAAATGTCGGGTCAGAGAATTTTAGGGGTCTAGACAGAGTAAAAGTGAACACAAAACAAAATATACAAAATAAACAAAATAAACAAAATAAAACAAAATAAAATAACTCAATAAATATATTTTTTTCATGGCAAGCCCTAAGTCTGACCCGGCCCTACTGATTAGCATAAATTTTAGGCCCGAGCCCGACCCTAAAATGTCGGGTCGGGCTGGGCCTGGTCGGGTCGGGTTCGGGCAGAGTTTGAGAACTCTACCGGGCACTATTGGATCAATGCATATAGACCTAGATGTACAAACAGTAATAGTAATGCAGTACAACCTGACTCTGCCAGATTGTGGTAGTATCGAGTTAACAAGTTCTGTCCCAAGGTGGCAGAGTCAAGTTAAACAAATGAATCATGGTAGAGACAATAATATTGTTCATCATGCATTGTTCTGCTTTCACTTGTGGAAGTTTTTTTCTTTAGCAAAATACCGTTGTTTCTCATTCATGTAAAAATAAGTTGAAATGATTACTTGTCGACTGTTATAGCAGGTGATTTATCACCACTTTATGGGAAATAACAGTATAGCTAGTGAATATTCAACCCTCGGATAATCTGTGATGTATTTTAATCAGGAGTGTGATCATATTACTAACTGTATACGTAGTTAAGAACTCTATTTAAGAACTAAAAGGTTTTTCTGGCTTATTTGACCTGTTAATGTTCAATGATTGTATAGATTTTATGGAACATGTGCTATAGAACCAGTAGAAATAAAACTAGTAGTACAATACAAATATTGTGTTGTAATGTCTGTCTGACATTTCTTGTAAATACACTTAAGGCTCCATTTTCGTTACACGCTAAACCCCTTATTCCCAACTTCTTTTGCCTTTTTTTGTTTTTACTATTTTGAAAAACGTTTTGGAATAGTTCCAATCTACTGACACATTGTGAGCTTGTAGACTGGCCATTTTAAGTATTGAAAAAGTGTTTTTAATAGTTTAAAAAGGCAAAGAAGTTAAGGGATAAGGGGTTTAACGGTGACAAAAATCTAAGCCTTAAAGCCCCAATTCTATTAGGTAACATTTTCATCTACAACTAAAGCTATTTTCTCATTGTTATAACTGAAAGGTTTTCATGTAACAACCTGCTGTGGCTTTAGAGCGTCTGTGGGTTGCTTGAGTAAAAACAATTTAGTAATGTAATCGCATTACTTTCCCAAGTATTCCCTATTACAGACAGCCTGGTCTAGTGATGTTTAGGCTGAGCTCTTTCATAACGCACCCTGCCTCCGTCCCGCCACGGTGTCAGTACCCGTCTGCAGCAACCCGTCCTGCAAAATATTAATCAGCAACCCGACCCACAGCCCGCAGCCCGCAGCTAGCAAAAAGTAGCCTATAACGACGTGCAGGGATATCTCAGTTTAAACAAAGAAATGAACCAACGTGCAGTCTCCCCTGCAGCCCAAATTAGGTTATCAAGGTGGTTGGTAAAAGAACCTTCAAAGAATGTCCAAGGCATCTCTGTGCAGCAGAAAATATATTTTATTTTAAATCATTTGGGAGGCAGCAGGGATAAAAAAAAAAGAAAAAGAACCAACGTGTTTGTTTCAGCCATTGTCAGGGTCTCCAGGAAAATTGCTTAGAAACGCCACTGCCTTAAGCTGTCCGCCTGACCCTCAGGACAACCTGTGGGACCTGCCGCCATAGGACCGCCCACTCATCACTAGCAGGGGTGTAGTGTGAGGGGTAATATGCTATACTTGTCTGTATGTTTGAATAGTGTGTCTGTGTGTGTTGCGCAGGTGCACGCAAATGCACATGCATGTGTGCGTGCATGTGTCCCAGAGCACTGCGCCAGTCATTCATTTGAATATGAGAGTCCTCATTTATGGCAGAAAAACAAGGTGAGACAATTGTGTTTGTGTAACAACAAGGTCATTCAAAGTACTTTACATACACTATAAGCATAAAGGCAGAGCAAAAAAAAAAGTTTTTATTTTTTCGAGGGCCGTTGAATGATTAAAGATTCTAATCTGATATCTTCAAAATTCAATTATCATAATTATTCACATTTAAGGCCCCGGCTACACAAGGAAAATATCCGTTCTTTTCCTTCTCCGTTGAAAAAAAAAAAATCCTGTCCACACCACACAGATATCCGTGTCCACACCTGCAACCCAAAACGGACATTTTGGACTCCAACGCGTATGCCAGATCAGTGGGGGGTGATAAGAAATATTTAGCGCAACAGAAAAATAAGCTTGTGAGTTGGTTTCCATAGTTACCCAAATAAATTCTCCACGTAACCTGCTAGTAGTAAGGGACTATGTTATTGAAGTGAATTGAATATTGGAGGTATATGGAGGAAATGTGAACCGCAAAAAAAAAAAAAAAAAAAAAAAAAAAATCATCACCCTCCCTATGAATTAAAAAACAATAAAAGTCCCCTCCACAACAGTGTTGTTATTATTTAAATATGCTATTCAATAACATTTTCCCAACCCCGCTGCTTTATTTCGGGTGGCAACTGAAAAGTCGCGCACGCGAGGGCGGTGACGTCATCGTTTTCGTTTCACGTGTCTACACGGCTCCGCTGCTCCGGATATTTTCGAAAATCTTCGAAAAACTTATTTATCCGTTTGCAGAAAACTCCGTTTGAGTGACGTAAAACGCTGTTTGCGTGTAGTAGAAAGGCCCAAACGCAGTAATATTTCTGCGTTTGACAAAAGATCCGGAGTCGTGTAGCCAGGCCTAAATTATGTCCAAAATATGCCATGTTTTCATGAACATGATTTTCTCAAAATCTGATCTGTTTATTTATTTATTAATTAAATCAAAATAGGTTATCTACAAGCCCCCAATGCTTGTAGATCCCTTGTAGATTCGGTTACAGGGAGACACACAGCTATGTGTCTACGTAAAACCGCACTATACCAATTTTTTTTTTCCAATGAGAAAATGCTCAGTGGGCAGAATCAGTGTGCACATGTGTTAACTGTGTTAAAATCTTAAATCAGATCAACCAACCAAATTAATTAATTAATGCCATTAACTTGTTATTTTCAACAGCCTATTTTTTCCTTTGCATTATAAGCCTCATAGGGGCATTCTACGTTTCCTAGACCTGTGTTTAAAAAAATAAATTAACCATCCCGGCCATTACACTCTTATGGATATAATGAATCGATGCAAACGATGCAACTAGGGAACCAATACCTTTTGACAACTTGTCATTGCAGCACTGAGATAGCAGGGAGATACTGTATGTGTATCTTTCAAGTGCTGGTTAAGTAATAAATTGGCAGGTGTGGAAGGTGAGTAACGTTACGTTAGCCAGAAGTGTAGCTGCACTAGCTAGCATAACACGACAAACTTTTAAATGTAAACTGAAACGGGCTGTGAGAATTACACTCATATTATACAAGATGTCAGAGCATAGCATCGAGGAACTGGAAGTTACACATATTCCGTTCATTCAACTTGTTCCCCCCATTAGCCATGCTGGGGTTCAGGTTAAGGCAGTGCAAATAAGGTTGGGTGTGTGTCATACACAAATCATCACCACAGCGTTGTTGCCCAATGCCCAAGGTCATCCAATATCCAAAGGCCAACGTTTGCATAGTGACTGTTTCGGGTGATTAAATATATATTTCCATGGAATGACCATCAAAAGAAATACTCGGTGCAGCCCTACAACAAGCACTGCACTGGAAGGAGAAGCAGGGAAGGGATGGTTAGAGGAGGCAAAGTGCAGTCAGGAGTCAGGACATCATGTGAAGGATTTGCAATCGGTTAAGACAGTGGCTGTCTGAAGAAGAGACTTCACTTCACCACAACACACCGGTTAAAAAAAAAAAAAAAAAAACAACGTCAACAAATGACCAAACCTGGCAAAAACGACAGGCTATAGTACACGGTCTTGCACAGCATGCCGTTTTGAAACCTGGCAAAAACGACAGGCTATAGTACATGGTCTTGCACAGCATGCAGTTTTGCATAGTTTTAAGGATTTTTGAGGATTTTCTAAAAATGTTGAAATTAAAAAAAAAAAAAAAAAAAAAAAAACACAGTATAATATATTGTTTTTCGCAAAAACGACAAGCTACAGTACACGGTCTTGCACAGCATGCCGTTTTTCATAGTTTTGGGGATTTTTGAGGATTTTTTGAAAATATCAAAATTTCGAAAAAACGGCATAGTATAGTAGGTCGTCATTCTCGACAATTTTCCAAAAATTACGAAACCTGGCAAAACGATGTTCTGCACAGCATGCCGTTTTTCATTGTTTTGGGGATCTTTAAGGATTTTCAAAAAATGTCGAAATTTTGAAAAAACAACATAGTACAGTAGCCTATGTCATTTTTTGTTGTTTTAGGCGATTTAAAAAAAAAATGGGAAAAAACAACAGGCTATAGTACACGGTCTTGCACAGCATACCGTTTTTCATCGTTTTGGCGATTTTTGAGGATTTAAAAAAATGTTGAAATTAAAAACAAACAAAAAAAAAACAAAACAAAACGACATAGTATATTATGTTGTTCTTCGTCTTTTTCGACGGTTTTCAAAAAAATGATGAAACCTGGAAAAAAAACGACAGGCTATAGTACATGGTCTGCTACAGTATGGTCTATGGTGTTTTTTGAAGATTATTGAAAAATGTCGAAATTGAGAATTTTTGACATAATATAGTATCATAGTATGAAAATTCTCAATACTCAATCGCCGTCTTTGAGGATTTTTGAAAAATGACAAAATCAAGGAAAAGCGACAGGCTATAGTAAATGGACCAGACAACTTGCTATAGTATGCTGTTTTTCATCGTTTTTGAGGATTTTCGAAAGATGTCAAAATGAGAATTTTTGACACGTGATGTCGAAAATCGTCGTTTTTGAGGATTTTAGAAAAATGCTGAAATCGGAGAAAAAACGCCAGTACATGTTCTTGGACAACATGCCATAGTAGACAATTTTCAACATACAAATGCCGAAATCAAAGAAAAACAACAAACTATAGTACATGGTCTTGGACAACTTGCTATAGTAAGCCATTTTTCATCATTTTTGAGGATTTTTGAAAAAAATATGCCAAAATCGAAGAAAAACGACAGGAGGATTGAGTTGTTGTGCTTGAAATGTTCTGGAAATCTGCAAACTGATACAAATCAATCAATTAATCAACATTTTCGGGCACGTCAACATGCCAAAGCCATTTGGTCATCTCGGTTGTTTTAAATGTGCACATTTAAAACAACCGAGATGACCAACATCATAAATGAACTTGGTTTTGTAGAACGCACAAAGCGTGAAAACATGATTTTGGCAGGTCTTTGGTTTGGTGATTCAAAACCACACATGCTCACATTCCTTAAGCCACTTTGTGAAACTCTCAGTAAAATTGAAAGAGATTGTGTTCATGTTCAGTTTGCTGGAGGGGCAGAGCCTTTCTTATGCAAGGTCCATACAATTGCAGGACCTGTGATTTACCAGCAAAAGCTATAGTGCTCAATTCTGTTCAATTCAATGGCCGCTTTGGATGTCTAAAGTGCGAACAGCCTGGTCAGACAGTAAAAACTGGGGACAGAGGACATATGCATGCTTTTCCTTTTCAAGAAAACGATCCAAAAGGCCCCCTGCGTACACATCAAAAGTACATGAATGATGCCAGGATGGCCTATGACACTAAAAGTATCGTACGTGGCGTGAAAGGTCCTACTTGGCTTGGCAAACTTGACAGTTATAATGTGGTTGTTGGCACTGGCATTGATTACATGCACTCTGTATTACTTGGCGTCATGCGTCTCCTCATGTTTCTGTGGTTTTCCTCAGAATTCTCCCGACATCCTTTTAGCATGGCTAAGTCGATACATGAAATAGACAGACGCATTTGTGAAATCCAGCCACCTGCTTCTGTACGATATCCGCGCTCAATCTTCTCTCACAGAATGTACTTTAAAGCTTCTGAATACCGGTCTATGTTGTTGTTCTTTGGGCCAGTTGTGTTCTGGGGAACTCTTGGCAGTGTCTACTACAACCATTTCCTGCTTCTTAGTGAGTCCATTTTTATTCTTTTGATGGAGGCAATAACACCTGCACAAGTAGATCATGCTGAGAGACTTCTGTGGAACTTTTGTTCACAGATGGGTGGCCTTTATGGAGAGCGTATCTAACTGCTAATGTACATTTGCTTGTGCATTTAGCTGATAGCGTCAGGGCTCTTGGGCCTCTGGACACACTCTTGCTTTCATTTTGAGGACAAAAATGGGCATATACTTAAACTTGTTCATGGGACTCAGAACATTCCTATGCAAATGGTCAATGCTGTTAAGCTCATACAGGGTCTCCCAAGTATTGCTACAACCATTAACCCAGATAATGTAGCTGCTAAACTGTTGGCCAAAATTACTGGTAATGACATTTCGGGTCCACATGTCACCAAAGCAATGTTGATTGATGAATCTACTGATCAGTCTCTTGGACCAGGTGACCTGTTAGCCTTTGAAAAATGCCTTGGTCACAGCTTGCATAATGTGGTAACAACTTTCAAAAGAGCACAGATTGGCAGAACTGTGTACAGCTCAAAGCAGTATGTGAAAGACAGAAGACGAAACAACAATACTGTGGCATTCATTGATGGCACACAGATTAAAGATGGCCAGATTGACATTTTCTGTTCTTACAAAGAGAGACATTTTGTTTTTCTTGATGAATACTCACGACAAGGCACTCATCTTCTGAAGGATAACGTAACACATGGGACATGTTTTCACATTGTGAGCTTGATTGAAATCCCACTAAAAAGGACAGTTATACCACTTGAGAATGTCTCAGCCAAGGTAATGTTCATAGATTTGTCTACCATACCTGGCATTGTGTTTGCTGCACATTTCCCAAACACACTAGAGAAGGATTAGACAGTTTTTGAGTCTGTTCATAGACCAGTACTGCTGCAGCACTAGGGAAATTAATGGGTATTCAGTCATGCTTCACTAGACTGTGTGAGTCTGGCCTCGGAGCACAAACTTTAAATGTAATATACATGTACCTGCTGTTAAAGGTAATTCTATTTTGCTCATTATGAAAGTGCTACAGATTGCTGTGCTGTGATTGGCTAAAACGCTGCATGACACCACACAACCCCCTCGCCCTCACATGTGAGCCCTGCCTTTTCCAGAGCCCAACAACTGTTTTGTTTTCATGATTTGTTGACAACAACAAAGTTCTAGACTGTCTGCAGGACAAAGTGTCTGTCTTTATGGAAACCACTGCAGCATCAAAATGGAGGCAATGTAAAAAAAAAAAGCTATATATCGAGTTTGATTTTTGGATAAAAAGTCGCTGTTACCTTTACAATTGTGATCCACTGTTTTTACTGTATGTTTATCTGCAGAGCTATTACATCCTCCAAACTAGAATCCTCGTATTTCACTGCCCTGCCCTGGGAGAGTTTTTAATTACTAGTTATAGCCTAGAATCCTCTGAAGATGTCTAATGGCAATTAGAAGCTGTCCCAGAGCTAGGAAATCAGTGTATCTGGCCTAGAACCCTCTGAGATGTGGATTGGTATTTCTTAGCTATAGGACCTTGAGTCTGGAGAATTCTAAGGAAAACCACAGAAACATGACAGCTGCCACAGAGCTAGGAAATGAGAACATAGAGTAATGTGTATTTGGAGATTGTCCACTCTAGAGTTCTTTTTTTTTTCTTCTTTAATCTGCTTATGGCATAAGTGAAAGGCTATAACGATATGAAAGCTGTCCCAGAGCTAGGAAATCAGTGTATCTGGCCTAGAACCCTCTGAAGATGTGTTGCAGTGTGCATCTTCTGAGATGTGGATTGGTATTTCTTAGAATTCTCCAGACTCAAGGTCCTATAGCTAAGGAAAACCACAGAAACACGACAGCTGCCACAGAGCTAGGAAATGAGAACAAAGAGTAATGTGTATTTGGAGATTGTCCACTCTAGAGTTCTTTTTTTCTTCTTTAATCTGCTTCTGGCATAAGTGAAAGGCTAACGATATGAGAGGCTCTGGCAATGACGGGAAAGGCTTAAAATTACTAGCTTGTTTATATTCACTATCTGAGTGAGTGGTATGGTCTTGAGAGTAATAACGCACTGTCCAGCCTGTGGTGATTGTCACACTGTCCAGCTAGCTTGTGATGAGTGTAAGAGAATTAACTTAAACTGTGCTATAACTAGAACCACACTGTGCTTCAACTAGAACCTCAATGTACTCAATGTAATATTAAGTTGATTATTTATGTGTATCATTTTTTTTACCAGTTTACACCAGAGTCAAAAGAGCTGTGTGTGGAGCCTTTATGGTTCTCTGTATGTACAGCATTTATTCTCAGTTTGGTCTAGGGAATTAGTGGTTTGCCCATTTTCAGATGCACATGCATTGCCTTGTACTATGGGCTGCTTTCAATGGCCTGTACTGTATATCTCCAAATCGAATGCTGCTTTTCTGACCTTTTTTTTTTTTTTTTTTTTTCCAATGGCCAACCTTCATAGCGTTCATTGGTCCCATGTGTACACTCTCAAACTTTGATTTTACATTATAAATTGAGATGCCAATGCCATTAAATGGTCTGTAAATTGGGTGTTGCATGTTCCTGTAATATATCTCCAAATGGGGGGGCATGTTCTTATGTGTGCATTTGGCGTCTGATGTGGAGAAAAAAAAAAAAAAAAAAAACAAAACTTGAGCATCACTGATTTACAGCACACTGTATTTGTTGTATTTAATTTGGAATTCATGTGTATATAACTATGCAATGTGACGTAGCCCTGTTTGCAGAATGCTTTACCGCCTCCAATGGTTATTTCAACTGTTTTATATTGTGATTTCTTTAAAAATGTTATGATTTTTTCATGCCAATAAACCTCCATTTTAATTTCCTTCACATGAGTATTTGAATTTCATTCCATTTAATCTGTATCTTGTACTTTTTAAATGTGACTTTTATACAGAGACAGTCATGGTGGAAAGACAACTGTTAAGGAGAGAGAAACGGTATAATGTCGAGCCAACAGAAGTGAAACTTTCAACTCGCTGTAATGCAAGCCATAATCTAACTGGTGGGTCAAACTGAACAACCAATATCAATGTAAAGCTATGTCATTCCCTAAAATACTCAAGTTATTTAATGCAATTAAACTGCATCATGTTAGTTAAACTTATGGCATGTTCTATGAATAATTACAAATTAAGGCATAGACACGCATTTCTCTTGTATTATAGCTAATAATAAGATCTGATATCTATAGATTACTGGCCAATCTGAGTCTTAAATGAGATTATGTTGAGATCTCTTTTATAGATCAACAGAGGGCCATTGTGAGACAAAGCTGAGATGTCATCTAAAGGTTTAGATGAGATTTAAATGAGATAATATTGAGATCTCTTTTACAGATCAATAGAGGCCATTGTGAGACAAAGCTGAGGTATAACCAAAAGCCTTAAACGAGATTTAAATAAGATAATATTGAGATCTCTTTTACAGATCAATAGAGGCCATTGTGAGACAAAGCTGAGGTATAACCAAAAGCCTTAAACGAGATTTAAATGAGATTATGTTGAGATCTCTTTTATAGATCAACAGAGGGCCATTGTGAGACAAAGCTGAGATGTCATCTAAAGGTTTAGATGAGATTTAAATGAGATAATATTGAGATCTCTTTTACAGATCAATAGAGGCCATTGTGAGACAAAGCTGAGGTATAACCAAAAGCCTTAAACGAGATTTAAATGAGATAATATTGAGATCTCTTTTATAGATCAATAGAGGCCATTGTGAGACAAAGCTGAGGTATAACCAAAAGCCTTAAATGAGATTTAAATGAGATAATATTGAGATATCTTTTATAGATCAACAGAGGGCCATTGTGAGACAAAGCTGAGATGTCATCTAAAGGTTTAGATGAGATTTAAATTAGCTCATTTTGAGAGCTCTCTCTAAGCTGTGTTTGAGACAAAACAAGTATGCTGAATTGAGACCCATTCGAGCCATTATTGACATCTCCTGTATAGATCATTGGAGGCTCCATCTGAGACATGTGTCTCAGCAGAAAATGCTGAGAAACAGGAGCCATAGCTGAGGCCTCGCTTTTGTATCAGATTGATCTCATTTATCGCTTGAGACACCAAAGAGCAATAGACGAGCCCTCAATGTTGTCTTCAGCTTTCCTCTGGGTGCTTCATAAAATAAAATTTGATTTGAAATGGTGAGAAAACGACTACCCTTTAGTATATCTTATTATAACCCATGATTAATTGTTCCCTTCTAAATACTTTTGTTATTTGTATCATATGATGATTTGAATTACTGTTGTTATTTCTCATGTCATGCTTTTGAATTGAATACCCAGGACTTGAATAGAAAAGAGACCACAAGGCCTTTTTGTTTGTGGTCACATTTTTTGTTTGTGTGTGACTTCTCCCTCCCATCGTTTCTGTCTATGCTGATTTCTGCCAATAAAGTATTCAATCAACTTAAGAACACTTGTTCTTGTCGGCTGGGTTGACTGTAGCCTGGTCTAGCCCTCAATGATTTTGGCCTTGGGGGGCGGGTGTCATGGGATACCCACGGCGGAAGTGCTGCACTCTGATTTGATCTCACTAACGTGTCGTCATCCCCGGCCCCTCCCCCTCCCGTCCACTGCTGTTCTACGTCACATCATTTAGAGCGATGCCCACCCCGGAAGGTTGACACGCCCCTCAAGGCCACTTTCCAACGCGCGTTAGTCCAGGCTTTCCGTTTTCGCGCAAGGCGGACGAAAATGAAAGCCTGGGTGTCGAGGCTGGTTGACTGTGTCTCAGGAGGTAAAGCAGGTCGTCCAATGATCTGTGTGTTGCCGGTTCAAATCCCTGCTCTTCTGTACAAGTGTCCTTGTACAGTAGAAGACACTGAACCCCGGATTGCTCTTGATGTGTGCTGGATGGTACCTTGCATGGTTTCTTCTGCCATCGGTGTATGAATGGGTGAATGTAATTGCACTATGTAAAGTGCCTTGCATAAATCGGTGAATGCTAGTGGTTTTCTGCATCATGGAGTATACCACACCGTGTCACACAGAGAAGTCATTTTACTGGAGGATGGCAAAAAAGCAAATTGCGGCAGGTCTATTTGAATAGCAGCACATTTCAATGACAAGGCGATCTAAAGTGCTTTACACGAAACACAACACATCAGTCATGTGTCAGGAGGGCACAGCGTTGTCACTGCACTCTGATTGCACATAGAACCTGCATGGCACAAATGCTGTTTTGGGGTCCTTGCATGACAAAATAATCACACAACACACTCATGCACACACACACACACACACATGCACTCACTCACTCAGTCACACACACACACACACACACACACACACCCCCCCCCCCCCCCCCCCACACACACACACACACACACACAGGTAGTACAGTGTTCATAGGTCTGTGGTTCGAATGCTGGCTCCTCCTATCTACATGTTGAAGCGTCCCTGGGCAACAAGACACTGAACCCCAAAATGCTCCCGATGTACTGTTTGGTACCTTGCATGGTTTGTGTGTGTGTGTGTGTGTGTGGTGTGTGTGTGTGTGTGTGTGTGTGTGTGTGTGTGTGTGTGTGTGTGTGTGTGTGTGTGTGTGTGCCATGACTCTTGGACCATTGTTCTGCTCATTACAATATAAAAAAAATAGATTTGAACCCTGCACAGTGCTCAAAACAGCAGAGGTACAATCTCATGGTGTGGCCGAAGTGGTGCGCCGTGAGCTTGTAGAACTGCTATTTTGAAACCAATGCTCTAATGCACATTGCTTTAATTTGTCACAGTTCAAGGCAGGCTAGTGTTGACCCAAGACCCAGACAAAAGGCATATGCATGGTGAGTCAGGCACAGGGCAGGTCAAATGCAAGGAGGTTTTTATTAAACCAAAGCTATAAGGACACAATGAAAGTACTAACAAACACTGTAACTTTTACGAATGAATAAGGAACTGAAAACACAAGGGCGTATATATAGGCAAGGACTAACTAGACACAGGTGAACAACTAACAAAAAGGAACTGACTGGGCACCCAGATTACAGGATTGCAGATTCTAACTTTCGGCCGGGGTGTGACGTCACGTCCTAGTTTTTTTTAATGGGTTTCAATGCTACTTCCTGCCTGAATTTCGGCCGCGGGCGGTCTTTCCTGCTGCCTGGCCACGGTCCGAAATTCAGACAGGAAGTAGCAGGAAGTGCCCATTGAAACCCATTCAAAAAAGGAGGACGTGACGTCACACCCCGGTCCGAGACTTGGAATGTGCAATTGGTAATGTAGTTGCAGCCTAAGGGGACACAGGTGGAAAAACCCTGGCAATCACATGACTAGTAGACAAGGCAGGTACAGAACTACAGGGTAGACAGGAAGGCACAAAATACTACTACAAAATAAAGGTACACAAAGCAAGAACAACAAAAGGAACCAAGGAACATAATACTACAGAAACACAGGAAACAGTAGGTAAAACACCAAAAATACAAATAGCCAACACAGGGTACGTAATATAACCCAGGCCTGTCACGTACCGTGACATAATTAGCTGAAATCTAAAATGACACAGATGCTTTTGTAGCATAGAGAAACAACACAGGGTAGGAGTGCAGGTTAGTCTGTGTGACAGTGATTGAACGGTGGGTTGTATGTGTTGTATTCATAGTCTGTGCCAAGTGGGTGTGTAATAAATGAGTAGTTGAATATACACGTTTCCATGTCCCTGGAAAAACTACTAAAGATATTTGTTTAACTGGGCAGCTCTACAGCAGGCAATACAGTGGAAGGAGAAGCAGGGGAGGGAACGGTTCGAGGAGTTAAAGTGGAGAGGACATCATGTGAAGGACTTGATATTGGAAGACAGTGACTGTCTGAAGAAGAGACTTCACTTCACCACAACACCCAACTGAGAGATCTGACACACTGCTGGCATTCAAAAGGTGAGTTCACTTTAACCTTTAACTGTTCATTGTATAATGGAATCTATACACCTAGTCCATATCCATCCATAGCATTGAGAAGGAATGTTTAATGTTTAGTTTTGTCATAGTTATATTTAGGCAAACAAGTTCAAATCAAATCATTGTCTTCTGAACCAGCTGCAGGACACGCACAGAGCCTAAGATGAACGACACCCTGGAAAATGGCACTGAGTCCTCCATGTCCAGCATTGGCGTGCCGTTAGCCATCACCGATCTGGCTATCGACCTCATCCTTGTTCTCCCCAGCAACATCTACGTTCTGTGGCTGATACTGAGTGGAGCTGTTGGAACAATAGCCTCTGAGTTCTTCTATCTCAACCTGACTGCATCTGTGATCATCTCTATCCTGGACCCTGTCTTCTACCTTCCATCTCTCATCATGTACAACTCTACTTTGGAAAAGGTTGCACAGTTCATCTTTGTTGTGTTTCTCTGGTTCTCTGTCCCATCGTTCCAGTGCTGTATCTGTGTGGAGCGTTACATAGCAGTGGTTCACCCTGTGGTATTTCTCAGGTACAAAGCTCTCCGCTACAGGGTGGCCTGTTGCTGTGTTGTCTGGCTGATGGTGCTTGCACTCAGTTTGAATTGTTTTTGGTTGAGAATAGTGGTGTATTACATCTTTCTGTGCTTTTGCATTGTGTGCATTTCTGTGCTGTCTTTCTGCTGCCTCTCTGTCCTCAGAGCTCTGAAACAGCCTGGACCAGGAGAAGGACAGAGGGACAGTGGCAATGACATGAAGAGAAGGGCTTTTAGATTATTCTCATCAGCTTGGTAGTAATGGTCAGTGTTGGGAAAGTTCTCTTTTTTTCTGAAATAGTTCAGTTCATAGTTCATACATTTAAAAACGAACTAGTTCCGTTCATAGTTCATTGTTGAATTTTTAGAACTAAAGTTCATGGTTCCAAAAAAAGAACTATTATAGTTCTTTTTCGTTCTTTTTTCCCCTCCCTCTTTTTTTGTTCAAAATGGTTGCAGCCCATAGCCATATACAACTGAAGATGTCCTTAGTTGATTTGTGAAGATTTTATTATGAAGGCGCTCAGTTCAGTCCAGCCCTGTGCATCTCTGTGTGCTGAAAATAGAGCAGAAAATATCAGCAGAAATAGAGATCAACAAGCTCAAAGTGCGTCACTGAGTTTGTAGATCTGCTCTATTTTCAGCTCATTCTAGTCTCACTCTTGAACAGGGCTCAATGCTTAGCATTTTTCCAAGTTGGCTACTATTTTACAATATCAATTTATTAACATAGCCAGGTCGACTGAAAGCAGGGTGACCAGATGTCCCTCTTTGCGTGGGACAGTCCCTCATTTCCAAGACTTTTCAAGTGTCCCAGAAATTGAGACTCTGTCCCACAGTGTTCGAAATGCCCTAATAATTTGTCGTGCCCCAATAGTTGGATTTCTGTTCATTTCTTGATGTGTTTTTTTTAAAGAATTCCCCCATTAGCACTATATTTCCACAATCACTCTAGAGAGGCCACATCGCATACTGTCGTATCAAAAATAGCTGATCTACAATCTCAAAACGCGTCGCACAGCGACGCGTTTTGAGATTGTAGATCAGCTATTTTTGATTTTAGCTCAGCTGTTTTTGCTATATATATGAAATGGAATCCTGAAATATTTCTTGGAATAGTGACATCAAGATGTTAATAATTTGCTAATTACATGTCGTCCCGTTTTCCAACTTGACTTGTCCCACACACGCAACACTTCTGTCCCTCAAATGAACAGTTTGGATCTGGTCATCTTAACTGAAAGCCCCAGTGATTCAGCTGTCTCGAAAGGTGGGGGCGTGGCACATGGTTTATGGCTGAACCACTGCTGAACCAAAAGTGAAAGTGAAAGTGTGAGTGTTAACACACTACTGACATGGTGGGGAGACAATATATAGCAGAAAATTGCATTTTGGAGCGATGTATACAGTATATAGGTGAACTTGCATTAGAACCATTAGCCCCATTATAAGCCTATTTTGGGATAGGGGAAACAGCCATTAAAGGTAGGGGAAGTGATTTGAAATTCATGGTGTAGTACCAGCCTGGTGCACTAGGGGCCCCCAAAAGTAGCTACACTATGTGAACCTGCTGCTCTCTCCTGATTGGAGGAGAATTGTGGTGACCTGGGGAACTTTTATTAGCTCCTCTGCTAACGTGGGGGAGGGGGAAACTCCATATGTGGTTTCCACACCTTATAATAGAGCATTTTAACAGAAAAAAATATTTTTTGGGTGATATCTGACAAAAGTGAAATCACTTCCCCTACCTTTAAGGAGCGTTTTCACAAAACAGCACCTGGACCACTTTTTTCTAAATAAATAACTGCAAATAAAGATAAAAAAAAAAAGTTTTGGGGTGAAATTCTCCTTTAAGCAAATGAGCCCGGGCCGTCGCGGCTATTGTTTCGGTCGGGTATCCCAACTCTATACAATAGCCCAGTTGTTATATTAATAACAATGTGAAAGGGTCCCCCAAACCTTAAGGCCGCCTCTGCTTGTAGTAGGCTAACTGTAGCCTACCGGTAAATAAAAATGAAAACGATCCGACGGCAAATCAGGCAATGATGATAAGAATACACAAGTGTTGTGCGTCCAAGCGCGCATGTGGAGCGTTTATGATTAATCACGGGATAGCGGCACACGTACGTGAGGCAAAAGGTTGCTGCGCAGACAGTATATGATTTAAATACACGCATTGCGCAGGAAGATTATTACCAACATGAACAGCATTAGAAGCTCATTCAACGTGTTGGAGAGAAGCGTCCTCCCTTGGTGCTGTGTGTGAGCTGTCTGATGCTGTGCGCTGCTGACAGAGCAGAGGGAGGGGCGGGGCGGTGGGCAAGGAGAACAGATCTTCAAGCTAAGGATGCCTCGAGCCTCAACACGTTGTTAGCTTGTATATCTGCTAAAACAACACGGCGGTGTTGTTTTAGCGAACAACACCGCCGTACTACAGTAATATAAATACTCGCACCGGTGCTATGAACATTTTAGTCACAAATGCGAGCCTGTCGAGCCCCGCTCTTGAACAAAATCGAACGCAAGAAAAGTGACGTTCACTCACGCCAGAAATGAACGAGTTCACACCGCCGTTCTTCAAGCAGATAGAGGGTCCGTTCCGTTCAAGTTCCTTAAAAATATGAACGGTTCAAAGAACTTTCGTTCTTTGAACGCGTTCGGGTACAACTCTGGTAATGGTAGCCACTATAATGATGTATATGCCCTTTATTATGTCAGTTATTCTGAACCCTACTACTGGACTGTTCTTAGCAGACGCTTCGATAATCTTATATACATTGTCCAAGCTGTCAGGGTTTGTTCACCCTTTGCTCTACATCCACAAAGCTGGGAAACTGCCATGCTTCAATTAAGGGGCTCTGAAAGCAAAAGATCTCTACCAGACCTGTGTGTAATATTACAGCCATGACCAAGCTCTGAAACATGGGTGACTGATTATTGTGCTCCCCTCATTCTTGTTTAACTCATCCGTATTTCACTCTTTTTTTTTTCAATACAACATATTTTATTATCATGTCCAGGGGTGGTGGTGGCCCTGCATGCACGCCTTTTTGTGGCAGTTCTGGACAACTGTGGGTCCAACCAATTAGACACCGGGCACTAGAGTTCTCAACGGGCCTGAAAATGAAGGCCCGGCCCTAACTGGGCCCTAACTCATCAGGCCCAAAGCCCGGCCCGGCCCGACTAATTACCATAATTTTTAGGCCCGGCGCGGCCCTAAAATGTCGGGTCAGAGAATTTTAGGGGTCTAGACAGAGTAAAAGTGAACAAAATATACAAAATAAACAAAATAAACAAAATAAACAAAATAAAACAAAATAAAATAACTCAATAAATATATTTTTTTCATGGCAAGCCCTAAGCCTGACCCGGCCCTACTGATTAGCATAAATTTTAGGCCCGAGCCCGACCCTAAAATGTCGGGTCGGGTCGGGCTGGGCCTGTTCGGGTCGGGTTCGGGCAGAGTTTGAGAACTGATCAATGTATATAGGCCTAGATGTACAAACAGACTTGGTGCATATAGTTATAGGTTGTCAGATTGTTATTATTCCACTATCTGTGGTGATGTGTATAGTAATGCAGTACAACCTGACTCTGCCAGATTGTGGTAGTATTGAGTTAACAAGTTCTGTCCCAAGGTGGCAGAGTCAAGTTAAATGAATGAATCTTGGTAGAGACAATATTATTGTTCATCATGCATTGTTCTGTTTTCACTTGTGGAAGTGTTTTTTCTTGAGCAAAATACCGTTGTTTCTCATTCATGTAAAAATAAGTTGAAATGATTACTTGTCGACTGTTATAGCAGGTCATTTATCACCACTTTATGGGAAATAACAGTATAGTTAGTGAATATTCAACCGTCGGATAATCTGTGATGTATTTTAATCAGGAGTGTGATCATATTAATTACTGTATAATTAAGAACTCTATTTAAGAACTAAAAGGTTTTTCTGGCTTATTTGACCTGTTTAGTGTTCAATGATTGTATAGATTTTATGGAACATGTGCTAAAGAACAGTAGAATAAAACTAGTAGTTCAATACAAATATTGGTGTGTAATGTCTGTCTGACATTTCTTGTAAATGCACTTAGGGCTTCACATTTTCGTTACACGCAAAACCCCTTATTCCCATCTTCTTTTGTGTGAGAAGGAAGGAAGGAGAAGCAGGGAAGGGAATGGTTAGAGGAGGCAAAGTGTAGTCAGGACATCATGTGAAGGATTTGCAATCGGTTAAGACAGTGACTGTCTGAAGAAGAGACTTCACTTCACCACAACACACCGGTTAAAAAAAAAAAAAAAAAAACAACAACAACAACGTCAAAAATTCAAAAAAACGGCATAGTATAGTAGGTCGTCATTGTCGACAATTTTCCAAAATTACGAAACCTGGCAAAACGATGTTTTGCACAGCATGCCGTTTTTCATTGTTTTGGGGATCTTTAAGGATTTTCAAAAAATGTCGAAATTTTGAAAAAACAACATAGTACAGTAGCCTGTCATTTTTTGTTGTTTTAGGCGATTAAAAAAAAATGGCAAAAAACAACAGGCTATAGTACACGGTCTTGCACAGCATACCGTTTTGGCGATTTTTGAGGATTTAAAAAAATGACAAATTTAAAAAACAAACAAAAACGACATAGTATATTATGTTGTTCTTCGTCTTTTTCGACGGTTTTAAAAAAAAATGACGAAACCTGGAAAAAAACGACAGGCTATAGTACATGGTCTGCTACAGTATGGTCTATGTGTTTTTTGAGGATTATTGAAAAATGTCAAAATTGAGAATTTTTGACATAATATAGTATCATAGTATGAAAATTCTCAATACTCAATCGCCGTCTTTAAGGATTTTCGAAAAATGACAAAATCAAGGAAAAGCGACAGGCTATAGTAAATGGACCAGACAACTTGCTATAGTATGCTGTTTTTCATCGTTTTTAAGGAATTTCGAAAGATGTCAAAATGAGACTTGTTGACACGTGATAGTATGTCGAAAATCGTCGTTTTTGAGGATTTTAGAAAAATGCTGAAATCGAAGAAAAACGCCAGTACATGTTCCTCGGACAACATGCCATAGTAGACAATTTTCAACATACAAAATGCCGAAATCGAAGAAAAACAACAAACTATAGTACATGGTCTTGGACAACTTGCTATAGTAAGCCATTTTTCATCATTTTTGAGGATTTTTGAAAAAAATATGCCAAAAACGAAGAAAAAACGACAGGAGGATTGAGTTTGTTGTGCTTGAAATGTTCTGGAAATCTGCAAACTGATACAAATCAATCAATTAATCAACATTTTCGGGCACGTCAACATGCCAAAGCCATTTGGTCAACTCGGTTGTTTTAAATGTCCTTCATGAAATAAAATTTGATTTGATTTGAAATGGTGAGAAAACGGCACCCCTTAGTATATCTTATTATAACCCATGATTAATTGTTCCCTTCTAAATACTTTTGTTATTTGTATCATATGATGATTTGAATTACTGTTGTTATTTCTCATGTCATGCTTTTGAATTGAATACACAGGATTTGAATAGAAAAGAGACCACAAGGCCTTTTTGTTTGTGGTCACATTTTTTGTTTCTCCCCTCCCATCGTTTCTGTCTATGCTGATTTCTGCCAATAAAGTATTCAATCAACTTAAGAACACTTGTTCTTGTCGGCTGGGTTGACTGTGTCTCAGGAGGTAAAGCAGGTCGTCCAATGATCTGTGTGTTGCCGGTTCAAATCCCTGCTCTTCTGTACAAGTGTCCTTGTACAGTAGAAGACACTGAACCCCGGATTGCTCTTGATGTGTGCTGGATGGTACCTTGCATGGTTTCTTCTGCCATCGGTGTATGAATGGGTGAATGTAATTGCACTATGTAAAGTGCCTTGCATAAATCGGTGAATGCTAGTGGTTTTCTGCATCATGGAGTATACCACTCCGTGTCACACAGAGAAGTCATTTTACTGGAGGATGGCAGAAAAGCAAATTGCGGCAGGTTTATTTGAATAGACATTTCAACGACAAGCAATCCAAAGTGCTTTACACGAAACACAACACATCAGTCATGTGTCAGGAGGGCACAGCGTTGTCACTGCACTCTGATTGCACATAGAACCTGCATGGCACAAATGCTGTTTTGGGGGTCCTTGCATGACAAAATAATCACACAACCAGTTGTTGCCAACTTGGCGCATTTTGTCGCTATATTTAGCGCTTTTTCAGACCGCCCTAGCGCCAAAATTAGTGAAAACCCTTGCGGAAAATCTAGTGCTTTTAGCTGGTGAGTTGGGGGGAAATTGTTTGACAGGCGCCAGAGATAAAACACCTCATTTTTCACCAATTTTTCCTCCTATGCAGTGGTTTTTCAACCAGTGGTCCCCAGGATAAGTGATGAAAGTTGGTTAACCCAGATGTAACTCCTTTGAGAGCGTAAAAATGAAACCAAATGGACCCTTGCGGGTCCATTTGTTTCATTTTTACGCTCTCAAGAGTTAAAATATTCATCATGTGAATTAGCCCAAGTCTACACAACTAGAGAATGTAAAGATTAGATTAATGGGTCATTTAATGGTCATATTCCCTTCCAGGCAGCATCTAGCGCATTCTAGTGCATTTTGGAAGTGCCACTAGTGCATTTTTGGATTTTGTCAGTTGGCAACACTGCACACAACACACTCATGCACACACACATGCACTCTCACTCACTCACTCATCACACACACACACACACACACACACACACACACACACACACACACACACACACACACACACACACACACACACACCACATTAGGTAGAAGCAGGTACAGTGTTCATAGGTCTGTGGTTCGAATGCTGCTCCTCCTGTCTACATGTTTGAAGCGTCCCTGGGCAACAAGACACTGAACCCCAAAATGCTCCCGATGTACTGTTTGGTACCTTGCATGGTTTGTGTGGTGTGTGTGTGTGGTGTGTGTGTGGCCATGACTCTTGGACCATTGTTCTGATCATTACAATTATATATATATATATATATATATATATATATATAGATTTGAACCTGCTCAGTGCTCAAAACAGCAGATGTACAATCTCATGGTGTGGCCCGAAGTGGTGCGCCGTGAGCTTGTAGAACTGCTATTTTGAAAACCAATGCTCTAATGCACATTGCTTTAATTTGTCACAGTTCAAGGCAGGCTAGTGTTGGACCTAAGTGCAGACAAAAGGCATATGCATGGTGAGTCAGGCACAGGGCAGGTCAAATGCAAGGAGGTTTTTATTAAGCCAAAGCTATAAGGAGACGATGAAAGCACTAACAAACACTGTCACTTTACGAACGAATAAGGGACTGAAAACACAAGGGCATATATACAGTATATATAGACAAGAACTAACTAGACACAGGTGAACAAGTAACAAAAATCAGCACAGGGATTGGCTGGGGAACTAAGGGGACACAGGTGGAAACCCTGGCAATCACAGGACTAGTAGACAAGGCAGGTACAGAACTACAGGGGTAGACAGGAAGGCACAAAATACTACTACAAAATAAAGGTACACAGAGCAAGAACAACAAAAGGAACGAAGGAACATAACACTACAGAAACTCAAGGAAACAGTAGGTAAAACACTAAAAATACAAATTGCCAACACAGGTACGTAATATAACCCAGGCCTGTCACGTAACGTGACATAATTAGCTGAAATCTAAAATGACACAGATGCTTTTGTGGCATAGAGAAACAAGACAGGGTAGTAGTGCAGTATTCATATTCATATTCGTGTTGTATTCATAGTCTGTGCCAAGTGGGTGTGTAATAAATGAGTAGTTGAATATACACAAATCATTTCCATGTCCCTGGATTAACTACTAAAGATATTTGCCTAACTGGGCAGCTCTACAGCAGGCAATACAGTGGAAGGAGAAGCAGGGAAGGGAACGGTTCGAGGAGGTAAAGTGGAGAGTACATCATGTGAAGGACTTGATATTGGGAAGACAGTGACTGTCTGAAGAAGAGACTTCACTTCACCACAACACCCAACTGAGAGATCTGAGATACTCTGCTGGCATCCAAAAGGTGAGTTTCACTTTAACCTTTAAACCGTTCATTGTATATTGAATCTATCCACCTAGTCCATATCCATCCATAGCATTGAGAAGGTTAATGTTTAATGTTTAGTCTTGTCATTGTTATATTTAGGCAAACAAGTTCAAATCAATCTTTCTCTTCTGAACCAGCCGCAGGACACACACAGAGCCCTAAGATGAACGACACCCTGGAAAATGGTACTGACTCCTCCATGTCCAGCATTGCCGTGCCGTTAGCCATCACTGATCTGGCTATCAACCTCATCCTGGTTCTCCCCAGCAACATCTACGTTCTGTGGCTGATACTGAGTGGAGCTGGTGGGACCATAGCCTCTGAGTTCTTCTATCTCAACCTGACTGCATCTGTGATCATTTCTCTTTTGGACCCTGTCCTCTACCTTCCATGGCTCTTCACGTACAACTCTACTTTGTCAAAGATTGCACAGTTCATCTTTATTGTATTTGGCTGGTTCTCTGTCCCATCGTTTCAGTGCTGTATCTGTGTGGAGCGTTACATAGCGGTGGTTCACCCTGTGGTATTTCTCAGGTACAAAGCTCTCCGCTACAGGGTGGCCTGTTGCTGTGTTGTCTGGCTGATGGTAATTGGACTCAGCTTGTTTTGGTTTTGGTGGATAGTGTATTGCATCTTTCTGTGCTTTTGCATTGTGTGCATCTCTGTGCTGTCTTTCTGCTGCCTCTCTGTCCTCAGAGCTCTGAAACAGCCTGGACCAGGAGAAGGACAGAGGGACAGTGGCAATGACATGAAGAGAAGGGCTTTTAGGATTATTCTCATCAGCTTGGTAGTAATGGTAGCCACTATAATGATGTATATGCCTGTTATTATGTCAGTTATCTGATGCCGACTACTGGACTGTCCTTCTCAGACCCTTCGATAATCTCATATACATTGTCCAAGCTGTCAGGGTTTGTTCATCCTTTGCTCTACATCCACAAAGCTGGGAAACTTCCATGCTTCAATTAAGGCACTCTGAAAGCAAAAGATCTCTACCAGACCTGTGTGTAATATTACAGCCAT
>CM076969.1:54126817-54219271 GCA_039105355.1 Benthosema pterotum | reverse complement strand
TATAACGGTATCGATATCAGCCGATATATCGGTACGACCGATATATCGGTCTAGCTCTAATGAAAATAGTTGAAAACCCACTGCTCTAGTGCATTCTATTGCATTTTGGAAGTGCCACTAGTGCATTTTGGATTTTGGCAGTTGGCAACACTGGCTCCGTGTAGATAAGGAGCAATCAGGCGCGCAAGCCAGAGAGAGAAAGGTGCCAGAGAGAAGCAGCAGATACCATAAGATCTAAATATAGAAGTGTAATCTCAAGTGCTGCTGTCTTAATGGCAGCCTCTCTGCTCCCTAATAGTTGGGATGATGTGCAAAACGTCTCATCATGGGAAGGGCTTACACAGGGCCAGATTTAGCCATCCCTACTAGGGTGGGCTGGAAGAATGGCAGGGTGGCAAACTCCAAAGTTTTTCATATGAAGCAGTTGCTTTTTGACACCAGGCCCACTATTTATTCGGCATTTGAGCCACGGACGACCATTTGATGAAGTTTTAAGCTTTTTTTTTTACAGACAGACCCCAAAACTAAAGATTTATTTTGTTTTTGTCCACAATACCAGACCGGATTTGAGAAACAAAACAGTCAAACATACAGATCAAAAATGACCATTAATCTTCTACATTCTGTAGTTGTGTAGACTTGGGCTAATTCTGTTGATGAATATATTAACTCTTGAGAGTGTAAAAAAATGAAACCAAATGGACCAATGAAACCAAATGGATCCGCAAGGGTCCATTTGGTTTCATTTTTACGCTCTCAAAGAGTTACATCTGGTTAACCAACTTTCCACAACTCTCTCAAGGACCACTGGTGGTCCCCGGACCACTGATGAAAACCACTGATATTACCTTTCATTGGGTGGGCCCTGCCCACCCTGGCCCCCCTCTAGATCTGGCCCTGGGGTTACAGTTGGTACCATTATACCAGGGGTGCCCACACTTTTTTTACTTGAGAGCTATTACTTCCAAAATGAGGGGCTCAACAAGATCTACACATCAAAAATGTGATTGTTCCACGACTGACAATCCATTTCAAGGCCATCTAGAAAGTTTGAGCTTTGAAATAGTGGTGATGGTGTTACTTACTGTTATAGTGTTTAAGAATAATGCACTTGTAATGAAAAATAGAGGGGGAGAATTGGAAGGTTTTCCTGAATATGCTATTACCGACGTTTGAAAACGGTATTTGAGCCGTCAACTCAAACCTCAAATACCGTTTTCAAACGTCAGTTTGTGGTCTTGAGTTTAGTCTCTTTCACGTTTTTGTCCACAATTGGGAAAGACACCTGGCAAAACTTTGGTCAAATTAACAATTATTCTCCATTTTCTAATTGTGTGGACTCTTGAAAATCAAGTAATTCAGATGTTTAATTATATTTCAACTCTTGTGAGCGGTAAAATGAAACCAAATGGACCCGTCAGTAGAGCTTAAAATCTGGCCCGAGACCGCGCCGACCCGACGGGCCGGGCCGGTTTGGTCGGGCCGAGTCCAAATGGTTATGTATTTGTCGGGCTTAGGGCCGGGCCGGGCCCGTCAAATTATATAAGATATTTTGATACATTTGTGACGCCGCGCGTGCGCGCAGCCGCGAGCTGCGCGCAGCCGCGAGCTGCGCTGCACCACGTGTGTGTGTGTGTGTGTGTGTGTGTGTCGTCGCCCCATGTCAGATGCGTTGATCTTCTTTACATGTCAGCGGAGTAAAAAAAAAAAAAACATAAAACGGCAACAAAAACGAGACCGATGAAGTAAAAAAAAAAGAAGCTCGCATCTGGAGATTATATGGATGGTTCTGCACGAATGCAAAAGACAAAAGTCTGAGGTATGGAAGTAGCCGAATTTTACAAGGCTGCATGACGAGAACAATGACGCTGTGGATTTTGTACAGTGCAAGCGCTCTAATGCCGTCATTTCATCCCATTCCTGCACAATAACTTGTGATTTGGTGAGTAGGATAGGCCTACACCCAGTCCATAGCATTTTATTATACAGGCTACTCACGTTAAAATGTAGGCCCGGTCTCTGTGTGATTTTATCATCATTCTCTCTCTCTCTCTCTCTCTCTCTCTCTCTCTCTCGTTTTTTTATTTAGGAACTGATGTGCACACTAATAAGTCCTTCATTTGTTAATGGTTTAGCACAGTGAAGTTCTTAAATAGCTGCGCTGCTGCGGTAATTAATAGAGCCTGACGTATTTCCAATAGTTTGCTATTAAGCCTACAGGCTTTTTCGTTTTTTATTTAAATTAAATATATAGGCCCTATAGCCAGGGTTAATTTCTGCCGGAGCAAGGCGGAGCGCCGCTCCCCCTTGCTCCCCCACCTGCAGGTGGCGCTCCCCCACCTGCAGGTGGCGCTCCCCCACCTGCAGGTGGCGCTCCCCCACCTGCAGAGACCTATCCGGGAGAAATGAGTGGCAACCAGCCAATACATCCCCGTTCATTTCAGTCGTTGCTATAGGATACCACCTTACTCTGAGGATACCACTCTATTGGCTGAGGCCGCCGAGCCTTCCCAGCTATGGGATGTTTATCGAGAGTCGGGGAGGGATTTGGTCGCTCGCAGCTCAGGCACACACAGTTCTCACACGTTGCCTCCTGGGCTGCTATGGCTGGGCTGCTGCTGCTACTACTGCTGCTGCTGCTCCCACCGGCTGACCGTCTCCCCTTCCCTCGCGAGGCACGGTGGAATATGATCGCTATAATAATGATTAAAAGGTACCCAGGAAGCAGCCGGTTTTTTCGCGCGCGGGTGCGCGCATTGTGCGTGAGGTGCGCTCCGGCACCTCCCGAGTTACAAATTAAGCACTGCCTATAGCCTACTTTGTAAACGTCTTGAACATGTCATACTGTAGCCTGTAACCGCCTACAGTAGTAATTCTCAGGTCGAGGAGGCTCCATGGCATTAATGTATAGAACCTTTTTATTACAATTATATTGTATCCTGTGTTATTATTTGCTATAAGCTGTTTTGTTTGTACCTAGACAGTTGGACATGGCAAATGACTGCTTTTCTTATAACAAATTAACGATTTATGAGAAAAAACGTCTGTCTGCAGCAATTAGCTCGTTTAGAAAAAGTGTCGGGCTGGCGGGCTCATGCTGTCAATCATGTATCGGGCTTCGGACCGCACCGGCTTAATTTCTTACCGGGCTCAATATTTTAGACAATTTTTAAGCTCTACCCGTAAGGGTCCTTTTGGTCTCATTTTTTTACGCTCTCAAGAGCGGGGTCCAAGTGCTGGGGGGGACTGTCTTGTGATCTACCTGCACGGCCTGTGTGATCTACCGGTAGATCATGATCTATCGGTAGATCACAATCTCACAAAATCATGCAGTAATCATGGGCTCTAGACTGCCTCCCCCTGGCCAGCCAGGGTGCTTGATAGAGGGCTCAGGAACCGGTTGGTATAACATGTTCCTATCACGCACTACGCTCAGCCAGGAAACTCCTCCACTGACAGGTGAAAAGAAGGGACATGCATTGTGAAGGAAGCATGAGGCCAGTCTGCTGCCTGCTCCCCCAGCTTGATGGAGGGTGTGTACACATGAATCAATATCACATTAGGTGATATTGATCTCTAACCAGACAGACTTGTGCAGGTCAGATCCGGTGCGGTCTGTCGGTCGGCGGTTACAGAAACAAATGGACAGGGACAGTCAGACAGACACCACCACTCTAAACTGAAGTGAACTGTCAAAGTGCATTGCATTCAGTGCCGCACGAGGACACCGTTCATATACGCGAGGCCCACGGGGCATCTGACAGCCGACTAAATTACAACATGACGACTATATCGCTCCCCAGGATCTATAGCTGCAGCCGATGTTTGCATGTTTGCAGTCACGTCTAGCAGTGGACACTGTTTAAACTATAAACATGTGTGCTTAGCACGATGGAGTGTCGACAGAACGACCATGACCCAAACTGCCCTGTGACAGATCGTATTGTGAGGTTTGTTCAGGACAAGTGGGACATGTTTAGGACATGTGTACAAACACAGCAGAGGGACGAGCAGCAGTACAGTATGATAGCCTTTGGGTCCATGTCAGAGTGTTGAACAAACAATGCCAGATCTAGTGGGTCCAATCAAGGCCGTTTTTGGAGTATTCCTACACCATACATAACATAGGTTTTGACCTATAACATGGTCAATAAAATGGTAAAATGACGCTTTTGTAGAGCGCCTTTATCCAAGCCCAAAGGCGCTTTACATACAGTACATGGTGCACTAGGGATGCCTCGATCACACTGTTCCCATTACGATTCAATTAATCCGAGTCAAAACCGATACAAACGCCGATTTCGATCCATTTATGATTCAATTCAGCTGTCTCAAACGGTGGGCCGTGGCACAGGGTTTTTTTTTTTGGCTGGCCCACTGCGGAGCCAAAGTTGAAAGAGAAGGTGTGAGTGTCAACACACTACTGACACTGTGGAGAGAGAATATATAGCAAGAAATTGCATTTTGGATTGATGGAAATAGCTGAATTTGAGCTATAGCCCAGTTCTAAGCCTATGTTGGGGTTTAGGGGAACGTTTTTTTTTCCACAAAGTAACAACCACCTGTTGGAAATAGTGATAGACCGATTATCGGCCGCGGCCGATAATGGATATCGAATTCGATATCCATGATTTTATTAATAATCGGTATCGGTGCTAAAAATAAATAATCGGAAAAAGTGCAGCCGATTATTTTTATTTATTATAAATGTTCAAAAATGGTACGTTGTACATCAACCACTTTCATTGAAGATCCAGTAGATTGTGGTGGTGTATAGCTGTGTGTCTCTGACCCTCTCACCTCATGTATTTATAGATTTATCCAAATTACCCTAAATGTATTTTCTCTTTTTCTTGTCTATGTCTGAAGCTCTGTGCCTGTACTTCACGGCAAAATGTTTCCAATGCTGCTACAATGCATTGTTGCCCTTGAATTAAAAAAGATGCTTTTTATGGAGGGGAAACTGAAACACTTTTGCTGCTTCCTGCACTTTCATTCTATTAAAAAAGTAAATAATAATCGTATCGGCTGATATCGGCTATCTGCCTTTTTGATGTCCCACTAATCGGTGATCGGAAACATCGGCCAAAAGTCTGATCGGTCGATCTCTAGTTGGAAATACATCATCTGCAAATAAAGACAGCCTTCTGGGGTAGAAGAATTCACTTTTAGTAATATTATATTACTCGAAAGCAAACATCCAGAACCTCCCCAGAATAATAGTCAAACAGGTTCAACAGAGCCACCGGCTGATCACCTCCATGCCATATCACAGCAGGGGTGGATCTAGGCATGAGCATGGGGGGGCACTGCCCCCCTAAATGCCCAGTCTGCCCCACCAAACACGATGGCATGCAAAACAACCCAAGATATTTCAAATTAAAGTGCTTGTAATTAAAATGATTTGAAACACTGCTACTGCTACTAACTAACTGCAGTTGTGGCGCCACTAAACCAACAGCATTTCATCATTGAAAACAGAAAACTCTCTGACAAAAAAGGTTCTTCTTCTTAAAAGGTTTGTACTGCCTAAAACCAAAAGGTGTAAACTGCAGACTTTTTTAAAAAGAAAAAAGGAAACCAAGGCACTCCATCTTCAGTGTGAAAAATATATACTATTTCATTTATTTAGGAGCAAGGCAACTGAAATGACCAACGCGTTTCGACCGCACAGCGTCTTCGTCAGGTTCTGAGAAAACTCTCTGAGTCAGACCTTTAGCTTTATGCATGCTGCGTGTCTGTGGCAACTTCTACAACAACTGATGTTATTATTGATGTTTTACTTGTCTAATAAAAAACCTGCCCCCCCCCCCCCCCCCCCCCCCCCCCCCCCCAATTAGGAAATGTTACATCCACCCCTGTACCACAGTGATTAAATTTGTTCAAAAGCAGCCCATATTACCTGCAGCATATATTAATATACTTTTTGTTCAAATTCAATGAGATAGGATTTTTGGATTTTTATGAGCTGTACGCCGTAAATCATCAAAAAGAAGCAGAAGAAAATAAATATCTCCTGAGGGAGACTAATAAAGGTGAACTTGAACCATGTGTGTTATGCGCCACTGTAGTGTAAAAAAGCGAGACTTTGTGCCACCAGTGTACAGTGTTCATCCGAGAGGAGAGCTGCTCCAAGGCCGTGTGCTGTTGGAGAGCATCCAACAACTGTCCTGAGAACGGATTACAGAGGTGTGTGTGTGTGTGTGTGTGTGTGTGTGTGTGTGTGTGTGTGTGTGTGTGTGTGTGTGTGTGAGAGCGCCTGCGTGCGTGCGTGTGCCCGACTGGTACAGGAATCTGCCACACACGAAGCCAGCCAGCCTCCCATTGGTTTGCAGTAAGCAGATGAACACAGTGGATTGTGTGTGTGTGTGTGGGGACGGGGGGGACGGGGGGGGGGGGAATAAGAGAAATAAGGGAAGGTTATGTCATTGGTTAAAGGACATATTCCCTCTCTGCGTTGGGACGGAGAAACAGTGGCGGATCTAGGCACAGGCATGGGGGGGGGGGGGGGGGGGGGGGGGGGGGGGGGGGGGCAATGCCCCCCCAAATGCCCAGTTTGCCCCACCAAACATGATGGCATGCAAAACAACCCAAGATATTTCAAATTAAAGAGCGCATAATTAAAATGATTTGAAACACTACTACTGCTACTAACTAACTACAGTTGTGTCACCACTAAACCAACAGCAAAACAGAAAACTCTGAGTCAGACCTTTAGCTTTATGCATGCTGTGTGTCTGTTGCAACTTCAACAACAACTGATGTTATTATTGATGCTTTACTTGCCCAATAAAAGTCTTGTAACTGAAAATGGTATGGGTGGATACCCATACCATTTTCTCTTGCCCCCCCCCCCCCCCAATTGGGAAGTGTTACATTCGCCCCTGCGGAGAAAACAACAACAACAGCAGCAGCAACGCACAGCGCCGGACATTGTGCCTGCATGGTCAACACACCATGACCACATCAGCTAAAAATATACAGTAGCGACAGGAGAAATACAGCAAACGCTGTGCATTTGGAAAGCTGAACGCCTGTGGGTCGCAAGGTCAAAATACCCTATTGGCCTGAATATAAGACTATGATTTTTTCCCAATGGAAATATCCCAAAAATGGAGTCGTCTTATATTCAGGGACTATACTAGTTGACATTCAATGTTCTTTTTTCTGTAAATGGCTCTTGAAAAATGAGGGTCGTCTTATAACCGAGTCGTCTTATATTTGGGACAATACGGTACAACTGACTCAGTGACATCATCCGTCACCTCCCCTAACCCCTCCCCCATGAGTATCACACAAGAACAGTGGAAGGAGAAGAGTCACACTCATTTTTACACCCTCAAGAGTTAAAATATTCATCATGTGAATTAGGCCAACTTAGTCTAAAAACAACTAGAGAATGTAGAAGATTAATGGACATTTTGATCTGTATGGTCCAGGCGAGCATCTAGCGCAGGGGTTTTCAACCTTTTTCATACCAGGGACCACCATTTATTCAGAATTTGGGCCATGGACCACCAGTTGATGACATTTTAGCCCCACAGACCCCAGAAATAAAGATTTCTTTTGATTTTGTCCACAATTCCAGGCTGGATTTGGGAAACAAAACAGTTAAACCTACAGATCAACATGATGATGAATATTTTAACTCTTGAGAGTGTAAAAATGAAACCAAATGGACGCGCAAGGGTCCATTTGGTTTCATTTTTACGTTCTCAAGAGTTACATCTGGTTAACCAACTTAGCTGGGGACCACCTGGAACCCTCTCAGGGACCACTGGTGGTCCCCGGACCACCTGTTGAAAACCCCTGATCTAGCGCATTCTAGTGCATTTTGGAAGTGCCACTACTATACTAGTGCATTTTGGATTTTGGCAGTTGGCAACACTGCTCAGAGCAGTAGGCAGAGGAGTGATGGGCAGCGCCGATTCTTCCTATACGCAGACTACGCACCCTGCGTTGGGCCCCCGATTCCCCAAAGGCCCCCCGCCAGCTCTGAGTAAATAACTAATTGAAAGAACTGTTATTTACGCAAATAACGTAGAGTGGGCGCATGTACGTTTATTGAATCGCGGAGCATTACGTAAATAACGTACAGCGGGCGAACGTAACCCATAGACGTAACCGCTCTAGTGCATGCTTGTTCTGTACGTAGAAGGGAAATCTTCTTCCGTAAACAGCGTTACTTGAATCATGCCCGCTGTCGCGGTTTTTTACACCACGCAGAAACGCCCCCCCTTTTTGCTTAGCATGTTTGGTCAACAACATCATTACTTCAGGATATGAAAAAAGGAGCAGCAGCAGTCAGGTAGGCTGGCAGGCTAACGCTATGAATGACTGCAGTTTTTGGTTGTGCTGTTAAATGCTGGGTTGTCGGTAGTGTGTTGTTGTGTTGTACAAAATGTTTTTTTTGGTGGCAGAGATACAAGCTTGTTGTATTTTGTCAATAATAATATCTCCTATCATGTGGCATGCCCAAAGCTTAGAGTATTATGGATATACGGTAGACAGTCATGTCAACTCCATTCACTTCATGAAGCCAGTCCCATCACAGAGTCTCTGTGACTGATGTTTATGTGGCACTATTATGCTACTACTACAGAATGTGGTGGTTACTGTAGCCTACAATACTTTGACGGTGAACAAATATTTTCAACTCTTATTTGTCCCTATTCTAGACCTTCTACATCTCTACATAAGAGACAGTTTCATAGTTTTGTTGTTGGTCAGGATTGAAATAGCAATAAATACATTCATTTGAAAAGGAAACATTGGAGAGAGAGAGAGAGAGAGAGAGAGAGAGAGAGAGAGAGAGAGAGAGAGAGAGAGAGAGTGTGTCTGTCTGTCTGTCTGTCTCTGTGTGTGTGTGTGTGTGTGTGTGTGTGTGTGTGTGTGTGTGTGTGTGTGTGTGTGTGTGTGTGTGTGTGTGTGTGTGTTTATTTTTCTGCAAAAAATGGCCA
This sequence comes from Benthosema pterotum, assembly GCA_039105355.1. Taxonomy (NCBI): domain Eukaryota; kingdom Metazoa; phylum Chordata; class Actinopteri; order Myctophiformes; family Myctophidae; genus Benthosema; species Benthosema pterotum. The sequence continues at coordinate 54,210,311 of CM076969.1, read as the reverse complement.
AAATAACAAAAAAAAGCAGGGCCCCTAGTAAAAAACCTGCTTAGGGCCCCTTGGAGGCCAGAATCGGCACTGGTGATGGGTCTTGACCAGGCTATGTTTGTACCATCTTTATAACAACCCCCACCACCACCACCCCACAACTGTGTATTTTGTAAATCTAACATGTCTTGGAGATTGTAAACATGCCCTATATTACACCGTGTGTATCTGGAGCACTAGGACATGTTGCTTCTCCGCATGGGAGGAATGAACAGTGGCTGGTAAAACCCCAGAGAAGAGAAAACAAGAGGCAGGCTATAGCCTAGCACCATGCTGCTGCTGCTGCTGCTACTGCACACAATGCTACACACACACACACACACACACACACACACACACACACACACACACACACACACACACACACACACACACACACACACACACACACACACACACACACACACACACTCTGTACAGTGTGTAATGGCCACTAAACAGGAGGGCTCTTTTCTCTCTCTCTCTGTTGTTATGGTAACAGGCAGTTTAAGTGAGACGTTTGCATGGCTTTTCTCTTCGTACTTCCTGAGCTCAATAAAAACAGACACCCCCCCCCCCCACACACACACACGCACACGCGCATACACATACACACACACACACACTGACTTAAAACATGAGCGGCAGAATCAACCAAGCAGTGTTGCCAACTTGGCGCATTTGTCACTATCCTTAGCGCTTTTTCAGACCCTCCTAGCGCCAGCATTAGTGAAAAACCTCCTGGCAGAAAAATCTAGTGCTTTTTTTGCTGGTGAGTTGTGGTGAAATTGATTGACTGGCGCAAGAGATAAAACCCTCATTTTTCACCATTTCTCCTCCTATGACAGTGGTTTTCAACCAGTGGTCCCCAGACTAAATGATGGACAGCTGGTTACCCAGATGTAACTCTTTGAGAGTGTAAAAATGAAACCAAATGGACCCTTGCTGGTCCATATGGTTTCATTTTTACACTCTCAAGAGTTAAATTATTCATCATGTGTGTTAGCCCAAGTCTACACAACTAGAGAATGTAGAAGATTAATTACGTCATTACATTCTCTAGCTGTGTGCTTCCGTCTCTAGTGCTTCCCTTCCAGGCAAGCATCTTCTCGCGCATTCTAGTGCGTTTTGGAAGTGCCACTAGTGCATTTCGGATTTTGGCAGTTGGCAACACTGCAACCAAGGCAGTTTACTCTACACATTCTTGTCGCTTTGGTTGAGTGACTCTTCTGTACTACTTTAGTGACATTGCTGTTTGTCTGCTGGTACACGCGTGCACACACACACACACACACACACACACACACAACACACACACACACACACACACACACGGCTGTGGTTTCCATGACAGGTGTGTGTTCACCGTACAGGGAACCATCCACACGAAGCAGCTGATTAAATCACTGAGGACCTAAGGGAGGCCAGACAAGCGTCACTCTTCCAGTGGGACAGACCCACTGTGCTTTTCATTAATATATGCCAGTGTTGGGTGGAAAGCTACTACGTCCAAAACCTGTCTTTTATCATGGTAATCATACAAAAAAAAACAGTAATACCGTAATAATAGTGAGGCGGTGGTAATGGCTGATACGTTACATCACAAACTTGATGTATAGTAGCTGTTATAGCGGTCAATATAACAGAGTGATTTGTTACTCTGTGACTTCTTAGAAAAGTATTAATATTACCAGTGCATTACTTATTTCTTGGAATCAAGAGTAATAATATAACATATTACACTTAATTTTGCACCCCCCCATGAAAAAGGTACACCAGGGGAGTCACCAGGAGACCATAAAGAGAGCGAGTTAACGCTCATGACATTGGCTATAGGTCTCTTACTTACCTCACTGTTACATACTCGCTTAGCTGTGTAGTCAAGGAGGAGCAAGATTTGAATGATCAATTTCTAACTAATGTCAATGGAGCAATTACACTCAAACATCAGAATGGGGAAGAAAGGTGATTAGAGTGACTTTGAACGTGGCATGGTTGTTGGTGCCAGAAGGGCTGGTCTGAGTATTTCAGAAACTGCTGATCTACTGGGATTTTCACGCACAACCATCTCTGGGGTTTACGGAGAATGGACCGAAAAAGAAAAAAATATCCAGTGAGCGGCAGTTCTGTGGGCGGAAATGCTTTGTTGATGCCAGAGGTCAGAGCAGAATGGCCAGACTGGTTTGAGCTGATAGAAAAGCAACAGTGACTCAAATAACCACCCGTTACAACCAAGGTAGGCAGAAGAGCATCTCTGAACGCACAGTACGTCGAACTTTGAGGCAGAAGGGCTACAGCAGCAGAAGACCACACCGGGTGCCACTCCTTTCAGCTAAGAACAGGAAACTGAGGCTACAATTTGCACATGAAGCTCATCGAAATTGGACAATAGAAGATTGGAAAAACGTTGCCTGGTCTGATGAGTCTCGATTAGTGCTGCGACATTCGGATGGTAGGGTCAGAATTTGGCGTCAACAACATGAAAGCATGGATCCATCCTGCCTTGTATCAACGGTTCAGGCTGGTGGTGTAATGGTGGTGGTTGTCCTATTAAAGTGGCCTATGAGTGTATTCTTTGATTTTGATCTTAATCCTTACTCCGCCTCTATTTTTGTAGGTAGCTAATGGCAGCGATTTCCATGTAAAAAGGAGTATATCAAACACATTGGCCAAAACGCCGCCTTACCCCACACAACTTCCCTCTTCCCCCTCTCACATTAGCACCGCTTTCCCTGAGCCTGACGAATGTATTGTTTTCACGATTTGTTGACAACAACAACAAAGTTCTGGACCGTCTGCAGGACGAAGCAAGTGTCTGTCTGCAGGGAAACAGCTGCGGCATCAAAGTAGAAGCAACGCAGAGGGAAAATATATAAAGTATACAGTATATGCAGCTATATATGTACTTTCATTCTTAGCTCCAAAGCCGCCTCTATTACCTTTAAGCACTTTATCCCTGGCATGACGTTTTGGACATGTAGCAAAAAATATAAATAGGTAAAATACATAATTAAATGACAGTTTACCCCAAAATAGTAAGGCATGTAACTACAAGCTCACAGTCACAACACACACACACACACACACACACACACACACACACACACACACACACACACACACGTAGTGGAGGGGGGACCCCCACTTCTCACATCTAAAATATTTTTGGGGAAAAAGTAGGCCTATGTTTTTTGTCTTGTCATTTACTTTTATATGGATACAATTAGGCATTGTAAACAATTTTTCTCAATATACAGTACTTGTTTTAATAGCCTGTCTTTGTATGTTGCGCAGGTGCACGCAAATACACATGCAAATGTACATGTCTTAAGGGGAATTCCACTCATTTTCAATATTTTACTATGTCATTAATACACCTTAGAGAAGTTGTGTGGACATGGTGAAAAACGTTCCCCCCATTCTGTGTTTCCTAGAAATGGAGGTCTGAAAATATCATTAGCATGTTCACATTTGTGCACTCTCAGAAAAAAAATGAAAATGGGTGGAATTCCCCTTTAAGAGGGGAACAAGAGGGGAACAACGCTGCACACACACAGTTAGAAATGTGATCTATCCTCGTAGGGTTGGTCAACCAGCCTGCCTGCCAAAATCATGGGTTCCATGCCCAGGACACATGTCCTCCTGCTGTCACATTAGTGGAGCGGTTTAGCTCTCTTATTAGGGCAGATTCTGCACTTTTTGAGAAAAGCGTGAAAATTGGTACACGCATAGCCAAAGACATTTAAAAAATATTTGGATGTGGAGGTATCTTGAATTCCAAGATGGCGGCCCCAAAATCCAAGATGTCTGCCCAGAAATGTGGTTTTTCCTTCATAACTTGAAATGCATTGATTTTACGCCCCATAAATGTATTGAACGTTAATACAAAGTTGGCCATTACGGACGATTTGGTACCAAGTACGTGTCTGTATCTCCTACGGTTCTTGAGATACAGCATATAGGTACTTTCACAGATTGAGGAGAGCAAGACATTTGTAACATTGATTCTTAAGTCAATCAAATGGTCATACAGACATGAAAATTGGTACACACACTCTGCAAACCCCACTATTTCTAAAAGTACTGCATGCCCTGCAAAATTCCAAGATGGCAGCCCCCAAAATCCAAGATGTCTGTCCAAAAATGTGGTTTTTCCTTCATAACTCGAAATACGAAGATCTTAAGCCCCATAGATGTATTGAACGTTAATATAAAGTTGGGCATTACGGACATTTTGATACCAAGTACATGTCTCTATGTACTACGGTTCTTGAGTTACAACATATCCGTATTCATGAGGCACCAAAAGTGTAACATTTTGGCACATTTCACTATTTAACTCAAAGATCCCTTAATCACTTTCAGGAATCATTTTCAGGAAATGGACCTACATGTATCTGCTATCATAAACCACTTCAAGTTTCTCAATTGATGAAACGGGTCAGGAGTTATTAAACCGATCGTAAAGGGCTGTTTCAGTGCTAAATTTGCTGCGTATAGTTAGCGAACATAAGCCACCCAGAAATGTCTGTCTGTGCATCTGCCCTTCACAATAAGTGTATATCTGAAGCGGACGCACCAAGTGCAGCATGTGTCCTAGTATAATGGTATAATATGCTAATAGGCGTAATAGTGTAATATATGCAATAGTGTAATAGGGCTAATAGTGTAATATATGCAATAGCGGTATACTGTAATAGGGTAATATATGTAATAGTGTCATAGTGTAACATGTGTAATAGTGCATTAGGGTAATATGTGTAATAGTGTAATAGGGCAATATATGTAATAGTGTCATAGTGTAACATGTGTAATAGTGTAATAGGGTAATAGTGTCATAGTGTAACATGTGTAATAGTGTAATAGGGTAATATATGTAATAGTGTCATAGTGTAACATGTGTAATAGTGTAATAGGTAAATATGTGTAATAGTGTAATAGGTTAATATGTGTAATAGTGTCAGTGTAATATGTGTAATAGTGTAATAGGATAATATGTGTAATAGTGTCATAGGGTAATATGTGTAATAGTGTCATGGTGTAACATGTGTAATAGTGTAATAGGGTAATATGTGTAATAGTGTCATAGTGCAACATGTGTAATAGGGCAATATGTGTAATAGTGTCATAGTGTAACATGTGTAATAGGGTAATGGGTTAACATGTGTAATAGTGTAATATATGTGCATTAAGGTAAGAATGTGGTATACAAAATGGCTGTATAGTGTAATTGCCCTATTACACTATTGCAAATATATTATACTATTACACATATTAACCCATTACCCTATTACACATGTTACACTATGACACTATTACACATATTACCCTATTACACTATTACACATGTTACCCTATGACACTATTTCACATATTACCCTATTACCCTATTACACATGTTACACTATGACACTATTACACATATTATCCTATTACACCCTATTACACTATTACACATGTTGCACTATGACACTATTACACATGTTACACTATGACACTATTACACATGTTACACTATGACACTATTACAAATATTACGCTATGACACTAGTACACATATTACCCTATTATACTATTACACATGTTACACCATGAAACTATTACACATGTTACATTATGACACTATTACACATGTTAGCCTATTACACATGTTACACTATGACACTATTACAATATTACCCTATTACAAATCTTACTCTATGACACTATTACACACATTACCCTATTACACTATTACACATGTCACACTATGACACTATTACATGTATTACCATATTACAGTATACCTCTATTGCATATATTACACTATTAACCCTATTACACTATTGCATATATCACACTACTACGCCTATTAGCATATTATACCATTATACTAGACACATGCTACACTTGCGTCCGCTTCACATATACCCTTATTGTGAAGGGCAGATGCACAGACAGACATTTCTGGGTGGCTTATGTTCGCTAACTATACGCAGCAAATGTAGCACTGAAACAGCCCTTTACGATCGGTTTAATAACTCCCTACCCGTTTCATCAATTGGGAAACTTAAAGTGGTTTATGATAGCAGATACATGTAGGTCCATTTCCTGAAAATGATTCCTGAAAGTGATTAAGGGATCTTTGAGTTAAATAGTGAAATGTGCCAAAATGTTACACTTTTGGTGCCTCATGAATACGGATATGTTGTAACTCAAGAACCGTAGTACATAGAGACATGTACTTGGTATCAAAATGTCCGTAATGCCCAACTTTATATTAACGTTCAATACATCTATGGGGCTTAAGATCTTCGTATTTCGAGTTATGAAGGAAAAACCACATTTTTGGACAGACATCTTGGATTTTGGGGGCTGCCATCTTGGAATTTTGCAGGGCATGCAGTACTTTTAGAAATAGTGGGGTTTGCAGAGTGTGTGTACCAATTGTCATGTCTGTATGACCATTTGATTGACTTAAGAATCAATGTTACAAATGTCTTGCTCTCCTCAATCTGTGAAAGTACCTATATGCTGTATCTCAAGAACCGTAGGAGATACAGACACGTACTTGGTACCAAATCGTCTGTAATGGCCAACTTTGTATTAACGTTCAATACATTTATGGGGCGTAAAATCAATGCATTTCAAGTTATGAAGGAAAAACCACATTTCTGGGCAGACATCTTGGATTTTGGGGCCGCCATCTTGGAATTCAAGATACCTCCACATCCAAATATTTTTTAAATGTCTTTGGCTATGCGTGTACCAATTTTCACGCTTTTCTCAAAAAGTGCAGAATGGTTTTGCTAACCCGCTCCACTGTCACATGACCCACTGCTGTGTCACATGTCCTCCAGGTCATTCTCTCCCTCTCTCTCTGTCCTATTTCCATCCACAGTGAGGTCCAATTACACAACAAGATAACAGCATTAAAACCCTCATTGTGAAGAACTCTGATTTTACCGGTGAAACGCAAACCACCAACAGACACCGTGGAGGACACAGCTTTACATTCTAAAACCAGTGGCTTTCAATTAACCAGTGGTCCTTGAGAGAGTTCCAGGTGGTCCACGCCCAGGCTAAATGATGGAAAGCTGGTTAACCAGATGTAACTCTTTGAGAGCGTAAAAACGAAACCAAATGGACCCTTGCGGGTCCATTTGGTTTCATTTTCACACTCTCAAGAGTTAAAGTATTCATCAACTGAATTAGTCCCAAGTCTACACAACTAGAGAATGTCGAAGATTAATGGACGCTTTGTATCTGTATGTTTTACTGTTTTGTTTCCCAAATCCAACACATGCTTGTGCTGTGTTGTTAGCACCTCTGCACAATTAAACACAATAGTAATCAATGTTTCAAAATGACGTAATCTGGAATCTTCTGGAAGCGACAGCTGTTGAACCTTGCCCTCGTCATTACCCAACACTTAAGTACTAATAACCAGCAGCGGTGGTGGAAAAGTAACTAATTTCAGAATGTTAATACTTTTATATACTGCTTATATGAGCAATTTTACTTGTAGTACTTCCAGTGTTGGGCAATATTACAACTGTACTGAGTAGAGTAATATCTTTACTTATGACCCCTTAGAAAAAGTAATATTACTTATTACTTGAAATGAAAGAATATTACAGATTACAATATTACTTCCCCCACCCCACCACCCGCAAGGGAATAGAAATGTACAACACAATCTGTTTAGTAACAACTTGTGACAACTGCGAGAACTTGTAGTGTAGGTCATGTGTGCAGAATGCTGTGGTGGATTAGGATCTACATCTATAGCTAATGTTATACTGTTCTATTTTCACATGCAACACGTTCATAAGTAATGAGGCATGTTTTGGCAGAGTAATACATTACTTATTATTACACATTTTGGCAGAGTAACATCTTTACTTCACTTTTGCTGGAAAAGCCAATATTATCACAGTAATATGTAATATTTAATTAGTTACTGCCCAACACTGGGTACTTCAAGTAAATGTACTCAAATGACTAAATCACAGACATTTGCTTGAACGGATTATGTCTAATATGGCAGCAGTATTGATACTTTTACTCAAGTAAAATATTTGAGCACTTTTTCTCCCACCCCACTGATAACCAGAAGGATTTACACGCCACATCCTCATCATTCCAGCTTACGGTCAGAAGAACAATAAAGTCAGAGGCCATTGCACACCGTGTGACCGCAGACATGGCAACGGTGAGCGCAGAGACAGGGCTGGTTCTAGGCGGTGTCTTAGGGCCACAGCCAGTAAAGGGGCCACATTCACAGGGAGACTTAATGCGCTGTCAACACCTCATCAGGGGTGTAACGATTCATTTTAACACTGATTCGATACGCAGGGCGGATGTAACATTTCCCAATGAGGGGGGCAGGAGAAAATGGCATGGTGGCGGCTTCATCGCCCGTGGTGTGAACATACCATTTTTGGTTACATGACTTTTATTAGGCAAGAAAAGCATCAATAATCTCAATATCAGTTGTTGTTGAAGTTGCAACAGACACGCAGCATGCATACAGCTAAAGGTCTCAGAGAGTTTTCTGTTTTCAATGATAAACTAATCTCACATAGGGTCACCTAACTCCTCCCTGTAGTGTTGCAGGGCCGTATTTCGCCAACCCTACTAGGGTGGGCTGGAAGAATGGCAGGGTGGGCAACTCAAAAGTTTTTTATGAAGCAGTGGTTTTCGACACCAGGGCCCACTATTTATTCAGCATTTGCGCCACAGACCACTGGTTGAAAATCACTGATATACCTTTCATGCAGGATTCACGTTCCCCCTCTAGATTTGGCCCTGTAGTGTTGGTGTAGTAGTGATGCTGTAGGGTTGTTGGGTGTTGTTGTTGCACTGGGTGTTGTTGTAGCGTTCTCAAACCTGCAATATTTTTCAGTGGAAGGCTGTTTTGTTTCAATGAATTGCCACTGTTCTGGACACACACACACACACACACACACACACACACACACACACACACACACACACACACACACACACACACACACACACACACACACACACACACACACACACACACACACACACACACACACACAGTTCCCAACCTGCCAAAGCTTGCCATGCCAAGCAACAGAGAACATCTGAGGACTTCTCCATTCAGATGTACTGGACTGTGAAGTGTAAATAACGCAGCCGTGGTCAGAGTGCTGCTGCTGCTGCCGCTTAAAGGCACACAGCGCTCATATTATTCTGCACAGATTGGTGCCGTCCCTCCTCAGTCACAACCGCTGATGTTTACTTTTCCATGAATTGTACCACAAATAATTGTGATTCGATGTGTGTTTTTTGTTAGAGCAGTGTGAACCTTTTTTTTTAAGGATTGGTAAAGAAAACCTTAAAGTACACACAAGGGCAGCTGTGCCAAAATACAGAAAAGCATACAATCACCTTTTAGCTATTGAAAAAATGTATTTTAAAATAGTTTTAAAAGGCAGAGAAGTTAAGGGATGAGGGGTTTAGCGGTGACTAAAATCTATGCCTAGGTCTGCTGGTATTTCTCTCTAACACTGAAATCTCTACAGTGAAAATAGCTGCTCTAGAAGTCTAGATCAGTTATCAGGGGCGGATCTAGGCATGGGCATGGGGGGGTACCCCCCTAAATGCCCAGTCTGCCCCACCAAACATGATGGCATGCAAAACAACCCCTAGATATCTCAAATTAAAGTGCTTATATATAACTAACTAACAACAGATGTGGTACCACTAAACCAACAGCATTTCATCAATGAAAACAGAAAACTCTCTGAGTCAGACCTTTAACTTTATGCATGCTGCGTGTCTGTTGCAACTTCAACAACAACTGATTATTATTGATGCTTTACTTGACTAAGTCGTGTAACTGAAAATGGTATGGGGGCGGCTTCATCGCCCGTGGCGCAAAACGACACGGGCAATGAAGCCGCCCCATACCATTTTCTCCTGCCCCCCCCCCAACTGGGAAATGTTACATCCACCCCTGATGGGAACATGCCTGTGCACACAAATTACTGGTACATGTCCTTTTTTTAGGATTGGTGAAGAAAACCTTGAAGCACACACAAGGGCAGCTGTGCCAAAATACAGAAAAGCATATATTTGATCATCTTATACTTTGAAAAATAAGATAATCCACAGGCTCATGTAGCTTCATACTATTTATGTATACGAAGGGCTCCATTTTCGTTACACGCTAAACCCCCTATCCCTTATCCCAAACTCCTTATCCAACTTTTTGAAATAGTTCAACATGCCGTTCTGTTGACACGTTGTGAGCTTGTAGACTGGCATTTTTAACTCTTAAAAAATGTTTTTCTAGGCCTATGTCTGCTGGTATTTCAGTGTTATTTCTCTCCAACACTGAAATCTCCACAGTGAAAATAGCTGCTCTAGAAGTCTAGATGATCAGCTATTCTTGGCTAATGCTCAGCCCCGAATATGGATGCTCAGATTCAAGTGGATTAATGGGAGTTAATGGTCCATCACATAGAGAGTTTAATCCAGCTCTTGCGTGATCTGTGGCCTGGCGGGGAGGGATAGTATACTGCTGCCTGGAACATGCACCTTTAATATCAAAGTTATTTGAACAGCTTAGTACAGTGGCCTTTGTGTTTTTTTAGGAATTAAAGATGGAGTGCCATGATTTTTTTTTTTTTTTTTTATTTTGTACATGTTTAAAAGGTGACAGTACTTGATAAGACCCATTGGTGTAGTTTTTATGTGCAGTGATGTCTTCACTTTGTATTTAGGGTTTCCTCCTGAGGGCTGAACCTTTCCAGTCAAACGTGCCAATGAAAAAAACTGTAATATAGTGACATCATATCATCAGCCCCTCCCCTAACTCCTCCCCCTTTATCATGCAACTAAAGCTGTGGGTGTGGCTTCAGTTCAGGTATATCTCCACCCATCACCATCAACCAGGCAAACCAGGCATACTCAATGAGCTGGTGAGGCTGCCCACATAAAAACGTCATTTTAACATATACTGTACGCTTTAATCTTCTTCCTCATATTACAATAATACCTGATGATCATGTTTTAGAGTGAAAAAAAAACATGGCACTCCATCTTTAAAATCAGAACAGACCAGAGCTATGCATAAAAAAAAAAAAAAAAAAAAAAAAAAAAAAAAAACATAATGAAACAACCATTGTAGTGCGAACCTCGCTATAGAAATGCCATTCAAATGGGGGTCTATTAATAGACGTGATACTGGGGGGGGGGCAGAAATCCAGTATCATCGCTGAAGCATACCCTTTCAAATGGAGAGGGGGGGGTCCACAGGCTATTAAATAAGTGTCGATATGGGGATCCTCTAGTCTACTGGTTGAAGACCTACTGATTGATTTATTGATTTTTTTTTTTACTGTGATTTTGGGTTTGCAGTACAAGCACAACTCAATACAAACTGATAATAGTGAATGGACAAACCAGTTAAGATTACACTTGTTTACAAAGGCAGCCACCCTGCTCATTTTTCATCACACTTTTAAAGACACACAAAAATTCACTTTCAGAAAGTCTGAATCAGCAAATCATAGCGGAGGTAAAAAGGGAAAAGAGAAATATTGGTTGTACAAGGATTGGAAGGATATAGACCCACGACAACTGGTAGTACATCTTCTGGACAATCAGTTCCATTCGGAGATGCACAGCACAGAATCTCCAGCAGAGTCTCCAGCTAAATGAAGGACAATTGGACCCACATAGATCTTTAACAACAAAAGTGCATGAACTTAACTTTGGCATTGTTTGTTTCTTCACATTAATAATAGCAATTTGTATTTCATGCCATCATTTTGAATCACCTGCATCATTTTAGTCAACTCTACGAGGTATGCCGTACCTTGTGAGAAGGGACCACTGGGACCACTGGCATGAGTCCAGACTAGTCTTGTAGTCAAGACCACCTAAATCGAGACCAAGACAAGACCACGACGAGACCAAAACGACACCGAGATGATCACAGACTTGATCAAGACGAAACTAGCACCTAGAGGGGTCGAGAACAAGACCGCAAGACCAAGACCTAGAGAGGTCCAGTCCAAAAAGCCAATTTTTCATTGTTCTGTAGTAATAGTACATCACAACACATTACAGAGACTTCATTTGTTACTATGGATATAGAACATTTCCTTTGCATTGTCTCGTCTTGAGTGCAGGTCTTGGTGGCGAACGACACCCGAGAAATTTGCTCTGAGATTGTGACAAGACCAAGACAAATCGAGGGTGAGAGCAAGACAAGACCACGAGACAAATGAAGTGCAGAGCGACGAGACCGAGACAAGACCAAGACAATTGAGAGAGAGTCAAAAACAAGACCGAGACAACGAAAAGTTGTCTTGAGATTGGCCTCGAACTACAGCACTAAACCTCAAAACTGTGCCACATAGTCTACTAAAGCTCAAAACTGTGCCACACACTTTTTTGACTTGAGAGCTACTTTCAAAACGACCAGCTCAACAAGATTTTGAGCTTTGAAATAGTAAATGTGATGTGTGTGTTACTTACTGTTATAGTGCTTAAGAATAATGCACTTAAAATGAAAAATAGAGGGGGAGAATTGGAAGGTTTTCCTGTATATGCTATTACTAACGTTTGAAAACAATATTTGAGGTTTGAGTTGACAGTTCGTAATGTAATGTTGAGTTTAGTCTCTTGCACCCTAAACTAAGAACTTTCACGTTTTTGTCCACAATTGGGAAGGGGAACTGTCAAAGCGTTGGTCAAAAAACAGTTATTCTCGATTTTCTAATTGTGTGCACTCTTTGAAAATTGCATAATTCAGATGTTTAAATATAATTTAACTCTTGAGAGCGGTAAAATGAAACCAAATGGACCCGTAAGGGTCCATTTGGTTTCATCTTAACGCTCTCAAGAGTTACAGATAAAATCTGGCTGAGGAATGGGATCCCACAGCAAAATGTGGCTATAGGTTGTAGGAGCATGACCAGGATGAGGAGGTGGCAAGCTGTTGCGGCTGCATTTAGATATTCTGCCGGCAAAATTAATAACGTGTAAAACAGATGACTAGATGTGTTGTGTTTCCTCATTGTTGAGAGCACAAAGCAAGGATGTATTGTATACCATCCAGTGACCATTTTATCATTTTGCTATTTTGGCAAGAGTTACCCACACCATTAGCCGTGTTAGTCCTTTCACAAATGCCCGATCCTTACAATCTATACCTCGTTGTAAAGGTGACTAATCATTAATTACATTATGATAAAATACCACTACAATAAACAATGTCACTGGAAGACAGACAGGTTTCTGAACTGCCCACAGCCTTCCTGTGAGACACAGACCATTGAGACCAAGTACAAACAAATAGTGGTGTATACGCCTATTTTATCGTGTACTGTACATTAGTGAGGACCTGTGAAGAGATGTTGAAAAGTGGTGAAGTGGTCCTTTAAGTTTCTGAACTCGTTGCTGTGGTAACACATACAGTAGCATGGAGCTGTGGACAAAAATACTCCGACAGCAACAAATGATTCTTGGGTCTGACTGAGAGACTGAAATCTCAAACACGGTGATCTGTGTGACTCAAATGCCGAACGCATAATGACCCTTGATATGAAAAGTAGAGTTGAAAAATCACTGCTGTGGGAGAGTTCAAGCAAACACAGCCCGTGTTACACAGATAGCGTGCTTCTCTATTGCAGTTTCATTATACAAGAGGGTTCATTTAGCAGAACCACAGTGTTGTCCCTGTGGTGAGGAGAAGGATTTATTCATGTTGTTTACATAACAGACAACTAGGGTATTACTAGGAACCGTGTGTGTGTGTGTGTGTGTGTGTGTGTGTGTGTGTGTGTGTGTGTGTGTGTGTGTGTGTGTGTGTGTGTGTTTTAATAAAGTAACTACCTGTATTTGTGTGTCTTTCCCATGCTATAACGAGCAGCGGTCTAAGGTTCAAAGTGATCTGTGGCCGTGCCAGGGTTAGGGGTTAAAGGGGAACTCCACCCATTTTCAACATTTTAATATGTCATTAATATACATTAGAGATGTTGTGTGGACATGATAAAAAGTTCCCCCCAATTCTGTATTTCCTAAAAATGGAGGTCTGAAAAAAATCATTAACAATGGTGAAATGCATCTGATAACATCAGCAAGATGTATTATTCACCATGTTAATGTTTTTCTTTCAGACCTCCTTTTTCCTGAGAGGGTACAAATGGAACTAAATGGACCCTAGAGGGTCCATTTGGTTCCATTTGTATCCTCTCACGAAAATTTAGAAAATGGGTGGATTTCCCTTTAATGTGCCAACTCAGCAGACGACCAACCTAGTGGGCAAGGACTAATAAAAGGTGTATTCTATAATTCACACTAGCTGTCATATACGAAAAAAAAAGGCTAATGCATATATGTATGTTATAAATATTATTCAAAATTAAAAAGCATACGTAGCCTACTGTTACTGTACATCGTTTTCCAGGTTAAAATAAACATTCTTGGAGAACATATGGGCCATAGCAGGCTAATCTGTATATGTTTTAATGCAAGCTACACACACACACACACACACACACACACACACACACACACACACACACACACACACACACACACACACACACACACACATTATTTATATGATCCCACAATCTGAATCATGCTCAGCACTGATCCACTGACTGCCCTAGTCAAAAAATCCTTTAGGAAGTCCAACAGAAAAATCCTATCCAACCCTATTAGATTTCCAATAGGAATCCAATAGTAGGATTTTTCTAAAATCCTATAGGATCTTTTTTGACTAGGGCAGCACTGATCCACTGACTGTATAGTTCTTATTCACATTTTCTGCACCGCTGAACTGTAATGTAACGTTGACGACACACACAGAAAAAACAGCCCAGTTGAACCATAAATAGACTTTAGCAGTAGCAGCAAGTAACCTATTAAAAAAAAATCTTCCTCGATCGGTGACCGATTGAACAGTCTGTTCGTTCCGGAGAGGATCGGACGGTCAAAGGCGTTATTTACAAAACATACTACTGATAACCACCGACCCAGTGAAACCACCGTCTCATATGCCCTTATAGTTTTCACGGACGGTTCCGTTACAATACACGACGACGGCAAAAAACGTTCCTCCTCTTTGCTTTTCTTACCTCTTCGCTCCTATACGCGGCTTCAGTCTCCCGTTAGCACCATTTATTCCAGCGATCGGTCACTGCACGCAAAGAACAGAAACACACACATACACGCACAAGGCAGACAAAAAGTATTTCATTCTGAGAGAGAGACAGAGAGAGAGAGAGAGAGAGAGAGAGAGAGAGAGAGAGAGAGAGAGAGAGAGAGAGAGAGAGAGAGAGAGAGAGAGAGGAGGAGTAAACCAGAGGTTCCAAAAATGGGGTCCGGGGACCCCCAGGGGTCCTCATGAGGTAGTCCCACTCGTAGATCAGGCTCGATCGTTCGCGGCGGCCATCTTGTGAGAGGACTCAAGCCCAAACAAAAACAGCTAGAACTCGCTCAAAACTTGACGGATTTACAAACTGATTGCATTATTATGAACGTTATCAACGTGGCTATGATTTTTGCTAAATTGCTTTATTATTTTTTTCCGCAAAAAACACAACATAACGGCTCTGTGTATGCGGACGAAAATCGGTTGAGAAATAAGCGAGTCATTTAAAAAGTATTAGGACCTTAACCGTTGTGAATATATGACCACCACATGATGTACTGTGTGGGTAATGTGATGAAGGATTTGATGAAGGATTGCTTTAATGCACACGTTTGCACAGACACTGCAATGGCCAGTCGTGTGTGTGTGTGTGTGTGTGTGTGTGTGTGTGTGTGTGTGTGTGTGTGTGTGTGTGTGTGTGTGTGTGTGTGTGTGTGTTGCTATTTGCATTGGCCCCTGTGGCCGTAAAGGGAATTGCCAATGGGGAAATTTTAATGCACAAAAAAAGATTATTAATCAATGATGTGTTAATTTGGGGGAAAAGGGCTTTGTCACTCTCTTCATAACATTATGGTCAACACCCGTGTGAAATCTCAGAGCGATTGGTGCAGCCAGGACGGACTTATGCCGGTTTCAGACATTCATTCAGACGGACATTTCCTTAGTATCGTAGTATGGATATGGATATGGTATGGATGGATGGATATGCTCATTGACACAATGTTATGCTATCCTCTCACAAGATGGCCGCCATGTAACAACGTCACTCCCCATTGGCCAGCAGCGCGGGCGAGCCATCTAGCTTTCTTATATCTGTGCAAATAAAATGCTATTTTAGCCATGCGAAGAACAGGTCAAAGAAAGAATTGTACAGTAATAATAACTAAAGCCAATCTAATGTTTAGGCCTATGTTTGTACCATCAGTAGGCTACACAGCAATCTAAAATAAAGGGATTTAAATCCGAATCCATGGTCCCCATTCTGTGTAGTGAAGCGTATCACTGACCTCTAGTGGCAGGAGCGGGGTTTTCATTTCATTTTCAAATCACAACTCGTCTGCTCAGCCTCGCTCTGGTCCAGAGCTCCACTGCTTCTGAGTCTGACTTGCATTCTCTTCTGGAGGGGATATATAAAGAACTCACCAAAATAAACACGTCTTGTCTCTCTCTCTCTCTCTCACACACACACACACACACACACACACACACAGTCTCCATCCCTGCCGAGGAGGAGGAAGAGGCGACAGTTATAAAGTAACACGATAAGCGCCACAATGTTGCAAGTTTAAGCCCAACATCCGCACAACATCCGCATCACTTGGCGGATTTGAAACATTACAACGACCGTGGTGCTATTGTTTTGGTTGTTTTCCTTCTATACTGGGGGGTTTTCTAGTCTCTGGTCCGCCAGGCAGCAGGTGCAAGACGCTGGCTGATCATTAGGAGACTATTAATATGGGCTGCTGCTACGCAGTTCTTTCTGTCCGCCGTAGAGAAGACTGTCGACCATTATGAAGTTTCTAGAGTAGTTTCTCTCGACAGACACAAGGAGGTGAAACGTCTTAGTATTGACATTCTAAGCTTCGTGTTTTGGTTGTGTAGTGGTGCTGGGGCTACGTCCCTCTCTTGTGTCATTAGAAAGCCTACTTACCTTAGTGGAAACACTCTGAGCCCCCCACCACACAGAAATGGACTTAATTGGCCAGAACGTGATCGTTTTTCCACTGAAGGAAAAAATATTTCCTATGGAAGTTTTCTATTGGCAATATCGGTAGAGGGCGCAAATCCTTGTTTTCCGGTGGGGTGGGGTGGGGTGGGGGGGATCCCATTCACTCACATTGGACTTTTTTTTTTTTGTCTTCCCTGGACCAATCTCACAGGTTGAAGGAAGGTTTGGATCAAAAGAGGTTCCCAACTTAATACATCTCTTTTTTTAGGAGTATGTTAAAAATAATATGCACATTTTTCTCATATTATATATGATTAAATATGAAATAAGAGTACCACACGTTGCCATCATTGCTGTACTTTGATGAGAAACATTTTGTATTAAATATTTTACATCAGGTAAAAAATACATGTTTAGTGATGCAGTCTGCAAAAAATAAGTTTAGTGTTCTAGGGTTAGAGGTGATGATGCTGATGGAAAAGACCTTATAAATGCAACTGGTCCCACGTCACTGATAATCCGCCCTCATCCCATGGATTAAGTCCAGAGATGCAGACAGGAATTAACAGACAGTATTAAAGCATTTAAAACAATGAAATATTTCAGAGTCGAGAGAGATAGACAGGTCAGAAGCTGTTATGCTGTGATAATCATTTCCTCATTCATTTCCTACGGGCGTCACTAAACCCATTAAACACCCAATAAACAACATTTCATCATTGAAAACAGAAAACTCTGGGTCAGACCTCAGACCCCCCCCCCCCCCCCCCCATTCGCTGCTTTCTTTAGTTTTAAGGATTTCAGCCATTTTTCCACTGGGGGCGGGGGCATTCGAACACAGGGCTAAATATGGATTTATACATTTTTATTTTCTATTATTTATTTTGTGTTCTGGGGTTAGAGATGATCCTGATGGAAAAGTACCAATAATGGTCTTTTTTATTACCTACAATAGCCCTAATAAACCCCTGGAAATTATATCTGGCCACAGAAGTTCATCTATTCAAAGATCTACTGAATGTGAAGGTAGAGGTTGATAAGAGCTACATGGACGATGCATCTATAATAGGCTCAATATGGCAGTTTGTCGAATTCAGTAGGTCCTGTGATGTTTTGTGGCCAGATATATTAGGTGTAGGCTATAGTAAATAATATTTAGGACCATGCTCGAATGCCACCACTTTTATTTTGTCCAACAACAGCCTAAAATATGAACCATGGCAAAAAACAAAAAACAAAAAACAAAAACAAAGCCCTTTAAATCCAGCAGGACATACACATACACACATAACACTTGTTTCCAATGTGGTCCTACTAGCTGGAGTGTGGTTGATGTTTATCAATTCAGCAGTAAACCAGACTAGTTGTTCCCCAAATGGGGTCTGGGGACCCCCAGCAATCCTGGAAGGATTTCCAGAGAGCAGCTATGGGTCTGTAGCTGGGAATGTGTACACATTTGTAGCCAAGAGTTTAAAATGAATATTGATTTGAAATTGGGAGCCAGATAGGGCTCACTGGGGACAGGTCACCACACTCTATAGACATGTGCAGTGAAGTCACCAGCCCTGTTCCACTAGTGGATTCCTCATTCATTTTCCTCATAGACTTTTCGAAAATGGTTAATAAACCATAATAAACCGCGGCCAAAGCCAACTTGGGTCGTGACAAATCATGACAACAAACACAATATAATATATAATATCATATATAATATATAATTAGGAAGAAGTAGAAAACGGCATGATACAAGACTTTGTTTCGTTTTTCATCTTAGAAATGATTTGATTGTCCCAAAAGTTTGTGTGTGTCATCATGATTCATCACGAGTGGAGTTGGCTTTGTCCGCGGCGTAATCGTCTTTATATAAATTATTTTCGAAAAGTCTATGAGAAAAATGAATGGGGAATCCATTTCTGGAACAGGGGCAGTGACGTCACTGCGCAGGTCTATAGTAGGGAGGATTAGCCAAAAGAGGGGGAACAAATATTTGAAATTACAGGGACATTTCACCGTCTTTACGAAAGAAAAATATGTTAATAACATTTAGAAAACTTTCCTGGGGGTCTTTAAGTGTGCAATGTGGTTTTAGATATTTTAGTGAGGCCAGTGTCTCTGAGTGTCCTGGGCGCTACTTCTTGAACTACTTGTCTCCTCACTATCTAGAACTGTAGGAATTGAATCTTCCATAGAATTGTGGGAAATGTAGTCCAGGAAGTAGTGTGGCAATTTATGAAAAAGGTTTGAGAATAGACCATGTTTTTGAGTAACAAAGAAGTACTAAAAACAGCACAACGGCGTCTCTCTGTGGCCAACTTACAACACTGCATGCTGGGTGAGCAGCCATGTGAGTCCATGTCTGTTTCTGGTTTCAGTGGCATCATGAGAACCACCATGGCTTCAGCATGCACTGCGAGCAACGCCGCCGCCGCCCGCCACACACTCGTCCTGAAATAAACAGACTGGCCGCTGAACTGGAGTGATTGTCTCATAAAAAGATTTATTTTTTGCCTAAATGTACAAAGGCAAATTACAGTATTGTATAAAAACAGAAATGTGACAAAGTACACTTTACATCAGAGACATTCCCTGGGGCGAGGGGGCTGGGAGGAGGGGTAGAGAGGAGAGAAAGGGTGTGGACAAAAAAAAAAACAGAAGGACAGAAATAAAACAAAGAAAATGTTGTAAACATCTCTCTTTCAAGTACCACTGACTGATACCAAGCCGCACACACAACTAGTGCGTTGCGTATGTATGTGTTGTGTTATTTGCATGTGTTCACAGCTATGGTGGGGTGTCGAACATTATTAGTAAAACGAGAAAAAGGAGAAAACAAAAGTCTAAGTCCAACCATTAAAGAATAAAATGAATTATTTCTTTTTTGCTGATGACTTGGAAGAAATGGACCACAGTGGCTCAACTGGGAGACAGGGAACAGCTAAAAAAGTAAGTAGCATTCTTCTACAAATAGTATTCTTGTTTCTAAACCAGCTTGGCGATCGAAAAGTACTTTCGTCGTTCGACGTGGCCTGAAACGTAGGACTTTCGGTGAAATGAACACGTTGGAACACGATATGACATCATAACTGCTAAAAACAATTCAAGCCCGATGACCTTTTTAAAGCGAATACCTTTTTGAATGCGCTCTGAAAGAAAACAAAACAAAACAAAAAAAAACGGTGCGATTCAAAACCCATAACGTCCTTGGGGTGTGGTGGGTGGGTGGGGGGACCGACGCACGATGGCTCCGGTTGAGAGGTCATTATGGTTGGGAATGGGAAGGGTAGGAGGTGTAGCGTGGAGGGGGGGGGGGGGGGTATCTTCGCCTCTTCATAACCAGCGACTGTCTCCTCTGTCGTAAAGCGTCTCCTCAGCGCCCATGACGCTTTTAAACGAGTTAACCATTTTATCAAAACATGTACATGCTTAGTCCCTTCGAGACGACCGAAAACCAAAACCGGGCCGATGACATCTCAACTGAAAATGGCCGCTTATCTGTGACGACAGGGTGGAAAGATGGGATACCAACAGACGGACAGACAGACTCGGTGGGTTGGCGAACAGATGGGGGAGGAAAGGAGGGATGGAGGAAGGAAGGAAGGGGGGTAAGGGGGTAAAGTTTAAAACTTAAGAAAAACAATTCACAAGACGTGAGTTATAAAGCCGTTACCACCAGCTACAGGTTTAATAGCATATAAACAACCGTAGAAAATAAACAAGGCTAACAGACAAAAAAAAAAAAAGAAAAAAAAGAGAAAAGAAAATGAAGAAAAAGAGTAAGAAGTAATTCTTTTTTTTTCTCAATAGCATCCAACAACCTTGTTACTTTTTATTTTAAAATAATTCCTCTGTACAGAATATACAGAAAACACACGGTCGGGGGGGGTTTAGGGGATAAGAGTGCCGTTTTTTTTTACGGAGCCGGTAATTATAAACGTTCTCCAGGTAATCTTCCAGTCCTCTGCACAGTGGAGAGATAGATGGAGGAGGAGGAGGAACAGGAACAGGTTCATGGTTCCTTTTACTCCACAATTTGACATAAAAGTACGTCCACCAGACACACACACTCGCACACAACCGTGAAAGTAGTTCCTCTCCCCCCCAAAAAAACAGGAACTACAGCCCCCTGTCTGGGGTTTGTGTGCTGGGAGCGAGGGAGGGGGTGGGTCCTCTGTCCACGGCGCCACAACAAGCCTCAAGTCTCAGAGCATCATCATCATCATCATCATTATCATTCATCAGCACCAGGCTGTTCTAGGCTCCACGACAATTGTGTTCCAGAGGGAAGGCTGAGGCCCAAACAGAATCCCTGATTGGCTCATGCTCCAGGGCGCGTGCGAGCCCCCGCCTGCCGCCCTTCTCCGCCGAGTTCTTCGTCTGTGACGTCGCGGTGTACACGTCCAGACAGCCGCGAGAACTTTTCTGACTTGTGAGTTGACGGATTAAGGGTCAGAGCAGGGGGGGCAAGGGGTCACTCATGAGGGTCAACAAACAACCGGCGGCCTCCTCCCGGACATTTAAGAAACAAACAAACGTGAAAACAATAGCTAATAACGACATGGCAACAAAAATGTCTCATATTATGAGAAAAAAAAAGGGAAATCAAGTTTTTTTTTTCCAAGAGGTGAACAGGAAGTGCTGTGTGTTAGAGGAAAAAAAAAAGTCACAACAGAACCACACAAAGTGCCCGGGGAGGGGTGGGGGTGGGGGGGGGGGTCCAAGAAGGCAGCAGAACCGTCAGTTGTATTATTGGCAGAGTCTCGAGTGATGATGGACAGCAGCAGTTTTGCATAGAGAGCCATTAAAAAGAGTGACCTCACCACTCTACTACTACTACTACTACTACTACTACTTCTTCTCTGGCTCAAAATAATAAACCATAGAAAACGAGAGCCTCCCGTCGACCCGTCGATCCTCCGGAAAACGCGAACGGAAACCATTCAGGGAAAATTGGATGAATGTAGTGATCCCCAACCCCCCTAAAAAAAAAAAAAAAAAACAAAAAACATAATCCAGTTTGAGTGAAAATAACTTCCCACTAACACCCCGACCCCTCACAGGTCTTTTAACGGGTTTAAATCCGGGTTCCGAGTCCGGAATATTCCACCAGAGGACCAGAACATCTCAGAAGATCTCAGTGCCGTACCCACAGGGCTGGTTGGCTGACTGGTTGGCCGACTGACCGGGCGGTAACCGGAGTCAAAGGGGGAGGAGTCTGTACATCCATTGGCACCGCCCATCTCAGAACCCGCTTGGAGGCGACGGTGGCGGCGGCGGCGGCGGGGGAAGAGCGAGCGAGCAAGACGCAGGCGGGATACCAAACCCACACGCCCGCCCAACGCACCGACTGACCGGCCGACCGACCGCAGGCAGACAAATCAAACGCACATCATCATAGACACCGGGGTGAACCGATGTACCCAATATAAACCAGTCCCAACGTCCACAACACGCGCTTCTTCCTCATGTGAGCCAGTCACATGACCCCAGAGAGGGCAGAGCTCAGCCAATCAGGTGTTCCTATGGAGAAAGGGAGGGGGGGCGAACACAGAAAGACCGCATATGTAACGCTGCGATTTTTTTCCCTATTTTTTCTAGGCACAATTACACTCAAACACGTTTAACACGTTTAACGTTTAACATTCAATAGATTTTATGTGCTCTGGTTTTCCTGCTGTTTGAAAAATAATTTAAAAAAAAAAAAAAAAATAAAAAGTAATATCCTGAAACTTTTAAAGGGTTTGTGACATTCAATTTCATTCATTCATTTTACACACCAATTACACCCAGAAAAGCTACACTTTCACCATTCAGCGCATTTTCTGTTGTCTAGAGTTTTCTGTGGGGTGTGGAAGTCTTTTAAGCTGCAATGAAAAACAGTCATAACAGTGGAAACGGTGACATCAGCTGGCAAATCCCCACTACAATCAGAGTAGATGTTTGAGCCAGAAAACCTCCAGATCCCAGAAAATCTACTGAAATGTGAAAAAGTTCTGTTTTTGGTGGGTGCAACTGACATCGGAAAACAAAAAAGGAAAAAAAAATATCACAAAACCTTTTTTTTTTTTTTTTAATCAATCCATTAAAGGGGAATTCCACCCATTTTCATTTTCTTCCTAAGAGGGTACAAATGTGAACCAAATGGACCCTAGCGGGTCCATTTGGTTCCATTTGTACCCTCTCAGGAAAAAGGGGTCTGAAAGAAAATCCATTAACATGGTGAAATACATATTGATGATGTCATCAAATGTATTGCACAATGTTAATGATTTTTTTCAGACCTCCATTTTTAGGAAATACAGAATTGGGGGAACTTTTTTTTTATCATATCCACACAACATCTCTAAGGTATATTAATGACATATTAAAATGTTGAAAATGGGTGGAGTTCCCCATTAAGGAAAAAAAAACATCCATTAGATAGCAATATACAGTACATGTTACTGTACATGAATAAAATACCAAATCATTGAATCATTTGTGATGAATGTACTGTATTTACCTTTCTCACCTCCGTGCAGGGGGGTACATGGAGGGGGCAGAGCCTTGCTGACTGGCCACTATGGCTGACGAGGACAAACCTGTGGGATGGGAGAGACCGTTAGGATGCAGGGCTTGACACTAACACTTGCCCGCTTGCCCGGGGCAAGTAAAACAAATGGTGGGGCAAGTGAAGACTGCTACCTGGTTGCCCGATCGGGCAAGTGTGCAACTTAGTGCACTATAACACAACACAAGATAAATTTGTGTTGAAGGCAGTCATTGCACTCTGCCTCTGTGTCTTTCCCTGCTTTCTAGCTATCCACAATTCCAGGCTGGATTTGGGAAACAAAACAGGCAAATTAACATACACATCAAAATGACCTAATCTTCTACATTCTCTAGGTGTGTAGACCTGGGCTAATTAAGAATTTTAACTCTTGAGAGTGTAAAAATGAAACCAAATGGACCCGCAAGGGTCCATTTGGTTTCATGTTTACGTTCTCAAGAGTTACATCTGGTTAAACTTAAATGCAAAATTTACAATATATTTTTGGGGGGCAAGTGACCATGACCTGAGGGCAAGTAGAACCTGACTTGCACTTGCCCGATGGGCAAGTGCCTCGGAGACCTTAGTGTCAACCCCTGGTTAGGATGTGGTTCTGTCTGAAACGTTCAATATCACTCGCTACTACGTTTACTTGAGCCTAGTTGAGTTCCAGCGGCAACCCTATTCTGGGTCAGGGGCAGATCTAGGCATGGACATGGGGGGGGGCAATGCTCCCCTAAATGCCCAGTCTGCCCCACCAAACATGATGGCATGCAAAACAACCCAAGATATTTCAAATTAAAGTGCTTATATTTAAAATGATTTGAAACACTCCTACTGCTACTGACTAACTAACTACAGTTGTGGCACCACTAAACCAACAGCATTTCATCATTGAAAACAGAAAACTCTCTGAGTCAGACCTTTAGCTTTATGCATGCTGCGTGTCTGTTGCAACTTCAACAACAACTGATGCTTCAACTATTATTGATGCTTTACTTGTCTAGTAAAAGTCGTGTAACTGAAAATGGTATGGGTGCGGCTTCATCGCACCCATACCATTTTCTCCTGGCCCCCAAAACGGGAAATGTTACATTCACCCCTGTTCTGGGTTGCAACCGTCAAGAGAAAAAAAAAAGTGTATTATCTCCAAGCTCACAGTAGTGGTCCTGCGGAGCATTATCTATAAGCTCACAACGGTATTTTTCTTGTGCAGAGATATGGTGTCAAGAGAAGGCACAGTAGAGTAGAGGTCTCAGGGGGGTTTAACATTTTTTCTTTAACAGAAGGACTATAAAAAGCAAATATCTGCCGTCAATAATATATGGAATTAAACATTTAATGTCCTTAACCACCACATAACTATGCCCAAGCAGTTAAACTCTACTTTAACCTCTGTATAACTGCTAATCCTAACCGTATTCCTAATTCTAACCTTAACCACGGTAAAAATGTGTTTTTCTATATTTATGTAGGGTCTATTCATTAAATTGTTCATGTCAGAAAGACTGGCTGATGTCATCAGGCTGCATTGATGTGTATGATTGAACTTCTAGTTCATTGAATTTGTCATGGTCCATATTGTTCAGAATTGTTTTACAGGGGAATTCCGCCCATTTTCCGCCAACATTTTACTGTACTGTATTTACTGTACTATATTTTACTTGATGACAATGACATCATCAAGTGTTTCTGTTGTGTTTGGTAATGATTTTTCTTTTAAGACCTTTTTTTCTGAGGGTGTACGAATGGAACCAAATGGACCCGTCAGGGTCCATCTGGTTCCAAATGCACCCCAAAAACTCCAAATTCCAAATGCACCCCCAAAAACTAATTAAAACTAACTAAATTAAAAAAAGAAAGCGTAAAAACTAACTAAAACGAAAATTCCATAATTATAATAACCCTGGTCCTGACCTGTTGCGTAGGAGAGGTCGTACTGCCCCGACAGCAGCGGGTAGCCCAGGTGGTGATGGGAAGGCAGCATGCGCTGCGAGGGAGACGACCGGGGCCTCTCCGACTCTCGCTCCCTGTCCCTGTCGCGGTCCCGCTCACGCTCCCTCTCGGGCAAGCCGCCGCCGCCTCCCCCGCCGCCGCCACCGCCGCCACGGTCGCGGGCGTCGTGCGGGGGCTTGTCGGTGGGGACGGTGGGCGACTTGGTCTTGTACTGGCTGGCGTGCTGGTGCAGCAGCTCCAGGGCTTTGGGCGTGTCGGGACCGGGCTTGGAGCTCACCACCGTGGGGCTGGCGCGGCTCCCCTTCTCCCCCGACGGCTCCTCGCCGCCGCCGGGAGGCAGCTTGCCTCCGTAGGGGGAGAAGGAGTAGCCGGACGACAGGTAGGACCCTGGTTGGAAAAGGACAACAAGGAGGAAATGTTAGGGAGGAAGATGGTAGCCATGAGGCCAATGGCAAGAGGGGCAAACTCAGTTTGCTTCCCGACTCTAGAAGGAGGGGGGCAGGTACAAAAATAGGAGACCGGAAAAATGCTGGAATTTATTCGTTTCCAATGGTAGAATGAACGTGAACACAATTTATGATCCATTCCTTAAAGGGGGGGTGCTGTGATTTTTGTATTTTTCTTCCAATTTTATACATGTTATTGTTATACATGTTCAAAGGGGTAATGAAAACATCGGCGAAGGGAACGGGATTTAGAGATTATGCAATTATAATGCAGTCAAAGTACCTTTATCCAATCATTCAGATGATATTTACTTGACGTTAACTGGAAAAAGAATGCTAGACAAGTGCAGTGACCCGTGCTTTACCCTAGAAATAAATACTCAGACCAACACATCGACCGATGGGACAACAAACAGGAACTTGTGTGCATTTATGACAAATTGCAGGCAAGTTACTTGCCTGTTGGAAGAGATTTGGCCCGGGGCGTGTCTAGAAACTGCTGTGGTTGACAGCTATGAAGGAGGCTAGTTAAGACTGTCAACTGGTTGTTAAGTACCTCTGCTTTAGTCAGCTGGACCAGCTGCTTTTGAAAGAAATAAATGAACTGAATGAATCGATGCGTTCATTTTAAGGGGCTTTGTAAGAACAGAGACCCTGGTGGGAAAGTCTGCTTTCACAGCTTCTAAGTTCAATAAATCCAGAAATAGAGCAGATCCACAGGTTTCATCTGCTTCATCTTGACAAGTCGAGATTTTCATCTCGGATCACGGGACTCCCATTGGAAAACCAATGGAGCTGGCCCGGTTTCGGTAGATCATAAACAGCAGCTCGTACTGCGGGTTCTTAACACAATGACCGCAACCGCGCGTCCGTGGTTGTCGCGGAAATTCTCTCCCAAATGGAAGTCAACAACGGGATCTTTATCAGATGATGCGCTGGACTAATAGATGGATTAAAGAATGAAATCTACATTTTGTCGTGTTACGCGTAATTTCACGGTAAGAAAACGATGACCCTTGGCTCACGTGAAAGCTACAACAGAGCATGGTCCACTTTCGTTACATATGTTGAAAACTATGAGTTCTCTCAATAGCTAACTGAAACTTTGAAATCTTCTAGCAGGTAATTGATAATCTTGAACTCCCCAAATAACTAATTGCCTTGCACGATCAATTAGGTTGCTTGCCGGTGGTGGTATCACTATTCTACTCTGATTCTGTACTTTGATATGCATATATGTAGATGTTTAGGTATATGTATGTTCTAAATATAAACATGTGGGTAATAATATTTATCTATAAATCTCACTACATATACTCTATTTTTATTTTTATGATATTTATTTACTATTATTATTATTATTTTCCTATTACGATCTGTCATTATTTTTATTATTTTCTATCATTATTATTATTCTTATTTTTTGTATGATTGTATTTCTGTTATGTGACGCCAATACTTCTGGATGGGGGTGGGGGGTAGGGGATGACAACGTCATCAAGGAAAAAATGTGCATTGCTCCACTGGCATGTTGAAGGGAGAAAAAAAAATGAATTGTTTTTCCTCAATGAACTGAAAACCATGATACTTCTCAGACTTCAATAAACAGACAGAAAACAGAAAACGATGACCACGGGATCACGGTCCGGGAGTTAAAAGGAACTCAACTCAATAGGAAGTGCTCCTGTCGCAGGATGATGATGTCACATGAACATATTTATCCATATATCCGTAGAGCTAGACCACACATGGACACGTGACGTCATCATCCTGCGACAGGAGCAGTTCCTGTTGAGTGAAATATTCTCTATTTATGAAAGAAATAAGGTGCCAATGTTGTTTTTATTTGTTTATTTTAGTTATATAGGGAAAGTGTAATGTTGGTCCTTGAGAAGGTTCCAGGTGGTCCCCAGCTAAGTTGGTTAACCAGATGTAACTCTTGAGAGTGTAAAAATGAAACCAAATGGATTTCATTGGTTTCATTTTTTACACTTTCAAGAGTTAAAATACCCATCATGTGAATCAGTCCTAATCTACTGTAACACAACTAGAAGATTAATGGTCATGGACAGAAGCAAAGGAAATCTTTAGTTTGGGGGGGGGGGGGTCTAAAATGTCCTTAAATGGTGGTCCTCCAGGCTCAAATGCTGAATAAATGGTGGTGCCCTGGGATGAAAACCCCTGTTTTAAACAAAGTGCAAGCGCGGGGGAGGCGGTTGGAGCGCGTCTTAACTTACCGGGGTAGTTCTGCATCATGACCGAGGGCATGCCCCTGTACCCGGGGTGGCTGGGCTCGTAGCCCTGGCTGTAGGCGTAGGCTCCGTGCATGTAGGGCAGGTAGCCCTGGTGCTGGGGCAGGGGGGACGAGAACTGCATGTGGGGGGGCCGCCCCACCTCCTTCCCGCCTCCTCCTCCTCCCCCCCGCTGCTGCTGCTGCTGCTCCTCGGAGGAGGAGGAGCTGGGCTGAGTCCTGGGCTCCGCCGGCCCTCCGTCTTTGCCCTCCTCTTTGAGCGCCATGTTGTTGTCCTTGTTGGGTCGGACCCCGCCGCCGCCACCGCCACCGCCGCCGCCACCCCGCTCGTCTTTGCCCAGTTTCCTGTCCCGGTCCCTCTCCCGCTCCCTGTCCCTCTCCCGCTCTCTCTCCTCCTTCCAGCGGTCTTCGTCGTGGGGTTTCGGCGTGTCCGGGTACTTGTTTGGGTAAACGTACGGCCACAGCCTGGAGTCTGGCTCCTGATGGGGGGGAATGACAAGCAAAGACAAACATTATACTGTACGTCTGGTCACTTTTTTGTTTGTTTTTTTCGAGAAAGCCAGTGGCTCATAGGAGATGCAA
Source organism: Benthosema pterotum (assembly GCA_039105355.1). NCBI lineage: Eukaryota > Metazoa > Chordata > Actinopteri > Myctophiformes > Myctophidae > Benthosema > Benthosema pterotum. The sequence goes on along the minus strand of CM076969.1, from coordinate 54,181,457 downwards.
AAAAAGTTACAAGCGAATAAAAGTTGTCGCTGGTGCTGCGGGAAAAAAAGGCGGCAACAATCCGGACACTCAAAATAGTTTTTTTTAATTTTTGAGTGCTTGGATGTTGTTGCCTTCCTTTTTCACTGTATTAATTGATGTCCCATGGTGGGAGTTCGTCTCTGGTTTTAGCAAAATGTGAAGTAGTTCTGCTCATTATGTGGTCACACTTAAGAGTGCCAGCACTTTTTCATTTTTTTTTTTTCTTTGTTTTTCATGTAAAAGTCATATTTCGGTCCACGTTTCCGGTCGGAAAAGTTAGTTGGCGCACACAGGATCCTTAGTTCCGGTCCGTCTCTAATTTGGGTCCCTCGGCTGGCAGAGGAAGCGATCACTGCTCGCTGCCGCTAGTATAGGGATCGTATCAGACGAGCGACGTAGACTGACAGATCAACTTCAATGGCACCGGTCATAACTATTATTTGATAATGGTAAGAGAGACTTAGTCCGGACTTTTGGAAGTTTGCAGTAGATCTAAGTCCCAGCGAATTGAGCGAATTTCCCACACTTTTAACCCTTAGTGTACTGAACGCGTTTTGGTGTTCTAAGCATTATGTTTTAACTACTGAAAAATAGCAGATCTACAAGCTCATAGCGCGCCACCGAGTGGCGCGCTATGAGCTTGTATCTCTGCTATTTTTGAAAAAAATCGTGAAAACGTGGTGCAAATCTTTGAATGTTATGTTCAGAAACTAGAAATCTAGACAGGACACAATGGGTGAAGACCACATCCATACAGCTATACTCAACAACGTAACCGACATATACCGTATTTTCCGCACTATAAAGCGCACCGGATTATAAGGCGACCGGATTATAAGGCACACCTTTTAGAACTGTTTTCATATATAAGGCGCACCGGATTATAAGGCGCAGCTACTACAGTTAACACAGAATAGAAGCACCTGCAGTCAAACAATCCATATATAAGGCGCACTGGATTATAAGGCGCACGGTGGATTTTTGAGGAAATTAAAGGCTTTTAAGTGCGCCTTATAGTCCGGAAAATACGGTAAATATTCACTCACCTGTCTGTACCACATGGCCTGCTCCATGCTGGAGGGCCGGTTGGACTCCATGCCCGGCTTGGGGTCGTCCTTGCTGCCGTGTTGGTGTTGCCCCGCCGCTTCGCTCAGCTTCACCTTGAGCCCCTCGGCCTGCTGGGTGGGCGTCTTGGCCTCCTCGCCCTTGGGCATGATGACCGACTTGGGCTGCTCCCCCGAGGAGGCCAGGGGCGGCGGCGGGGGCCCGTCCTTGCCCCCCTTGCCCGGGGGCAGCGGCGGCGGCGGGCCTGCCTTGTTGTTGCAGCCCAGGTCGGGCAGGCTGGGCGCCTTGGAGAGGGTGGGCGGGGCCGACGCCTTCTGCTTCCAGTCCTCGGGCTGCAGCAGCTTCCCGCCGGGACCCTCGCCTCGCTCCTTGCCTCCTCCCATGGCCAGGGCTGTGACAGAATGAGAGCCAACGATTAACCCGCGCATAATGGACCTTTATGCTAAGCCCCGTCCTCTTGCCCACCGGTGTTGTAGTGGGACTTTTAGAAGTGGGGCGGGGCGCCTCTTAAAGGGGAAATCCACCCATTTTCTTTCTTTTTTTTTTTTTTTCTGAGAGTGTACAAATATGTCATCAAGGTGTATTTCAACATGCTAATGATTTTTCTCAGACCTCCATTTCTAGGAAATACAGAATACCTTTTGACCATGTCCACACAACATCTCTAAGGTATATTAATGACATAGTAAAATAGTGAAATGGAATTCCCCTTTAAGACAAGTGCATGCGCACTTGCATCCGCGTGCACCTGCGCAACACACACAGACACGCTATTAAAACAAGTATAGCATATTGAGAAAAATCGTTTACAATGCCTAATTATTTTAGATGTGAGAAGTGGTGGGTCATTTGTCACTATATTTAGCTTTTTTCCAGACTAGCGCTAGCACCAAAACTAGTGAAAAACTCCTAGTGGAAAATCTAGTGCTTTTTTCGCTGGTGAGTTGGAGCGAAATTGGTTGACAGGAGCCAGAGATAAAACCCTTGTTTTTCACCATATTTCCTCCTATGATAAGAGTCATACTTCCTTCCTAGAAAGGACCATTGGTAACCAAATGGACCCTTATAGATGTGTAACTCTCAATTACCTAATTTTAAAGAATTGCCATTTTGACCAACATTTTGCCAGTTATCTCTCCTAAATTAGTCAGAGAGAAAAAACTCATCATGGTCCTCCGTGTCTAAAATGCAGAATAAACAGTGGGCCCTGGTATGAAAATGGTGGAAAACCCACTGCTCTAGCGCATACATTCTAATGCATTTTGGAAGTGCCACTAGTGCATTTTGGATTTTGGCAGTTGGCAACACTGACACATACCCATGACGTCGGGTTTCTTGTCGGCGGACGGCTGTGCCGCCGCCGCCGCCCGGCTCTGCTGCTCGGCCAGCCGCTGCCTCTCCTCGTACTGCTGGCGGTAGGCGGGGCTGGTGTTCATCAGGTGGGTGTGGTAGGCTTGGTCCGGGTGGTGGTAGGTGTACGGGGGAACGTAGGCGTACTGGTTGTAGTAGAGAGGCTGCATGTACATGTTGGACCTCTGCTGGATGACCGACGGCTGCGTCTGCTGCTGCTGCTGTTGCGAAGGACCCCCGGGCCCCAGCGCTCCTGGACCTCCAACCAGGCCTGCAGACAGACATCGAGTCAAGTTAGTACGTTCGACATTCTAATATGGCATTAGTATACCCTAGGTGTTGGGTGGACATGATTAAAAAAAAAAAACGTTTTCCCCCCCATTCTGTGTTTCCTAGAAATGTAGGCCTGAAGAAAATCATTAACATGGTGAAACACATCTTGATGACAACGTCAACATGTATTTTCACCATGTTAATGGATTTCTTTACCGCTTCTTTTTTTTTTGAGAGCGTACAAATGCAAACAAATGAACCTGTTAGGGTTCATTTGGTTGGCATTTGAGAGCGTACAAATGCAAACAAATGAACCTGTTAGGGTTCATTTGGTTGGCATTTCTACGCTCTCAGAAAAAAAAATGTTGAAAATGGGTGGAATTCCCCCCTTTAATTGAAATCGAGGTTTCGGAATTTGGACAAAGTAAAAAAAAGAAGAAAATCGTGGTTTCCCCTTTACTAGCACATCTACGGTACAACTGTGTCACACTCGCTCACAGCCTACCTTACTGTAAAAAGTGTTCTGTTAAATAAGAAAAGAAAAATGCAATGTGTTCTGCTGTTACTTTCATAAAAGGTGGGACTTGAGTGGGGGTGTCTACTTGAATGTCAATTACAAGAAAGATAAGTGAGGTTTGCACTTTATCCATCATCTTTGTTCAATAACAACCATCCTGTTCTCTGCTGGAGGGAGGAGAATCAAATAAAAACATATTTAAAATAAATAACTGTCAAAGTGAGTTTGAATCTATGACCGATGGCAAAAAGAAAGAAAACTCCCATTTTCCAAGTACTGCTACAAGTACACTAATGAGTGAACCATTGCGACAAGACAAGATTATAGGACCAATTCCCTTTTTTTCAACCTGTCTTCATATAATAAATATTCTTTTCTTCTGTGTTTCACAGAAGGGCTGTGAACACACACACCACACACCACACACACACAGTATTTTAAGGCTGTATACCGAAGCTCGGGATTCGAACCACATGCTCGCTAAGGTCGTCACGCAAACGAATATTGATGATCCCGAACCATTCTTATTTATTTATTTATCTATTAACTTTTCGTCCCATCTAGTAGAAGATCTTTTTTTTTTCTTTTGTTACAACTTAATTAGAAGCAAACGTTCGTACGTTTATATTATAGGGAGAACAATACTTCCATTTTCACATTGTAACTTTTCAGGAATAGAAAAGCTTGCCATTTCTATTAGCATGGATTCACCCACCAATTATGATTAAGTGTGTTAAAAGTAGTAGTAGTGATTACATTTTAATTTATAAAGCACCTTTCAAAACAACTTTACAAGGTTCTGTACAAAATAGGTAACAAAACAAAATCAGAACACAAAAGAACACAAGTAAATGAACAACTAGAGTGAAACAAAATGCAGATGATGTCAAGTAACAAATAAAATCATGAGATAAAATGCTTATGAACATAATATAAATACGTTTTTAACACAACCACCCCAAGGAGTCCTACCATCTGTACAAAGTAGACCTACTGTGAATGTGCACAGAGCTGCCATCGTTAATCTTGGGTTTTCTTGTTTAATAAATAGTCTTGAGAAATGCTATTTGTACTAAAAAAAATAAACCACCAATAAAGATTATTTGAATGAAAATTTTTAAGTGAATTAATTGCCACGTGAATAAATCAGACCTTCGCCAAACCCCACCCCCAAAGTGACTGCCCAATGCCAATCCAAAATAGTTTAGCAACTGTTGCTATGCAGGTAAACCGTGCTGTTGAACACAAACACAGCCTAAAGGAAATAGAGGCAAGCTTTCCGGTGTTTATAAATAGAACGGGAGCTATATTCAAACTATTTCACACTGGGGCCTATTCCACAAAAACTTAAGAGATTAATCCAGGATTTAAGACAAATCCAGGCTCTTCAAATCCAAACATTGGCAATTTAAACACTATAAAATCATACAAGACGAGCAGCGTGATCCATTGCGCAAAAAGACGGGAAACACAGGTTATGCGGTCCAGTTATAGAGGACAAGTATGTTTTAAGACAAGGCATTTGTCTTACTAGCCATGGATGCTTTTTACAAAAAATAAATAAATAATTAAATAATAAATAAATCACAAAGTAGCAGAAATTTCGGTCGCCGAATAATTGGCGACCGACAAGAGCAGTCCTTACCTCCCACGCCGCCGCTCCCCTCCGCCTTCCGCTCCACCTCCATGGCCTCCATCTTCACCTTCACCAGGTCGTCGGCCGAGGAGGAGGAGGAGGAGGACCCTCCGCCTCCTCCACCACCACCACCGCCCACCACCAGCTCCTCGTCCTGGTGCTCCTTCTTCACCTTCACCTGGGCCCCCTCCACGTGCGGGCCGGGCCCCGAGCCGGGCGGCCCGGGGCTGGGGTGGGCCGCCGGGTGCGTGGGGGGGTAGCCGGGCGAGGAGTAGTAGCCGTCGTAGCTGCCGGGGTAGTAGGGCGACTCCTTGTTGCTGGCGGGAAGAGGCTGCTGGGAGGAGGAGGAAGAAGACGAGGAGGAGGAGGGCGGGAACAGGGCCTTCTTGGCCCCGCCCTCGCGGTGGACCACTCCGTCAGGCTCCACCTTCACGGCCTTGACGCCGCCGCCCTCCCCTTCCTCGCCGGCGTCCGAGATGTCGGAGTAGGCGGGGCTGTTGGTCTTGACCGACGAGTTGTCGTTGTTGTTGTTGCCGTTCTGACCGCCGGCCAGGTGGTGGGAAGGGGTCCCGGAGCCGTCCATGCGGCTGGCGCCGCCCCCTATGGAGGGGCTGGGCGCGTTGTCCGAGAAGCTGTAGATCTTGTCCGCCTCCGCCTTGATGCTGGCCAGCCGGCTCTGGTGAGGGTCCGACGACGACGTGCCGTTCAGCATGGCGGAGGCGGCGTCCGCCGAGGGCCGCGAGGAGGAGGAGGAAGGGTCCGCCGCAAGGCCGGCGGGGCAGGGTTCCGAGTAAGGGCTCCTCCCTTCCTCCGATGACTTCCCGCCCGGCATTTTCCCGCCTTGGGCCGGCCCCTTGGGGCTGTCCCCCTCTCGCCCCCCGCCGCCCTCCTTTTTCTTCTTATCCTTCTTCTTCTTGTCCTTGCCGAGCGCGGCGGGGCTCAGCGCGTTGTTGGGCTCTCCCCCGGCCGCCCCCGCGGAGGGGTGGTGAGGCGGCGGGGGCTTTATCTGGGGACTCTTGGGGACGGGCTGAAGCACCGAGCCGCCACCACCGCCTGGGCTATTGTTTTGCGGAAACGGCGCCGAGGCTGCCTGTAAGGAGGAGTAGAGTTGCTGCTGGCCGGGGAGGGGCGGCGGCCCGCCGCCCGTCGTCGTCGTCGAGGCCTGGCTCAGGGGCGGCCGTGCCGCCGCCGGTGCCGCCTTGTTGGGGCCGCCTCCCTTCTGGGGAGCCTTGCCCCCAGCGTCGGCCTTATTGCCGCACGACGACGTCTTCTTCCCGCCCGCCTTCCGGTCGTCCGCCGTGCCGTCGTTGCTGGCCTCGTCCGTCAGACACGGCCCCTCCCCCTCGCAGCCGTCCATCATCAGCTCCGACTGGTCCGCCGCCTCGCCGCCGCCGCCGCCCGTCTTCTTCCTGCCCCCGTGCTTACCCAGCTTCCCGGGAGAGGGGCTGCTGTGCGTCTCGAAGCCCCCGCCGCCGCCGCGACCTCCCTTGGGCGTGGTGGAGCGCGCCGGGGAGGAGGAGGAGGAGGAGGTCTTCTGGGCTCCATTGCAGCCGATCGCGGCTGGCTCCGGGTGGTCCTCGCCGTACTCGCTGTCGCCGCCGTCCGGGTCCAGCTTGACGTCGTGGTCGTCGCTGTGCACGCGGGCCTGGGGGGGGGGGGGGGAGCAGAGAGGGGTTGGGTTGTTGTTTTTCGATCGTTAGAGACATTGAACTGGACCGCGACTGGACTATTATACCTTAGAGATGTTGACATCTCCTATACATGGAGGACTGGAAAAAATCATTAACATGGTGAAACACAACTTGATGATTTTTCTTTTAGTCGTTCTTTTTAGTTGTTCTGAGAGAGTACAAATCGAACCAAATAGACCATTCACATTTGTACCCTCATGAAAAAAAAAAGAAAATCGTTGGAATTCCCCTTAAAGTAAGAGTCATAATCCGATTAATCGATAAATCAGTTAAATATTCGGCTGATGAATCGATTATGAAAATAAATCGGTAGTTGCAGCCCTATTTTGGTACCTAACCATGGGGTGGATGATGGGTCGGGTTGGGTTCTGTCTACCTGGTGGTACTTGAGGCCGTTGATGTGCTTGTATCTCTTGTTGCAGTTGGGGTGGGGGCAGTCGATCAGGACCGGGGAGGGGCAGCTCCGCTCCAGGCAGGGCGGGGGCGGCGCCCCCAGGGGCTCCGCCTTCACGTTGGGAAGAGGATGGACGCCGTGGGGCGGCATCGGACCGCCGCCTCCTGCTGCTGCCGTGCCCAGGCCTGGCGTCACAGAGAGACATTAGTTGTCGTTATACTTTAGCTATTGAAAAATAGCAGACCTACAAGCTCATAGCACTTTTTTTGACTTTTCAAAAATAATTCATTCAAACGACGATTACAACGCGGACAAAGCCAACTTGGGTCGTGACAAATCATGATGACACACCAATCTTTTGGGACAATCAAATAATTTCTAAGATGAAAAACGAAACAAAAAGCCAATTAGATATATGATGATATTGTGTGTCATTATGATTTGTCACGACCCGAGTTGGCTTTGTCCGCGGCGACTTTATATAAATTATTTTCAAAAAGTCTATCAGTACATTTTAACGCCGGGTGATGGACAAACATCATCGGCCGATCTGTCGCCCGAATCAGCGGCTCCCATAGACAAATAATGGATGTCGGCCGACATTGCTTGTCCATCGCCCGCCGTTAAAACGTACTGTAAGAGAAAAATTAATTAAAGCGATTCCGAAACCCGGGCCACGGAGTGGATTTGCGCCACATTTTCACAATTTTCTAAGATGAAAAACGAAACAAAAAGTGTTGCAACCTTCTTGCTAATTATACTTTAGCTATTGAAAAATAGCAGACCTACAAGCTCATAGCGCTTTTTTGACTTCTCAAAAATAATTTATACAAAATGCAAGCTACAAGCTCATCTGAGCGCGCTATGAGCTTGTAGGTCTGATATTTTTGAAAATGGTGAAAATGTGGCGCAGATCTTTGAATTATTTTTTCAGTTCATAATGGGTTAAATATTTTAGAAATCGATCGACGGCTCTAGTAATAACCCAGGACAGGACCCCACCTGCTCCTCCTCCTCCGGCGCTGTTGGAGGAGGTCCGCATGCGCTTGCTGCTGGTCTTGCTGTCCTCTGAGCCAGAGTTGGGCTCCAGGTCGCCGCCGCCGCCGCCCAGGGGCTTGTTCTTCCGCTTGTTGGTCGACGACGAGGAGTTGGACGCCCCCGCGGAGGGACTGGCCTTCACCAGCCCGCTGCCGTCGTCACCCACGGCGCTGTTGGGCGGAGTGCGCCGGTCCGAAGACGAGGTCTGGCCCTGGCTCCCTCGCCGGCCCTTGCTGCTGTTGGCGGCGGCCGACGAGGCGCGCGTCTTGCTGCTCCCGCTGCCTCCGCGGTTGTCCGACGACGTACTGCAGTCAGAGAGAGAGAGAGAGAGAGAGAGAGAGAGAGAGACCGGTCATGATTTTTCAACTGCTAAAGTTTAAAATAATGGTTAAAAAGACATAAGGTGGCACAGAAGCGCGTAATCACGTCTAAATGGGCTGACGAAATAGCATGGCTTTCCCCACATCTACAGCACATAAAATATGGGCTTTTAAAACTACATTCCACACACACACACACACACACACACACACACACACACGCACCTGGTGTCGTTGACGGGGGTGTTGCTGTTGGGCCTCATCCTTTTCCCTCGACCTCGACCGTTCCTCATCTCCAAATCGCTGGTCGGGGACTCACAGAACCTAAAGGACGACAACAATGTAGGCGCCATTTATCCAATGCCACACTTTTTTGACTTGAGAGCTACTTTCAAATTTACCGGCTCAACAAGGTCTACACATCGAAAATGATTTCAAGTGAGCTTTGAAATAGTAGTGGTGATGGTGTTACTTACTGTTATAGTGTTTAAGAATAATACACTTATAATGAAAAATAGAGGGGGGGAATTGGAAGGTTTTCTTGCATATGCTACTACTGACGTTTGAAAATAGTATTTGGCGTTTGAGTTGACAGTTCGTGGCGTTGAATTTAGTCTCTTGCACCTTGACAGTTCGTGGTGTTGAATTTAGTCTCTTGCACCCAAAACTAAGAACTTTAATGTTTTTTTGTCCACAATTGGGAAAGAGAACTGTCAAACGTTGGTCAAACGCCGATCAAAATAACAATTAAATTTACAATTAAACAATTCAGATGTTTAAATAGAATTAATTCTTGTGAGTGTAAAATGAAACCAAATGGTTTCATTTGGTTTCATTTTAACGCTCTCAAGAGTTACAGATCTATAAGGGTCCAAGTGCTGGGGGGACTATCATGTGATCTACCTGCATGGCCTGTGTGATCTACTGGTAGATCACCATCTACCTTTTGGGCGCCCCTGCTCTTAACATCTTTACTCGCAACTTGTCGCAAGTACAAATGATAACAGCTGTCCCAATCGGGCAATGTGAACGGGACAGCAGCTATGGACCGACTGGAATATCAGCCATTCCCTGGATTTTAGTCTGCAAAAATCTGTCCTAAATACGTTTTGTTCACGGCCGGTAGTGACCGGCAGTGAAGTTACCTAGTTTTTAGTGAAATAACCTGTTAACATTTTTTTTGCCCTTGCAGTAGAGCTAGGTCTTTCTTATCATTATTAAAAATAGTTATGACCGATGCCTCTTAGGTTGATCTACGTCTCTCTACGTCGCTTACCGTCGCTGGTTTGATACGATCCCAATGATAACAGCAGCGAGCAGCGACCGCATATTCCATTTAGAACGGACCAAAATAAGGGACGGACCAACCGTGTGTCGCCAACTAACTTGTCCGACGGGAAACATGGACCGAAATATGAAATATGACTTTTAGATGAAAATCGCTGGCACTAGCTACCTCAAAAAATATGAAAAAGGGCTGGCACTGGGTGTGTTAACAAACTAGTGCTGGAAACAGACAGTCCCAGTCCCATTGGTTCAACATCCTTATGAGCCCGACTCGCCTCTCCCTTTAGAATCCCAGCAGAAAATACGAAAAGCACCAAATCTGAACCGATGCCTCTCTGCACTGTCATTGGTTTAGCTAGAAAAATGCAAGGTTCACTCATGGTGTGTATCTATGGTGTGTATCTGCCATTTCTGCTACGTTATGTATGTAGGAGTTAGGTGATTATGTAATAATTGTGACAGGCCTACAGTACAATGTGATTTAGGGCATTTCATTAAAAATAATGATTACAAAACATAAATAAGTTAAAAAATACAATGTCAGTGGGCAGCCAATGTAAATTGGTAGGTCCACCCGGCAACACACAGAGTTGTAGTGGGACTTTTAGAAGTGGGGGGACGCTTCTAAAAGGGGAATTCCACCCATTTTCAATTTTTTTTCTGAGAGTGTACAAATGGAACCAAATGGACCCTAGCGGGTCCATTTGGTTCACATTTGTACACTCTCAGAAATAAAGGAAACTCATTAACATGGTGAAACACATCTTGATGATGTCATCAAGATGTATTTCACCATGCTAATGATTTTTTTCAGACCTCCATTTCTAGGAAACACAGAATGGGGGGAACTTTTTTTTTACCATGTCCACACGACATCTCTAAGGTACTGTATATTAACGACATAGTAAAATATTGAAAATGAGTGGAATTCCCTTTTAAGACACGTGAATGCACACACGCATTTGCCTGCGCATTTGCGTTCACCTGCGCAACACACACAGACACGCTATTAAAAACAAGTATAGCATATTGAGAAAGATTGTTTACAATGCATTGTTTACAATTATATTCATTAAAGTAAATGACAAGACAAAAAACATAGGCCTACTTTTGCCCAAAATATTATTAGAATTGGGGGGACGCCGTCCCCTCGCGTCCCCCCTCCACTACATCCCTGGCAACACCAATGACTATCTAATAAGGACAAGAAGCCAAGACACCTATGGGGGAGTCCACATTGGTTCATGGGAGGAAACGGACATGCTCAGTACAGAGCAGCAAGTTTGACGCTTGGCAAACCATCCAAGAGATCAATGGAATGGCATGGCATCAATGGCATGGTTTGTAAGCGTCAAACTTCCTGGAATGTACTGCGTATGTCTGTTTCCTCCCATGAACCAATGTGGACTCCCCCATAGGTGTCTTGGCTTCTTGTCCTTATTAGATAGTCATTGGGCAACACATAGTTCTACCCAACCCCTAGCATGCATGCGTGCATGTGAGTAGCGGTGTTACGTACCTGGGAGGAGCCCAGTCGTGTCGTGTGCAGTCCAGCAGAGTTCCTACGTACGTCTTATTCCTCCAGGTTACGTTGACCACCAGCATTCCTACAATAATAATAAAAACACAGAGTGGTCAGATAGACGTGAGCGACAAGTGTCCAGGAGGGGTGGGCTCTGTGAGCATTACGTAATGGTCTGACAACACAAACTGAGACGCGTCCGTGTGGGTTAGAGAACTTTCTCAACCCTTTCTCGCTTTTGGTTTTCGCGCAATGTGGACGAAAATGATAGCCTGGGTGTCGAGGCTAGGCCCGCCATAAACACATCTAGTCAACTAAACCCAACTGTACATTTTTAGTCGGTTAAAAAGTATGGTCGACTAAAACTAGACCAACACTAAAGCATTCCAATTGGCTAAAATGTGTTAGTACAACTAAATTAAGTAATGAAGTAATTAAGTAAGTAACTAAGGGCACATTAAAGCCATTATTCCAAACTTCATTGCCATTTTTTGAGGGGGGTCCTGCCCACCCAATGAAAGGTAATATCAGTGGTTTTCAACCAGTGGTCCTTGAGAGTTCCAGGTGGTCCCCAGCTAAATGGTGGAAAGTTAGTTAACCAGATGTAACTCTTTGAGAGTGTAAAAAACAATTTTTCATTTTTACACTCTCAAGAGTTACAGATAAAGTGCCATGATGTTTTTCCACTATAAAACAAATGGTATTATGAGGTATTATTGTTGTAATTGGTGAAAGAATTGTTTAAAAAAAAAGTGTACAGTATTTGTTAGAAATGGCGTTTTTATGGGAGTACCCCGAATGGGGGGCGGGGGGGGGGGTTCTAATGTGCGAATAGACCCTAAAACCAAAATCGAGGACAAAAACAAAAAAAAAACATGCTTGTTGTGGTGGAGGTGGTGCGTTCAGACTCGTACCGTCCTCCGTCTCCTGCCAGACGATGCCCTCCAGGCTGACGCTGGTGCCTGGCTCGCAGGGCCCCAGGCACTCTGGCTCCGTGGCCAGCGACACGTCGGCCGTGTTGACCGCCACCGAGCGCGTGCGCACCATCATCTGCTCGCACGGCGACGAGATGTCCACGCCCACGGGAGGCGGGGGGAGGTGCAGCGGGGGAGGGGCCGGCGTGGACGACACGGAGATTCCATCTGCAGGGGGAAGGAACACAAAAATAAATAAATAAGGAATTCACAATCAGGTTGACGGAAGACCCATTAGAACAGCGGCCGGGAACCTTTTTGGCTGAGAGAGCCATGAACACCACACATTTTTTAAATTAAATTCTGTGAGAGCCATACACTTCTTTAAAACCTAAAATACAGGTAAATTGATGCATTTGATGTAATTTCAACAATAAGTCTGAGTTATTTTTAATAACATTCATATGCTGTTGCTATTTTACCATTGCATGTTAGACACAGTGCAGAACCTGCTCTCTCCACAAAAGCAAATTCCTCAGTTCATTCCTGCTGAAAAGTGCGATAGTACTTGTCCTTTTCTTTCTTTTAGCCATCTTCTCAAAAGGGTTTCTTTTTAGTTAATGCTATCAGTTTGTTGTACAGAACTTCTTGCACATGCGCAGAACATCAGCCGCTATTTTTGACAGCAGAGCAAAATACGTCCAACAGTGTCTGAGTCTGGTTCATCTGCGCCGCCTATAGATTGGATACACAACAAGTCTATGGTTGCCACTTTCCCACTGAAATTTCTTAATAGTTAAAGGTTTGTCCGCAAGCCAGATACAGCCATCAAAAGACCCACATCTCGCTCCCGAGCTATAGGTTCCCTACCCCTGCATTAGAACCACACACACACACACACACACACACACACACACACACACACACACACACACACACACACACACACACACACACACACACACACACACACACACACACACACACACACACACACACACACACACACACACACACACACACACACACACACACACACACACGGCCGCGCAGTCACGCACACGCACACCCACCCACCCACCCCTAAGATTCCCTTCGTCCATCAATGATTGGAAGTGTGAGATCTATCCTAGTTCACACCTTTTCTACAGTTTTATGGAATAGATGTCTCCATCTGGCAGGAAGTGCAGTTCTCTCTCTCACACCCACCCACACCCAGATACTGCTTTACACAGTTCAAACAAACAAATTGATCCAATCAAATTGTGTGTCTTTGCCATTGCTACTCCAGAAGAGTGATCGTAAGGATCTGTTTTGTTTGGTTACGTGCAGACGTGCAAACGATTCAACGACACTTTTGTTCCAACTGCAATCAGACTGTTTAATTCCACAACCAGCCGTTAGGCTGATGAACTCGACTATTGGACTATGGACTATTTGTCTTTTTTTGTTTTTAGCCGGTCCCCTATTTTACGTGATTATTTAAACCCATTTGTATGCCTGTATGGCATCCTTTGAATTTTCCCTTGGGGATCAATAAAGTATCAACCTGTCGTGCTACGATGGGACGTTACCATTTTTTCGGTTACACAAACATGAGAGCCAACAGCAGAACATTGTTTTGCAATGGTGACACGTGCCACCGTACCAATGTCTTGGCAATCACGCATCAGCCTGTTGCGCAAAGAGTGTGCCGAGATCGCTTCCGCACCCAAGTGCATGCCAAAATGCAACAGAGCATCAGCGAGATGCTAAACTGAACATGGTAGAAAAAAAATGTTAAGCTAATAATAATACGTAAGAATTGTATAGCGCTTTTGAAGATACCCAAAGTCGCTTTACATAGAAATAAAAACAAATTTATTTGAAAAATTTAGAATAAATATATATGTATTTTTTAAAGAGAAAAGAGGGAGCAAGGCTATGTGGGAATGCTAATTTAAACGGTGGGTTTTGAGTGTGTGTTTGGAGATTTCCAGGGTGGGGCCAGCTTTAATGTGGGCGGGAAGTGAGTTCCACAGGGTAGGGGCAGCCACCGCAAAGGCCCTGTCCACCCAAGTTTGCTTGTTGGCTATACTTTGCGAGAAAAATGGGCAAAGACCAATTTACCGAGGCCACAACCAACAGGTAAACAGTCGACACACACTGATCAGATCAGCGTGTTTTGATGCAAGATCCACTAAAGAGCACCACGATAAAACCAAGCAGTCATGTTCAGAACGATTCATGACACCCGTTCAAGAAAATTCTGTCACGTGGGAGCATGGAATGGAGCCAGCGTAGGTGGTTTGGGGCATCTGGTTAGGACGCCTCTCGGGTGTCTCCCTAGGGAGGTCCTCGAGGCATGCCTCTCTTGGGGGAGTAGATGGGAGGGATTACATTGGCTCGCCGGTGTCGCACATAACCTGGCCGTTTTACGCATGCAGGCAAAAGGTGAATTGCATAACAGCTGTCGTAAATGTTTACATGCCAAAGAAATGCCAAGGGACACCCTGGAGTTCTCAAACTTGGCAACACGGAAGGAAAAAAAAAAGAGATTGAGGAAAAGGAAATGAGGAACATGAAATTGGTTCTTGGCAGGAAGCGAAATATGCCGTGGCCCCAATTCACTGTATTCACACTACATTCCTATTAGAGTTCTCAAACTCTGCCCGAACCCGACAAGGCCCGACCCCACATTTTAGGGGCGGGATCGGGCCTAAAATATATGCAGTATCAGTAGGGTCGGATCGGCCTAGGGCTCCATGAAAAAAAGCTATAGCAACTTCACATAGCCATTGAAGAGGAGTGGACCAACATTCCACAGGCCACAATTGACAATCTGATAAACTCTATGCGAAGAAGATGTGTTGCACTGCATGAAGCAAATGGTGGTCACACCAGATACTGACTGGTTCAGAGGCCCATACACCCAATAAGGCAAAAGAAAATTGCACATTTCAGGGTGTCTTTTTATTGTGGAGAGTCTGAGGTACACCTGTGCACTAATCATGATGTCACATCTGCATCTTAATGTGGCACACCTGTGAGGTGGGATGGATTATCTTAAAGCAGAAGTGCTCAATATCACACATTTAGGCAGATTTGTGAACAGTGTTTGATAGAAATGGTAATATTGTATATCTGGAATGAATTTTAGGGCTTTAAGTCCATCCCCTGAAAAATGGGAGCAAAAACAAAAGTGTTGCGTTTATATTTTTGTTGAGTGTATATATATATATATATATATATATATATATATATATATATAATATATATATATATATATATATATATATATATATATAAAGTTATTTTCTTAAGATAAAAATAATAGTTCTGTTCTGTCTGTGTATTTACACCTTATGAAGATGGTGCTGATTGGTACTTTCACTTTTACTCGGTGTAGATTGCTCAAATTCTACCCAAACCCGACGAGGCCCGAGCCGACATGGTAGGGCCGGGCCGGGCCGGGCCCAACAACGATGCTAATAGGTTGGGCCGAGCTTTGGGCCTGATCAATTAGGGCCTGTTGAGAACTCTAATTCCTATGCACATAAACCTCCCCACACCACTCATGTTGATTCCGAAGGGAGCCTGTGGCCACATGCGTACATGCACACACACACACCCACACACACGACAAGACTGAAACCTGCAAGAGGCAATAGTCCGGCACCGCCAGACTATATGAGACTACCAACCCAACCCACTGGCAGGTAAATAAAAAACAACTGGGGCAGGTAGAGTTTTGCTTTCAGGTTGCCCGACCGTGCGTCCCCTCTCTCAAGTGTTTCGCTTGAGGTGGGGGGACGCCACGCAAGCGTCTATAAATGTAACAAGAGATCCCTCTCTCTCTAAACACCTGAACATGGTCACAGGAGCGCTGTGTTCTCTGTGACCATGTTCTGATTCAAACTGATTAGGGAAAAAAAAAAAAAAAAACTTTGACTGTTGCCAGGGCGGGATCTAGATGGGGGCAAGTTGGGGGCAGAGCCCACCCAAACATGCATCCTGCCCACCCAATGAAAGGTAATTTCAGTGGGTTTCAACCAGTGGTCTGGGGACCACCAGTTAATCAGTAGGTTAAAATGTATAGTCGACTAAAACTAGACTGACACTAAACCATTCCACTTGGCTAAAATGTGTGAGTACAACTAAATTGAGTAATTAACTAAGGGCACATTAAATCCATTATTCCTGACTTCTGTGCCATTTTTTGAGAGGGCAGCGTGGGCAGAGCCCACCCAAACGTGCATCCTGCCCATCCAATGAAAGTTTTTTTTTTTTATCATGTCCACACAACATCTCTAAGGTATATTAATGACATTGAAATGTTGGAAAATGAATGGAGTTCCCCTTTAAGCAGCATGGACAATGACAAGCACGGGCATGTTTGGCATCAAGCCTTCCTTAGTGTGTATATCAATATACACACTGAGGGAAGCTTTGCTTGGCTCATTCTCAATGCTGCTTAAATGCAATAATGTACCTTGAATGGACTTTGGAGTACTGTGCTGGATCACACACACACACACACACACACACACACACACACACACACACACACACACACACACACACACACACACACACACACACACACACACACACACACACACACACACACCACACACACACACACACACACACACACACACACACACACACACCACACACACACACACACAACACACAAGACTCTGCTTTTGTAACTTTTAAAGTGGTCCGGGCACGGGGACCACTATTATTTGGACTATATAGAACCAAATGGACCCGATGCCGCGGTTCCACAGACCCACTGTCGGAGGAAAAAAAAAGACGTGCGAAATGGCTTCGTTTGCCTCTCCCTCTCTCTCTCCTCGTCTACTTGCGTTGGTGCAGGCCGTTATAACAGCATCCAGCGGCAAATGGAGTAGCCTAAATCAAAGACACAGCCCCATCCCTGTCATGTCAGTATAACCATTCAACCTCTGCACGAGTGCCCCGATCAAACGTGCCGCTAGACTTATAATCTATAGAGACGGAGACAGGCAGCGGCACTCACCATAAGTGCCATAAGTCGCATTGCAAATATAGTTGAGATTTTTTTATAATTTTGATAATTCAAACTGGTCTTTACTAAGTCCATCGTATGTTTTCATTTGGTGTATATGATGTATATATTGATATGCTTTTAAGGAAATAATATGAACTGAGAATATCGCCTTTTATCTGCATGTAACCAGCCTGCCGTTTCAATTAGGGGCTTCCCCGGTTAATTATAAACAGCGGTGCAACCAATACTGTTAGGATCTAAGCCTACTATGCATGTTGCCTTTTGCATTATAAACATGCTTGAACTCCTGTATTCTGAATTGAAATGAATGAGTCCAAAACATCATTGCACCAGCTTAATAATAAGCTCCAGCAGAGGAAAAAAAACTCCATGTATCAATAGATCCTTGTGCAGAGATGAATTGTTGTGGATCAAAACTAAAGTTGTTCTTGGCTACTTATCTGTACAACAATGACGATGTTTCATGCAAACTCCCACCTCTCCTCTCCATCCGTTCCCTACAGTGCACCCTGCACTGCAGTACATAAGGAGAAGTTCAGGCCGCTTCGCGGCCCAAACTCCTGGAGACCCCCCAAATGATCTGTGATTTATAATGTACATTTGAAATCTTGAAATGGCATATTCTGCATTATGAGCACTTCTACTGTCATTTTTAAAAAAACGCTGCTGATCAATTAAATTAATCGATCGATAAGAAATTAATCGATAATTTACATCCCTATTAACAAACCCTTCCCAGTTTGACATGCACCACCGGAATTATGGACAGCCGCAGATTCTATTCCAGGTGCTGCTCGACAACAAAGTTCGCAAAAGCCGAGATTCAAAACTGCATCTTTTTTGGGTTGCAAATTGGCCATGCCCTGAGGGCAAGTAGAGCATGACCTGTACTTGCCTAAGTGTCAACCCCTGTAGTGGTGTCAACCCAAGTACATTTGCTCACAGAGGCCATTTGAGAGAGGGTTCCTGGTGCCCAAAACTGGTTGAGATTTACACGCTACAATGCATTGGTTATTTGATTGGTTCAGGTTATGTCCCAACGCCAATGACCAACGCTTCAAGACAGTTCTTGTTTGTTTTTACCGCCGTCTGAATGGGGTGTTACAAGCATGTGGTAGTCTGACCGAGCAAATCAACCTATTCCTTGAGACGAGATCCATTCACAATGAACAGTTCAATAACAACAACATGCTGCATTTAGCTACACAAAGACAGGATATGTGTGTGTGTGTGTGTGTGTGTGTGTGTGTGTGTGTGTGTGTGTGTGTGTGTGTGTGTGTGTGTGTGTGTGTGTGTGTGTGTGTGTGTGTGTGTGTGTGTGTCCGCACGTGTGTAGTTATTCACGGCTGGAAACAGGAATCTTCAGTTAATTTTGGAAAGGAAAACGGTGGAATTTGTGAGGAATGCGAGCTGGACAGTGTTGAAGCAGAGCAGCTGTGTGTATGTAGTTATTGCATGAGCGCACACAACACACCCACACACACTCACTCACTCACACCCCCCCCCCCCCCCCCCCCCCCCCCCCCCCCCCACACACACACACACACACACACACACAGCTGTACTTATGGAGGACAATGGAGATTTGCAAGAATGGCAACATTGGACAGTGTTCCAATCTTAAAGGGGAAAAAGAAGCGTCTAAAGAAATCCATTAACATGGTGAAAATGCATCTTGATGATGTCATCAAGATGTCTCACACAGAATGGGGGAACTTTTTCTTTTTTTTTTAATCATGCCCACCAGCACCTCTAGGGTATACTAATGACATATTGGAATGTTGAAAATGGGTGGACTTCCCCTTTAAGGCTCAGTCCTTCCATCGGGTCAAGCATTGTACCGGAACCGAGGATAGCGGTTCTAAGAGCAGCTGAATGTGGACCAGGTTCATGACCACAGAGTGGAGAGGTTTGTTCTCAATGTGAGAGCTACTGGATCATCACAACACATCACATTTGTGCCATCTCAGGTCCATCTCAAGTAATTATTATATTGTGTTAAAGGTAACAAAAAAGTTCTGGGCCATCTGCAGGACCAAGCAAGTGTCTATCTGCAGGGAAACAGCTGCAGTGTCAAAGTAGAAGCAACAGAGGGGGCAACAGAAGGCAAAACATATAGCTATATATCCATTTTGATTTTTGGCTAAAAAGTAGCCTCAATTACCTAATTAATTTTATTCCATAATATAATAAAAAACGATATATATACCCAGGGCTTGACACTAACACTTGCCCGGGGCAAGTAAAAAAAATGGTGGGGCAAGTGAAGGCTGCTACCTGGTTGCCCGATCGGGCAAGACCTCTGTGTCTTTCCCTGCTTTCTAGATATCCACAATTCCAGGCTGGATTTGGGAAACAAAACGGGCAAATTAACATACACATGAAAATGACCTAATCTTCTACATTCTCTAGTTGTGTAGACTTGGGCTAATTAAGATGATGAATTTTAACTCTTGAGAGCGTAAAAATGAAACCAAATGGACCCGCAAGGTCCATTTGGTTTCATTTTTACGTTCTCAAGAGTTACATCTGGTTAACCAACTTAGCTGGGGACCACCTGGAACCCTCTCAGGGACCACCTGTTGAAAACCCCTGGGTTAAAGCACCCAAGTAGGAAGTAAACTTAAATGCAAAATTTACAATATATTTTTGGGGGGCAAGTGACCATGACCTGAGGGCAATTAGAACCTGACTTGCACTTGCCCGATGGGCAAGTGTCTCGGAGACCTTAGTGTCAACCCCTGTATACCCA
The DNA here is from genome assembly GCA_039105355.1 of Benthosema pterotum. Classification (NCBI taxonomy): domain Eukaryota; kingdom Metazoa; phylum Chordata; class Actinopteri; order Myctophiformes; family Myctophidae; genus Benthosema; species Benthosema pterotum. The sequence continues at coordinate 54,161,639 of CM076969.1, read as the reverse complement.
TTCCGTTGTGCAAACCTTTTGTTTTAATCTTATTATGGTGTACAGCTCATGAAAATCCCAAAAATCCTATGAATCAATGAATTGAATATTTTGTGAGACCAATATTTTATTTATTTATTGATGAAATATATTGAAATGTATGCAGGTAATACTTGGTCTGTGCTACTTCTGAACAAATGATTTCATCAATGTGGGAATGGCATGGTGTTGAGGTGTTATGGAAGGCCGGCTTTGCTTCGATAACAGCTGTAAATTAATTTGTACTGTTCAGTCTTATGTCTCGCACCTTCCTCTTGACAAAACCACACAGATTCTCTGTGGGGTTCGAGTCAGGACAGTAGTTTTGGCTCTGTGAGCAGGTGCCAAATCGAGCTGGAAAGGAAAATTAGCATCTCCATGAAGCTTGTCAACACACTGAAGCACAATGCACTAAATATAGCCGTGTTGAAACCATTGTTGAGTTGTCACCGTCATTGGATCAACACCAGCCGCTAACATGGCCTAAATTATGATAATTTTAAATAACTGTGGCTGTGTGGAGCCAAAACTACAGCGATGTTTTTTTACACAATATTCTAAAGCCCTTTTCACACCAAAGGTTTCAAGGCGGTCTAGACGCATGTCCCTGCGGTGTGATAAGCTTGTCCAGGGTTGACGCACGTTGTCCCAAGCGTTTTAACTAGAGCTGTTGAATGATTAAAAACTTTGTTCTGATTCATTACAGCGTCAAAATTGATTTAATCATGATTACTCACCATGTCCAAAATATGACATGTTTTCCTGTACAAGATTTGAACATTTTAAACAGAAAAAGAATCTGGGGAAAAATATTATTATTAAAATATTAACCAAAATAAGGTGATTTATAAGAACTGGGGGCTTGTAGATCACCCATATTAATACATATTTTAAAAATAAACAGATCTTTCCTCGAGCTATACTCCATGGCTCTTGTTACAGGGTGACCGGAAAACCGTGCTCTACCCGTTTGTTTGTTTTTTAGTGCGAAAATGCTCAGTGGATTGCGTCTGTGTGTGCGCATGAGTTAATTGCGTTAAAAGTTTTAATCAGATTAATAAACAAAATTAATTAATGGCATTAAACCATTAATTTCAACAGCATTAGTTTTAACATTTAAGTCAGGGCTGCCCAAAAGCTAGATCGTGATCTACAAGTAGATCACACAGGCCCTGCAGGTAGATCACATGATGGACTCCTAAAGTGTATAGATCTGTAACTCTTGAGAGCGTTAAACTATAACCAAATGGACCCTTATGGGTCCATTTGGTTTCAGAATAATTGTTATTTTGACCAACGTTTTGCCAGTTCTCTTTCCCAATTGTGGACAAAAACGTGAAAGTTATTAGCTTTGGGTGCAAGAGACAAAATTCAACATCACAAACTGTCAATTCAAACCCCAAATACTGTTTTCAAACGTCGGAAGTAGCATATACAAGAAAACCTTCCAATTCTCCCCCTCCATTTTTCATTATAAGTGCATTATTCTTAAACACTATAACAGTAAGTAACACCATCACCACTATTTCAAAGTCAAACTTTCTTGGGGGCTTTGAAATGGATTTTTTTATGTATAGATCTTGTTGAGCCAGTCAAAAAAGTGTGGGCACCCCCGGTTTGGACCTTGGAGTTGCCAATGTGACCCCTCTCGTGTGAAAAGTACTTAATTACTTGAGATGGACCTGAAGGTTTAAGTGTAGTGAACGCGTTTTGGTGTTCTAAGCATTATGTTTTAACTATTAAAAAATAGCAGATCTACAAGCTCATAGCGCGCCACCGAGTGGCGCGCTATGAGCTTGTATCTCTGCTATTTTTTGAAAAATCGCGAAAACGTGGTGCAAATCTTTGAATATTATGTTATTCAGAAACTAGAAATCTAGTCTAGACAGGACACAATGGTTTAAGACATACGGGTACAGCTCGCCATCAACCGTCAGAAAAGAAATGAGCATGTTAGATATGGAGGGATGTACTGTAGTTTGTAGAGCTGTGCACTATTCCACTTGGACTGCACCAGGAAAAGCTGTGTGTTGACTGGTTGAGGAATGTGGATCAACACACACACACACGGATGTGAGGCCTGCATGTGTGTGCACGTGTGCAAGAGTGTTATGAGAGTGCCACTTAATCCTGGTTGTTTCACTACCCTGCCTCTCTGTGTGTGTGTGTGTGTGTGTGTGTGTGTGTGTGTGTGTGTGTGTGTGTGTGTGTGTGTGTGTGCGTGTGCGTGTGCGTGTGTGTGTGTGTGAGTGTGACAGACACACACACACACACACACACACACACACCTCCGTAAACACCTGTTTGATGTCCATGTGTGGAAAGAACTGGCCCACCACAGGGACTAAGTGACACAGACTTAGTCATACAGCATGTACTCATGGTGCCTTTCACGTGGTGTTGGGTTTACATGAGATCACAGCCCACCACCACAAGGCACCACACGGACAACCAGGGGCGGATCTAGGCATGGGCATGGGCCCCCCCTAAATACCCAGTCTAAATACCCCCCCCCCCCCCCCCCAAACACGATGCCATGCAAAACAGTCCAACAAGATATTTCAAATTAAAGTGCTTATATTTAAAATGATTTAAAACACTACTACTGCTACTATGATTTTGGTACCACTAAACCAACAGGATTTCAACAATGAGAACAGAAAACTCAGACCTTTAGCTCTATGCATGCTGCGTGTCTGTTGCAACTTCAACAACAACTGATGTTAGTATTTGATGCTTTACTTGACTAATAAAAGTCCTGGAACCGAAAATGGTGTGCGGGCGACTTCATCGCCCGTGGCGCGAAGCGACACGGGCGATGAAGCCGCCCCCATACCATTTTCTCTTGCCCCCCCAAATGGGACATGTTACATCCGCCCCTGTGGACAACACTGTTGCAGACGATCCAAGTTGGGCGGTCAGCTCCTGGCCAGGGGAAGACATGGAATTTCTCTCCTGGGTCACAAGCTAAACCGTTTGGGAAGCGTACTGGACCACGAGGAAGAATATGAAAACGTATAGATTTCTGATACGGATACAGACTCATTGTGTTTATATACTGATAGTTAAGGCCAAAGATTGAATTGTACAGCTGAAAAGACAAATGTCAGCCAATCCTATTTTTTCCCTCTGGGCCAAAGAAGTGATGGATTTTCAACCAGCAAGCAAGCAGTGATTTTACAGCGTTCAAATAGTGTGAGGGGGCTCGTTTTGATGGTGTAAACAGGTCTCAATTCATTTGAATAGCCATACTATAAATAAGGAAATGTCTGTGTAAATGAATGAATGTCGGTCTGGTGCACTGGGTGCACCAAATAGTTCCGCTTTTCACACAGGCATTGACCATAATATTTGAAGATATTAACAAATCCATTGTGTTCAAATTAACAAATTATTGATTGATAATGCGTTTATTGGTGCATTACATTTTCCCATTCACTTAAAAAGTGAATGGGTTTCCGCTTGGAGATTCATGTTAAGGACCGTCAATAAATTCACAGGACGATGAGACCAATACATCATAACACCCACTGTACATATTTTGGTGTTCATATATTCCTTGCCAATACAAATGAATTCACGGCTGTTAGGAAAGCAAACCTGGGCTTCCATAACACCTCAACAGTGCCATACCACCATACCACGCCCTTTTGACGAATTAATTTGTTCTTTGTTTTGTTTAAAAGAAAAAAAAAAGTTTAGTGGTCTAGTGAATTATTCCAACTCATTGATATTTGGATCCTCTTCAGCGGCACACCATAATCTTGGTAAAACAAAACAAGGTTTTTAAATAGTTCACTTAAATGGGAAATTCACCCCTTTTCAAGATTTGCTATGAGGCGTGGACACCTGCTATTTAGGGGGGGGGTGAAAACGCAGCACATTCTACGTTCTTTCAGAACATATATTTAGAATATATAGTGCCAGGTCGAAATGGGTTAATGAACAATCGATTGAGAATATATGAAAGTTTCACCTTTTGCATTATATTAGGGAAGAAAATTATCTCTTTACAAAATATTCAAATTTCCCTGAGATGGACCTGTAACTCGTCAACAACGCCCAACAGTTCAAGGATCTCTTACCTGGTCACTAATGGCTTTTTTCAGGCTTCGACTGTCCGCCGTCTCGCCGCCCTCCGCCTCGTTACTAGCAGCCATGTTTGGTCCCAGTCCCGTCTGCTCCACAGACATCATCCCGCCCAGACCCTCGGGGCCGCCGGAGCCCTCCGGGTGGTTCTGAGAGCCGGCTTCGAACGGGGCGCCGCCACCGACGCCTCCGCGAACACCGGCGGCCCCTAAAGGGGGCAGACCGCCGCCGCCCGTCGCCACCACCACCGACTCCTTTTCAGAGTTCACCCCTCCGGCCGGCAACACCGAGTCCAGCTTGTCCTTCTTGTTTTTCCCGCCCGTCGTCGCCGCCGCCGCGTCTTTGTCCTTCTTTGCGGCGGGGAGGGTACGAGAGGCCTTGTTGCTCCCGCTTTTCTCCGCCCCCTTCCCCGCGACCGGAGGGTTGTTGGAGTTCTGGTTGGGCCCCGCTCCTCCTCCTCCCGCGGGGCCGGACGAGTCCCGAGACCCGGGTGGGTCCTTCTTGGACCCGTCTCCACCACCACCGCCACCACCGCCACCTCCTCCGGGGTTCTTGGCCGCGGCGGCGGCCTCCTTAGAGTTCTTGCTGCGCTTCGATTTGGGTTTCCCGTCTTTGCCCTGAGCCGCCGCTGTCGCCGTCGTCGTCACAGTGCCGGCGGCGGGGCTAACGAACTTTATGTTGTCGGGCAACGTGGCCACGGCGTTCGGAGGCGCCGCCATGCCGCCGCCACCTCCGCCGCCGCCTCCTTCCTTGCTCCCCGACATCTCCAGCTTGTCCTTCTCGAGGTCCGCGTCCAAGTCGATGATCAGATTGCCCACGCCGATGTCCCACTCATCCCCGCTGTCGTACGTCTCCACCGTCGCCGTAGCGCCCGCGTCCACAACACCTTTCCCGCCTGTAGGACCACCGCTGCTGCTGAGGGACATCTTAGAGGGAGCGGCCCCAGGCGGCAGCCAGCCTTACTGGATCTGAGGACTAAACCACAGACCCTCACCCTCCTCCGCCTCCTCCTCCTCCTCCGCCTCCCCCCTCCCTCCCAGCCAGCCCGGCCAGGCCCGGCCCCCGCCCCGCCCCCAACGGTCTGAGGACTTGTCCCAGACCAGCTCCGACCCGGCCAGCGAGGCTTCAGCGCCGGTCAGCCTCAGGGCTGACACCCGATGCCCTGCCCGGTACCCCACAACATCTCCATCTGCAGGGACAGAGAGAGACACAGAGAGAGAGAGAGGTTAGCTACAAGTTAGGGCTGAAACGATTAAAGGGGAAGTCCACCCATTTTCAACATTCTAATACAGGGGTTTTCAACCTTTTTGACTCCAGGGACCACCATTTATTCAGCATTTGAGCCACGGGCCACCATTTGATTACATTTTCACACCAAAGACCTAAAATTGAAGAATTATTTTGATTTTGTCCACAAATCCAGGCTGTATTCTGCCAACAAAACAGTGTAAACTTCTTAATGAAGTGGTGCTAATTCAGATGATGAATATTTTAACTCTTGAGAGTGTGAAAATGAAACCAAATGGACCCGCAAGGGTCCATTTGGTTTCATTTTTACATTCTCAAGAGTTACATCTGGTTAACCAACTTTCCATCATTTAGCCTGGGGACCACCTGCAACCTTCTCAAGGACCACTGGTGGTCCCCGGACCACCTGTTGAAAACCCCTGTTCTAATATGTCATTAGTATACCCTAGAGGTGCTGGGTGGACATGACAAAAACATTTCCCCATTCTGTGGGGAAGGTCCACTAACATGGTGAAACATCTTGATGACATCATCAAGATGTATTTTCACCATGTTAATGGATTTCTTTAGACGCTTCTTTTTTCCTGAGAGCGTACAAATGGAACCAAATGAACCCGTTAGGGTTCATTTGGTTGCATTTGTGCACTCTCAGAAATCGAGGAATGATGCTCGAATCGATAATTTCATTAGTTGTCAACTAATTTAGTAATTGAGTTTTTGTCATTTATCATGAGTGTTTTCCCAGTTAGCCATAGTTTTTATTCCAGCATTGTGAGCCATCTATGTTCCTTTAAAATCTGCACTGCACAGCGACTGCATTGCAAAATAAGACGCATAACGATGATTATGTTATCAAGAACAAAACGGCTTGCATACTTATTTTATTGGCAACTGAGTAACTGAGTTCAGAAGAGAAAACTGTTCCTTTTAGACCGACGCGTAGATATTCTTTAATCAAATGTACGCAGCCAGAGTAAGCCTAAATAAACCATGAGTTGCTTTAATTAATTTGAATGGCAGCATAACCAGCAGCTAGTCAAATAAAATGTATTTTTTGTTATTTAGAAGATGTTTTAAGTATATAGCCGCCATTTGCAAAAAAATCTTAAAGGGATTGTGACATCAAAAACACTTTTTTGTTCATATTCATGTTTTTGTGTGTTTTGGCATCTCTTGCCAGCAATGGCAACGAAAAAAATCTATCCATGAATATTTAGTGTTTTATTCTTTTCTGGACTTTGGTGTGGGATCTGCCATCCAGAGTTTTGTCTATTTGGGCAGCAGACCATGTCACTACAGCGTTGACAACCAAGCATGCTGCTGCGCTGGATTGTCAACGAATACAAACATTGGAAATATCGGTTAGTATACCGGTACATTAACATACGCTGGACATTGGTGCGCGAAAATTACCATTATATTGGTGTGACCGATTGGGCTTTCGTCTACACTGGTTGGCCAAGAAACACACATCTGAAAGGCCCTCCAGTCATGTCATGTGTTTAATTGACTTCTATAGGAAAGTAAGGTTAGCCCTCACATAGTGTGTGTCTGTGTGTGCCAGTCATGAACCATCTTTATTTTATGCATGTGTATTTTTTGCAAATGAAGGTTACAGGTGGCCTGGCTCAGCCCTGAACAGCACCTAGTATTTTTTTTCCTGTGATTCAAAGACTGGCTTCCCTCTGCCTTTGGGGCCGTTTGTGCTGGTTGAAAATCCAATCCCAGCACCTGATTGGCCAACAGCCCTGTCACTCACTTTTAGTTTCAAATGTCGTCTGCTTTCTCAATATCCTCATGGGTTCGTATGAACCAATCACAGTGAAGACTGCCACTTTGATAACGCCCATCCCAGAAACTGCTGTGGTAGAGAGGGACTTCTGAATAATGAAGTGAAACGAAATGACAATTCAGACTGAGGTCAGGCTAGGTTACAGGTATGTGTGCGCGCGTGTGTGTGTGTGTGTGCGCGCGCGCAATATTGAGTGGGATATTACCATAATAACAGTGATCCTTAATAATTTGGCAAGAAATGAGACGGACTCCAATGAGTCAAATTAGACTATCATCCGTCTGTCTGGGTGACAGATGTTTTTTCTTAGCTGAATGCTGTCATTTGAATATAATTAAGTCCATCAGTAATGGCTCTTTGAAGCATCAATAAGCCCCTGAAATCAGAGCGTGAGAGAGAGTGAATGAAAGACTAGTAACAAGACTATTAACTACAACTTTTTGCAAGAATAAATGTACACTTCTGTGACAGTCTGTTTTTCCAGATGCTGTATCGACACAAAAACAGTCAGTTCACTTTTGCAGCTATGAAGGCACGTTTTCATTTTAAATAGGGCTGAGATTATGTATTGACATTTTATCAACAGCATGCAGGCGTTCATGGCTGTGGGTTCACCGTTTTGACAGTTTGATGATTGCAACCCTACCGCAGTTTCGTTTTACAACCATGTTAGAACATTAAAGGGGCTCCACCAGCTGAATTTAAAAATCAAATGCATCATATGCAAGTTGTCTTTTAATAACTTCTCATAATGCAGTCTTAAGCACCCACACAGATAATTATATTTCATAACAGACCTTTAGGTCTTCCCAAGTGTCCAGCCAATACCACGACACTTTCCAGCCAGGCTCATTCGTTACAATGTAAATATAATGGACATTACACATTAAATACTGGTTCATTTTTGGAAGCAGAGGTTCAAAATCTCTCCCCTCCATGTTCCCCTTTCTTGTCCAATTACTGTACCCTTCCAACAAAATACGAAAAACAGCAAAAAGAAAATGCGAAACGCGCTGTTCAATTCAGCCTGAATAGGGACAAACTGGAGTTGGAAATGCATTGTTTTCAATGAAGGTGTCCCATTCTCAACAGAAGTCTATCTAGGCCAGGGGTGTCAAAGTCAAGGCCCGCGGGCCAGATCCGGCCCGCGAGAGGATTTAATCCGGCCCCAGGCTTGTAGAGCAAAAATGTCTGAGTCTATTTAAAAAAGTAAGTCTCTAGCACGTTCCTATCAAACGTTATGATCGTTTAAAGAAATGCTTTTAAGCTCTCTTCTGAACGGCATGTAATGCATGTTGTCCAGCAGGGGGAGTCGTTTTACCAGGCTAGCCTGCTGGCACTGCAAAGTGAGAACTATACTTCAGCAGTACAAGGGTGTGTAACCGAGAGAACTATACTTCAGCAGTACAAGGGTGTATAACCGAGAACTATACTTAGGCCACGTTTACACGGAGACGCTTGCGGGTAAAAACGATAAAATATTTTATCAGAAGTGCCTTTCGTTTATATGGTGACGGCGTTTTTTGGGCTTGAAAACGCAAAAATCTCAAACCACCCTTGAAAGTGGAAAAGTTGTAAACGCTCCAGCGCAGCGTCTCCGTCTAAACAGACCGAGACGCAAAACTGGCTGTTCTGCTCACGTTGTCTAGGCAACGCAGCCGCTTTGGGCGACTCGTGTTGAAATATGAACAATATCAAATACAAATGTAAGCCGGTTACACAAATATTAGCAATGCGGCACGCAAAATAGGCTACTTATTGGAAGGTTAGGAGTTAGGACATCAGAGAGAGAGAGAGAGAGAGAGAGAGAGAGAGAGAGAGAGAGAGGGAGGCTGACAGCGCGTCTCAAATGTGGTCTTGGATATCGCATAATAAGGTTATCTGCACATCACCTCTGCACATCAAGAGGATACGATGGTAGAACGCGCCTCAAAAGTGCTCTTGTACATTGCAGAAGATATGATGATTGAGGCTTGATGATCAAATATTTGGTATGGGCATAAGGGCATTTAATTGCAGCTGCGTTTTCAGTTCATCAATGCAAACGAAGCGTTGTTGACTACGCATGTTTTAGTCGCTGTCTGACATGACAACAAGTTACGGGATGCAAGTTATATAACTTATTTTGTATATATCGTAATATCAATAGCCTCGGTGGGCATGGGGGGGAGAGACAGAGACAGAGAGAGCGCTGTGGTGTTTTTTTTTTTTTTACCTGTGTTGTAAGTTATTTCACATTGCTGAGTGGCCGTGTGACAAGAAGTTGTAGAACAGGAAAATAAGTCCATGCAGTATAGGGAAGTCCAACGTTCTCTTCAGACGGTCATATTTTTGCTAGTGTATGCTATAAGCTGGTCTGCATCTGATTAAATGAATGAAGGAGGATGCGGCATTCGTGCGGTCCATAGTCGAGTCCTGACTGCTCGCATTTAGACCACGTGTCGCCAATATTGTGCTCCTGTTCATAGCCCCCTCGCTGCATAGTCTAATTATCAGTGATGTTTGGAACTTATGCGAGGGTTATAGATTTGATTTGACCACTCACAGATATCGGAAAAACACGATTTGTGTGGAAAAAATGAGAAAGAAATGATAACCTCCGGGAAGACGGGGTCCCGGAGGATTTCCCGGATGGGAAATTAATTCAGTTGTACCCGGGCGTTCCGGGAAACCGGGATCCCGGTATTAAACCCTACGCCGGACCCTTCCAGGCCGACCCAGAGCCGGTCGCGAAGCACCGCCGCGGAGAAAGTGTGCCCGGCGGGGGCACAGGGCAGCGCGCCCAATGGATTTCTACACACTTTTGCGTCACTGTATGCACACAGATTTCCTCATGAGAACGCTCGTCTAGACGCGAAATAATAAGTGAAGACGCGACGCCACTTTTGCGTCTTCTGTTCACATAGTCTCCGTGTAAACGTAGCCTTAGTTAACATACTTACTTAAATTTAGTATTTGAAATTTAAATGCTATTTTCGTATGGTTTATTGATGCTCTGTAAATAAATAGCATCTTTCATAGCAAATATCTTAATCTAGGCTACAAGTATAAAACCAATAATGAAAAGTCATAGCTATTCTTAATAATAAATATGACTTGTGTGATATACTGATTAGAAGTAACGGCTGTGTACATAAACATGCGTGTGCCGTGCATGCTTGCAGTCTGCGACTGGTTGCACCGCGGTGCTCCGGCCCCCATGAAGTCACATTAAGTCCAATGCGGCCCCCACCCCAAATGACTTTGACTTTGCAAACTGCCATTAGAGGGGCTCTAGGAAGTGAACGGAGTTTGCGTAACTCCGTCTATACTCTATAGCTGTGGCTGCGGACTGACTCATTAAGCTGGCTGACCGGCAGCAGCAGCAGCAGCACCAACGAGCGATGCTTAGTTGTTACGGGAGGAGAGCGTGGAGACACGGTGCATGGATTATGGACATTACGTTAGTAATAGTGTGTCGTGACAATCTTGACAATACCATTAAAAACAGAAGGAGCATTTGTGAGGGAGAGCAGTCTAACCTTGGCAAACAAATAACTAAACGATACGACAGACCACCGCTTCGTCTAGCCAGCGCGTCATGTCAGCAATTAAAACGGCATGTTATGCGTGCCGCATCGGTACATGATACATCAGCTCCAAACTCCAGGGAAAGGAGAGACTAAGGCCTCAGAGGCACTTGCCCATCGGGCAAGTGCAAGTCAGGTTCTACTTGCCCTCAGGTCATGGTCACTTGCCCCCCAGGTTCCAGGTGGTCCCCAGTTAGGTTGGTTAACCAGATGTAACTCTTGAGAACGTAAAAATGAAACCAAATGGACCCTTACACTCTCAAGAGTTAAAATTCATCATCTTAATTAGCCCAGGTCTACACTGTAGAAGATTAATGGTCATCTTGATGTGTTAATTTACCTGTTTTGTTTCCCAAATCCAGCCTGGAATTGTGGATAGCTAGAAAGCAGGGAAAGACACAGAGGCAGAGTGCAATGACTGCCTTCAAGACAAATTTATCTTGTGTTGTGTTATGGTTATAGTTGTGCACGAAGTTGCACACTTGCCCGATCGGGCAACCAGGTAGAAGACTTCACTTGCCCCACCATTTGTTTTACTTGCCCCGGGCAAGCGGGCAAGTGTTAGTGTCAAGTCCTGGAGAGAGAATGGAGAGCGGTGCCTGCGCTCTCATGACTGATGCATTCATACTCAATGGTGTCAATCACATCTAAGGGCAGTAGAAAGCTCATCCACCGTTGACAACACCCACAATTTTAATAGTTAGCGGGGGGGGGGGGGGGGGGGGGGGGGGGGTGGGGCAGCATGCTTTTTTTATATATAACTTAATTAAAAGCAAACGTTCGCAACGCTCGCTCGGAAATTCCTGACGATGCTCGAACCCCAAAATCAGGGCTACTATACAGCACTAGTTTCCAACCGTATTTTTGCAGTTTAAGGGCTCCATTTTCATCACCGCTAAACCCCTTTCCCCTAAACTCCCTTGGATGTTTTTACTACTTTGAAAAAAACATTTTTGAATAGTTTGAAATGGCCAGCAGACAGCCTCACAGCGTGTCAATAAAGATCGGCTAGTTGGACCATTAAAAGAAAAGTTTTTAAAATCAGTAAAAATGCAAATAAGTTAGGGATAATCGGTTTAGCACGTGACGACAATGGAGCCCAAATGGACCCACAAGGGTCCATATGGTTTCACTTTTTACACTCTCAAGAGTTAAAATAATCATCATCTGAGCTAGCCCAAATCTACACAACTAGAGATCTATGTTTGCCTGTTATGTTTCCGAAATCCAGCCTGGAATTGTAGATAAAAAAAGAAGAAATCTTTGGGTTTGGGGTCTGTGGGTCTAAAATGTCATCACATGGTGGTCCGTGGCTCAAATTCGGAATAAATAATGGGCCCTGGTGTGAAAAAGGTTGAAAACCCCTGAACTAGACTAATATAGGCAGAAACGTCAGTTGGTTCAGAAGAAGGTTGCATCATCATGCTATCCTAACACCAGGAAAGGACGACAATTACCGGTATGACATAATCACAATATCAGAATACAGCTCAGACAATATGTAGGCTAGTCCATTACATCACACATATTGATATATTGTCCATAAACTGCAGAGCCCTAAGTGGAGTCGTTCAAGAGAGACTTGCAACAAGAAGTGATGTTGAAGTAGAAAATATTAGGTCAGTCAGACTGCTGACTGGATTCTTCTACACCGGACGCATTCCGCTGACGGAGACCAATCGATACCAGTGCACTGAGACAGGACGCCAAATGATAGCACACCCACCACACACACACACACACACCACACACACACACACACCCACCACACACCCACCACACACACACACACACACCTACCTGCAGTGAAACACAAAGAACTTGCAGACATACACACTCTGCTCTCTCAGACACACGCCTGCTGTAGTAGCTTGCAATGTAAGCTGCCACACTGCCCATAGCAGAGGTCAGTGTGTTATTGATCGTGTCTGTAGTGTACTTCCTATCAGGCGGGCGCGCACGTGTGCAACACACACACACACACACACACACACACACACACACACACACACACACACACACACACTCTCAATAGACGACTGAGACAGCAGTATACAATGACACACACTCTCACATTATTCAAACTAAAAATAAAAACGAACGATTTAAAACAAAGAGCAGATGTGGTGGAAGAAGGTATTCAGAAGGTATTTTAAAAAGCTGTATCATAAAAGTCTGTGGTGCTTTGGACGCACCACTTGACCTACTCTCGCTCATCTCTCTGGAGTGGAAATATTAACTCTTTGCCATTTCATAATCTCAAATGTAGCAGTAATGCCAGTAATAAAATATTTATTTTCACTTTGAAGCCCCAAAATTTGTTGTGAGCTTCCATAGCACCCACAGGCCACCATTCATTTGACGGGTTCTCCATTCATTTGTCATTTGGCAGGGTACACTCCCAGCCAAATGACAGAAAACCTGTCAGGTGGCGTTTTAACTACTGACCAAAACAAACACGTCTTGTGTGTACAGAAAGACTCGTTTCCTTATAGTGGAAGTAAACCGAGCACGCCCCCCACGACACGTATAAAATGGACTTTTTGGGCAGAATTCTGTTACGGTTTTCTCTCGGTAGATGGAGCAAATACTGTTTGTTTTTTATCTGGTGAAAAACGATTGCGTTCTGGCCAAAAAGTCCATTGTAACCGTGTGGACGGGTGCTCAGAGGGTTTTCACTAGGAAAAGGAAAGTAGGCTTTCTAATCACACAAGCCGTGTTTGTTTGGGCGAGTAGGTAAAGCAGGGGTTGACACTAAGGTCTCCGAGGCACTTGCCCATCGGGCAAGAGCAAGTCAGGTTCTACTTGCCCTCAGGTCATGGTCACTTGCCCCCCCATGTTCCAGGTGGTCCCCAGTTAAGTTGGTTAACCAGATGTAACTCTTGAGAACGTAAAAATGAAACCAAATGGACCCTTGCGGGTCCATTTCGTTTCATTTTTACACTCTCAAGAGTTAAAATTCATCATCTTAATTAGCCCAGGTCTACACTGTAGAAGATTAATGGTCATTTTGATGTGTTAATTTGCCTGTTTTGTTTCCCAAATCCAGCCTGGAATTGTGGATAGCTAGACAGAAAGACACAGAGGCAGAGTGCAATGACTGCCTTCAAGACAAATGTATCTTGTGTTGTGTTATAGTGCACCAAGTTGCACACTTGCCCGATCGGGCAACCAGGTAGCAGTCTTCACTTGCCCCACCATTTTTTTTTACTTGCCCCGGGCAAGTGGGCAAGTGTTAGTGTCAAGCCCTGGTCTTCCACAGAGCTCCACTGCAAGTCAGAATGATAGAATCAGTGGAGCTATGGACCAGAGCTAAGTCTCCACTACAGCGGTGCCCACAGTTTATTGACTTGAGAGCTACTTTCAGAATGACCGGCGCAAGATCTACACATAAAAAAAATCCCTTTCAAGGCCCCCAAGAAAGTTTGACTTTGAAATAGTGGTGATGGTGTTACTTACTGTTATAGTAATATAGTGTATAGTACAGAATAATGCACAGATAATGAAATGAAAAATGGAGGGGAAGAAGTGGAAGGTTTTCTTGTATATGCTACTACTGACGTTTTTTAAAACGGGAGTTTGAGTTGACAGTTTGTGATGTTGAATTTAATCTCTTGCACCCAAGCTAATAACTTTCACGTTTTTGTCCAGAATTGGGAAATAGAACTGGCAAAACGTTCGTCAAATTATTCTCCATTTTCTAATTGTGTGGACTCTTGAAATTCAGATGTTTAAATATAATTTCTCTTCTTTACTCTTGAGTGTTAAAATGAAAAACGGGTCCATTTGGTTTCATTTTACCGCTCTCAAGAGTTACAGAACTATACATTTTAGGGGACTGCATGTCATGTGATCTACCTACACGGCCTGTGTGATCTACTGGTAGATCACGATCTACCTGAAAACACACCTGTATATCAAATATTTTCTTAGCTAGGTTTTTATTTTCTTATAGTTGTTTGTTGCTGCTATTTATTTGTAATTATAATTATATTATTTGTTTTCATCTTGTTATTTTTATGGCTGTGAAGCACCTTGTAACTTTACGTTTGGAAAGGTGCTATACAAATAAATAAAGTTCAAGTTCAAGTACCTTTTGGGCAGCCCTGCTCTACTACAATCCTTGCTAGTAACCGACAACTTTAAATCCAGTTGCCAGCATGAAGTGACAGAGTTCACTGAGGTTGAATAAATATGATACACAGGTAAGCGGGTTTTACGACCCGTTCCTGCCAAACAGGGCCTTTCTTTTCTGCAGCGCTTCACGTTAACTCACACACACGGCAAACTGAAAAACAACTCGCCTGCCAGTGATCTGTCCACCGTGCTGACTTGGAAATTATGTCAGATAGTATATTCCGTAATCATTTTATATTTGGTCGTTCACTGCATCTTTCAGGAATGTGCTGGGTTTGGAAAAAAAAAATGTGCGAGAGACTGGGCAGAGGGGCAGCTGTTTTACGGTTGTAAAATGTTAAAGGTACTTAAAATTAAGTATTTAAATAAAGCACTTTCACTGAACACCACCACCAGTTTAATAGGCTACATCCACAAGACCCAGTTTTTTGGGGGGATGGATCCTTTGTCCAGGAAAACAAGCAAGCTCAGAAAAAAAGTCCACTTTGCTGATGAGATGACTTTAAAACACTGCGATGATGTCGTATATGAACTGTCCCACAGAGATCGGGAACCAAACTTTAGGAATTACTTTCACCACCAGTCAGGGGTTGACACTAAGGTCTCTGAGGCACTTGCCCAGGGGGCAAGTGCAAGTCAGGTTCTACTTGCCCTCAGGTCATGGTCACTTGCCCCCCCAAAAAAATATATTGTAAATTTTACATTTAAGTTTACTTCCTACTTGGGTGCTTTAAACCAGGGGTTTTCAACGAGTGGTCCCTGAGAGGGTTCCAGGTGGTCCCCAGCTAAGTTGGTTAACCAGATGTAACTCCTGAGAATGTAAAAATGAAACCAAATGGACCCTTGCGGGTCCATTTGGTTTCATTTTTACACTCTCAAGAGTTAAAATTTATCATCTTAATTAGCCCAGGTCACAATGACCACCTTTAAGACAAATTTATGTTGTGTTGTGCTATAGTGCACTAAGTTGCACACTTGCCCGATCGGGCAACCAGGTAGCAGACTTCACTTGCCCCACCATTTTTTTTACTTGCCCGGGCAAGCGGGCAAGTGTTAGTGTCAAGCCCTGACCACTGACCAGTATCAATTGGTAGTGTACCTTATAATGTGCCAATTGCCTATTGATCGGACATCCGTGGAATGAGTAACACTGCTAAAACATGTGGATTGTACCCACAAAGATTTTTTTTTAAAAAATGGCAAATTCAGCCTTGCTTTGAAGCATTCTGAAAATATGGAGTCAATAAACGGCATAAACAAGTCAAGAAATTGACAGGACCCATGCTTACATGTGCCTGGCACACACCTGTGAGTGAGTGGCACATACCTGTAACTGGCCCACACACCGCCCAGCACTTGGAAGTTCAAAACAATAGTTGATGCCAACAGAACATTTCATTTTGGCACATTTTTGGAGCCTGCAACCCACACGTTTAGCAGTGTTACTCACTCCAGCCATGTCCAATCTCTACACACCATACCATGTTGTAAAGGTGACTAAACAACAATTAAAATGAGGAAAAAGAAATCTTGAGACTGAAAATGATCTTTTGCAAATAAGCACTGAGCTAATTAAATGACCCCTGTGAAATCCTCAGGACTGAAATCAGTACCCAGTACTGAGAACTTTAATCCCTGAATGATCGAAGATACAACACAAATTCGTATTATTAAAGTGGGGAACATGATTCCCATTTTTTGGGGGGCAAGCCACACGCTTAACAGTGTCATTCATTTCAGGAATGTCTGAACTCGACACACTCTACCTTGTTGTAAAGGTAACTAATCAGTATACAATACAAATTAGTATCATTAAAGGTGGAGAAAGTAATTCAGCCAGTGGTTCGGCGACCACCAGTGGTCTTCAGGTGGTCCGCCAGCTAAATGATGGACAGTTGGCAACCAAAAGGACCCTTATAGATCTGTAACCCTTCAGATCAACACTTAAATTATATTTAAACATCTGAATTACTTAATATTCAATAACAAGAATTGTTATTTTGAACGTTCGGCCAGTTATCTCCTAAACTGTGGACAAACGCACACACAAAAAAATTGGTCCGTGGCTAAAATATAGACGAAATAGTGGTCCCTGGTAGAGATCGACCGATCAGACTTTTGGCCGATGTTTCCGATCACCGATTAGTGGAACATCAAAAAGGCCGATACAGGGGTAGACATTAAGGGAAATTTGCCACTGGCCCTTCGGGCCAGTTGCGTTTAAGAATCACTGGCCCCACAATTGTAACCACTGGCCCAGGTAATCGATCCCCATAGTCTGCAAAAAAGACCACCATTTATTAATGCATTAAATGCATTCAAGTTAACAGCACTCTTTTCATGGGGGTCAAAACCAGTAGGCCATTCAGAAAGCTGACCCTTATACAAGGCAGAATGCCTAAAATATTTTTTGTGCTAATAAACAAAATATAAATAAAACTTAAACAATTACAAAACAACACCAACATATTGTTCGTAGGGGACTAATACAGGTTGTCAAGGTGCACCAACAGTTTGTACAACAAAGGTGCGGGCACCAACGAGGGCATTTCACCACTGGCCCCATCGGGCCAGTATAGGGCGCCATCTGGTGGTCCGCATGTGTTTTCAAACCTGTTTCGGGCCATCGGGCCAATTATAATGTCGACCCCTGCCGATAGCCGATATCAGCCGATACGATTATTATTTACTTTAATAGAATAAAAGTGCGGAAGCAGCAAAAGTGTTTCAGTTTCCCCTCCATCACATGCATCTTTTTTAATTCAAGTACAGGCACAGAGCTTCAGACATAAAAGAAAAAGAGAAAATACATTTTGGATAATTTGGATAAATCTATAAATACATGAGGTGATAGAGTCAGAGACACACAGCTATACATCTCCTTACCCCCACAATCTACCGGATTTTCAATGAAAGTGGTCGACGTACCATTTTTGAACATTTATAATAAATACAAATAATCGGCTGCTCTTTTTTCGATTATTTATTTTGAGCACCGATACCGATTATTAATAAAATCATGAATATCGAATTTGATAATCGGCCGCGGCCGATAATCGGTCTATCACTAGTCCCTGGTATGAGAACGGTTGAAAACCACTGATCTACAGTGATAACATCAATTACATGGCAATTCATGTACAGTATTCTTTAGTTCTCTCCTACTGTAAGTCCTCTCTCGCAGGCACTGCCTCTCCCCCTCCATCTCCTGTCTTGTAACGTTTAATAAACTGCTGTTTCTATCCACTCTCTCTCGTCAAGAGTTCATACAGCGGTCAATTAGAGTCAGGCTCTCTCCTCCTCTGCATCCCTCAACCTCATTCTCTCCCTTTTCTCCACCCTCTAGTGTTGCTCTCTGCAGCACTTCCATTACCACCATCTAGAAATTCTGACACACAGGGGCGGATCTAGGCATGGGAATGGGGGGGGGGGGGGGGGGGGGGGGGGAGATAAATGCCCAACAACCCAAGATATTTCAAATTAATATTAGTGCTTATATTAAAAATGATTTGAAACACTATTACTGCTAACCAACTACAGTTGTGGCAACACTAAACCAACAGCATTTCATCATTGAAAACAGAGTCAGACCTTTAGCTTTATGCATGCTGCGTGTCTGTTGCAACTTCAACAACAACCAATGTTATTATTGATGCTTTACTAACCTAATAAAAGTCCTGTAAGCCAGAATGGTATGGGTGCGGCTTCAACGTAAATGTGCAAAATGTGCAACACACACACACACACACACCATTTAGCTACAAAAAGCATATCACAAACATATATACATCACCAGCCAAAGCCGCATGTTTGCACACATGCCTAATATTTATGACATATAGGCCTGCGATATTCAGCTGCATTTCAGCAGGATTCACAGCAAAGGATTCTCCAGAGTTCAAATAATCAGACGTCAGATCTGAAGTCTGGTCCATTTGCTTCCTCTTAAACCATATACCACTACAATCAACTACATATTATATACCACAGCATCGACTTCTCCACAGACACCATTTCTTAATGAACGTTAGCAAAATACATCAATTCTGCTCATAGGTCAAAAGCAATTCCATTAAAAAAAAAAAAGAGGCTTGCTTTGAATAAACAATTTCTAATTACATGCATCTATCCATCGATCCATGCATAACCTGTTTGAAATTTGAAGACTTTGACTTTTCACTCCAAACCCCACGGCTGACAAGCTAGTTCCAAGTGCCCTTACCGTACTTCGACATTCAATTACATAAACGTCACTACATAGCCGAGTCAATCTGCTAAGAATGTCTGCTCAAGTACTTAGGTACTACACTATAGGTGCAGTACTAAGTTGAAGTTCTGACCACTGGTGCGACAATGATAACTCACCTCAAGCCCTAACCCAACCACAATCACAAGCCTGGAGCAGTGTAATGTTTGCCATATGATGGCAGACCAAATGACTGGTCCGAAAAGCACACACACACATCCCAGTGGCGTATGTACAATAAGGCGAGGACGGGCGGACGGCCTGTCCGTTCCATTTCTTCCCTGGTCAAAATGCGTACACTGAGGCGGGAAAAAGGAGAGGACAAACACCAGACCTGAGAACTATTAGTGGACAGTGGACTGGCCGTTGCACATAGAGCGCGACCCTCAATCACACACTGGAATGGAAAGGCATGCCTTTCAGCCTCTGGCGGGTAGATCTCTTTGAAAACCTTTATGCTCTAAAGCAGGGGTTTTCAACCTTTTTCACACCAGGGCCCACCATTTATTCAGAATTTGAGCCACAGACCACCACTTGAGGACATTTTAGCCACTTTTTTGAGCTACTTTCAAAATATTTGATAAATATTTACTATATATAATATATAGTATACAAATGGACTTTGGAATAGCAGCACTGATGTTGTATATAAGACAAATACAGTTGGTTTGGGAGATGTGGAACAAAATGGAATGTTTTTTTTTCCTTTACATAGCTTTGTATGGAACTGGTATTTGTGCACAGCAACACTTTTGAAAACAAATTATTGCATTGTGGGTTTGATCTACCTGGAAAACCTTTGTGATGTACTGGTAGATCGCGATCTACATTTTGGGCACCCCTGTCTTAAATGAATCGCACACGTCCCATGTAAACACGGAACAGCGGCTCCTTTTAAGCTGCCGTGTTGTGTGTTGTAGTGTTTGTGCATTTATCCTATCTTCTCTGCTTTTAATTCAACAACCACAGCAGTGCCCAAGGCTAATTTCCACAAGAGCATTTCTCAATAGTTCCAGTCTATAAAAAAAAGCAGACAAACCATTTCACAAAGGTTCACAAAACCGACAGAATGATACTTGGCATAACATAAACAGATCATCCACTGAGAGACAAGTTGTTTTTCAGGTCAGCCGTGAATGAAAATGCATGTAGGCTTAGGCTCGTCACTATTATTACATAATAATTGGACATAATCACAGTCCCCCCCTCCACAATAATCACTTCCATGTTTGCATACATTAAAAAAGATAGCTACAAGTTATAACTAATAGCACTAAGCTATAGCAGATTTAGAACTTTACAATGCAAACATCAACGTTTTAAGCTTGTAGATCTGCTATTTCAACACGTTTTACATGTAAGAATGAATATACAGTCATTTTGAATCTCATTGTGAGATCATTCCCGAAAAATAGAAATGTATTCTTATGTGTAGAAATGTATTCTCATATGTACCAATGCACAATTAGCCATTTGTGTACTGAATGCGTTTGTGTTTTAGCTGTTGAAAAATAGCAGATCTACAAGCTCATGTCGCGCCACCGAGTGGTGCGATATGAGCTTGTAGTTCTGCTATTTTTTAAAAATTGTGAAAATGTGGTGCAAATCTTTGAATACATTATTTCGGAAGCAAACATTTTTAACTGAAATCTTTGCTTCTGGGGGGATCCCTAGAACAACATGTTTTAGATGAGGTTCTGCAGCTAAATAATAGATATTTCTGGGGGTCTTTCCTATGAAATATGTTAAGCATCACTGACACAGAAAGAGATTTTTCCAGAAAAATTAGAATCTCACGCCAGGGACTACAATTTAGTGTCACAAACTAGAATTTGGTGTCATGGACTAGAATCTACTGAGAGGGACTAGAATCTAGCTAAACTAGAAAGCTGTGAACTAGAATCCATCAGAAACTCTGATCAGAGGAAACTACATGATGCTAATTATTTCTGCCAATGAATTAAATTGAATGGCGAACTTATGTCCACATCTCAGAATGTGAAAATGTGCGTTTCAGTGAAGAGGACAATAAGCTAATTGCTAATTCTACTATATGGGGGGGAGGGGAGGGGGGGGTAATGCTCTGATAATCCTAAATCCGACCCCTTGTGGAGCAGATTGGACACCAAC
This sequence comes from Benthosema pterotum, assembly GCA_039105355.1. NCBI lineage: Eukaryota > Metazoa > Chordata > Actinopteri > Myctophiformes > Myctophidae > Benthosema > Benthosema pterotum. The sequence continues at coordinate 54,140,410 of CM076969.1, read as the reverse complement.
TGAACTGGCAGTGCTTAAATTCAAACTATTTCACTAGCCAATCAGTCAAAGGACTTATTTCACCAACGTGTCGCAGGGATTCTAGCTCAATGTGGGCCTGGGGGGGTTAAAGGGGAACTCCACACATTTCCGGCATTTAATGTCATTAATATATCTTAGAGATGTTGTGTGAACATGATAAAAAAAAAAGTTCCCCCCAATTCTGTATTTCCTAAAAATGGAGGTCTGAAAAAAATCATTAGCATGGTGAAATACATCTGATGACATCATCAAGATGTATTTCACCATGTTAATGATTTTTCTTTGAGGCCCCGTTTTTCCTGAGAGGGTACACATTTGTATCCTCTCAGGAAAATTTTGAAAATGGGTGGAATTCCCCTTTTAAGTGTGGTTCCTTTAATTCATGTGTGTATGTGTGGGAAAACAGTTAACGGCACACACACAAAAAAAAGTCAGGAGTACTCTTTACAGGACATACAAATTGTCGTCTGTACAGGGGAAAAAAACACCTGCTGTAAAAGATGTGCGCACACGCACACGCGCACACACACACACACACACACACACACACACACCCCCCCCCCCACACACACACACACACACACACACGGGAAGTGCAACAGTCTGATGGAGGAAGACCCTCTCTCATCCTAATTGAACGAAAGGCTTTTCTCCTAAAGCCCAAACTGAAACTAGGGTGGTTGTTTTTTTTGGTCCCGAGGGATCACTGAGGACAGAGAGGAACTCCTTATATGGTCACCCCACACTATAGTAGGGGGGGTATTATCCCCCTAAAAATGACAATATTTGAATTAAGTGAAATCACTTACTATACCTATATCAACACACATGAAAGAGGAGGGCGTGGACATCACACAGCAGAGGTCTAACCTCAAAACACCCCTACAATCTGCTCGGTCACTCCAGAAAAGGCCAGTTTTGAAATAATAGCGTTTTTTTTTTGTCTAGTGCTTAAAAATCTAGGATCTTTACCTTAGGACACATATACCGGTACTTAATAATTAAAAAGGTAATGGTGTACATTCCCGAATATCGTTTGTGACATTTGCCTCTGGAAACCGTGTTGTGCGCGCCTCCCGCTTCCCTCCTGACTGACTTCATGGGAATTCGGAGAGGCTCAACGGGGGCCATGTTTGCCCTTTTGGACTCCGTTAAATGTGATGCTGACCAAAGGCAAACAGCTGCACAGTCAGACCGGCTAATTTAAGGTTGTGTTTCACTTTCAAAAAAAACTTTTGGTCATTTTATGGTCTACTCAGCCTCATGTGAACACACCAGACAGTTTATAAGTTACTCCTTTCAGTATTTAGATATTTGATGTTCATTTTAGCGCCTCCAGCTCCTTCCCATAGAAACCCATTATAACTTAAAACTCCATTTTAACCATGACAGATTATTCGAAAACAACCAATCTTTTTTCTGGTGACTGATATTGTCCTCGGAATACGTGAGAGGACAGTGGAATTTCATTTACAGTTTTTATTTATTTTTTAAATATTGTTTTGGAAAATGTAGCCACCTCCATATTTGGGAAGACCTACCCAAATGAATAAAACAATATTTTAAAAATCAATAAAAACTGTAAATGAAATTCCACGGCCCTCTCACGTATTCCGAGGACAATATCAGTCACCAGAAAAAAAATGGTTGTTTTCGAATAATCTGTCATGGTTAAAATGGAGTTTTAAGTTATAATGGGTTTCTATGGGAAGGAGCTGGAGGCGCTAAAATGAACATCAAATATCTAAATACTGAAAGGAGTAACTTATAAACTGTCTGGTGTGTTCACATGAGGCTGAGTAGACCATAAATTGACCAAATTTTTTTTTGAAAGTGTAACACCCCGGCTAATTTAAGTTTCCTGGTTCCCTCTGACAACAGCTGGGGTCGTCCCGGCAGGTTTATTGGGTCCGGGCCAAACAGGCAGGATGTCAGACAGGGACCAAGACTTAGCAGTGTACTGCGAATATCTCCACAGGCCAAGCAGACAGAGCAAAGTAGACACACCGTGATGTAAGGGAGCCGAGGTTGACCGAGTGACTGCACCACACACACACACAGGGCTGCTCATGCTTTTTTTACTTGAGTTACTTTCAAAATGACCGGCTCAACAAGATCTACCCCAAGAAAGTTTGAAATAGTGGTGATGGTGTTACTTACTGTTATAGTGTTTAAGAATAATGCACTTATAATGAAAAACAGAGGGGGGGGGGGGATTGCAAGGTTTTCTTGTATATGCTACTACTGACGTTTGAAAACAGTATTTGGGGTTTGAGTTTAGTCTCTTGCACCCAAAAATAAGAACTTTCATGTTTTTTTCGTCCACAGTTGGGAAAGAACTGAAAAGAGAATTGGTCAAAATAATAACAATTATTCTCCATTTTTTAATTGTGTGGACTCTGGAAAATTACATAATTCAGAAGTTTAAATTTAATCTAACTCTTTTAACGCTCTCAAGAGTTACAGATCTATAAGCCCCTCCCTTTAATCGCCTATGTTCTATATTTTAGGGGACTGTCAAGTGATCTACCTGCACGGTCTGTGTGATCTACTGGTAGATCACGATCTACCTTTTGGGCAGCCCTGCACATACACAAGCTACCCACTCAGCTCTACCCTACCCAAATGGCTCCTTCTGTGGCCTTTCTGCTGGGTATTGTGCAGTGTCAGTCGGGTCAAGGATTCCACTTGCATCCACTGCAATGTTGCTGATCTGGGAGACTCGCATTCTGCAGTGGCAGCTGGAGTTGCTATGCGTCCACATCTACCTGTCATCCCGTCTGTTTGGCATAGATCAGGGGTGCCCACACTTTTTTGACTTGAGAGCTACTTTCAAAATGAGCGGCTCAACAAGATCTACATATCAAAAATGTGATTGTTCCATTACTGAAAATCCATTCCAAGGCCCCTAGAAAGTTTGAGCTTTGAAATAGTGGTGATGTTGTTACCTACTGTTATAGTGTTTAAGAATAATGCACTTAAAATGAAAAATAAAGGGGGAGAATTGGAAGGTTTTCATGTATATGGCATTAGTGACTTTTGAAAAAAGTATTTGAGGGTTTGAGTTGACAGTGTGTGATGTTGAGTTTAGTCAAAATAACAATTATTCTCCATTTTCTAATTGTGTGCACTCTTGAAAATTACATAATTCAGAAGTTTAAATATAATTTAACTCTTGAGAGCGTAAAATGACACCAAATGGACCCGTAAGTGTCCATTTGGTTTCATTTTAACACGCTCAAGAGTTACAGACCTATAAGAGTCCATGTGCTGGGGCGACTGCCATGTGATCTACCTGCATGGCCTGTGTGATCTACTGGTAGATCACGATCTACCTTTTGGGCAGCCCTGGCATAGATGGATGCCAGTTTTTGTTGTGATTGTGTCAATGGAGGTGCTGATATGTCATCTACTAGTACATTAAACGTTAATCTTTCTGCACTTAACGTAAATCATCAGTAAAAACGTTCATTTGGCAACATTTAACTTGTGTGTTTATTTATTCTAAATGGGCCATTCAATTTTCCATTTTTTAATGAAACAACATATATATAGTGCCGGTATTTAAATATACGGCATAGGTGTACACCAAATATTTTACCACAAACACTATATACGAAGAGCCAAATATCAGATATTCTGCAGGCGTTCTCTGATCAGTACTCGGCAAAACAGCCCAAGAACTGGGGTTACCTTTCATAGCGTACTACTTATAAATCATAAACGGCAATTCAGTATTCAGCCAACCTATATTCGATTGTGGCCAATAATTTACATTTGTTGCATCCCTAATACACATGCACACACAAAGGCAATTGGGAAAAATACGGCCCCCTCCTGCATTAGAATGGCAATATCATTCAGTCACCAAAAGAGTCTCAAATGTGAACCATATTTGATGTTGGCCATCATCATCATCATCCCCTCCTAGCACCTTCCAGAAGGAAACAGCATGAGGGGCGGCTGAGTACACAGTATGGCGGGACAGCAGTGAACACAGATTCATTATCCAAACAACCAAGAAAAGATGGAGAAATCGTGCTGGCAATGATGCTGTTCTGCCGATGCTGGTGATCACTACACCGCCAGGCGTCCAACCTGGTCCGTGATCATGGTCGAATGACCAATAATATCACACTTGCTCTTGTAACTGGTCCAAGTGCTCATGAGATCAATATACAATCATTGATTTCTCAAAACTGGCTTACATAGGAGGGGCGTGTCTCATAGTTGTTCTCGTCAACGAAAACTAAAACGAAATGTGTTCGTCAACGACCATTTTTCGCGGGACGAAAACGAGACTAGACTAAACAAAAAACATGTGTATAAACAATAACTGGGACTAAATTAATATGCAATTTCGTTGACTAATAAATACTAGACGAAAATGTAGTTGACAAAATAAAAACTAATCTAAAATCTATTGTCATTTTCGTTCACGAACGAAGACGACACGAAATATATTATTATAATAATCATATCTCTTTTTTGCCGAGTATTTTGCTATGAAGTCAAGTTGTGTTCGGAAGTGCACGTCGGGGCTGTCCGGGAGCACAGTCGCCTATCACTTTGTATATACTAGGCATTGTGATCACTTCAGCGTGGCTGTAACCGAACACACCCTCCCTCCACAAATCCTCCTCCTCCGCCTCTTTTTGGTGCTCCGCACTGAGCGCAGCAGCAGCAAGAAGGCTCTGCAACTAACAAAACTCTTAGACACGCGACAGAGATTTACTCATACTTTATGGTCGAATCCTTTCACACAAACAGCACGCTTTGCACGGGGATTGGGACAAAGAGAAGAGAAGATTTATGGAAATATTTTCGCTAAATCGATGTGGACAATACTGAATGCTTGTTCACAACTAGCGCCGTTGTGCGACGTCTCATCTTCGCTGAAAATGCCGTATACAGCAGTGGTACGGGGACCACCATGCAGTAGTCCTTGAGAGGGTTCCAGGTGGTCCCCGGCTAACTGGTGGAGACTTGATGTAACTCTTTGAGAGCGTATGAAACCAAATGGACCCGCATGCTTACACTTGTTGTTCTTGTTGTTAAGCAACTTGTTGTTTAGCTCCATCATTTTACACTGATGGGGCTACAGCATTTCCCGTGAATATGAGAGCTAGATTACAATTTACAAACCTGAAGAGAAACCTCAGGATTTAGCATAAAGCAATCAGCAGAGTCTGCTGCTGGTTGTAGAATGTAACGCTACATCAACGTTGTGTTGTTGAGTGACAGTGTTAGCTTAATGTTAGCAACGCAAAGCGGAATAGATTATAGACCGATTTACGCAAACTCCGTTCACTTCATGGGGTCAGTCCAATGGAGGCTCATACATAGACTTCTATTGAGAAGAGACAACAAAAAGGGACAACCGAAAGTTACGGAATGCATTGGAGTCTATGGGCTCGTGCGAGTACATGAACCACGTAACCAGGCTGTTTTCTGCCCCATCAATGTCGCAACTCTTCTAATAGATAGATCAGACCTGCCCACAACTTAGTTTGGCCACAACTTGAGATCGTGTTTTGACATTGAATGAATTGAACACACATTATATAATATTACACATTGCTGGTGGGGAAACTATGGTTTCAAAATTCAGTTGGAATGCTAGTTTAGTCTATTTAAAGGGGATTGCCATTATTATACCTTAGAGATGTGGACATGTCATGTGTGGACATGATAACCCCCCCCCCCCCCCCTTCTGTGTTCCCTAGAAATGGAGGTCTGAAAAAAAATCATTAACATGCTGAAACACAATTTGATGACATCAAGTTGTGTTTCACAATGTTTCTCCATTTGGTTCCACTTGTACACACTCTGGATCCCAGGGGTCCTTCAGGAAATTCCAGGAGATCCCCTGTTAAATGATATATTGGAACCAATTGGAGACTAAATTGTCAGACTAAAACTAGACTAAAATGACAATAGTTTTTGTCGACTAAAACTAAACTAATAAAATCATGGTTTCATGGACTAAAATAAAAACTAAAATGATTTACTTTTCGTCGACTAAAACTAGACTAAATAAAAAAAGGACGAGTTAGACTAAATAGAATAAAAACTAAAACCGGTGATTAAAAGTGGACTAAAACTGAAACTAAAATTAAAAATCGGAGACTAGAACAACACTGGCGTGTCTGAACCAAATTAGATGAAATATCTAAATCAGGGGTGCCCAAAAGGTAGATGGTGATCCACCAGTAGATCACACAGGCCATGCAGGTAGATCACATGACAGTCCCCTAAAATATAGAACATAGGCGATGGGGCACTTGGACGCGTATAGATCTGTAACTCTTGAGAGCATAAAATGAAACCAAATGGACCCTTACGGGTCCATTTGGTTTCATTTTATGCTCTCAAGAGTTATATTGTATTTAAACATCCTAATTATGTAAATTTCAAGATAATAATTGTTATTTTGACAAACGTTTTGCCAGTTCTCTTTCCCAATTGTGGACAAAAAAAACTTGAAAGTTATTATTAGTCGTGTGTGCAGGAGACTAAACTCAACATCACAAACTCAAACCCCAAATACTGTTTTCAAATGTCAGTAGTTAAGAAAACCTTCCAATTCTCCCCCTCTATTTTTCATTATACGTGCATTACTCTTAAACACTATAACAGTAAGTATCATCCATCACCACTATTTCAAAGCTCAAACTTTCTTGGGGGCCTTGAAATGATGTGTAGATCTTGTAGAGCCGGTAGCTCTCAAGTAAAAAAAATGTGGGCAAAAAAAATGTGGGCACACCTGATCTAAATATTGATTGTGGAAAGTTTCAATCGATATTAAACCATTTTGAGCCAGAATAGGGATACCTAAGCTAGATATCGAAGATGATAAATTGTCTCAGGGACTTCTCATGATAAATATCAGCTATGTGTCAGCCTCTCAGCCATTATAAAATACCTGGTAACCTGAGACCTCTTGTGCCTTATTGCTTTATTTTAGTACCATGTCCGTAATTTATCCAACTAGCCATTTAGCCAACTACTTGATGGAAACAGACAAATCAAACATTAGAATAACCATCTGTTCTTAAATAACCAACTTCACAATAAATGTAGTGAATTGATCAATCGGAACTAAATGATGCATTTATACAGCGCCTTTGTCCAAAATTACATGGGTGAAAGTAAATTACATTCACCCATTCACATCCGCATTCATACACCGATTGCGAGAGAGAAAAGCATGCGCAGGCCAGCACATCGGCAGCAATTTGGGGTTCAGTGTCTTGCCCAAGGACACCTCGACCTGTAGAAAGGAACCGGAATTCGAACTGCCGACCCACGGATCACTGAACGACCTGCTCTACCTCCTGAGCCACAAACGTGTCATCCAGGGAAAGCGAAAAAAGTCGATATTGAAACTAGACCAACACTCGGCAGAGTGCTGCTAACTTGCACGTTGCGCACAAGCAGGCCATGGCCTACTCGTGCGTGAGCGGAGCGAGCCTATACTCATGACTTCAGCTATAAAAAAAAAAAGGTATTTTACTTACGCCACCATTATTGCTTAACGATCGCCTAACTTGCGCCCGCTCCTCTCACCGAAGTAATGAACCCAGTTTAACAGTGTTATTCCTGGATTTACTGGGATATTACTCCGAGACAAATGAACTAGTGAATGCACCTTGGTACTTGCACACTTGCATTTACATGTGCACTGTACCTACATGTTTGTGTATGTAGCTTGAAAAAAAAAATAGCATGAGCCATTACGATGGCATCAAAGCAATGAAGCAATGAACATCTATCAGACCACTTTCTTTCACTTAAACATTGCATTTAATTCATGACATCGTCTCGAGTGTTCCTATAAAGTGAGGGCGCACTCACACTACACTAATCTTCATTACATAGAGCTATACCAACCGTCGGAGGCAGAGATTGCCTCAATTGTCCCAATTAAGTGGTTTCCACAGTCCTTACACACAATGTGACAACCTCTCCTGAGCTGAACCTAGTCATTATATACCGCCGGTACAATTATACCACCATGTAGAGTGGTGCTTTTCAACCAGTGGTCCGGGGACCGTGAAAGGATTCCAGGTGGGTCCCCAGTTAAATGATGGACAATGATGGACAAATTATGGATCTGTAACTCTTGAGATCGTAAAATGATACCAAATGGTACGGGTCCATTTTTAAACATCTGAATTATTTACTGAAAATCCTAACAGTACGTTTTAACGGCGGGCGATGGACAAACAACGTCCGCCGACATCCATTATTTCTCTCGGGAGCCGCCGATTCGGGCGACAGCAGCAGAACGGGCGACGTCGACGGGCAACGTCTGCCGGAAAGATGAAAAATGCTGAGCTTTTCGGCCGAATCGGCCGACGTTTGCCCGGGGATAACCAATCAGAGCCAAGTGCTGCTTTTTCCCGCCCTCGACCCCGAACCATTCGGCGCAGTTTGGTTCCTAGTTCGGCCCCACTTCCTCCTCCGCCATAGTTTTTCTTTCAGTGCACCACAGCACTGTCGTTTACGGTAGTCATTATGCATGCCATTCTAAGCGAGAATTGACGGTAATGACCGTCGGCGTCGCTCCTACCGGCCGAGTGTTAGTTTTGGGTCTGCTCAACATCAGATGGTGGTCCGTGGCTAAAATGCAGAATAAATAGTGGGCCCACACACACATGCACACACACGCACGCACCTGTGTTCTGTAAAAGGTTGTGTAAACGGGACAACAAACATGATATTAACTAGCCCAGTGGGTCCCAAAGTGAGGTTCGGGGAGTTCTTGATAGGAACCAAATTGAGTTGACCCATATGGGTTACAGACCCATATGGGTCAACTCAATGGTCTCAAGGGTCCATAGGGTTCCACTGCTACACTTTTAGGAGTTCAATTAACACTGATTTCACAATATAAACTGGGGGTCCCCGTCCCAGAGATAAAAAAAAATCCTATGACATGGAGGTCAGTAGGCTAATAAGCTTTGCCAAATGGGTTGATAAATGATTGACATTAACCCTGTACTGAACGCGTTTTGGTGTTCTAAGCATTATGTTTTAACTATTGAAAAATAGCAGATCTACAAGCTCATCTATCTCTGCTATTTTTGAAATCGTGAAAACATGGTGCAAATCTTTGAATATTATTTAGAATATATTTAGTTAGAAATATAGACAGGACACAATGGGTAAAACAGGTTGATAAATCACTTCAGTCATAAACATCTCTTATGGGGGGGGTCCCTGGACCTGGTGTGCCTTTTAAATGGGGGTCCGAGGGCTAAGAAGTGTCAATTTGAGGAGAGTCCTTGGCGTGAGAAGCAGCTTTGGGAACCACTGAACTACACAACTGACATTACGGGGCAGCCACACCGGTTCTGGTGCCATGAAACGGACCACACTTCACTTCAAACCACCGTTAGCCACACCACAGCACTAAAGTTGCTCCAGTCCAGGTCACACAGTTCAGTCTGTGAACTGAAGGTTGGGATCATTTTAGCCAAACACTCAGCCTGAAATCATAAACGACCCCGTGGACAAATAAAGAAAGGGGAGGGGGGTCTTACGAATCACGTTGGCGAAGTTTGAAGACAAAAACAACATACTTGATGGGTTTTCCACAAATTAAGCCGTCGCAAACGAGTTATCGTCACCAGACCACCAGAGAAAACTGTGCTTATTTGGCTAGCCCCAATTAGCCCAGAGAGGCTAAAAGAAGACAACTAGCGTTAGCCGCAATTTACTTGCCTTGGCTGGCTCTCTCAGAGTCGAGTATACACAGAGTTGCGAAAACTCCGTTCACTCCATGGGGCCAGTCTAATGGCGGCTTCTAAAATAGACTTCGATTGAGAATGGACAAAAATAGGGACAAGTCCTGGGCCGGAAGTATGGCAACAGTCCAGCTCCAATGATCTTAAATCCATCTATTTTATATCGCTCTGTAATATGACAACATAAACATTACATTACATTCGTTGCACACACGCCTACAAAAGCTCATATATGCCGCCGCCGTCGTTGGAAACCATTTACTTCCTCCAGTTTGTCCCCAGTCAGGCTGCATCATGAACAGCAGCTCGAGGCGAGCGCTCAGTTTCTGGCCCCGCAATGTCGCATCTGCTTCTACTAGAAGGCTCTGTGATGGCTGGCTGGCTAGCGCTGGCTTTTTTACTGTCCTCAAGATCATCCCGGTGTGATCATCTATAGTCACATTTGCCGACTTTCTAGCCGCGTTATCGTCACGCGCAGCACATAAGAGCATGTGGCGTTAAGCATGTGGCCACACATCTGCAGATCATAGTGTGTAGAAATAAAAGCAATATGCAGCCTGTTTGGATAAAAACACAGGCCATGAGGCCTGTCAGTGTGTGTGTGTTTTTTTTAGCCTAGCCCAGTGGAGGAAATGCATTTAAAAATGAAAATGATGTCCCCTAAAAAGCCTTATAACGGGAACCCCCCGTACAAGCATACAACCACCAGGACGGGGAACTTTATTATGAAGTTTGGCTTTAGCAAAAACATATATAGTCATCAAAATAAAAGCCAAAAAAGAACAGGAATTGTTTCTGGGGTGGGAAACTGTACCTATAACGACAAGATATCGCCTCCTGACCAAGGAAATGTCAAACAATTCCAATTGGGAGAAAGTGTTGGGGATGTATAGATGGCCTTATTAGTGTCATTTTTAAAGGGACATTTTAGAGCGCGAGGAGGTTATTTGTTGCCCCTTGTGTGTATTATTTCCCCCCCACTCCGCTCTCTCTCTGTTGCCCTCTCCCAGAGCCATATAGTATAGACAAAGTTACGACAACGAAGTCCACTTCACGGGGCCAGTCCAATGGCGGCTCTTCTACTTAGACTTAAAATAGAGAATGGGGACAACAAATAGGGACACCTGAAGTAGGCAGAAATACATTGGACTTGGGCAACAGCCTCAGCGTTAAAGGGGAACTTCACCCATGTTGATTTTTCCTGAGGTGGGATTCCCCTTTATTTAATATTAAATCGCTTTATTTTAGATCGTTTCTTAGTACATGTAGGCTACAACATAAACATTATTGTACAGTAACATTGTTACTATACAATACCGTTGACATGTTGAAAACATGCATAAAATAGCTCTTATTTGTGCTCGTGCCCTCGTGGAAAACAATGCATTATTTCCCAACTCCAGTTTGTCCCCATTTGGGCTGCACGAACAGCAGCTCGAGCGCTCGGTTTCTGACCCCTCAATGTCGCAACTCTTCTACTAGATGGCTCTGCTCTCTCCCAGACAAAGACAACAGCTATGGGTGCTGCTGCCGCTGCTGCTGGGGCTAGGCTAACGCAGAGCCATAGAGTATATACAGGGTTACGACAACTGCGTCCACTTCATGGGGCCGGTCCAATGGCGACTCTTCTACCAAGACTTGAATAGAGAATGGGGACAACTAATAGGGACAAGTCCTGGACCTGAACTAGGCAGAAATGCATTGGACTCAGGCAACGTTAAAGATCTTAAATCGCTTTGTTTTAGATTGCTTTTAGTAATAGTAGGCTACAACATAATCATTGTACATTCACATTGTTACTGTAGGCCTACAACACCGTTGACATGTTGAAAACGTGCATAAAAATAGCTCTTATGTGCGCCGCCCTTGTTGAAAACAATGCATTTCCAACTCCAGCTTGTCCCTATTCGGGCTGCATGAACAGCAGCTCGAGCGCTCAGTTTCTGACCCCTCAATGTCGCAACTCTGACACTAGATGGCTCTGGGCTAACGGTGGCTAAGCTAACACGGGGCTAACCCGCGTTTCAAACAAACAAAAAATTCCTCCGCCGTGGTGGTGGTAGTGGTGGTGGGTCAACTTCACGGCCGTTTTCTTTCTTTCGTTCTTTTTACTTTACTTACCCCCCAGTGAACACAAGCCCCGATCCGGCAACAACACTTATTTACGTGCACTCCATGAGGGATCCAAGTTAAGATTCCACGTCGGGGAAAGGCTCGTTTTAAAAAAACAACGTGGTGTGATTGTTACGGAGGACAGATCAATCAGCGTGCAGCTCCCATTTAGAAAATCCCAGAGAAGATCCCAGTTCAGTGCACTGCTGCTGCAGCCATCACACACACTCACACACACACTCACCCCAGCGCGCGCGCGCACACACAGAGACACACACTCACACACACACACTTACCAGTGTTGCCAACTGCCAAAATCCAAAATGCACTAGTGGCACTTCCAAAATGCACTAGAATGCGCTAGAGTAGTGGTTTTCAGGGGTGTAGTGGACTTCTAACATCTAAAATATTTTTGGGTATGAAAAAAAATCATTAGCATGGTGAAATACATCTTGATGACATCATCAAGATGTGTTTCACCATGTTAATGAGTTTCCTTTTTTCTGAGAGTGTACAAATGGAACCAAATGGACCCGCTAGGGTCCATTTGGTTCACATTTGTACACTGTTTGAAAATGTGTAGATCCTTGGAAATTAGGTAATTCAGATGTTTGAATATAATTTAACTCTTGAGAGCGTACAATGAAACCAAATGGACCCGTAAGGGTCCATTTTACGATCTCAAGAGTTACAGATCTATAATGGTCCATTTGGTTACCAATGGTCCACTATTGTAAACAAGTGTATGCTTAACTAGTGTGTCCAATCAGTTCTGTCAGATTTGATGTAGTTGTACTTGAATTGTACTGTAATTCTCCAAGCTGTTATCAGTTTTGTTGCAGTGTGTACTTGACTTGTACTGTAACTCTCATCTCTGTCAATGAAAATTGCATTCATTCATTCATTCTAGGAAGGAAGGATGACTCTATCATAAGAGGAAAAATGGTGAAAAACAACGTTTTTTTTTTTTTTTTTTTTATCTCTGGTGCCTGTCAACCAATTTCGCTCCAACTCACCAGCAAAAAAAGCACCAGATTTTCCGCCAGGAGTTTTTCACTAATTTTGGCGCTAGGGGCGTCTGGGAAAAAGCTAAATATAGCGACAAATCCAAGTTGGCAACACTGACTCACACACACTCCGACACTCCGAAAAAAAGAAAAGAAACCCGAGTAATACCGGTTCAAAATATCCCCTTTCGTGCCCGGTTGGGAACAAACCGCGTCCACGGTGATCCACGAGTAACGGAATTATGCCACGTTTGTTCCCACATGGGCGATTGATTATATATTTGTTAGATTAGACGGGGGAAAATAGCCTGATAGACTGTTATATTCTGTCTAAATGGCTGTTTGTAGCTCTGGCCTCGGGGATTTTTTTTGTCTTGGGTTAATCTCCCAGGCAGCACTTCCTTCAGTTTTAATAATACATTATGATCCCAGTTTTACAATGTAGTTTGACCAATTTCATAGCTGAACTCCTTTTTTACATATGTTTATAGGATTGTTGTTATTTGAACACCAGTGTAGAACTGCAGTTGAGTAGGCATTATTGTGATTGATAATCTATTGTTTGTTGTCATCATTATTAGTGTTAGTAGCCTATTGTATGTGTAGGCTACACACACAACGCGTTATTCGCACGTTCCTATCCCCTCTGGAACATCATCATATGCTTTAAAGACATATTCCAAAGGCCATAGGCCAATTAA
>CM076969.1:54121817-54124317 GCA_039105355.1 Benthosema pterotum | reverse complement strand
CAATCAATCAATCAATCAATCAATCAATCAATCAATCAATCAATCAATCAATCAATCAATCAATCAATCAATCAAGAAAAACAGTGGCCCAGAAGTAGGATGAGTTATTCTATGTATGCACATGCATAGAGTGGGTGTGAAATTGAGTGTCAAATTATGTTTACAATTAATTTAATGCAGCCAGAAAGTTTTTCTTTTATATGGATTGTCAAAGCTAGAAAGTTTTTTTTTTTTTTTTTTTTTTTTTACCATCCAATAGGCATTTTTCGGCATAACGTCATGACATGATGACAATGTCACGTCACGTGAATGTCCTCTATGGCTCATCTTGACCTTGACCTTTGACCTCCATATTTGTCCGAGTGAGAGTCATGGCTGTCTGTTAAAACCTGAGGGTGATATAGCCTGTAGTCTACATTGAGTCACAAATAAGGGCTTTTAAAAGGAATAAGACAAATATACCTTAGTTAAACTACTATACTTGCCTTTTATAACTAAAACAAGCAGATAAAAACACCTTCAATATTTTATTTTTTTTCATAAATAGAGAATCTTTCACTCAATAGGAAGTGCTCCGGTCGCAGGATGATGATGTCACATGAACATGTTCATCCATACATTCTATAGAGCTAGATCACACGTGACATCACCATCCTGCGACAGGAGCAGTTCCTGGTGAGTGAAATATTCTCTATTTATGAAAGAAATAAGATACCATTGGTGTTTTTATTTGTTTATTTTCAAGGTCACAGTAAACTTTATTGTCCACAAGGGGAATTTGTCTTGGGCTTACACCCCTACAACAGCCATACATGAAACATCAGAGACAAGCACAGACACAACAGTGACACAACATTTCACAATGGTACAGGGTACAGGGTTGTCTTAAAGCCTTAGTTACTGTATATAGGAAAAGTATAATGTTTTAAGCGATGTTTATCTTATTAGACAGGGATCCTTAAAGGACAGCTTTTTGGCTGTTTTTGATAGGGGCAAATTATCTACTACAGTCTTAATAATAAACCCCTGAAAATTGCATCTGGCTGCAAAACCGCATGTGAAGGAGGCCGGCAGCACACCGCACTGCACTTTAATAGGCTCAATATGGCAGTTTGTCACATTTCATATTGTCATGTCATATTTCAACATCAACAGTACAGAGAGCCTCATTATACTGTAGTCCCACAATTGCTTGTATCAACCTCGCCTGGTCTTAAAGGGGAATTCCACCCATTTTCAAAAATATGCGTGGTAAGGGGTCTGAAAAAAATCATTAACATGGTGAAATACATCTAGATGATGTCATCAGATGTATTTTATGTTAATGATTTTTTCAGACCTCCATTTTTAGGAGATACAGAATTGGGGGAACTTTTTTTTATCATGTCCACACAACATCTCTAAGGTATATGAATGACATATTAAAATGTTGAAAATGGGTGGAGTTGCCCTTTAATTTGTGGTAGATATTGGTGCTCATGGACCCGACAGTCAATGGGCACTTTGGACAGCATATCACAGATGGAGGTCGCCCTCTACAGACGAAACAAAGAACAACACATGAACCCACTTTAGTCTACTAACGACATGGAAATTGTCACGTTCAATACAAAGAAGAATGATTATTGTAAGTGGAAACCTTAAAGAGGAAGTTCACCCATTTTCAACATAAAAAAAGTTCCCCCATTCTGTGTTCCCAAGAATTGGATTTCTTTAGACGCTTCTTTTTTTCTGAGAGGGTACAAATGGTTGCATTTGTGATGTCACTGGACTGCCCACAGCCCTCCTGTCATGAGATAGACTGAGTAGGAAAAAAAAAATGGTATTCTGTCATGTACATTAGTGGGGACTTGAGGACATGAAGATACGTTGAAAAGTGGTAAAGTGGTCCTTTGTGTGTGTGTGTGTGTGTGTGTGTGTGTGTGTGTGTGTGTGTGTGTGTGTGTGTGTGTGTGTGTGTGTGTGTGTGTGTGTGTGTGTGTGTGTGTGTGTGTGTGTGTGTGTGTGGCAAGGCATGTGTACGCCAACCAGACATGTTAATTAATTCATGAATAACTTAATTGCTTAATTACTTAATTAAGACATTAATTAATGAATGAATTAATTCATTAATTTATACATACTGTACATACACACATAGGGGCCTACATACATGCATACTGTACATACATAGGTACGCATGCATGTACACACACGCGCTCGCACACACACACACACACACACACACACACACACACACACACACACACACACACACACCACACACACACACACACACACACAAGCACATAATCTATGTGCTTGACGGACACATTTGTGCTTTTACTCAACAAAATGTTTAAGTCTGGACATTTACTTGTAATAGAACATTTCTACATTGCAGTATTGATGTACTTTTACTTGCCTATAGCCTAAACCGGGGTGCCCGCACTTTTTTGACTTGAGAGCTACTATCAAAATGAGCGGCTCGACAAGATCTACACATCAAAAATGTGATTAT
>CM076969.1:53949317-54116817 GCA_039105355.1 Benthosema pterotum | reverse complement strand
GTACTGTGTTGTGTGTCAGCCTGAACAGGGAGAAGTCCTACAGTTGTACTTTGTTGTGTGTCAGTCTGAACAGGGAGAAGGTCCTACAGTTGTACTGTGTTTGTGTGTCAGTCGAACTCTGAACAGGGAGAAGTCCTACAGTTGTACTGTTGTTGTGTGTCAGTCTGAACAGGGAGAAGTCCTACAGTTGTACTGTGTTGTGTGTCTGTCTGAACAGGGAGAAGTCCTACAGTTGTACTGTGTTGTGTGTCAGTCTGAACAGGGAGAAGTCCTACTGTTGTACTGTGTTGTGTGTCAGTCTGAACAGGGAGAAGTCCTACAGTTGTACTGTGTTGTGTGTCAGTCTGAACAGGGAGAAGTCCTACAGTTGTACTGTGTTGTGTGTGTGTGTCAGTCTGAACAGAGAGAAGTCCTACAGTTGTACTGTGTTGTTTGTGTGTGTCAGTCTAACTGACACACACACAACTGTGTTGTGTGTGTGTGTCAGTCTGAACAGGGAGAAGTCCTACAGTTGTACTGTGTTGTGTGACAGTCTGAACAGTTGAAAGTTGTACTGTGTTGTGTGACAGTCTGAACAGTTGAAAGTTGTACTGTGTTGTGTGTCAGTCTAAACAGGGAGAAGTCCTACAGTTGTACTGTGTTGCGTGTGTGTGTCAGTCTAAACAGGGAGAAGTCCTACAGTTGTACTGTGTTTTGTGTGTGTGTGTCAGTCTAAACAGGGAGAAGTCCTACAGTTGTACTGTGTTGTGTGTCAGTCTAAACCAACAGTCTATACATGTGATACAGGGTTGTCTAAACAGGGAGAAGTCCTACAGTTGTACTGTGTTTTGTGTGTGTGTCAGTCTAAACAGGGAGAAGTCCTACAGTTGTACTGTGTTGTGTGTGTGTGTCAGTCTGAACAGGGAGAAGTCCTACAGTTGTACTGTGTTGCGTGTGTGTGTCAGTCTGAACAGGGAGAAGTCCTACAGTTGTACTGTGTTGTGTGTGTGTGTCAGTCTGAACAGGGAGAAGTCCTACAGTTGTACTGTGTTGTGTGTGTGTGTGTGTCAGTCTGAACAGGGAGAAGCGCAGGGACGAGATGCTCCAGGTGTGTGTCCAGAACCAGGCCATCTACCGCCGCATCTCGGCACGCCAGTCAGAGTACCGCCGCTGCGTATGGCTGGAAGAGTGGGAGAGGACAGAGCGGCGGCGTGACGACATCGCTCGCTACCCGAGGAAAAACAAGGTGCTCCCCAGTTCCAGTGTTGCCAACTGCCAAAATCCAAAAAGCACTAGAATGCACTAGAGCAGTGGGTTTTCAACCATTTTCATACCAGGGCCCACTATTTGTTCTGCACTTTAGCCACAGGAGTCTTTTCTAAATGTGTAGATTCTGGAAAATTAGGTAATTCAGATGTTTAAATATAATTTAACTCTTGAGAGAGTAAAATGAAACCAAATGGACCCGTAAGGGTCCATTTGGTTTCATTTTACGATCTCAAGAGTTATGGATCTATGAGGGTCCAATTGGTTACCAATGGTCCTTTCTAGGAAGGAAGGAGGACTCTATCATAGGAGGAAAAATGGTGAAAAACAAGGGTTTTATCTCTGGCAGCTGTCAAACAATTTCACCCCAACTCACCAGCAAAAAAGCACTAGATTTTCTGCCAGGAGTGTCTCCACTAATTTTGGCGCTATAGGGGGGTCTGGAAAAGAGCTAAATATAGCGACAAATGTGCCAATTTGGCAACACTGCTCAGTTCAGTCGTTGTCCAAAATACATACAGGCTACTTTTGTCATTATGACCAGAACACATGCTTATCGGTGTGTGTTGTGTGTGTGTGTGTGTGTTGTGTGTGTGTGTGTGTGTGTGTGTGTGTGTGTGTGTGTGTGTGTTTTGTGTGTGCGCAGAGGGGCAGGAGAAGAGTGCAGTTCGCAGCCAGTGAGAGTGAGGAGCAGAGTGAGGCGACTACAGACCTTAGTGACAGCGCAAGCACCACCACCACCACCACCACCTCCTCCTCCTCAGAGGAAAAGGACACACAGAGAGATGAATGACACACATGCACACACACACACACACACACACACACACACCACACACACACACACACACACACACACACACACACACACACACACACACAAACTTCAAATAAAGAAGTCGATTACAATTGCTTGTATACTGTGCATTTTTCCGCCTTACTTGCATGGCTTTAGTTTTTTTAAACCAAGGTTCATGTTTTCGGTTGTTATTAGAGAAAGCTATGGGAGGGGGCATTCGAACCTGGTCCTGAAAACATATTTGTTTACTATTAATAATTTTTAAAGCGATTTTTTAAAATTATTATAGACTACAGTCCTAATAAACCCCAGGAAATTACATCTGGCCACAAATGATCTAGTGAATGTGAAAAACTGGCATATTGAGCCTCTGGGTTAGACGTGCCTATTATGGAGTGTGTAAAGTGCAGTGTGGTGTGCTGCCTCCTTCACATTCAGTAGATCCTGTGAACTTCTGTGGCCGGTTATAATGTCCTGGGGTTTAGTAGGACTGTAGTAGATAAAAAAAACCTTACTTTAAAATTGTAAACAAATATGTATTAGGAACGTGTTCGAATGCCCCCTCCCATAGCTAAAATCCCTATAACTAAAGAAAGTAAGGATTGTAAAACAGTTAACAGCCATCTTTTACTTTCTCTAATAACAACCTAAAACATGAACCATGTGGAAAAAGAATAACAACAAAGTTGTCTCACACATAGGCTGTGTAATAGGAGCGTAACCATTATACTCGCCAGGATGTGAAGAAGGTGGTAAAATGGCCTACAAAAACCACCACCACCACCACCACCAACAACAACAACAACAAAACACTATCTCTCCATGAACTAAAGTTTATGGAAAAAAGCTTAATTTGGAAAAGGCTTGTGATACCAGCAGTGACCAATAGAGAAACTACCCAGTATTACTTTAATATATTGGCAGGAGGACTCTATAGTGATTTTCGCAACACATTAACCTTTCCTCTAGTGCCCTTCTGTCAGGGAAAAAGTGAGATTGCTGGATAGAAATAAAAGTCATTTGGTTCAAACTGCAATAGCCTCACTGGGTGTGAGAAGCAACTAATGCATTTATACTTTTTCCATGAATAACCAAAGAGCTAATTAAGGTGAGAGGTTATCAGGTTTGGTGTTTGTGCTATTCTGAAAGTTGTTGTTTGATAATTTATATAGGGAAAAAAGAGCACGCATGAGCCAAGATCTGTAAACTTTACTAAAGTATCATGGGGTTGAAGAGGTTTAATGAATCAATTATTAATAGAAAAGACAACAAATAAACAAAAACATGAATACATACAAATGATGATTGTGCTATCAAACAAGTCTATATGAATCCATGAAATCCCTGTTTCACTCTAAAGTCTTGGACTGAGACTACTGCTAGGCTAGAGTCCATGGTCTAGATTTTCGTCACATGCTAAACCTCTCATCCCCTAACTTCTTTGCTTGATTAAAATACTTTAAAAAACATTTTCGATAGTTGAAATGGGCCAGTCTACAAGCTCACAACGTGTCAATAGATTGGCACGCTGAACTATTCCAAAAAAGTTTGTCAAAATAGTAAATAAAAGGTAAAGAAGTTATAGGGATAAGGGGTTTAGCGTGTGACCAAAATGGAGCCCTAAATGTCAGCGGGTTTTCCAACACTTTTCATTAAACAAAACAAAACGAAACAAAACAACAATAAGATATTGTACAAATGGACCAAATTGTGCACAACTGCGGTAAACAAAATGTAACCAAAAGGACCTGTAAGGTTCCATAATTTGTATGCTCTCAGAGAACTGCAGGGGTCCGTTAGGTATCCCGATCAAGGTTACCATGAGCAGGGGTTAGTGAGGGGGGAACGCGGGGAACGGAGTCCCCCCACTTCTCACATCTAAAATATATTTTGGGCAAAAGTAGGCCTATGTTTTTTTCTTGTCATTTACTTTTATGGATACAATTAGGCATTGTAAACAAAACTTTCTCAACATGCTATATAGTTCCCCCATTCTGTGTTTCCTAGAATTGGAGGGCTGAAAAAAATCATATATTAGCATGGTGAAATACATCTTGATGACCTTCATCAAGATGTGTTTCACCATGTCAATGAGTTTCCTTTTTTTCTGAGAGTGTACAAATGGAACCAAATGGACCCGCTAGGGTCCATTTGGTTCACATTTGTACACTCTCAGAAAAAAAAAAAAAAATGGGTGGAATTCCCCTTTAAGAGGCGTCCCCCCACTTCTAAAAGTCCCACTACAACACTGACCATGAGGGTTCCTGTGACTGCACACACTTTGAGGCAGGGCCGGCTATAGGGTGGGCTGGAAGAATGGCAGGGTGGGCGCAACTTCAAAGTTTTTCATAGGAAGCAATGGTTTCAACCTTTTTGACACCAGGGCCCACTATTTATTCAGCATTTGAGGACATTTTATCCCCACAGAACCCACAAGTAATTTGGGAAACAAAACAGTCAAATATACAGACCATTAATTTCTACACTCTCTAGTTGTGTATGACTAATTCACATGATGAATATTTTAACTCTTGAGAGTGTAAACATGAAACCAAGAGAGCGTAAAAATGAAACCAAGATTTGGTTTCATTTTTACACTCTCAACGAGTTACATCTGGTTAACCAACGTTCCACCATTTAGCCTGGTGGCCACCTGGAACTCTCTCAAGGACCACTGGTGGTCCCCGGACCACTGGTTGAAAACCACTGATATTGGGTGCAATTCTCGATCGCTGTGGTGTAGCCAGTATGGTGTAAGTCTTCTCATTTGCTGCATGGCAGCAAATCAGGTTTGGGGCCGTGCTCATTGCTGCATGGCAGCGAATCAGGTCTGGGGCTTTGAGGTAGGCCCGAAAGCCTATACCACCAGGCCTGTGCCTGGGCCTACCAAATAATTATTCAAAATAATTAAAACCAGTCATCAAGAGCTTCAACTCATGATGAACAAAGCCGGAGAGTATAGTAACATTTTTAATTGGGGGGGTCAGGTGATTTCTTCCTTTTGACTCGCCGGTTTTAATTATTCTGGGTATTTATTTGGTAAGCTCAGGCCCAGGGCTGGTGGTATAGGCTATCGGCCTACCCCAAGGCCACAGACCGGATTTCTGCCATGCAGCCAATGAGAAGACTTACACCATACCTGCTACACCACAGCGATTGAGAATTGCACCCATTTACCTTTCATTGGGTGGGCAAGGGTGCACGTTTGGGTGGACTCTGCCCACCCCTGCCCCCCTCTAGATCCGGCCCTGCTTTGGGGACCAGCGCTGACGTCTAATATCTATGTACCCCTGTGTCGAGCGCTTCCGCCTCCGAACAGATTCTCAAAGAATCCTGCTAGCATCACCATGACGGCCCGATAGGACAGCCAGAGCGTGATGGCGCTGGTGATGAAGAGGACGATGAAGACGGCGGTGAGGATGCCGTTCATCCAACAGGCTTTGCGCCCCAGTGATCGGGCCCCCTCCACGTCCCCGCGATGCAGCCGGTCTCTGGCCTGAAATGCACAACACAATCAGGGGCGGATCTATAGGCATGGGCATGGGGGTGGGGGGCAATTTGTGTGTGTGTGTGTGTGTGTGTGTGTGTGTGTGTGTGTGTGTGTGTGTGTGTGTGTGTGTGTGTGTGTCGCATAGGCGTGCATACATAGACGTCAAGGGTGTTTGAGCACCCCCTAGTGGCCCTCTCTGGACCAACATGCCCTTTTTAAAAGAGCAAAAAGATGCTGAAATGCTGTTTTCTATGCGTTTTTAACCCCCCAAAACTCAATTTTCCCCCTAGACTGCCCTCCTGGTTACATTTGAGCACCTGCCCTTGAAACTCTCTGTGCACGCCAGTGTTGTGTGTGTGTGTGTGTGTGGTGTGTTGTGTGTGTGTGTGTGTGGTGTGTGTGTGTGTGTGTGTGTGTGTGTGTGTGTGTGTGTGTGTGTGTGTGTGTGTGTGTGTGTGCCATTGTTACATTCCAATAAGTAATGCAAGAAAGAGAAACGTGAATAAAACGTGAATACAATACACAATGCAAGTAGGCTATATTCAACGTATTGTGTTGTGTATCCGGCAGCCTCTCCAGACAGTGGAGAGGCTGCAGGAAATAGTGAAGGGCCATTAGCCATCCTGTTGGGACCATCCACGCTTCCAGATTCCTGGACCAGTTCATGGCCGCGGGAAGATATTGACAGTAGGGGGTGCTGGACGTTCACTATGGGGTGCTGCAAGATCCGCACACACGCAAAATGTGTGTGAATGCGCATTGTGCATGCACATTTTCATGCATTTACACACAGAAAAGTGGCTTTTACCTTCCCTCTCCACATGCATGAGCTAACTGACACTACCAGCATATGTATAAGGCCTATTAACAGGAATCTGTTTTGATTAAAATAACTACCCAGATAGCAAAATCCATTGATTCAACGTTGAATTCTGGTTATCTAACCAAAATTCAACGTTGAATCAATGCATTTTGCTATCTGGGTAGTATTTTCCCTCCTCCTGTCTAAGGGGGGCTGTGTCTGAAAAAAGGGGTGCTCAAGCCCCCCCAGCACCCCTACTTCCCTCAGCCCTGGACCAGTTAAACAGGTTTTTAGCCATGTGATAACAAAAAGCTGAATTAATGAAGTCTAACACCTTGGAAACATGCCATTATAAGGTACAGTTCCCCGAATCCCCGAAGCATAGAAACGCTGCACTGGTAATTACTACTCCGGCTGGGATTGGCCTCCCCTGGACTTTTCTCAAATTAAATAAATGCAATAGTATTAATAAATCAAATAATTAATAAATAAAATTGGCCTGGCCTGGTTGGTGTAGGACACCTTTTCTTTTTTGAAAGATAGAAACACTAGTTGGCGCCCTGGTGCCCTGGCCTGCCCTGGACTTTAAAAATAATGAAAAAAAATAATAATAAATAAATACTCCGTCCAGGCCACTAGGTGGCGCAGGCCACCGGGAAAACTCACTGTACTTCAGATGGCCAATCCGCCCCTGCCTTGCATTATACATTATACATTATGAACTGTACATTATCTACTGTCAAGACAGAAAGCACTCTATACTGTATGCTGCCAACATGTATAAAAAAGAAAATCAATAAAAACTATGAATAATGGTTAACCAACTCTCCATATTTAACTGGAACTCTCTCAAGGACCACTGGTGGTCCTCACCGGACCACCGGTTGAAAACCACGGTACCCTTTCACGGGCCGGTCAGAGTCAACCAAAGGGCCGTATTTGGCCCCTGGGCCGTATAATGCCCAGGTATGCCATAAACTCACCTTGATGGACCAGCAGAGAGCTGGCAGGGCCAGGCAGAATGGGTTGATGTATACAAGGTTAACAATGGACCAGACTAGGTAATCTCTGGGTGGATCATCATCCGGGTCATTCCTGACACAGACCAGGTAATCTCTGGGTGGGTCGTCGTCCGGGTCATTCCTGATGCTCTCCACCTCTGGATGCGGGACCCTCTTGTCCTACATAGGAACAGAGACAATTGGGCCACATTTTTTATTGTCTTAAGCAGGGGTTTTCAACCTTTCATACCAGGGACCATCATTTTTTTTTACGAATTTGAGCCACGGACCACCATTTGAGGACATTTTAGCCCCACACACCCCAAAACTAAAGATTTCTTTTGCTTTTGTCCATCTTCTAGTTGTGTAGATTTGGGCTAATTCACATGATGAATATTTTAACTGCGGGTCCATTTGGTTTCATTTTTACGTTCTCAAGAGTTACATCTGCTTAAACAACTTAGCTGGGGACCACCTGGAACCCTCTCAGGGACCACTGGTGGTCCCCGGACCACCTGTTGAAAACCTCTGGTCTTAAGTATCAGGTCTTAAGTCAAAACTTGGAGGGGAACTCCATCATCTTCAACATTTTAATATGTCATCAATATACCTTATAGAGATGTTGTGTGGACATGATAAAAGGTCCCTCAATTCTGTATTTCCTAAAAATGGAGGTCTAAAAAAATCACTAACATGGTGAAATACATCTGATGACATCATCAAGATGTATTTCACTATGTTAATGACTTCTTTTTTCAGACCCCTTTTTCCTGAGACGGTACAAATGGAACCAAAAAATGGACCCATTTGGTACACATTTGTATCCTCTCAGGAAAAAATTGAAAATGGGTGGAATTCCCCTTTAAGACCTGATAATTAAGACAATAAAAATAGGGCCCTACGTCCTAAAACAGAGGTGCCCACACTTTTTTGGACTGTTGAGAGCTACTTTCGAAATGACTGGTTCAACAAGATCTCAAACATGTGATTATCCTACTTAAAATCCATTTCAAGGGCCCAAGAAAGTGGGAGCTTTGAAATAGTGGTGATGGTGTTACTTACTGTTATACAGAGTTTAAGAATAATGCACTTAGAATGAAAAATAGAGGGTGGAGAATTTGTGAGGTGTTCTTGTATATGCTACTACTGACATTTGAAACCAGTATTTGGGGTTTGAGTTGACAGTTCATGATGAAATTATAAATTATGCAGAAAACCAATGCCAAGGCACACACAAAAAAGGTCAAACGAGATGAACACGTGAACTCAGGGAACACACAATTCAAGTCGACGCTAGGTTAATGATTAATGGTCCAGTGTAAACATATACCCTAGCCATAAAACTGCACAAATACGTTGTAGAAGGAAAAACAAAACTCAACTCAAATCATAACCTACCCACTCCTTTCAAAGATGAATGAGTTACGGCACACATTTCATCACTTAGCATTGTTTAGTGTAAGCATTATTAAAACAAAAAATGACAACAAAAAGACAGATAAACACTACCTGTATGAAATCACACAATAGATCATGTCAAAGCGTATCTATCCCAGTCTACCACTGGCATCTCGATGCTGTTAGCTCTAAGCAGAGATAAGCGTTTATTAGTGGGAGCCTTGGTGATACACATTGGCATGGTATATTGAGTAATTGAATTTTAATTGCATTCCCTGTTATCTTGCTTTATTAGGATAAAAAAATCAAGATGTATGACGTTCAACTGCATCAACCATCATCACTAGAGGAACATTCATATAGGTATCACTTCTAAATCATGTATAAAACAAGAGTTAGGCTACTGTGAACAACGCTTTCTATTATTGTAGTTTGTTCTCATTTGCCCCCATATATTGATTAACTGGCTGCCCCATGGGTGTAGCATTTTTCCCTCCACAATTCTTTCAGCATTAGTAGGTCTCTGCGAGAGCTTTATGTTATGTTATGTTATTGTTCTTACCTTGGGCCGCAGGGGAACAATCTCTGGTTGGAGAAACAACTTGGAATCCATTTAGGAAAATTTAGAAATGTTATGGAGGGGGGAATTAAAGAGGTTTTCTACAGCTGAAGTGAGACACATAGAAGCGCAGACCGGAAGTGAAAATACTATACCGGCACACCTCTAAAGCTGAGAGACAGCGAGATCATTTTGCAACCTCGACCAGGGTTGCAACCTTTTTTTTTAAATCGACAAACTTAGCTCTACCACAAACCCATAACACAAATCTAACCTCAGTAAAACCTACGCCTAAAGCTAACATTAACCCCATTAAAATTGTGACTATTTTAAATAAATATACTGCAACTTTTCTAAAACGGTCGCGACCATTTTAGAAAAGTTGCGACAGATTTATAGAAAGGTCGGGGGAGAGGGGAGAGGGGAGGGGAGAATGGCAGGAGGGGCGAAATGAATTTGTGACCGTCTCATATGTCGTGACCGTTGGCATAATGGTTGGGGGCTAAGGTTAGGCATTGTTTTTTGCGGAGGTTATGTTTAGGGTTAGGCGTTAGGTTAGATAGCGACCGTTGAGGAACGGTCACGATGGGCCAACAGGTAGTAAAACGGTTGATCGTTTTCACCGGCCGCAACTAATTTATAATGGTTTTATAGCGGCACCCGAGTCTGGTTGTCCAGTCATCGCAACCGTTTGGTCACCCGCCGTGAGGGATGCCGCAGTCGCAAATTGATTTCCCAGTCCCCTCAAGAGGGGAGTCTTCTTCGCAACTTCTTCGCAACTGCCGCGGTGGTTTTATAAGACGGCCGCAAGCTTTTTCAAGAAAAGTCGTGATCTAGGTCGAGGTCGCCGAATGATTTCGCCCCTCCTGCTAAAGCCTGTTAATATGTCTAGAGTATGTCCAAGGTTCACCGGTGTCAAACCAGCCTAATGGCCAATAAAAACCAGTCCAAAAACAAGTGCAATGCTTGAAAATATGGCTCTGCTAAACCCTGTCGATAGACCTATGCTGCTTTTAAAGGCCAAAATCATTACTATTGTTATAACCCTAATAATTAAAACTATGCATTGTAAAATAAGCTATAACCATGAACCATGAACCATGAATCATAAATGTATGATTACACATTATCCCCAAGTAGTAATTTCACTAAATACAAATTGTTGTACAGCATGAGCTGATTGTTTTACAAAACAACACCATGCAGCGCATTTTAGTGTAACAGTAAATAAAATGCACATTTCTAATGAAGTGGCTCTTTCAGACTTTGGACCAACACATCCTATTTACCCTCTCTATGACAAAAAAACAGTGACGTGCACTCTTATCATCCTACAAAATCGATTACAACACAATGTTTGTGTTAGTGACAAAACAAGCATTCATTTCTCCATTCATTGCATTACATTTGTTTAATGTCTTGTGCCCCTCAAAAATGGACAGGTTCAATCAAAAGGGAGACATCAACAGGGAAGGAAGGATGGGTGGATGGGGAAGGATTAACCATTTGTGATTAATCTGATTGACACTCTAAATGCCATTAACTCATGTGCACACTGACTCAACCTACTGAGCATTTTCTCACTGAAAAAACAGGTAGAGCACAGTTTTACGTAGAGATATAGCTGTGGGTCTCCCTGTAAGCAGAGCCATAGAGTATAGCTTGAGGAAAGATCTGTTTATTTTTTTTAAATATTTATCATAGGTTGACTCCCAAAGCTTGTAGATCACCTATTTTTCTCTTCTCTTTTCTCTTCTCAGATTATTTTTCTCTTCTCTTTCTATATATGTGATATATAGGTTGATGTATATGTTATATATGGGTTGTATATGTGGGTCAATATCAAATTGCGGGACTTTTCATGTCCAAGGGATATATCTACCATGTGTTTGCATTAAAAGTAAAAAAATAAAGCTTTTTTATGTTCATTATGATCATGTCTTTTCAAATACCATAGTCATTTACTATGAAAACAGTCACTTATTAATACAAAATGGCTGAATATCACTAAAATGTCAACTAAATAACTGTCCGAATGTAACAACAACCACCTTCTATTTAGTTAAACAATAATCTCTCTATTCTCTCTATATAATTCAAGGAAGCGTGTCTGTCTGTCTGTTACATCCTGTGCAATGTACTGTGTCATTTGTCTCCATTTGCGTAACGCCACGGCGCACGGACAACCTAAATGAACCTCGAGTTACAAAGCCCTGTCATCCAGCATCAATATGCGCGGCCTTATACACACCAAACATTATAGCCATCATTTTAATTTTAATACTTTTGTGTCAAAAACTAATCTTCGCGCATATGACGTGTCACCGGATACAGATAAAAAAACATCACATGTAACATCACGTGTCACGGAGACACATTTATTGAGGTCACAGTTTGCCGTATCACCTCCCCTTACGGGTACAGCCATTGGCGCGGGGTACAGTGTTCTCTGCTCTCGCTGTTTCGCCTTCCTGGCGACTGCCGACTGATCCACACCAACTCTATGATCCACACAGGCAGCGTTCTCTCCGCACGGAGCGGTGTTGTCGCTGTTCTGCCTGCTAGGCGACTGCCCAACACAGGCAATATATACTCTCGGCACGGCGCGGTGACACACGTCCGAGTCGCCAACAACTTATTTCTACTACCACTACCCTGCAACCGCTGTTCCGCCTGCTAGGCGACTCACCAATATTGCTATACTCTCGCGGTGACACCATTCACGCTACTACGGTCCGGGTCGCCTACAACTTATTTCTACTACCACTACACTGCAACGTCTGGATATTAACGCGCGGCAGCCCACGGCATCCAGTCCTCTCCAAAGTAACGCCACATTTATGCGTGTGCGTCTGTGTACGTGCGACGGTCCGGGTCGTCTACAACTTGGTCTCTGGGGGGTCCCCCAAACTTGCAAACCCACAGGAACACGGCAGGCGTGCTGGAACACATCCCTTACAATTAATATTCATAGTAGTGATTGTAATGACCTTCAGGGTTTATTGCAATTCCATTCAGCAGAGAGGTTTCAACAGGTGGTCCAGGGACCACCAGCAGTGGTCCCTGACACGATTCTAGGTGGTCCACATACAGCTAAATGCTAAATGGTCAGTTGATAACCAAATGGACCCTTATAGATTTGTAACTCTTCAAATAGTTCAAATGAAACCAAATGGACCCTTATGGGGTCCATTTTATAATTCATTTTCAACAATTATAAAATGTAGAATAATTGTTATTTTGACAAACATTTTGCCAGTTTATCTCTCCTAAATTGTGGACAAAACCTGAAAATCCTTGATTGTGGGTCTGACATTAAACTCAACATCAAATGGTGGTCCTCCGAGGCTACAATCCTGAATAAATAGTGTCTATAACATAAAGTTCTATCCAGCTTTCCAACATCAACAAGTCCCAATCAATGTCATCTAGGCCTATACATCCAGATCATATATTACACAACGGGTATAGGACTAGTTAAATGAATTGAATCAAATAATTTTTTAATCATTTTATTATAATGAAGTTAAGCTAATCCCGTTAGATATGATTATTTTTGGAATATATAAAATATAACCTGAAAAATAACACATTTTGTCTGTGTCCGAGAAATCACTGTCAACTAAGTTACCCATCACAAAACCCCCTCCCAAGGAGATGTGTTATGTCCAAATCACATGACCTGCTCCACCTGATGTCATTTCATCCTGATGAAAAGTTTGGGAAAGCCACATGTATGAGTTATCTTCTCTTTTTTAGTTATTTAACATAATGTAGGGTGAAAGTCAGGTGTAAACTTTTAAGATGTCAACAGTGTTACTACAGTTTCATAATAAATAACATTAAATTTAAAAAGAAATCAATTGTATATCGAATATTTAGAAGTATCTTTCTGTAAAAATGCCATGTGGTGTAGGCTGATAGCCAGCCATGTTGATTTTATACCTGAAAACAGTAAAAATGTCAACTATGTTATGTCAACTATGTTACCCTGTAAAAGGTAACTTAGTTGACATAGTTTGACACTTTTGCCATGTTCTGTCTGACTGTTTCTGATTTGAGTGAGAAATGGTCAAAGAGAAAGTACTGGAGAAGAGGCTCAGCAAGAGAGCAGAAAAAAAAGAAGATGGCTGTTGATTTTATACCTGAAAACAGTAAATATGTCAACTATGTTATGTCAACTATGTTACCCTGTAAAAGGTAACATAGTTGACACTTGGGTAACATAGTTGACACTTGTGCCATGTTAATACCATGCTGTCAACTAAGTTACTGTTAAGTTTTTCTTTTAAAAATATGTATTTAATTGTTCCCAAAACAAAGTAAAGGACTAAAACAATTAATAGCTGTGAACTATGTAGCTCATATAATTTGATCGAGAAAATATCATTAATTCCAGCAGTTTGTGGAGAAAATATCTAGACTTGGAATTGCATTCTGCAAATGTGGGTGTTTTAATGGGGAAAAAAGAAAAATGTCTTTATTAATTGGGGATTGTAATCACAAATGTAGGTAATAGGACAGATATTCTTCCAAGAACAGTGATTTGTTTAAATACTTTACATTTATTTAATGCTAAAAATGTACACTTTTTGTCCGTAACATAGTTGACCAAATAAGGACCCAACAACTCAGTTTTTTAAATAAATAAATGAAATCACTTATGCCTGACTTGGCAATTAACGGAAACATAATCTGTAAGGAATAATTTAAAGGAAAAAATAATAATATCTAGGAAAAAATAAAACTTTTTTTTCTGAAATTTTCAAACCCAAAAAGTCCCGCAATTTGATATTGACCCATGTGATATTCTTAGTCAGTGGCATGTGGGTGTGTACCTGCTTGGGTACATATACAAATTATCGCCGTGTCCAATATTTATATAGCATATTCAAAAACAACAAGGCGATTCAAAGTGCTTTACATACGACATAAGGCAAAACAAGAGCAGAATAAAAAAACATCAGGAATGGACATTTTCGTGAAACGAAAAACACTTTTCTCGTCCGGGTTTCTGTCTGTGAGTTTTACTTATTTTTTATTTGCAGGTTGGGGAAGCTTGGGACAGGAGTCCCTTTAAAATATCAGCATCCTTAAAGGGCCTCTGACACGCCCCCTGGGGAGGTAACAAATGCTAATTCAGAGGCTAACGAGGCCGTGACGTCACGCAGGAGGTGTAACTTCCCCCATAGTCAGCGCTAGCATAGCAACAGGCTAGTCGTTTTGACGTTACATATGGCTTCATACTGGGTCAAATGTCCACTTGAAAATTATTATTTTCACTCGAACATCTTAGTTACAATGGCATTGGCTTGAGGTGTTGTTGTTTACACGAACTGTTGCATAATCGCAATTTCGAACGTTGGTCCCATTATACCGGGCCACGTATGTGTGTTTTCACTGAGATGGTGCTCGGCTCAGAGAGCCAGGAGCCAAGGCAGAGCACAGCTTCAGTAACAGGCTAAAATGTATATCCTCATGGATATCTCCCCAACATATCTCAACATGCAAGCCAAGGTGGAAGAGTTCTTTCCCCTGATATTCCGTTTCGACGACCAATACTACTATCAGCTAACGGACAGATAGGCTACAGCTGAGCTGTATCTGTAGGTTGAGCGGTGGTGGAGTGAAGAATCAAGCCGCCGCTTGCCCGCTGCTAGAGCAGCTACAGATCTTCCTCTCCTCCTCCACACTTCTTTGGCGAATGACAGTTGTCGTTCCCCGCCAATGAAGTTACTAACAACGCGATCGCAACAACAATAATGTCGTAGTGTTCTCCTCCATCTGGTGATGGAAGAGGAAGGAGAGACGGCGCCGAAGCGCCGGGGAGGAAAACTATTTCTGCGCTATCAGACAGAGAGAAGGACGGAGACTCGGAGAGATCACATCAGAGCTGGATATAGGCACGGGCATGGGAGGGGCAAACCACCCCCAATGCCATGACTGCCCCCAACAGACACCACTAAACTAACTGCCATTTTCGGCTGCCCCCCCACAATTATGTTACACCCGGGCCTGACTTTTTTTTCAGCTGAGGGGAGGGACTTTGCGACACACACACACACACACACACACACACACACACACACACACACACACACACACACACACACACACACACACACACACACACACACACACACACACACACACACACACACACACACACTCTCTCGCTCTCTCTCTGGGTCTGTCTCTGGGTCTGTCTCTGTGTGTGTATCGGCGCTGCAACAGGCGTTGTGTTAGAGTTGAATGCGAGCGTTGGACTCGAGTGTGATATATTTGATACAGCAATAGAAACCTCACGCCAACATCATTTGCATTCTAACTGAAATATTCGACCAAAACATCTTTTTGTTCAATGAGGTTTGCTAGGAATATGAAGCCATAAAAACGTTGAAACCACTATAGCAACAGACATGCAGTAGTAGTGGTAGTCTGGTAGGCAGGTAGGACGCCTCACTCAGTTGCCAGCTGATTGGACCGTCGGGGCAGTCGCTCGCGCTACAAAACGTTTTCGATTTGACCACGTGATGTGCTCTAAAATCGTGAGGATGTCAGAGGCCCTTTAAAATAAGGATGCTGGGGTTCAAGTGGTCAACCCAAGGCAAATAAAGGAAGCCAGAGGTTATCCAACTGGGCAAAAGTTTGCATATGGACTGTGCAGGTGATTCAATAATTTACATACAATAATCGCCTAAAGAAGTATTTATCTGTGCAATTGTACTACAGGCAATACAGTGGAAGGACACGCAGGGAAGGAAATGGTTAGAGTTTTTTTTTTTTTTTTTTTTTTTTTTTTTTTTAAGTAAAGTGGAGAGTACATTATTTGAAGGATTTGCTATTGGTTAAGACAGTGACTGTCTTCACTTCTGCTGGCAGCCAAAACGTGAGATCCCTTTATAACCTTTCCCTCTTTCATTCATTCAATTAGAACAGGGGTTTTCAACCTTTTTGACACTAGGGACCACCATTTATTCAGCATTTGAGCCACGGACCACCATTTGACGACATTTTAGCCCCAAAGACCTAAAACTAAAGAATTATTTTGGTTTTGTTCACAATTCCAGGCTGGCTTTTGCAAACAAAACCGTGTAGACTTCTTAGTTAAATAGTGCTAATTCAGATGATGAATATTTTAACTCTTGAGAGTGTGAAAATGAAACCAAATGGACCCGCAAGGGTCCATTTGGTTTCATTTTCACATTCTCAAGAGTTACGTCTGGCTAACCAACTTTCCATCATTTAGCCTGAGGACCACCTGGAACCTTCTCAAGGACCACTGGTGGTCCCCGGACCACCTGTTGAAAACCCCTGAATTAGAACGATGCTGAGAAGGAGTGTTTAAAATGTTTGTTTTTTGTTTAGTTGTGTCATGGTTATATTCTGTCTACTGTATTCAAATCCATCCATTGTGTCTTTCTCTTCTGAACCAGCTGCAGGACACAGAGCCCTAAGATGAACGTCACCCTGGGAAATGGCACTGACTCCTCCATGTCCAGCTTTGCCGTGCCGTTAGCCATCACTGATCTGGTTATCAGCCTCATCCTGGTTCTCCCCAGCAACATCTACGTTCTGTGGCTGATACTGAGTGGAGCTGGTGGGACGATAGCCTCTGAGTTCTTCTATCTCAACCTGACTGCATCTGTGGTCATCTCTATCCTGGACCCTGTCTTCTACCTTGCATGCTTGCTGACAGACAACTCTATATTGGAAATGGTGGCATTTTCTATCTTTGTTGTGTTTTACTGGTTCCCTGTCCCATCGTTCCAGTGCTGTATCTGTGTGGAGCGTTACATAGCAGTGGTTCACCCTGTGGTGTTTCTCAGGTACAAAGCTCTCCGCTACAGGGTGGCCTGTTGCTGTGTTGTCTGGCTGATGGTGCTTGCACTCAGCTTGAATTGTTTTTGGCTATCATGGATAGTGGTGTGTTCCATCTTTCTGGGCTTTTGCATTGTGTGCATCTCTGTGCTGTCTTTCTGCTGCCTCTCTGTCCTCAGAGCTCTGAAACAGCCTGGACCAGGAGAAGGACAGAGGGACAGTGGCAATGACATGAAGAGAAGGGCTTTTAGGATTATTCTCATCAGCTTGGTAGTGATGGTAGCAACTATAATGATGTATATGCCCTTGATTATGTCTCATCTGAGCTGGACTCCTGGACTGTCCATGCCAGTTGCTGTGTTAATCACATATACATTATCCAGACTGTCAGGGTTTGTTCATCCTTTGCTGTACATCTACAAAGCTGGAAAACTGCCATGCTTCAATTAACCGAGCATTCCCACGGTTATTAAAAGTAAAACTAAAAAATAAATTAGGAAACAAAACTTTGTTTAATAAAAATTCAAAATAGTGGAAGCACTGATATTGGTTTGTTTTTTGTTGGTGAGATTATTTAATACAATTCTATATGACTTGAAACCGCACCCTTACCATTTTCAGTTACAGGACTTTTATTAGGCAAGTAACGCATCAATAATAACATCAGTTGTTGTTGAAGTTGCAACAGACACGCAGCATGCATAAAGCTAAAGGTCTGACTCAGAGAGTTTTCTGTTTTCAATGATGAAATGCTGGTTTAGTGGTGGCATGACTGTAGTTAGTAGCCTAGCAGCAGTAGTGTTTCAAATCATTTTAAATATAGGCTAAGCACTTTCATTTGAAATAGCTTGTGTTGTTTGCATGCCATCATGTTTGGTGGGGCAGTCAGGGCATTAAGGAGGACAATGACCCCCCCCCCCCCCCCCCCCCCCCCCCCGCCCATGCATATATCCGCCCCTGATCTGAAACGGATTCTGTCTTCCCCTAGAAGAGAATATTTTGGGTTAAAAGAAAGTTCATCAAGGATAAATCACAAGAAAGTTTAGTCCTTGCATAAAAGTAACAAGACAAAGCACATTTCTCATCAGCCCGGTCTCACAGATAGTACTACACTATGCACGGAATGCCACCTACGAATTGCGTGCATACACTACCAGTTAAAGCAAAAATCTGTGAATATGTACTTGGGCGTGGTTTTGACAAACACGGAAGTGGCTAGTTGGGGGTAGGGCAGTTTGGGTTTTATAATATTTACTATTCTGTCCCTAACACATCGCAACTCGGATGCAGCAATGCTCAGCACAGCAATTCGCTTGGCTGGCGCCTCGCTCAGTGGTGCTTCACAATGCTCATGGTTGGCAGAGACGGCGCCGCTCCGTCATTTTCAGTGGAGTATATGCAAGTATAATATGCACAGAGGCGAGTATGGACGGATTGGCAAATCCGTGCATATTCACCTAAACCTCACGAGACTGGGTTGTTCTCATATAGCCTACAGCAGTTGTTTTCCCCTAATAAAGTTGTGATTTGTCTGTTCTTCGAAAAAGTGCTGTATAAATCATATTATAAAACAAATGTTTGTTAAATGAACTACTTTCATAAAAAATATCATCACGTATCAGAACACAACAGCATAGTAACTTTACACTGGAACCTTTCCCATCAGTCCATGATGTTGTTAACTGTTTAAAGGACCACTTCGCCACTTTCCAATCTTCATATAATAGGTCCTCACTGATGTACAAGGTAAAATAGCGCTATTCTTTTCTACTCAGTCTGTGTCTCACAGGAGGGCTGTGGGCAGTTCAGGAACCCGTCTTCCAGTGTGATCATTGTCATTCTTTTTTTTTTTTTACAATATTATTTAACAAAAAATATATTTTTATTATTGGGAGAACAATGGCTTCCATTTTCGTATTGCAACTTTTCAAGAATAAAAAGTCAAAGTCGCATTATTTGTCACTACGTTACCGCAGCGAAATTAGTTCTCCGCTTTTGACCCATCACTTGGAGCGGTGAGCTGCGGCTTGCCGCGCTCGGGAATCATTAGCTGATTTTGACGCCCAATCCATCTCTTTGATGCTGAGTGCCAAGCAGGGAGGAATTGGGTCCCATTGAGTCTTTGGTATGACCCGACAGGGAATCGAACCGCGGCCTCCCAGTTCCAGGGCGGACACTCTAACCACAAGGCCACTGTTCTGGCCTGCAGTTTCTATTAGCTTGGATTCCCCATCGATGATGTCACTGGAGGATGGGTATATAAAACTGCCCACAGCACTCCTGTGAGACACAGACTAAAGAGAAAAGTCGTATTTTATCATTTATACCAGGGGTTTTCAACCTTTTTCATCCCAGGGACCACCATTTATTCAGGATTTGAGCCACGGACCGCCATTTGAGGATATTTTAGCCCCACAGACCCCAAATCTAAAGATTTATTTTGCTTTTGTCCGCAATTTCAGCTGGATTTCTGAAACAAAACATGGCCAATTCAGATGATGAATATTTTAACTCTTGAGAGTGTAAAATGAAACCAAATGGACCCGCCAGGGTCCATTTGGTTTCATTTTTACATTCTCAAGAGTTACATCTGGTTAACCAACTTAGCTGGGGACCACCTGCAACCCTCTCAGGGACCACTGGTGGTCCCCGGACCACCTGTTGAAAACGCCTGATGTATACTATAGGAGCTATTATAGGAACATGTTGAAAAGTGGTGAAGTGGCTCTGAGTTTATGGTCAGTTTAGTTGCAGTATCCAGGCTGTTTCACTGGGTGGCACCAAATGTAAGTGAAAGTTCTCTTACCTGTCATTGTCCTGAATTAGTTCAGTGGAATTGATGATCAGAAATGTCATCAGTGCTCCAGACTCTGCACTATGGATTTTAGGTTTTCAAGGTATTGCTTTTAAATAATCATCATAATGTTCTGTTTTAACTCAGACAAAACATTATTATGGAGTTGAAAACAAAATGACATTCTGGTAAAGGCTTGAAGTTTCCCTTCCATGTTCAAAAGCGTTTCACTACTGAACAAAGGTTCAGTAGTGAAACGCTCAATGTTATTTGCTTCAAAATAAGATATATGGGTGATCAAAAGTAAAATACTCATTATGCAGAATGTCCCATTTCATGTTTTGCAAATTGAGAAAAATCTATTTTTACAATAGCAGATCTCCAAGGTCCCAACATGTTGATATTCAATACAGTTATCTTGTTTTGATAATGATTAGCATCATTACAAAACAGTGCATGTAATGCTGAAGTGGTTAATGTATGTTTTACAATATAATCAAAGTTCAGAAACTAAAGTGACCAAATTTGATCACATGTACACTATATTTTCATTAAACCATAAGACAGATCTGACTCAAAGTTATTCTTAGCATATGAACACATGCACATACGCACATACGCGCACGCACGCACGCACACGCACACGCACACACACCACACACACACACACACACACACACACACACACACACACACACACACACACACACACACACACACACACACACACACACAGTGTAGTCTATGGACTGGTCAGTTCGCTTGGGATATCTATAAGGTCTTTTTGACATGCTTAGTTAAAGATGGAGTGCTGTTATTTAACTCTGAGATATGACATAAACACATGAAAAAATGGGAAAAAATACACTCTATCTTTAATGTTTTTTTCAGTCAGAAATTAACTGAAGTGCATGGTATTTTCTTTACTATAAGTCGCAGCTAAAAGCCTTTCATTTTCTCAAGCACCTTATACAGGTATATGGATCATTTGACTTTCTAAAATAATCCAATCATTGAAGTTGCACCTTTTAATGTGATGCACCTACGGAAGATACGGTGACCGAATGACAAACGTTGCATTACAATATTTGAACCCCCCCAAAATAATCCTATTTAAAACTGCAGTGGACGTCTTGCAAGACCATATTTGAGTTGTGCTGAATGACCAGGTGAATGCTAGTGGTTTTCTGCATCATAGAGTATACCACACCGTGTCACACAGAGAAGTCATTTTACTGGAGGATGGCAAAAAAGCAAATTGCTGCAGGTTTATTTGAATAGCAGCACATTTCAATGACAAGGTGATCTAAAGTGTTTTACATGAAACACAACACATCAGTCATGTGTCAGGAGGGCACAGCGTTGTCACTGCACTCTGATCAGATGCACATAGAACCTGCATGGCACAAACGCTGTTTTGGGCCATGACAAAAAAAAAGCATAAAATGCACACACACATGCACTCACTCAGTCGCACACACGCACGCAGACACTCATTAGGTAGAGCAGCTAGTACAGTGGTCATAGGTCTGTGGTTCGATTACTGGCTCCCCCTCCTGGCTACATGTTGAAGGTAACAAGACACTGAACCCCAAAATGCTCCAGATGTGCTGGTTGGTACCTTGCATGGTTTCAGTGTGTGTGACACACACACACACACACACACACACACACACACACACACACACACACACACACACACACACACACACACACACCACACACACCTACCTCTTGGACCATTGTTCTGTTCATTGGAATATAAAAAACTAGATTTGAACCCTGCACAGTGCTCAAAACAGCAGATGTACAATCTCATGGTGTGGCCCGAAGTGGTGTGCCGTGAGCTTGTAGAACTGCTATTATGAAAACCAATGCTCTAATGCACATTGCTTTAAAGTGTAGGTAACCTGCAAAAAACTCTCAAAACTGTTGACACATGTCCCTCAAAAATAGCCTAAGTATCCCAATGATATATTTAAAATGCCTGATGGGGCCGTACACATCTCACATTTGAGGTTTATAAAAATAAAATTACTACATCCGCCACTTTGGGAAATGTAGTTCTGAATCTGTTGATGTCGCGGGTATGTGACGACAATAGGAGACAGCAGATAGATGTCTTTTCTTCTTGTTGCAATGCTAACTCCGATGGAAACGCCCTTCTCCTCGTCAGCATGGTACCGTCACAGTAACGCAGGCGTGCTTATTGAGTATAGACAGAATCAGCGTGGAGTCCAGACTAATAATAGCGCTCAGTTCTAGGAACAACTTTTCGGTCGTCTACAACTTTTGGAAAATGCCAAAGAGATGCGTAATCGGTGGGTGCAGCGGTCCCAGCACAATTTACGGTACACCTATTAGGACTAATAAGGACAAATAAGGCATAATTAGAAATGATATGTTAATTATTACACGAAGCTACACCCTAATATGCCTACATTATGATCTCATTAGACATCGCAAAATTCCCGAAAAGCCATAATGGTCTTTTGTTATTTCACTTTTTATAGGGACTTTATATCTAATTTCACATATTTTATACCTTAAATTGTATAGGTCCCCAACTTCTATAGATGGGGACGTTCATTCTCCCACGTGGGAAATCAAGTAGGCCTATGTATGTCTAATGATAATAGAACATACTACACTGTTGGGCTTTATTAGAAGTAATATGTTCTTTATTAAATACCATTCCTCCTTACGTGTGCATGTGTTTCTTATATATTCGCACGTTACGTCTAATTATAAATAATATAGCCTATCTTTATTAGGGACAAACAATGCCGCCATTTCTGGTCCTACTTCAGAGAATACATATTTCTTTGGGTTACGTTACAATTAATATGCTGTTATGTGGGACGAATATAGAAAGAATTGTACCGTGAACTGAACACGAGCCTTTAGGTCCCTCATTCAAAGAATACATGGACCGATCACTTTAGTCTTTGTCCCATATAACGGCAGTCTTCATATGCCGTTATATGCGACGAATATAGAAAGAATTGTACCGTGAACTGAACACAAGTCCTTTGGTCCCTCATTTAAAGAATAGTCCTACATGGACCGATCTATTTAGTCTTCATTACGATTAATATGCCGTTATATGGGACGAATATAGCAAGAATTGTAATACCGTGAACTGGATACAAGTCGTTTCGTTCCTCATCCAAATGGTAACTGGAAAAGTCAGGCCGCCGCAAAGTCTGACCGACCAAAAGCGCGAAAATCTCAGCCGA
This sequence comes from Benthosema pterotum, assembly GCA_039105355.1. Taxonomy (NCBI): domain Eukaryota; kingdom Metazoa; phylum Chordata; class Actinopteri; order Myctophiformes; family Myctophidae; genus Benthosema; species Benthosema pterotum. Next base: position 54,093,669 of record CM076969.1, on the reverse strand, counting down.
GGGACAAGGACTTGTGTTCAGTTCACGGTACAATTCTTGGTATATTCGTCCCATATAACGGCATATTAATCGTAATGAAGACTAAATAGATCGGTCCATGTATTCTTTAAATGAGGGACCAAAGGACTTGTGTTCAGTTCACGGTACAATTCTTGCTATATTCGTCCCATATAACGGTATATTAATCGCAATGAAGACTAAATAGATCGGTCCATGTATTCTTTAAATGAGGGACCAAAGGACTTGTGTTCAGTTCAGGGTACAATTCTTTCTATATTCGTCGCATATAACGGCATATGAAGACTGCCGTTATATGGGACAAAGACTAAAGTCCATGTATTCTTTGAATGAGGGACCTAAAGGCTCGTGTTCAGTTCACGGTACAATTCTTTCTATATTCGTCCCACATAACAGCATATTAATTGTAACGTAACCCAAAGAAATATGTATTCTCTGCAGTAGGACCAGAAATGGCGGCATTGTTTGTCCCTAATAAAGATATATTATTTATAATTAGACGTAACGTGCGAATACAGTAGGCCTATATAAGAAACACATGCACAAGGAGAAATGGTATTTAATAAAGAACATATTACTTCTAATAAAGCCCAACAGTGTAGTATGTTCTATTATCATTAGACATAGGCCTACTTGATTTCCCACGTGGGAGAATGAACGTCCCCATCTATAGGGAGAAACAAAAACGCCCCCTTTGGGCGTAAACATTTTTCACCTCTCCGTCGCGTCCCTGTTGGAGGGCTCTGGCACAGAGCCAAGAGCAGTCAGTCCGTCAGTCAGTCAGTCAGTCAGTGAGCCGAGCAGCAGCAGCACTACGAGTGACCCTGTTTTATACTTTACATTTTTTATTTAGGCCTACTTTATTTTCTTCTTCACTTGCTCACTATGGTGCATACTTGCTCTGTTCATAAATGCCATAACAGAAGGATGCCTCAAGCAGCTGCGCATTCAATTATTCTTACGCTGATCCAGCATGGACGATGGACCCATAGACTGGGACCATATTACAAAATGTGGACCCCGAAGGCAAATCCTGTTAATTTATTACATGCAACTGTTCTAGGGGTATTAAGGCGTGCTGAATCCAAATCTGCTGTATGCAAAGCTCAAAAATGGCTGCTAAGCCTTCAAAATGGACCATTTAAACATGGCAGCCACCACCATACTGAAGCATAGTAAAATTATGACTTAATGCATGCAGTAGACGCATGGACAGTCAGTCCCAATGATCTTCAATGTTCTGGCAGATGTTGCCAATTAAGTTGGCACACTTCAATGTACTTTATGTGTACTTTCCTGCAGCCGCGGCGTTGGCTGAAAGCAGCCTTGTGCAAATGCATGACGTGTTCTCCCTGCATGCTTTTGGCAATGGTGGCAAGGAAAGCAGCCGGGGTACCAACTGACCATTCAGTCATCATCATCCATGCCATTTCAGTCATGGCAGGAAGATCAGGGTGTGTCAAGTGAGCTTTATTCTATACAAGAGCTTGATAATGGGAACGCATGATGTGAACCTTTACTGCATCTGAGGTTGGTGGCATAGTCTCTTGCGGACGCCCCATACAAAACAACTTGACTCTTGCTTCATTGCATGCACCAACTTCAGGCACACCATATATTTTACAGATTAATTTCTCTGCTGAGTTTGTATGTCTTTTCCAAGGCCAATGAGATCAACACCTGCCAGGTTGTTTTCTTACTGTGGAATTGAGACACACTGTCTCAGCGGCAAGTATTGTATCAATTTAGACTTGACAATTCCATCTGCTTGCTCATCGAAGGCCAAGCACTTGTGATGATGGGACAATGGGTCAATGGGAAAGCCACCTGGCATTAGACCACTTGGTGAATATGTCAACATACTGTATGTCAACACTCTGCTCATTGCTGTATCAGGGTGGTTTGCTGGAGTGAAGGACCATTGTCAAGTCATCTGATCCTGATGCCAGGGTCTGTGCCAGTCTCATCTCAGTGCTGACTATGAGGAAGCTGACAGCACATGATAAAGATATGCTTCTTTTACTCATTTCTCGGCAGAGAAATTAATTTGTAAGATATAGGCTATGGTGTTGGCAACACCTGCCAGAACACTGAAGATCATTGGGACTGACTGTCCATGTGTCTACTGCATGCAAATAAACACTAATTTTGGCAAATAATGAATAAATTATTCACCATTAAAAAACAAAGGGAAAAAAACGTTTTTCAATACCAAAGAGGCCAATTTTCACAATATAAATTATATATATTAAAATGGTACCTTCACAATTGATCTGAAATATGAATATGTCATTGTATTCCCCATATATGAAAACATAAAAAATACATTTCAATCCATTTTTACACCTCATTTAGTCAAACATACATCATTTTATTATGCTTCATTATGGTGGTGGCCGCCATGTTTTAATGGTCTATTTTGAAGGCTTAGCGGCCATTTTTGAGGTTTACATACAGCAGATTTGGATTCAGCACGCCTTAATACCCCTAGAACACTTATATGTAATAAATTAACACGATTTGCCCTCAGCACTTAAAATAAGCAAATTTACTGAAATCTAGCCTAGTCTACCACCACGGACGGAACGCATGGCATGGATCGCAGCTTTAAACCAAAGGGATTTTCCTCATGGTTAAGCCTATCCCTGTATGGTATGTTGAACACAAGCTTGGATCTTTTAATTTGTGGTTCAATCGTCGGAAAAAGTAAGTGTTTACACTGACTGCACAGCTGATGATGACACGTCAGATTCAACGAGAGTTGAGAATGAATGAGTAGCCTGGGGCTACTAGAGGGCTAGAGGGCTACGACTACGAGCCCTCCAGCAGGGACGAAGCGGCGTGTGATGTAATCGTATGACGCGCCGTTGTTTCTCTTACTATAGAAGTTGGGGACGTATTCAATTTACGGTATAAAATATGCGAAATTAGATATAAAGTCCCTGCAAAAAGTGAAATAACAAAAGACCATTAGCCTATGCCTTTTTGGTATTTTGTGATGTCTAATGAGATCATAATGTAGGCATATTAGGGTGTAGCTTCATGTAATAATTAACATATTATTTCTAATTATGCCTTATTTGTGCCTTATTTGGTCTAATTAGTCCTAATAGGTGTACCGTAAATTGTGCTGGGACCGGTGCAGCAATATAGGTGGGAAGGGAATTCCGATACACGTTTGGCCCAAAAACGAAAAAGACAGCCAAAAATGGGACACTTTCGCACGCATTAGACGTGCTGACTGGACCAAGGGGATTTTCTTCCATCCGATTACAACGGCTATGGTCAGTGGAAATCTGGCATGGCCTCAGTCAAAGCCACATTTGAACTGTGCTTTATGCTGGGATAGAACCATGACGATAACATTAAAAACAGGAGGAGTATTTGTGAAGGAGAGATTGGTAAACATGCTCGTAAATCAGGGGTTTTCAACCGGTGGTCCGGGGACCACCAGTGGTCCCTGAAAGAGTTCCAGGTAGTCCCCAGCTAAGTTGGTCAACCAAATGTAACTCTTGAGATCGTAAAAAATGAAACCATTTGGTTTCACTTTTGCACCCTCAAGAGTTAAAATATTTATCATCTGAATTAGCCCAAGTGTACACAACTAGAATGGATGGACAAAAGCAAAAGAAATCTTTAGTTTTGGGATCTGTGGCTAAATGTCCTCAAACGGTTCAAATGCGGAATAAATAGTGGGCCCTGGTATCAAAAAAGGTTGAAAACTACTGTCGTAAATAACCGAACGAGCCAGCGGACCACCGCTGCGTCTACCCACTGATACTGATCCTCTCGGGGATCAGCAGCAGGCAGCTTCGCTTTTCTCTTCACAATCTCATGTCCGGCAGTAGCATTGTTTCCAAGTTTTACGCACACTGCTGCCTGCGTACTAGGAGCACACTCCGTAAAATCATCCACGCTCAGTATGCCAAGTTATAGGCACAGCATCCCTCAAATGTGGCTTTGAGGCCATGGCCATGCCAGATTTCCACTGACCATAGCCGTTGTAATCGGATGGAAGAAAATGCATAATGTCCATAATCCATCCACCGAGTCCCCTCGCTTTCCAGCGGCAGAAAACAACTAAACGTTGGCTTGGTCGAGAACTCCCATTCCCCATTCAGGCAGCTCGAGCGCTCAGTTTCCGACTCCGCAATGTCGCAAGTCTTGTACTAGATGGCTCTGAGTCACTGGTCAGCTGGAGTGAAGGCACGCCCCTCGCGACTGCAGTGTATACAACCATAGCCACATACGCTAGCTCTGTTTCAACATGGATATTGCAAAAACAGTCTGAGAGACTGTCTGAGTAAAAACAACGTGTGGTGGCCGCACTACCCCCGGTCACGATCATTAACATAGTTATGTTTGTACTCCGTTACGAGTGTGTTTAATATGGTAATTGTGTGCTACACCCTAATATGCCTACATTATGATCTCATTAGACATCGCAAAATTCCCGAAAAGCCTAATGATCTTTTGTTATTTCACTTTTTACAGGGACTTTTATATCTAATTTCACATATTTTATACCTTAAATTGTATACGTCCCCAACTTCTATAGATGGGGACGTTCATTCTCCCACGTGGGAATCAAGTAGGCCTACAGTATGTCTAATGATAATAGAACATACTACACTGTTGGGCTTTATTAGAAGTAATATGTTCTTTATTAAATACCATTCCTCCTTACGTGTGCATGTGTTTCTTATATATTCGCACGTTACGTCTAATTATAAATAATATAGCCTATCTTTATTAGGGACAAACAATGCCGCCATTTCTGGTCCTACTTCAGAGAATACATATTTCTTTGGGTTACGTTACAATTAATATGCTGTTATGTGGGACGAATATAGAAAGAATTGTACCGTGAACTGAACACGAGCCTTTAGGTCCCTCATTCAAAGAATACATGGACCGATCACTTTAGTCTTTGTCCATATAACGGCAGTCTTCATATGCCGTTATATGCGACGAATATAGAAAGAATTGTACCGTGAACTGAACACAAGTCCTTTGGTCCCTCATTTAAAGAATAGTCCTACATGGACCGATCTATTTAGTCTTCATTACGATTAATATGCCGTTATATGGGACGAATATAGCAAGAATTGTAATACCGTGAACTGGATACAAGTCGTTTCGTTCCTCATCCAAATGGTAACTGGAAAAGTCAGGCCGCCGCAAAGTCTGACCGACCAAAAGCGCGAAAATCTCAGCGAGGGACAAGTACTTGTGTTCAGTTCACGGTACAATTCTTGGTATATTCGTTCCATATAACGGCATATTAATCGTAATGAAGACTAAATAGATCGGTCCATGTATTCTTTAAATGAGGGACCAAAGGACTTGTGTTCAGTTCACGGTACAATTCTTGCTATATTCGTCCCATATAACGGTATATTAATCGCAATGAAGACTAAATAGATCGGTCCATGTATTCTTTAAATGAGGGACCAAAGGACTTGTGTTCAGTTCAGGGTACAATTCTTTCTATATTCGTCGCATATAACGGCATATGAAGACTGCCGTTATATGGGACAAAGACTAAAGTCCATGTATTCTTTGAATGAGGGACCTAAAGGCTCGTGTTCAGTTCACGGTACAATTCTTTCTATATTCGTCCCACATAACAGCATATTAATTGTAACGTAACCCAAAGAAATATGTATTCTCTGCAGTAGGACCAGAAATGGCGGCATTGTTTGTCCCTAATAAAGATATATTATTTATAATTAGACGTAACGTGCGAATACAGTAGGCCTATATAAGAAACACATGCACAAGGAGAAATGGTATTTAATAAAGAACATATTACTTCTAATAAAGCCCAACAGTGTAGTATGTTCTATTATCATTAGACATAGGCCTACTTGATTTCCCACGTGGGAGAATGAACGTCCCCATCTATAGAAGTTGGGGACGTATTCAATTTACGGTATAAAATATGCGAAATTAGACATAAAGTCCCTGCAAAAAGTGAAATAACAAAAGACCATTAGCCTATGCCTTTTTGGTATTTTGCGATGTCTAATGAGATCATAATGTAGGCATATTAGGGTGTAGCTTCATGTAATAATTAACATATTATTTCTAATTATGCCTTATTTGTGCCTTATTTGGTCTAATTAGTCCTAATAGGTGTACCGTAAATTGTGCTGGGACCGGTGCAGCAATATAGGTGGGAAGGGAATTCCGATACACGTTTGGCCCAAAAACGAAAAGACAGCCAAAAATGGGACACTTTCGCACGCATTAGACGTGCTGACTGGACCAAGGGGATTTTCTTCCATCCGATTACAACGGCTATGGTCAGTGGAAATCTGGCATGGCCTCAGTCAAAGCCACATTTGAACTGTGCTTTATGCTGGGATAGAACCATGACGATAACATTAAAAACAGGAGGAGTATTTGTGAAGGAGAGATTGGTAAACATGCTCGTAAATCAGGGGTTTTCAACCGGTGGTCCGGGGACCACCAGTCCCTGAAAGAGTTCCAGGTGGTCCCCAGCTAAGTTGGTCAACCAAATGTAACTCTTGAGATCGTAAAAATGAAACCATTTGGTTTCACTTTTACACCCTCAAGAGTTAAAATATTTATCATCTGAATTAGCCCAAGTGTACACAACTAGAATGGATGGACAAAAGCAAAAGAAATCTTTAGTTTTGGGATCTGTGGCTAAATGTCCTCAAACGGTGGGCCCTGGTATCAAAAAGGTTGAAAACTACTGTCGTAAATAACCGAACGAGCCAGCGGACCACCGCTGCGTCTACCCACTGATACTGATCCTCTCGGGGATCAGCAGCAGGCAGCTTCGCTTTTCTCTTTCACAATCTCATGTCCGGGCAGTAGCATTGTTTCCAAGTTTTACGCACACTGCTGCCTGCGTACTAGGAGCACACTCCGTAAAATCATCCACGCTCAGTATGCCAAGTTATAGGCACAGCATCCCTCAAATGTGGCTTTGAGGCCATGGCCATGCCAGATTTCCACTGACCATAGCCGTTGTAATCGGATGGAAGAAAATGCATAATGTCCATAATCCATCCACCGAGTCCCCTCGCATTCCAGCGGCAGAAAACAACTAAACGTTGGCTTGGTCGAGAACTCCCCATTCCCCATTCAGGCAGCTCGAGCGCTCAGTTTCCGACTCCGCAATGTCGCAAGTCTTGTACTAGATGGCTCTGAGTCACTGGTCAGCTGGAGTGAAGGCACGCCCCTCGCGACTGCAGTGTATACAACCATAGCCACATACGCTAGCTCTGTTTCAACATGGATATTGCAAAAACAGTCTGAGAGACTGTCTGAGTAAAAACAACGTGTGGTGGCCGCACTACCCCCGGTCACGATCATTAACATAGTTATGTTTGTACTCCGTTACGAGTGTGTTTAATATGGTAATTCCCACCGGCACTTTGCCATCCAAGTCAATGCGAACCCGATGAGATCTTCTCCTAATGACGCGCCATCTCAACACGTAACTTTCCGGCGTGATTGGCCAGTGCTTCGGGGGTTGGACCACCTTTCTTCTGATAGCCCCCAGAGCAAATACACACCAAGTATTGTTGTATTGGCAAATGTGTTTGTAATTATGACACAATTTGATTGGGAAAAGTAGTGCAAAACAGGTTACTTACACTTTAATTTGTCACAGTTCAAGGCAGGCTAGTGTTGGACCCAAGTGCAGACAAACGGCAGATGGTGAGGCAGGCACAGGGCAGTTCAAATGCAAGGAGGTTTATTTAACCAAGGCTAAAGACGGTAAACAAACACTGAAACTTTTACGAACAAACAAGGAACTGAAAACACAAGGGCATATACAGTATATATAGACAAGGACTAACTAGACACAGGTGAACAACTAACAAAAATCAGCACAGGGATTGGCTGGGGAACTAAGAGGACACAGGTGGAAACCCTGGCAATCACAGGACTAGTAAGGCAGGTACAAACAGGAAGGCACAAAATACTACTACAAAATAAAGGTACACAGAGCAAGAACAACAAAAGGAACGAAGGAACATAATACTACAGAAACACAAGGAAACATTAGGTAAAACACTAAAAATACAAATAGCCAACACAGGGTACGTAATATAACCCAGGCCTGTCACGTACCGTGACATGATTAGCTGAAATCTAAAATGACACAGATGCTTTTGTAGCATAGAGAAACAATGCAGGGTAGTAGTGCAGGTTAGTCTGTGTGACAGTGATTGAACGGTGGGTTGTATGTGTTGTATTCATAGTCTGTGCCAAGTGGGTGTGTAATAAATGAGTAGTTGAATATACACAAATCGTTTCCATGTCCCTGGATTAACTACTAAAGATATTTGCCTAACTGGGCAGCTCTACAGGAGGCAATACAGTGGAAGGAGAAGCAGGGGAGGGAACGGTTCGAGGAGGTAAAGTGGAGAGGACATCATGTGAAGGACTTGATATTGGGAAGACAGTGACTGTCTGAAGAAGAGACTTCACTTCACCACAACACCCAACTGAGAGATCTGAGACACTCTGCTGGCATCCAAAAGGTGAGTTCACTTTAACCTTTAACTGTTCATTGTATAATGGAATCTATCCACCTAGTCCATATCCATCCATAGCATTGAGAAGGAATGTTTAATGTTTAGTCTTGTCATTGTTATATTTAGGCAAACAAGTTCAAATCCATCTTTCTCTTCTGAACCAGCTGCAGGACACACACAGAGCCCTAAGATGAACGACACCCTGGAAAATGACACTGACTCCTCCATGTCCAGCCTTACCGTGCCGTTTGCCATCACTGATCTGGCTATCAACCTCATCCTGGTTCTCCCCAGCAACATCTACGTTCTGTGGCTGATACTGAGTGGAGCTGGTGGGACGATAGCCTCTGAGTTCTTCTATCTCAACCTGACTGCATCTGTGATCATCTCTATCCTGGACCCTGTCTTCTATCTTGCATCGCTCCTCATGTACAACTCTACTTTGAGAAAGGTTGCAGAGTTCATCTTTATTGTATTTGGCTGGTTCTCTGTCCCATCGTTCCAGTGCTGTATCTGTGTGGAGCGTTACATAGCGGTGGTTCACCCTGTGGTATTTCTCAGGTACAAAGCTCTCCGGTACAAGGTGGCCTGTTGCTGTGTTGTCTGGCTGATGGTGCTTGCACTCAGCTTGTTTTGGTTTGGGTTATTCGTGTTGGTGTATCACATCTTTCTGTGCTTTTGCATTGTGTGCATCTCTGTGCTGTCTTTCTGCTGCCTCTCTGTCCTCAGAGCTCTGAAACAGCCTGGACCAGGAGAAGGACAGAGGGACAGTGGCAATGACATGAAGAGAAGGGCTTTTAGGATTATTCTCATCAGCTTGGTAGTAATGGTAGCCACTATAATGATGTATATGCCCTTCATTATGTCAGTTATTCTGAACCCAGCTACTACTGGACTGTACTTCGCAGACGCTTCGATAATCTCATATACATTGTCCAAGCTGTCAGGGTTTGTTCATTCTTTGCTCTACATCCACAAAGCTGGGAAACTGCCATGCTTCAATTAAGGCGCTCTGAAAGCAAAACATCTCTACCAGACCTGCAACATGGGTGACCGATTATTCTGCTCCACTGACCAACGCTTGTTGGCCTTTTTACCCCTCCTCTCCTCAGTCTTGTTTAACTCATCCACATTTCACTCTTTTTTTCATTTTCAATACACCATGTTTTATTATCATGTCCAGGGGTGGTAGCCCTGCATGCACGTCTTTTTGTGGCAGTTTTGGACAACTGTGGGTCCAACCAATTAGACACCGGGCAATAGAGTTCTCAACAGGCCTGAAAATGAAGGCCCGGCCCTAACTGGGCCCTAACTGATCAGGCCCAAAGCCCGGCCCGGTGCAACTAATTAGCATAGTTTTTAGGCCCGACGCGGCCCTAAAATGTCGGGTCAGTTCGGGCCTGGTCGGGTTTGGGGAGAATTTTAGGTCTAAAGTGAACACAAAATAATAAACAAACAAAAAATAAATAAATAAAATAAAAATATTCAATAAATATATTTTTTTCATGGCGAGCCCTAAGCCCGACCCGGCCCTACTGATTAGCATAAATCTTAGGCCCGAGCCTGACCCTAAAATGTCGGGTCAGGCTGGGCCTGGTCGGGTCGGGTTCGGGCAGAGTTTGAGAACTCTACCGGGCACTATTGGATCAATGTATATAGACCTAGATGTACAAACAGACTTGGTGCATTTATAGTTATAGGCTGTCAGATTGTTATTATTCCACTATCTGTGGTGATGTGTATAGTAATGCAGTATAACCTGACTCTGCCAGATTGTGGTAGTATTGAGTTAAGTTCTGTCCCAAGGTGGCAGAGTCAAGTTAAACGAATGAATCTTGGTAGAGACAATATTATTGTTCATCATGCATCGTTCTGTTTTCACTTGTGAAAGTTTTTCTTGAGCAAAATACCGTTGTTTCTCATTCATGTAAAAATTGAAATGATTACTTGTCGACTGTTATAGCAGGTGATTTATCACCACTTTATGGGAAATAACAGTATAGCTAGTGAATATTCAACCCCCGGATAATCTGTGATGTATTTTAATCAGGAGTGTGATCATATTAAGTACTCTATATAATAGTTAAGAACTCTATTTAAGAGCTAAAAGGTTTTTTCTGGCTTATTTGACCTGTTAGTGTTCAATGATGCAGTATACTTTTAAAATGTATCGATTTTATGGAACATGTGCTATAGAACCTGTAGAAATAAAACTAGTAGTACAATAAAAAATATTGTGTTGTTGTTATGTCTGAAAGAAATCTTCAGATACCTAGAAGCAGGACAAGGCAAATGAATGCCATCAGCAGTGTCAGCAGTTAAGTGGGAAGCAAAATGACTGACTGTCAATGAGTCGAGGTTGTCCCACTTGATCGACCCATTTAGCTCTGACTCTGACATTTCTTGTAAATACACTTAGGGCTCCATTTTCGCTCGCAACTCCAGCCCGCAGCTAGCAAAAAGTAGCCTATAACGACATGCAGGGATATCTCAATTTAAACACAAAGAAATGAACCAACATGCAGTCTCCCCTGCAGCCCAAATTAGGTTATCTAGGTGGTTGGTAAAATAACCTTCAAAGAATGTCCAAGGCATCTCTGTGCAGTAGAAAAATATAAAAAAACAAACATTTGATTTTAAATCATTTGGGAAGCAGCAGGGATAAAAAAAGAAAAGAAAAACGACCAACGTGTTTGTTTCGGCCATCATGGGCCTGTGCCAGGGTCTCCAGGAAAATTGCTTAGAAACGCCACTGCCTTAAGCCGTCCGCCTGACCCTCAGGACAACCTGTGGGACCTGCCGCCATAGGACCGGCCCACTCATCACTAGCAGGGGTGTAGTGTGAGGGGTAATATGCTATACTCGTCTGTATGTTTGAATAGTGTGTCTGTGTGTGTTGCTCAGGTGCACGCAAATGCACATGCATGTGTGCATGCATGTGTCCTAAGAGGCGTACCCCCCACTTCTAAAAGTCCCACTACAAAACCGATCACTAGCCTGATCCTTCCTCTATATCCTATGCTATTGAAGCAGTAAACATTTATATAAAAGTCCTCTTTTAAAAATAGATTTATTATAGTATTTTTCCATCAGCATGGTGTGGGAGTTCTGCCACTTTAATGGTGTCAACAATGTCAACATGAAGTCATGCTGCGGTTCAATCGTGTTGATGTCAGACAGGAACACAGTTTTGCATAGTAAAGCCATGTTGGTGAATGGTGGCGTTTAATGAACATCCCAGAGCACTGCGCCAGTCATTCATTTGAATATGAGAGTCCTCATTTTACTGGAGGATATGGCAGAAAAACAAGGTGAGACAATTGTGTTTGTGTAACAACAAGGTCATTCAAAGTACTTTACATACACTATAAGCATTAAGATCAAGCAGAGCAAAAATATGTTTTATTTTATCGAGGGCCGTTGAATGATTAATGATCAGATAGCATAATAATAACAATAATAATATAATAATAATAACAGCTTCAAAATTAATTTATCATGATTATTCACATTTAAATTATGTCCAAAATTTGCCATGTTTTCCTGAACAGGATTTGAATATTTTGAATAATAATAATAATAATAATAATAATAATAATAATAATCCGGGGGAAAAAGATCGGTTTACTTTTCCTCAAAATCTGATCTCTTTATTTATTTATTAAATCAAAATAGGTGATCTACAAGCCCCCCAATGCATGTAAATCCCTTGTAGATTCCGGTTACAGGGAGACACACAGCTATGTATCTATGTAAAACCCATTTCTTTTTTCCAATGAGAAAATGCTCAGTGGGCTGAGTCAGTGTGCACATGTGTTAAAATCTTGAATCAGATCAATCAACCAAATTAATTAATGCCATTGACTTGTTATTTTCAACAGCCTATTTTTCATTCGCATTAGAAGCCCCATAGGGGCATTTTAGGTTTCCTAGACCTGTGTTTAAAAAATAAATTAATCATCCCTGCCATTACACTCTCATGGCTATGATGAATTAACCTCATCACTGAGAGAAAACACTAATTCCACTCGACCTCTACATGCCTGTCGGACAACGGGCTACTTGAGAACGATGCAACTAGGGAACCAATACCTTTTGACAACTTGTCATAGCAGCAGGGAGATAGCAGGGAGATATGTATCTGTATCTGTCAAGTGCTGGTTAAATAATAAATGGGCAGGTGTGGGATTGGCATGCAACCAATTCATAGCTTTCAGTCACATGGTTTCTCCGACCCCCTGACGGGCAGGAAGGACGTAACACACACAGTTTCCTAGCTGTTTTAATTAGCAAGGACTATTTAGATCATCTCAGCCATGAAGAACAACGCAGATATATGGAGAAACTACAAGCGTTGGGCACTTGTGATCCGTATTTAGCTCCCGTGGCAGTTTGTGAGCTTTTAAATACAAGTACGTTGCTACCCGAACTCGAGTTTGGTGATGTTTTCATATACTGTATCTGGTGGAGAATCCGACCACGTACTACACCGCTGCTAAGATGAAGGCATCGGTATAAAAATACAGACAGCTACTTGTACTTCCAGTCAGGTTGGGTTAAAATGCTGTCCTGTGGAAAGTGAAGAGCTTCTTCATTGTCAGAGCAAAGGTGAGTAAGGTTACGTTAGCCAGAAGTGTAGCTACAGTAGCTAGCATAACACGTCAAACTTCTAAATGTAAACCGAAACGGGACTCGAGTTAAGGGGGGAGTGGGAGACGTTTTGTCACCGACGCCTTCATCTTGGCAGCGGTGTACTATGGGGAAGGATTCTCCACCAGATATGAAAACATCACGAAACTCGAGTTCGGGCAGTGAACTCGAGTTTGGTATCCTATACAGACACAACCCAGGCTTCTCTCCTCGCCGGTTAGCACAGCCTATGGCACAGCAACTATTTAATTTAAGATTTAGCTAGTTACAACGCAGCCACTCGCTCCCTGCAGTGGAGAAAGTAAACTTCTTGCCCGCCAGTGGGGGTGCGGCTAGGGCCTGTGACGTCACATGATAGCTATGAATTGGCTGAGGCAGAGGCAGGAAGAGGGGGGCTGATTAGGCAGAGCCAGACCAGAGCCTTTTGTGGTGTTTATCTGGACAACGGTGCATCCCCCCCCCCCCCCCCCCCCCCCCATTAGCCATGCTGGGGTTCAGGTTAAGGCAGTGCAAATAAGGCTGGGTGTGTGTCATACACAAATCATCACCACAGCATTGTTGCCCAAGGTCATTCAATAGCCAAACGGCAACGTTTGCATAGTGACTGTTTCGGGTGATTAAATATATATTTCCATGGAATGACCATCAAAAGAAATACTCGGTGCAGCCCTACACCAAGCACTACACTGGAAGGAGTAGCAGGGAAGGGAACGGTTGGAGGAGGCAAAGTGGAGTCAGGACATCATGTGAAGGATTTGCAATCGGTTAAGACAGTGACTGTCTGAAGAAGAGACTTCACTTCACCACAACACCCAACTGAGAGATCTGAGACAATCTGCTGGCATCCAAAACGTGAGATCACACACACACACACACACACGCACACACACACACACACACACACACACACACACACACACACACACACACACACACACACACACACACACACACACACACACACACACACACACACACACGTGCACTTCTTTTTTTTTCATTCATTCATAGAGAAACTGCATTGAAGACTGAAATCCATCCATCGTGTCTCTTCTGAACCAGCTGCAGGACACACACAGAGCCCTAAGATGAACGACACCCTGGGAAATGGCACTGACTCCTCCATGTCCAGCCTTACCGTGCCGTTAGCCATCACTGATCTGGCTATCAACCTCATCCTGGTTCTCCCCAGCAACATCTACGTTCTGTGGCTGATACTGAGTGGAGCTGGTGGGACGATAGCCTCTGAGTTCTTCTATCTCAACCTGACTGCATCCGTGATCATCTCTATCCTGGACCCTGTCTTCTACCTTGCATGCTTATTGACAGACAACTCTACATTGGAAATGGTGGCATTTTCTATCTTTGTTGTGTTTTACTGGTTCCCTGTCCCATCGTTCCAGTGCTGTATCTGTGTGGAGCGTTACATAGCAGTGGTTCACCCTGTGGTATTTCTCAGGTACAAAGCTCTCCGCTACAGGGTGGCCTGTTGCTGTGTTGTCTGGCTGATGGTGCTTGCACTCAGTTTGAATTGTTTTTGGCTATCATGGAATCCATGGATAGTGATGTGTTCCATCTTTCTGGGCTTTTGCATTGTGTGCATCTCTGTGCTGTCTTTCTGCTGCCTCTCTGTCCTCAGAGCTCTGAAACAGCCTGGACCAGGAGAAGGACAGAGGGACAGTGGCAATGACATGAAGAGAAGGGCTTTTAGGATTATTCTCATCAGCTTGGTAGTAATGGTAGTGACTATAATGATGTATATGCCCTTGATTATGTCTCATCTGAGCTGGACTCCTGGACTGTCCATGCCAGTTGCTGTGTTAATCACATATACATTATCCAGGCTGTCAGGGTTTGTTCATCCTTTGCTGTACATCTACAAAGCTGGAAAACTGCCATGCTTCAATTAAGGGGCTCTGAAAGACCTGTGTTTAATATTACACCTCTGACCAAGTTGACTGAGCATTCCCACCCCGCGTATTAAAAGTAAAAATAAAAAATAACTTAAATAAATAAAAATTCAAAATAGTGGAAGCACTGATATTGGTTTGTTTTTTTGTTGGTGGGATTATTTAATACAATTCTATATGACTTGAAACCGCACCCATTCCATTTTTCAGTTACAGGACTTTTATTAGGCAAGTAACGCATCAATAATAACATCAGTTGTTGTTGAAGTTGCAACAGACACGCAGCATGCATAAAGCTAAAGGTCTGACTCAGAGAGTTTTCTGTTTTCAATGATGAAATGCTGTTGGTTTAGTGGTGACACAACTGTAGTTAGTAGTAGCAGTAGTAGTGTTTCAAATCATTTTAAATATAAGCACTTTCATGTGAAATAGCTTAGGTTGTTTGCATGCCATCATGTTTGGTGAGGCAGTCAGGGCATTTAGGAGGGCAATGCCCCTCCATGCCCATGCCTAGATATGAAAAGGATTCTGTCTTCCCCTAGAAGAGAATATTTTGGGTTAAAAGAAAGTTCATCAAGGATAAATCACAAGAAATTCCCATCCTTGCATAAGAAAAACAAGACAAAGCACTTTCTCATATACAGCAGTTGTTTTCCCCTAATAAAGTTGGGATTTGTCCATTTCTCGAAAAAGTGCTGTATAAATCATATTATAAAACAAATGTTTGTTAAATCAACTACTTTCATTAAAAATATCATCACGTATCAGAACACAACAACATAATAGTAACTTTACACCTTTTCCATCAGTCCATGATGTTGGTGATTGTTTAAACTTTAAACAGTCAACAACATCATGGACTGATGGACTGATGTTATATGAAGATATGTTGAAAAGTGGCGAAGTGGTCCTTTAAAGTTTAAAGGACCACTTCGCCACTTTTAAACATATCTTCATATGATAGGTCCTCACTAATGTGCAAGGTAAAATAGCGCTGTTTTTTCTACTCCGTCTGTGTCTCACAGGAGGGCTGTGGGCAGTTCAGGAACCCGTCTTCCAGTGACATCATTGTCTTTTTTTTTCTTTTTTACAATATTATTTAACAAAAAAAATATATATTTTTTTATTATCGGGTGAACGATGGTTTCCATTTTCGTATTGCAACTTTTCAAGAATAAAAAGTCAAAGTCGCATTATTTGTCACTACGTTACCGCAGCGCAGTGTTGTTTGTTTGAGAATATTTTGGCTTAGTCTTAGTCTTAGTCTTTTGAGTAACACACATTTAGTCTTTTAGTCCCATTTAGTCTTCTGAAATTCATTTTTTTAGTCTTAGTCTAGTCGACGAAATATCAACGTTGATTTAGTCTTAGTCTCAGTCTTAGTCTTTTTTTAGTCTTAGTCTTTCAGTCTTAGTTTTAGTAGTTTAGTCTTACATACAAATGCAGTGTAGGTTTATATATGTCTTTAGTCTTCGTATAGTCTTTTGAAAACACACATCTTTTAGTCCCAATTAGTCTTTTGAAATGAATTTGTGTTAGTCTAGTCTTAGTCAACTAAATATCAAAAACCTTAGTCGACTTAGTCTTTAGTCTTAGTCTTAGTCGACAAAAACAACACTGCCGCAGCGACAAAGGAGCGGTGAGCTGCGGCTTGCCGCGCTCGGGAATCATTAGCTGATTTTGACGCCCAATCCATCTCTTTGATGGTGAGTGCCAAGCAGGGAGGAATTGGGTCCCATTGAGTCTTTGGTATGACCCGACAGGGACAATCGGAGCTATTATAGAGATGCGCAGTGACGTCACCGCCCCTGTTCCGGAAGTCTTTTCCCAATTCATTTTTCTCATAGACTTTTCGAAAATAATTTATATCAAGACGATTCCGCCGCGGCCAAAGCCAACTCGAGTCGTGACGAATCATGATGACACACACAAACTTTTGGGACAATAAAATAATTTCTAAGATGAAAAACGAAACAAAAAGTCTTGTATCATGCCGTTTTCTACTTCTTCCCAATTATATATTATATGACGATATTGTGTTTGTTGTCATGATTTGTCACGACCTGAGTTGGCTTTGGCCGCGGCGTAATCGTCTTGATATAAATTATTTTCGAAAAGTCTATGAGAAAAATGAATGGGGAAACGACTTCCGGAACCGGGGTGGTGACGTCACTGCGCATCTCTATAGGAACATGTTGAAAAGTGGTGAAGTGGCTCTGAGTTTAGTCAGTTTGGTTGCAGTATCCAGGCCCAGTATTCCACTGGGTGGCGCCAAATGTAAGTGAAAGTTCTCTTACCTGTCATTGTCCTGAATTCGTAGAATGGAATTGATGATCAGAAATGTCATCAGTGCTCCAGATTCTGCACTATGGATTTTAGGTTTGCTCTGAATCACTTTCCAAGGTATTGCTTCTAAATAATCGGCATGTTCTGTTTTAACTCACAACAAAACATTATTGAGTTGAAAACAAAATGACACGTCGGTAACGGTAAGGGTTTGAAGTTACCCTTCCATGTTCAAAAGGAAACATTCTGTTCTGTAAAGGTTCAGTAGTGAAAAGCTCAGTGTTATTTCCTTCAAAATAAGATATATGGGTGATCAAAAGTAAAACACTCATTATGCAGACTGTCCCATTTCATGTTTTGCAAATTGAGAAATATCTATTTTTTTAAAATAGCAGATCTCCAAGGTCCCAACATGTTGATATACAATACAGTTATCTTGTTTAGATTAGCGTCATAAATAAAAAACTATATTTTCATTAAACCATAAGTCAGGTCTGATTCCTAAAGTTATTTTTAGCATATGAACCCATGCACGCATACGCATGTTCTATGCGCCTTATAACCCGGTGCACCTATATATATGAAAACAGTACTAAAATAGGCCAATCATTGAAGTTGCACCTTATAATCCGATGTGCCTACGGAAAATATGGTAACTGAATGACAAACGTTGCATTACAATATTTGAACCCCCCAAAATAATCCTATTTAAACTGCAGGGGACGTCTTGCAAGACCATATTTGAGTTGTGCTGAATGACCAGGTGAATGTTAGTGGTTTCCAGCATCATAGAGTATACCACACCGTGTCACACAGAGAAGTCATTTTACTGGAGGATGGCAAAAAAGCAAATTATGGCAGGTCTATTTGAATAGCAGCACATTTCAATGACAAGGCGATCTAAAGTGTTTTACATGAAACACAACACATCAGTAATGTGTCAGGAGGGCACAGCGTTGTCACGGCACTCTGATCCGACGCACATAGAACCTGCATGGCACAAACGCTGTTTTGGGCCAGGACAAAAAAAAAGCATAAAATGCACACACACATGCACTCACTCAGTCGCACACACGCACGCAGACACTCATTAGGTAGAGCAGCTAGTACAGTGGTCATAGGTCTGTGGTTCGATTACTGGCTCCCCCTCCTGGCTACATGTTGAAGGTAACAAGACACTGAACCCCAAAATGCTCCAGATGTGCTGGTTGGTACCTTGCATGGTTTCAGTGTGTGTGACACACACACACACACACACACACACACACACACACACACACACACACACACACACACACACACACACACACACACACACACACACACACACACACACACACACACACCTCTTGGACCATTGTTCTGTTCATTGGAAAAAACTAGATTTGAACCCTGCACAGTGCTCAAAACAGCAGATGTACAATCTCATGGTGTGGCCCGAAGTGGTGTGCCGTGAGCTTGTAGAACTGCTATTATGAAAACCAATGCTCTAATGCACATTGCTTTAAAGTGTAGGTAACCTGCAAAAAACTCTCAAAACTGTTGACACATGTCCCTCAAAAATAGCCTAAGTATCCCAATGATATATGTAAAATGCCTGATGGGGCCGTACACATCTCACATTTGAGGTTTATAAAAATAAAATTACTACATCCGCCACTTTGGGAAATGTAGTTCTGAATCTGTTGATGTCGCGGATATGTGACGACAATAGGAGACAGCAGAGCGATGTCTTTTCTTCTTGTTGCAATGCTAACTCCGATGGAAACGCCCTTCTCCTCGTCAGCATGGTACCGTCACAGTAACGCAGGCGTGCTTATTGAGTATAGACAGAATCAGCGTGGAGTCCAGACTAATAATAGCGCTCAGTTCTAGGAACAACTTTTCGGTCGTCTACAACCTTTGGAAAATGCCAAAGAGATGCGTAATCGGTGGGTGCAGCGGTCCCAGCACAATTTACGGTACACCTATTAGGACTAATAAGGACAAATAAGGCATAATTAGAAATGATATGTTAATTATTACACGAAGCTACACCCTAATATGCCTACATTATGATCTCATTAGACATCGCAAAATTCCCGAAAAGCCATAATGGTCTTTTGTTATTTCACTTTTTACAGGGACTTTATATCTAATTTCACATATTTTATACCTTAAATTGTATACGTCCCCAACTTCTATAGATGGGGACGTTCATTCTCCCACGTGGGAAATCAAGTAGGCCTATGTCTAATGATAATAGAACATACTACACTGTTGGGCTTTATTAGAAGTAATATGTTCTTTATTAAATACCATTCCTCCTTACGTGTGCATGTGTTTCTTATATATTCGCACGTTACGTCTAATTATAAATAATATAGCCTATCTTTATTAGGGACAAACAATGCCGCCATTTCTGGTCCTACTTCAGAGAATACATATTTCTTTGGGTTACGTTACAATTAATATGCTGTTATGTGGGACGAATATAGAAAGAATTGTACCGTGAACTGAACACGAGCCTTTAGGTCCCTCATTCAAAGAATACATGGACTTTAGTCTTTGTCCCATATAACGGCAGTCTTCATATGCCGTTATATGCGACGAATATAGAAAGAATTGTACCGTGAACTGAACACAAGTCCTTTGGTCCCTCATTTAAAGAATAGTCCTACATGGACCGATCTATTTAGTCTTCATTACGATTAATATGCCGTTATATGGGACGAATATAGCAAGAATTGTAATACCGTGAACTGGACACAAGTCGTTTCGTTCCTCATCCAAATGGTAACTGGAAAAGTCAGGCCGCCGCAAAGTCTGACCGACCAAAAGCGCGAAAATCTCAGCCGAGGGACAAGGACTTGTGTTCAGTTCACGGTACAATTCTTGGTATATTCGTCCCATATAACGGCATATTAATCGTAATGAAGACTAAATAGATCGGTCCATGTATTCTTTAAATGAGGGACCAAAGGACTTGTGTTCAGTTCACGGTACAATTCTTGCTATATTCGTCCCATATAACGGTATATTAATCGCAATGAAGACTAAATAGATCGGTCCATGTATTCTTTAAATGAGGGACCAAAGGACTTGTGTTCAGTTCAGGGTACAATTCTTTCTATATTCGTCGCATATAACGGCATATGAAGCCTGCCGTTATATGGGACAAAGACTAAAGTCCATGTATTCTTTGAATGAGGGACCTAAAGGCTCGTGTTCAGTTCACGGTACAATTCTTTCTATATTCGTCCCACATAACAGCATATTAATTGTAACGTAACCCAAAGAAATATGTATTCTCTGCAGTAGGACCAGAAATGGCGGCATTGTTTGTCCCTAATAAAGATATATTATTTATAATTAGACGTAACGTGCGAATACAGTAGGCCTATATAAGAAACACATGCACAAGGAGAAATGGTATTTAATAAAGAACATATTACTTCTAATAAAGCCCAACAGTGTAGTATGTTCTATTATCATTAGACATAGGCCTACTTGATTTCCCACGTGGGAGAATGAACGTCCCCATCTATAGAAGTTGGGACGTATTCAATTTACGGTATAAAATATGCGAAATTAGACATAAAGTCCCTGCAAAAAGTGAAATAACAAAAGACCATTAGCCTATGCCTTTTTGGTATTTTGTGATGTCTAATGAGATCATAATGTAGGCATATTAGGGTGTAGCTTCATGTAATAATTAACATATTATTTCTAATTATGCCTTATTTGTGCCTTATTTGGTCTAATTAGTCCTAATAGGTGTACCGTAAATTGTGCTGGGACCGGTGCAGCAATATAGGTGGGAAGGGAATTCCGATACACGTTTGGCCCAAAAACGAAAAGACAGCCAAAAATGGGACACTTTCGCACGCATTAGACGTGCTGACTGGACCAAGGGGATTTTCTTCCATCCGATTACAACGGCTATGGTCAGTGGAAATCTGGCATGGCCTCAGTCAAAGCCACATTTGAACTGTGCTTTATGCTGGGATAGAACCATGACGATAACATTAAAAACAGGAGGAGTATTTGTGAAGGAGAGATTGGTAAACATGCTCCTAAATCAGGGGTTTTCAACCGGTGGTCCGGGGACCACCAGTCCCTGAAAGAGTTCCAGGTAGTCCCCAGCTAAGTTGGTCAACCAAATGTAACTCTTGAGATCGTAAAAATGAAACCATTTGGTTTCACTTTTGCACCCTCAAGAGTTAAAATATTTATCATCTGAATTAGCCCAAGTGTACACAACTAGAATGGATGGACAAAAGCAAAAGAAATCTTTAGTTTTGGGATCTGTGGCTAAATGTCCTCAAACGGTTCAAATGCAGAATAAATAGTGGGCCCTGGTATCAAAAAGGTTGAAAACTACTGTTGTAAATAACCGAACGAGCCAGCGGACCACCGCTGCGTCTACCCACTGATACTGATCCTCTCGGGGATCAGCAGCAGGCAGCTTCGCTTTTCTCTTTCACAATCTCATGTCCGGGCAGTAGCATTGTTTCCAAGTTTTACGCACATTGCTGCCTGCGTACTAGGAGCACACTCCGTAAAATCATCCACGCTCAGTATGCCAGGTTATAGGCACAGCATCCCTTTTCAAATGTGGCTTTGAGGCCATGGCCATGCCAGATTTCCACTGACCATAGCCGTTGTAATCGGATGGAAGAAAATGCATAATGTCCATAATCCATCCACCGAGTCCCCTCGCATTCCAGCGGCAGAAAACAACTAAACGTTGGCTTGGTCGAGAACTCCCCATTCCCCATTCAGGCAGCTCGAGCGCTCAGTTTCCGACTCCGCAATGTCGCAAGTCTTGTACTAGATGGCTCTGAGTCACTGGTCAGCTGGAGTGAAGGCACGCCCCTCGCGACTGCAGTGTGTAGAACTAGCCACATACGCTAGCTCTGTTTCAACATGGATATTGCAAAAACGGTCTGAGAGACTGTCTGAGTAAAAACAACGTGTGGTGGCCGCACTACCCCCGGTCACGATCATTAACATAGTTATGTTTGTACTCCGTTACGAGTGTGTTTAATATGGTAATTCCCACCGGCACTTTGCCATCCAAGTCAATGCGAACCCGATGAGATCTTCTCCTAATGACGCGCCATCTCAACACGTAACTTTCCGGCGTGATTGGCCAGTGCTTCGGGGGTTGGACAACCTTTCTTCTGATAGCCCCCAGAGCAAATACACACCAAGTATTGTTGTATTGGCAAATGTGTTTGTAATTATGACACAATTTGATTGGGAAAAGTAGTGCAAAACAGGTTACTTACACTTTAATTTGTCACAGTTCAAGGCAGGCTAGTGTTGGACCCAAGTGCAGACAAACGGCAGATGGTGAGGCAGGCACAGGGCAGTTCAAATGCAAGGAGGTTTATTTAACCAAGGCTAAAGACGGTAACAAACACTGAAACTTTTACGAACAAACAAGGAACTGAAAACACAAGGGCATATACAGTATATATAGACAAGGACTAACTAGACACAGGTGAACAACTAACAAAAATCAGCACAGGGATTGGCTGGGGAACTAAGGGGACACAGGTGGAAACCCTGGCAATCACAGGACTAGTAAGGCAGGTACAAACAGGAAGGCACAAAATACTACTACAAAATAAAGGTACACAGAGCAAGAACAACAAAAGGAACGAAGGAACATAATACTACAGAAACACAAGGAAACTATGGAAGTGTTTTAGCCCAATAATTATATATATTAAGTAAATAAAAACATGTAGCAATATGTAGAATAAATAAATAAAATGACAAAAAATAAACCAAAGAAAAGTGTGAGAAAATATATATCACACATTTATGAGTAAAGAAATGGGATATAAGTCATTTTTAGTTACTGTTATATTTAATTACGCTTACATTAATTCCCAAATATATTTATTTCCCCTTTTATTTTTCTATTTATTTACACATATATTTCCTGCAATATTTCCTTGATGCTCTTTTACGTCTCCTGTATTTCTGTCCCACATATTTATTTATGCTTACAAACTTTTACATTCCCGCCTCTATTTATGTCTGCATTTCCTTTCTCTTTATATTTTTGCGTGTATATATTCCTGCGTGTGAGTATGCTAATTTAGTGGGCTGTCCGGGGCGGGCCCAGTCAGTCTTGCTCATTAACATACTGGATATTTGCATGGGGCAGTGTTGCCAACTTTTTCAGACCCCCCTAGCGCCAAAATTAGTGAAAAACTCCTGGCGGAAAATCTAGTGCTTTTTTTGCTGGTGAGTTGGGGCGAAACTGGTTGACAGGCACCAGAGATAAAACCCTCATTTTTCACCATTTTTCCTCCAATGACAGTGTTTTCAACCAGTGGTCCCCTGGCTAATAATGAACATCTGGTTAACCAGATGTAACTCTTTGAGAGTGTAAAAGTGTAAAAATGAAACGCAATGGACCCTTGCACGTCCATTTGGTTTCATTTTTAAAATATTCATCATGTGTGTTAGCCCAAGTCTACACAACTAGAGAATGTAGGAGAGCACCTCAAAAAACCTTAAAAAACAAGGCTACAGACCTCCCAAAACAAACTTGTCAGACTGTTACTTGGCCTCACACCCCGAACCCACCTCACCCCTGCCCACTTCGACAGTTTGGGTTGGCTTAGGGTTGACGACAGAGTACAACATCTCGCAATGGGTTTGGTCCACAAGATACGATACTCTACCAAAATACCCTTATACCTATCCAAATACTTCCTTAATGTCAATGAGGTCCACTCCCACAACACCAGAGGGAGTGCTACTAACCATGTCCAACCCAGATTTGGCACAAACAAGGGTCTTAATTCCTTCCGCTCATATGCCACCAAAATGTGGAATGCCCTACCAACAGTCATAAAGGCATGTGAATCCCTTGACTCCTTCAAAACCGCTCTCAAAGGGCACCTACAGATGGCTGCAATTCGAAACTGGCCTCTGTAAAACAAAAATGTATATAAAATCCCCCCACCCAACCCCGCCTCTCCTCATTGTACATTTCTCTTTTCCCTTTTTACCTCCACTATGATTTTACCTCCATGATTTGCTGCTTCTGACTTCACTGAAGTAGTTGTTTTGTATGTATTTGAATGCCTTAATGAAATGAACAAGTTGGCCACTATTGTAAACAAGTGTATGCTTAACTAGTGTGTCCAATCAGCTTTTTCAGATTTGATGCAGTTGTACTTGAATTGTGTACTTGACTTGTACTGTAACTCTCATCTCTGTTAATAAACATTTCATTCATTCATTCATACTCATTTTGATCTGTGTGGCAAGCGTCTAGTGCAGGGGTTTTCAACAAGTGGTCCGGGGACCACCAGTGGTCCTTGAGAGGGTTCCAGGCTGCCCCCAGCTAAGTTACCAAATGTAACTCTCAAGAGTTAAAATATCCATCATGCAAATTAGTCCAAATCTACACAACAGATCCCCTGCCACGTAATCCTCATCTCTGAAGTGTGACCCACAAATTACAGAACTGTGCTCCTGCACCGAGGACGCAGTGAAATCAGGTCTCCTCACCTGTACAAATCTCACCCAAGATCTGAACTCCGGGCTGCCTTTCTTTGGGAAGAGATGTACCCTATGCCCAGTATGGCTGGCGTGTGCACACCCAGCACAAACACATATTTTAACCATATTTTGTAAATTCTAACCACATTTTTGTTGATACTCTAACGAGTAGACGACACGAACGCACGTGAGTGAGGCTGTTGACGCAGAAAGCATCCAATGACGGAACATGTCCTGCCAGATCTCGACATGACTGTAACCACAGACCCAGAGCAGCTAACTGCATGCACCAACAATGGCGGCCGCTCTACTCCGGTCTTTTACTCGAATCGGCATTTCGATGCCAGTGTTGCAAACTGCCCAAATCCAAAATGCACTAGTGGCACTTCCAAAATGCACTAGAATGCGCTAGAGCAGTGGGGGTTCAACCATTTTCATACCAGGGCCCACTATTTATTCAGAATTTGAGCCACGGACCACCAATTGAGGATATTTTTTAGACCCACAGCACCCAAAACTAAAGACTTCAATTGCTTCTGTCCATGACATTAATCTTAATTCTAGTTGTGTAGATTTGGACTAATTTGCATGATGGATATTTTAACTCTTGAGAGTTACATTTGGTTAAACAATTTAGCTGGGGGCAGCCTGGAACCCTCTCAAGGACCACTGGTGGTCCCCGGACCACTTGTGTATAAACCCCTGCACTAGATGCTTGCCACACAGATCAAAATGAGTAAATGACCATTAATCTCCTACATTTTCTAGTTGTGTAGACTTGAGCTAACACACATGATGAATATTTTAAAAATGAAACCAAATGGACCTGCAAGGGTCCATTTGGTTTCATTTTTACACTTTTACACTCTCAAAGAGTTACATCTGGTTAACCAGATGTTCATTATTAGCCAGGGGACCACTGGTTGAAAACACTGTCATTGGAGGAAAAATGGTGAAAAATGAGGGTTTTATCTCTGGTGCCTGTCAACCAGTTTCGCCCCAACTCACCAGCAAAAAAGCACTAGATTTTCCGTCAGGAGTTTTTCACTAATTTTGGCACTAGGGGGGTCTGAAAAAGTTGGCAACACTGCCCCATGCAAATATCCAGTATGTTAATGAGCAAGACTGACTGGGCCCGCCCCCGGACAGCCCACTAAATTAGCATACTCACACGCGGAATATATACGGCCAAAAATATAAAGAGAAAGGAAATGCAGACATAAATAGAGGCGGGAATGTAAATGTAGGATGAGGAAATGTAAAAGTTTGTAAGCATAAATAAATATGTGGGACAGAAATACAGGAGACGTAAAAGAGCATCAAGGAAATATTGCAGGAAATATATGTGTAAATAAATAGAAAAATAAAAGGGGAAATAAATATATTTGGGAATTAATGTTTTTTTTTTTTTTTTTTTTTTTGGGGAATTAATGTAAGCGTAATTAAATATAACAGTAACTAAAAATGACTTATATCCATTTCTTTACTCATAAATGTGTGATATATATTTTTCTCACACTTTTCTTTGGTTTATTTTTTGTCATTTTATTTATTTATTCTACATATTGCTACATGTTTTTATTTACTTAATATATATAATTATTGGGCTAAAACACTTCCATAGGAAACATTAGGTAAAACACTAAAAATACAAATAGCCAACACAGGGTACGTAATATAACCCAGGCCTGTCACGTACCGTGACATGATTAGCTGAAATCTAAAATGACAGATGCTTTTGTAGCATAGAGAAACAACGCAGGATAGTAGTGCAGGTTAGTTTGTGTGACAGTGATTGAACGGTGGGTTGTATGTGTTGTATTCATAGTCTGTGCCAAGTGGGTGTGTAATAAATGAGTAGTTGAATATACACAAATCGTTTCCATGTCCCTGGAATAACTACTAAAGATATTTGCCTAACTGGGCAGCTCTACAGGAGGCAATACAGTGGAAGGAGAAGAGGGAACGGTTCGAGGGGGTAAAGTGGAGAGGACATCATGTGAAGGACTTGATATTGGGAAGACAGTGACTGTCTGAAGAAGAGACTTCACTTCACCACAACACCCAACTGAGAGATCTGAGACACTCTGCTGGCATCCAAAAGGTGAGTTCACTTTAACCTTTAACTGTTCATTGTATAATGGAATCTATCCACCTAGTCCATATCCATCCATAGCATTGAGAAGGAATGTTTAATGTTTAGTCTTGTCATTGTTATATTTAGGCAAACAAGTTCAAATCAATCTTTCTCTTCTGAACCAGCTGCAGGACACACACAGAGCCCTAAGATGAACGACACCCTGGGAAATGGCACTGACTACTCCATGTCCAGCCTTACCGTGCCGTTTGCCATCACTGATCTGGCTATCAACCTCATCCTGGTTCTCCCCAGCAACATCTACGTTCTGTGGCTGATACTGAGTGGAGCTGGTGGGACGATAGCCTCTGAGTTCTTCTATCTCAACCTGACTGCATCTGTGATCATCTCTATCCTGGACCCTGTCTTCTATCTTGCATCGCTCCTCATGTACAACTCTACTTTGAGAAAGGTTGCAGAGTTCATCTTTATTGTATTTGGCTGGTTCTCTGTCCCATCGTTCCAGTGCTGTATCTGTGTGGAGCGTTACATAGCAGTGGTTCACCCTGTGGTATTTCTCAGGTACAAAGCTCTCCGGTACAAGGTGGCCTGTTGCTGTGTTGTCTGGCTGATGGTGCTTGCACTCAGCTTGTTTTGGTTTGGGTTATTCGTGTTGGTGTATCACATCTTTCTGTGCTTTTGCATTGTGTGCATCTCTCTGCTGTCTTTCTGCTGCCTCTCTGTCCTCAGAGCTCTGAAACAGCCTGGACCAGGAGAAGGACAGAGGGACAGTGGCAATGACATGAAGAGAAGGGCTTTTAGGATTATTCTCATCAGCTTGGTAGTAATGGTAGCCACTATAATGATGTATATGCCCTTCATTATGTCAGTTATTCTGAACCCAGCTACTACTGGACTGTACTTCGCAGACGCTTCGATAATCTCATATACATTGTCCAAGCTGTCAGGGTTTGTTCATTCTTTGCTCTACATCCACAAAGCTGGGAAACTGCCATGCTTCAATTAAGGCGCTCTGAAAGCAAAACATCTCTACCAGACCTGCAACATGGGTGACCGAATATTCTGTACCACTGACCAACGCTTGTTGGCCTTTTTACCCCTCCTCTCCTCAGTCTTGTTTAACTCATCCACATTTCACTCTTTTTTTTCATTTTCAATACACCATGTTTTATTATCATGTCCAGGGGTGGTAGCCCTGCATGCACGTCTTTTTGTGGCAGTTCTGGACAACTCTGGGTCCAACCAATTAGACACCGGGCAATAGAGTTCTCAACAGGCCTGAAAATGAAGGCCCGGCCCTAACTGGGCCCTAACTGATCAGGCCCAAAGCCCGGCCCGGTGCAACTAATTAGCATAGTTTTTAGGCCCGACGCGGCCCTAAAATGTCGGGTCAGGTCGGGCCTGGTCGGGTTTGCGGAGAATTTTAGGTCTAGACAGAGTAAAAGTGAACACAAAATAATAAACAAACAAAAAATAAATAAATAAAATAAAATAATTCAATAAATATATTTTTTTCATGGCGAGCCCTAAGCCCGACCCGGCCCTACTGATTAGCATAAATCTTAGGCCCGAGCCTGACCCTAAAATGTCGGGTCAGGCTGGGCCTGGTCGGGTCGGGTTCGGGCAGAGTTTGAGAACTCTACCGGGCACTATTGGATCAATGTATATAGACCTAGATGTACAAACAGACTTGGTGCATTTATAGTTATAGGTTGTTAGATTGTTATTATTCCACTATCTGTGGTGATGTGTATAGTAATGCAGTATAACCTGACTCTGTCAGATTGTGGTAGTATTGAGTTAACAGGTTCTGTCCCAAGGTGGCAGAGTCAAGTTAAATGAATGAATCATGGTAGAGACAATAATATTGTTCATCATGCATTGTTCTGTTTTCACTTGTGAAAGTTTTTCTTGAGCAAAATACTGTTGTTTCTCATTCATGTAAAAATTGAAATGATTACTTGTCGACTGTTATAGCAGGTGATTTATCACCACTTTATGGGAAATAACAGTATAGCTAGTGAATATTCAACCCCCGGATAATCTGTGATGTATTTTAATCAGGAGTGTGATCATATTAAGTACTCTATAGTTAAGAACTCTATTTAAGAACTAGCTTATTAGTGTTCACTGATGATTTTAAATGTATCGATTTTATGGAACATGTGCTATAGAACCTGTAGAAATAAAACTAGTAGTACAATAAAAATATTGTGTTGTTGTTATGTCTGAAAGAAACCTTCAGAAACCTAGAAGCAGGACAAGGCAAATGAATGCCATCAGCAGTGTCAGAAGCTAAGTGGGAAGCAAAATGTGTCATGTTTGATTCCCTGCCTGTCAATGAGTCGAGGTTGTCCCACTTGATCGATCCATTTAGCTCTGACATTTCTTGTAAATACACTTAGGGCTCCATTTTCGTTACCCATAAACCCCTTATTCCCAACTTCTTCGCCTTTTGTTTTTACTATTTTGAAAAACGTTTTGGAATAGTTCAACGTGCCGATCTACTGACACGTTGTGAGCTTGTAGACTAGCCATTTTAAGTATTGAAAAAAGTTTTTTTTTAATAGTTTAAAAAGGCAAAGACGTTAAGGGATAAGGGGTTTAACAGTGACGAAAATCTAGGCCTTAAAGCCCCAATTCTATTAGGTAACATTTTCATCTACAGCTAAAGCTATTTTGTCATTGTTATAACTGAAAGGTTTTCATGTAACAACCTGCTGTGGCTTTAGAGCGTCTGTGGGTTGCTTGAGTAAAAACAATTTAGTAATGTAATCGCATTACTTTCCCAAGTATTCCCCATTTCAGACAGCCTGGTCTAGTGATGTTTAGGCTGAGCTCTTTCATAACGCACCCTGCCTCCGTCCCGCCACGGTGCCAGTACCCGTCTGCAGCAACCCGCTCGCAACCCGCAGCCCGCAGCTAGCGAAAAGTAGCCTATAACGACGTGCAGGGATATCTCAGTTTAAACACAAAGAAATGAACCAACGTGCAGTCTCCCCTGCAGCCCAAATTAGGTTATCAAGGTGGTTGGTAAAATAACCTTCAAAGAATGTCCAAGGCATCTCTGTGCAGTAGAAAAATATATTTTATTTTAAATCATTTGGGGAGCAGCAGGGATATATAAAAAAAGAAATGGGCCTTTGCCAGGGTCTCCAGGAAAATTGCTTAGAAACGCCACTGCCTTAAGCCGTCCGCCTGACCCTCAGGACAACCTGTGGGACCTGCCGCCATAGGACCAGCCCACTCATCACTAGCAGGGGTCTAGTGTGAGGGGTAATATGCTATACTCGTCTGTATGTTTGAATAGTGTGTCTGTGTGTGTTGCGCAGGTGGACATGCATGTGTGCATGCATGTGTCCTAAGAGGCGTACCCCCCACTTCTAAAAGTCCCACTACAAAACCGATCACTAGCCTGATCCTTCCTCCATATCCTATGCTATTGAAGCAGTAAACATTTATATAAAAGTCCTCTTTTAAAACTAGATTTATTATAGTATTTTTCCATCAGCATGGTGTGGGAGTTCTGCCACTTTAATGTTGTCAACAATGTCAACATGAAGTCATGCTGCGGTTCAATCGTGTTGATGTCAGACAGGAACACAGTTTTGCATAGTTAAGCCATGTTGGTGAATGGTGGCGTTTAATGAACATCCCAGAGCACTGCGCCAGTCATTCATTTGAATATGAGAGTCCTCATTTTACTGGAGGATATGGCAGAAAAACAAGGTGAGACAATTGTGTTTCTGTAACAACAAGGTCATTCAAAGTACTTTACATACACTATAAGCATTAAGATCAATGCAGAGCAAGAAAAAAAATGTCCAAAATATGCCATGTTTTCCTGAACAGGATTTGAACATTTTGAAAAGAAAAAGAATCTGGGGGAAAGGATCTGTTTACTGTTTCTCAAAATTTGATTTGTTTATTTATTAATTAAATCAAAATAGGTGATCTACAAATCCCCCAATGGTAGATCCCTTGTAGATTCCGGTTACAGGGAGACACACAGCTATGTGTCTCCGTAAAACCGCAATCTACCCATTTTTTTTTTCCAATGAGAAAATGCTCAGTGGGCAGAGTCAGTGTGCACATGTGTTAAAATCTTGAATCAGATCAATCAACCAAATTAATTAATGTTATTGACTTGTTATTTTCAACAGCCTATTTTTTTTTTCTTTTTACATTTGCATTAGAAGCCCCATAGGGGCATTTTAGGTTTCCTAGACCTGTGTTTAAAAAATAAATTAATCATCCCTGCCATTACACTCTTATGGCTATGATGAATCAACCTCATCACTGAGAGAAAACACTAATGTTCTGCTGAATTCCACTACACCTCTACATGCCCGTCGGACACCGGCCTACTTGAGAACGATGCAACTAGGGAACCAATACCTTTTGACAACTTGTCATAGCAGCAGGGAGATAGCAGGGAGATATGTATCTGTATCTGTCAAGTGCTGGCTAAATAATACATTGGCAGGTGTGGGATTGGCATGCAACCAATTCATAGCTTTCAGTCACATGGTTTCTCCGACCCCCTGACGGGCAGGAAGGACGTAACACACGCAGTTTCCTAGCTGTTTTAAGTAGCAAGGACTATTTAGATCCTCTCAGTCATGAAGAACAACGCAGATATATGGAGAAACTACAAGCGTTGGGCACTTGTGATCCTTATTTATCTCCCGTGGCAGTTTTTGAGCCTCTAAATACAAGTACGTTGCTGCCCGAACTCGAGTTTGGTGATGTTTTCATATACTGTATCTGGTGGAGAATCCGACCACATACTACACCGCTGCTAAGATGAAGGCGTCGGTACTTGTACTTCCAGTCAGGTTGGGTTAAAATGCTGTCCTGTGGAAAGTGAAGAGCTTCTTCATTGTCAAAGCGAAGTTGAGTAACGTTACATTAGCCAGAAGTGTAGCTACAGTAGCTGGCATAACACATCAAACTTCTAAATGTAAACCAAAACGGGACTCGAGTTAAGGGGGGAGTGGGAGACTTTTTGTCACCGACGTCTTCATCTTGGCAGCGGTGTAGTATGGGGACGGATTCTGGCCAGATATGAAAACATCACCAAACTCGAGTTCGGGCAGCGAACTAGAGTTTGGTATCCTATACACACACAACCCAGGCTTCTCTCCTCGCCGGTTGGCACAGCCTATGGCACAGCAACTATCCGGATTTAGCTAGTTACAAGGCAGCCACTCGCTCCCTGCAGTGGAGAAAGTCAACTTCTTGCCCGCCAGTGGGGGCGCAGCTAGGGCCTGTGACGTCACGTGATCGATAGCTATGAATTGGCTGAGGCAGAGGCTGGAAGAGGGGACTTTGGCTGACGAGGTCCACAGGGCAGAGCCTGACCAGAGCCTTTTGCGGTGTTTATCTGGACAACGGTGTGTCCCACAGACTGGACGTTGGGCACTGCACTGCCTGCGGGGTTTGGGGCAAACGGGCAAACGAGTTAAGTGCATTATACACACGCATGCAAGCACGCACGCACGCATGCACGCACACACAGGTTAAGGCAGTGCAAATAAGGCTGGGTGTGTGTCATACACAAATCATCACCACAGCATTGTTGCCCAAGGTCATCCAATATCCAAAGGGCAACGTTTGCATAGTGACTGTTCGGGTGATTAAATATATATTTCCATGGAATGACCATCAAAAGAAATACTGGGTGCAGCCCTACAACAAGCACTACACGGGAAGGAGAAGCAGGGAAGGGAATGGTTAGAGGAGGCAAAGTGGAGTCAGGAGTCAGGACATCATGTGAAGGATTTGCTATCGGTTAAGACAGTGACTGTCTGAAGAAGAGACTTCACTTCACCACAACACCCAACTGAGAGATCTGAGACACTCTGCTGGCATCCAAAACGTGAGATCACTTCACAAACTGCATTGAACATTGAAATCCATCCATCGTGTCTCTTCTGAACCAGCTGCAGGACACACACAGAGCCCTAAGATGAACGACACCCTGGGAAAT
Source organism: Benthosema pterotum (assembly GCA_039105355.1). Taxonomy (NCBI): domain Eukaryota; kingdom Metazoa; phylum Chordata; class Actinopteri; order Myctophiformes; family Myctophidae; genus Benthosema; species Benthosema pterotum. The sequence goes on along the minus strand of CM076969.1, from coordinate 54,060,681 downwards.
GGCACTGACTCCTCCATGTCCAGCATTAAGGTGCCGTTTGCCATCACTGATCTGGCTATCAACCTCATCCTGGTTCTTCCCAGCAACATCTACGTTCTGTGGCTGATACTGAGTGGAGCTGGTGGGACGATAGCCTCTGAGTTCTTCTATCTCAACCTGACTGGATCTGTGATCATCTCTACCCTGGACCCTGTCCTCTACCTTGCATCGCTCTTCATGAACAACTATACAATGTTAAAGGTTTCAACGTTCATCTATGGTGTGTTCTTGTGGTTCCCTGTCCCATCGTTCCAGTGCTGTATCTGTGTGGAGCGTTACATAGCAGTGGTTCACCCTGTGGTATTTCTCAGGTACAAAGCTCTCCGCTACAGGGTGGCCTGTTGCTGTGTTGTCTGGCTGATGGTGCTTGCACTCGGCTTGCTACGGTTTTGGTTGAGAATAGTGGTGTATTACATCTTTCTGGGCTTTTGCATTGTGTGCATTTCTGTGCTGTCTTTCTGCTGCCTCTCTGTCCTCAGAGCTCTGAAACAGCCTGGACCAGGAGAAGGACAGAGGGACAGTGGCAATGACATGAAGAGAAGGGCTTTTAGGATTATTCTCATCAGCTTGGTAGTAATGGTAGCCACTATAATGATGAATATGCCCTTTATTCTGTCTGGGATGCTGAGGTCAACTACTGAACTATACAGCCAGGTTGCCCTTTTGATCACATTTTTGTTATCCAAGCTGTCAGGATTTGTTCATCCTTTGCTATACACCTACAAAGCTGGGAAACTGTCATGTTTCAATTAAGGGCATCTAAAAGCTAGAAAGATCTCTTCCAGATCTGTGTGTAATATTACACCCATGACAAAGTTTTGAACCATGGGTGACCGAGCATGTGGTTCAGTGGAGCAGAATGCTTGGTCACATTTTTACCAAAATGTTTTTTTTTTTTTTTTTTTTTTTTTCATTTTGTTTAACTCATTCATTTTTACTCTATGGAGTTATTTTGTTTTCTACTTTTAGCTACAGTAAAGAAGAATACAACAAGGACTTGTTTAGCAAATAATTGAAATGTTAAAGGTAGGGGAAGTGATTTCACTTTTGTCAGATATCACCCAAAAAATATTTTTTTCTGTTAAAATGCTCTATTATAAGGTGTGGAAACCATATATGGAGTTTCCCCCTCCCCCACGTTAGCAGAGGAGCTAATAAAAGTTCCCCAGGTGGTGGCGAATTCTCCTCCAATCAGGATCGAGCAGCAGGCTCACATAGTGTAGCTACTGTTTGGCGCCCCTAGTGCACCAGGCTGGAACTACAGGATGAATTTCAAATCACTTACCCTACCTTTAATATTATTATTAACCTTAATATTATTACCCTTATTATTATTACCCATATTATTATTGTTGTTGTTGTTGTTAATAATACTCAACATTGTTGTAATGACTATGCTATACCGGGTAATCTAAATATTGTTCATTATCACGCATTGTTTGGAAAAAGTGTGTTTCTCAAGCTAAATGCTTGCATTTCTATATTACTCTAAAAGTAAAGGCTAAAATAATAAATAATTTGACCTGATCAAAATGAACTACTTTAAAATGTATGAAGATGTAGCCTACATGATTTTGAAAGAGTACCATGTGGAAATAAAACTATGGTAAAGATATACTATGTTGTATTGTCATAATTATTCAAAGTAGGACAAGGCAGATGAATGTAATCAGCACTACTGGCCGCCACAGAAGAGTGGGAAGCAAAAGGTTGCATGTTTGATTCCAGGCCCAACAATGAGTTGAAGTTGTGATATGACAATACACACTGTATGCAAACAAACATGTAGTCATTGTAGTGTTTAAGTCATCCCAACTTAAAACCTGCTAATACTGGGCCATTAGTAAAATGTATTACCCATGTTCGACTGAGTCAGGCCAATAGATACAATGGATGAGTGTATACTGTAGGTTACAACACATTTGACATGCTTATTTAGAGATGGAGTGCAGTGATTTTCTCCCACCCTAAAATATGACATCACCACTAACTGGAAAAAATACACTCCATCTTTCATATTTTCGTCAGGCAGAAATGTACACTGTGCTCTTTAGATACCAAAATGAAAGCTGCTGTAGCTGCACGTCAAAATGATTTAACTGAATGACAAAAGTTTCATTGCAATATTTGAACTCCCATAATTGAGCATATCAAACTGGGGACGTTTTGCTACATTGGAGGATGGCAAAGAAAGCAAAGTGTGGCAGCAGGTTGGTTTATTTGAATAGCAGCACATTTCAATGAAGAAGCCATTCAAAGTGCTTTACATGAAACACAACTCATCAATAATCTGTCAGGAGGGCCAAATGTTATGGCACTACGCTTCACTCCATACTGGATTAGTTGGTTACCCTTATTTTCTAATACCTTTTTAAATCAATTGCACAGATATGTCCATTATGTCGTCTTATGGTATGTTGTTACATATCACATGTTTCTTTGTCTACGATCTAAACAAATTCCCCCACAACTGGGAACTTGATCTAATCCTCACAAAACCTAATGACACAAGCAGTGTTCAGGGGTCTTCCATGGCAAAAAGCAGTTAGGACGAATTATTGATGTCTTGATTAGGGTCATTCAGATAAAGTCAAACCAAGACTAGTCAGAATATCACCTGATTTCAACCAACATACAGTAAATTCTGCCCAAAGACGGATGTCCCTGGATGAATCGGAGAGGGTCAGATTGAGGGCAGATTAATTAAAATCATATCACAACAATAGTCAAATCTGCTCAAGAACAAGCTTTATTAAAATGATGTAAAGCTCATCCCCATATTGGGCCTAGACCTAGTCCTGAATGTCACCAGAGTCACTGTAGGACATCATCATACTATCATCATGATGCCCTTTGGCATCATGATGATAGTATTGTCATCATGTCAAATTGTACAGATGGCCATAACTTTAGGTGCATTGCTCTGATCAGCACAATATATAGGCCTACTGCAGCACTAGATTTGAAGGCTGTGTAGTGACCATGCATGTTCAAAACAGCAGATGTACAAGCTCATAGTGTGCTGGGTGCGCTGCAAGCTTGTAGATCTGCTATTTTTCAGAACCAATGTTCTAAATCTTAATAAATTACTAGAAAAAAAAACACATGTTGATGAAATTACTGGGTGAAATCTATAGTGACACTGTTGTGGTGTATATAGAAACAACACAGGAATGTACAGGTTGGTCTGTGTGACAGTGATTGAACGGTGGGTTGTACAGTATGTGTTGTATTCATAGTCATAGTTGAATATACACAAATCGTTTCCACGTCCCTAGAATAACTACTAAAGATATTTGCTTAACTGGGCAGCTCTACAGCAGGCAATACAGTGGAAGGAGAAGCAGGGAAGGGAACGGTTCGAGGAGGTAAAGTGGAGAGTACATCATGTGAAGGACTTGATATTGGGAAGACAGTGACTGTCTGAAGAAGAGACTTCACTTCACCACAGCACCCAACTGAGAGATCTGAGACATTCTGCTGGCATCCAAAACGTGAGATCACTTTACAAACTGCATTGAACATTGAAATCCATCCATCGTGTCTCTTCTGAACCAGCTGCAGGACACACACAGAGCCCTAAGATGAACGACACCCTGGGAAATGTGTCCGGCATTGAGGTGCCGTTTGCCATCACTGATCCTGTGCCAACCTGGTGAGAGCAGGAGCAGACCTGGTGAGACGTAGGAGGGGTCTGGACAGGAGTCAACCCACAGAGCCTAGTCCTTCCATGTGCCAGAGTATAGTGCCTCCCAGTACCGGCGGAATAGTTCTGGAGCAGTGGATTGTATGGCCTTGGGTCTTTCCCTAGTGGACTGACCGAGAGTAGCTACTGGGACGTAAGTCGGGACTTGATCAACCCCGGCTGGGTCGCCTGAGTGAGGGGTATGATGTTGCGAGACCCGAAACCCCGATGACCTTGGGATACATCACTGAGGATACGTCCCAGTTGCATCCATGCGATGTATCTTTAAACCTTTAGTTTCTATTTATAGTGGCTCATAGGAATAGACTATGTGACAACCAGGGAAAGACTTGGTGACCACCGGAGAGACGGGTGACAGCCGGAATGTAGACGGCACTCGGGTGAGCAGTATGGGTTAGCGCCCCAGCCTGTGTCCTCCGTGAGGAGGAAGCCCAACAACCCTTGGTGAGGCCGTTAGGAGGGCCATTGTGATTCACTGCTCCTGAATGAATTGCCGGTGCTGGGAGTCTGGTGCAACGCACAGGTCCTGTGCCAACCTGGTGAGAGCAGGAGCAGACCTGGTGAGACGTAGGAGGGGTCTGGACAGGAGTCAACCCACAGAGCCTAGTCCTTCCATGTGCCAGAGTATAGTGCCTCCCAGTACCGGCGGAATAGTTCTGGAGCAGTGGATTGTATGGCCTTGGGTCTTTCCCTAGTGGACTGACCGAGAGTAGCTACTGGGACGTAAGTCGGGACTTGATCAACCCCGGCTGGGTCGCCTGAGTGAGGGGTATGATGTTGCGAGACCCGAAACCCCGATGACCTTGGGATACATCACTGAGGATACGTCCCAGTTGCATCCATGCGATGTATCTTTAAACCTTTAGTTTCTATTTATAGTGGCTCATAGGAATAGACTATGTGACAACCAGGGAAAGACTTGGTGACCACCGGAGAGACGGGTGACAGCCGGAATGTAGACGGCACTCGGGTGAGCAGTATGGGTTAGCGCCCCAGCCTGTGTCCTCCGTGAGGAGGAAGCCCAACAACCCTTGGTGAGGCCGTTAGGAGGGCCATTGTGATTCACTGCTCCTGAATGAATTGCCGGTGCTGGGAGTCTGGTGCAACGCACAGGTCCTGTGCCAACCTGGTGAGAGCAGGAGCAGACCTGGTGAGACGTAGGAGGGGTCTGGACAGGAGTCAACCCACAGAGCCTAGTCCTTCCATGTGCCAGAGTATAGTGCCTCCCAGTACCGGCGGAATAGTTCTGGAGCAGTGGATTGTATGGCCTTGGGTCTTTCCCTAGTGGACTGACCGAGAGTAGCTACTGGGACGTAAGTCGGGACTTGATCAACCCCGGCTGGGTCGCCTGAGTGAGGGGTATGATGTTGCGAGACCCGAAACCCCGATGACCTTGGGATACATCACTGAGGATACGTCCCAGTTGCATCCATGCGATGTATCTTTAAACCTGGCTGTCAACCTCATCGTGGTTCTCCCCAGCAACATCTACGTTCTGTGGTTGATACTGAGTGGAGCTGGTGGGACGATAGCCTCTGAGTTCTTCTATCTCAACCTGACTGCATCTGTGGTCATCTCTATCCTGGAGCCTGTCCTCTACCTTGCATCGCTCTTCATGAACAATTATACAATGTTAAAGGTTGCAACGTTCATCTATGGTGTGTTCTTGTGGTTCCCTGTTCCATCGTTCCAGTGCTGTATCTGTGTGGAGCGTTACATAGCGGTGGTTCACCCTGTGGTATTTCTCAGGTACAAAGCTCTCCGCTACAGGGTGGCCTGTTGCTGTGTTGTCTGGCTGATGGTGCTTGCACTCGGCTTGCTACGGTTTTGGTTGAGAATAGTGGTGTATTACATCTTTCTGGGCTTTTGCATCGTGTGCATCTCTGTGCTGTCTTTCTGCTGCCTCTCTGTCCTCAGAGCTCTGAAACAGCCTGGACCAGGAGAAGGACAGAGGGACAGTGGCAATGACATGAAGAGAAGGGCTTTTAGGATTATTCTCATCAGCTTGGTAGTAATGGTAGCCACTATAATGATGAATATGCCCTATATTCTGTCTGGGATGCTGAGGTCAACTACTGAACTATACAGTCAGGTTGCCATGTTGATCACATTTGTATTATCCAAGCTGTCGGGATTTGTTCATCCTTTGCTATACACCTACAAAGCTGGGAAACTGCATTGCTTCAATTAAGGGCATCTGAAAGCTAGAAAGCTCTTACCAGACCTGTGTGTAATATTACACCCATGACAAAGTTTTGCACCATGGGCAACCGAGCATGTGGGTCAAAATAACTGCTTTAAAATGTATGAAAATGTACATGATTGTGACAGAACAACGTGTGTAAATAAAACGGATATACAGTACTATGTTGTATTGTCTTAAATATTAAAAGTAGAACAAGGCAAATGAATGTCATCACTCATCAGCACTACTGGCAGCCACAGCAGAGAGGGAAAGGTTGCATTTTGGATTCCTGGCCCGACAATGAGTTGAAGTTGTGAAATGACATTACACATTGCCAACATGTAGTCTGCCAGATTATGTACAGGTACATCTGCCAGATTGTGGTAGTAGTATTGAGTTAGCAAGTTCTGTCCCAAGTTAAATGAATGTATCAGTGATGCAGCACAAGAAAATCTAAAAAGGTTCAATAGTACCTCTAAAAAAAGTCACAAAATACTGTGAGAGGCAGTGGTTGTTTTGCATGCCATCGTGTTTGGTGGAACAGTCTGGGCATTTAGGGGGGCATCTCCCCCCATGCCCATGCAACTGGTGACAAACCTTTACAGAATGTCCAAGGCATTCCAAGGCATGTCTGTGCAGTGGGGAGCAGCAGGGATTAAACAAACAAACAAACAAACAAACAAACAAACAAAAAATAATAAAAAAAAAACAACAACAAAAAAAAAAACGTGTTTCGGCCATCATGGGCCTTTGTCAGGGGCTGCTATTTAAGCAGTAAACATTTATATAAAAGTCCTCTTATAAAAATAGATTTAATATAGTATTTTTTCCATCAGCATGGTGTGGGAGTTCTGCCACTTTAATGGTGTCAACAATGTCAACATGAAGTCATGCTGCGGTTCAATCGTGTTGATGTCAGACAGGAACACAGTTTTTGCATAGTTAAGCCATGTTGGTGAATGGTGGCGTTTAATGAACATCCCAGAGCACTGCGCCAGTCATTCATTTGAATATGAGTGCTCATTTTACTGGAGGATATGGCAGAAACACAAGGTGAGACAATTGTGTTTGTGTAACAACAAGGTCATTCAAAGTACTTTACATACACTATAAGCATTAAGATCAAGCAGAGCAAAAATATGTTTTATTTTATCGAGGGCCGTTGAATGATTAATGATCAGATAGCATAATAATAACAATAATAATAATAATAATAATAATAATAATAATCAGCTTCAAAATTAATTTATCATGATTATTCACATTTAAATTATGTCCAAAATTTGCCATGTTTTCCTGAACAGGATTTGAATATTTTGAAAAGAAAAAATAATCTGGGGGAAAAAGATCGGTTTACTTTTCCTCAAAATCTGATCTGTTTATTTATTTATTAAATCAAAAAGGTGATCTACAAGCCCCCCAAAGCGTGTAAATCCCTTGTAGATTCCGGTTACAGGGAGACACACAGCTATGTATCTATGTAAAACCGCACTCTACCCATTTTTTTTTCCAATGTGAAAATGCTCAGTGGGCTGAGTCAGTGTGCACATGTGTTAAAATCTTGAATCAGATCAATCAACCAAATTAATTAATGCCATTGACTTGTTATTTTCAACAGCCTATTTTTCATTCGCATTAGAAGCCCCATAGGGGCATTTTAGGTTTCCTAGACCTGTGTTTGAAAAAATAAATTAATCATCCCTGCCATTACACTCTTATGGCTATGATGAATCAACCTCATCACTGAGAGAAAACACTAATTCCACTCGACCTCTACATGCCTGTCGGACACCGGCCTACTTGAGAATGATGCAACTAGGGAACCAATACCTTTTGACAACTTGTCATAGCAGCAGGGAGATAGCAGGGAGATATGTATCTGTATCTGTCAAGTGCTGGCTAAATAATACATTGGCAGGTGTGGGATTGGCATGCAACCAATTCATAGCTTTCAGTCACGTGGTTTCTCCGACCCCCTGACGGGCAGGAAGGACGTCGCTGTAAACATAACACACACAGTTTCCTAGCTGTTTTAATTAGCAAAGACTATTTAGATCATCTCAGCCATGAAGAACAACGCAGATACTGTATATGGAGAAACTACAAGCGTTGGGCACTTGTGATCTGTATTTAGCTCCTCTGGCAGTTTGTGAGCCTTTAAATACAAGTACGTCGCTACCCGAACTCGAGTTTGGTGATGTTTTCATATACTGTATCTGGTGGAGAATCCGTCCCCATACTACACCGCTGCTAAGATGAAGGCGTCGGTATAAAAATACAGACAGCTACTTGTACTTCCAGTCAGGTTGGGTTAAAATGCTGTCCTGTGGAAAGTGAAGAGCTTCTTCATTGTCAGAGCAAAGGTGAGTAAGGTTACGTTAGCCAGAAGTGTAGCTACAGTAGCTAGCATAACACGTCAAACTTCTATGTAAACCGAAACGGGACTCGAGTTAAGGGGGGAGTGGGAGACGTTTTGTCACCGACGCCTTCATCTTGGCAGCGGTGTACTATGGGGAAGGATTCTCCACCAGATATGAAAACATCACGAAACTCGAGTTCGGGCAGCGATCTCGAGTTTGGTATCCTATACAGACACAACCCAGGCTTCTCTCCTCGCCGGTTGGCACAGCCTATGGCACAGCAACTATTTAATTTAAGATTTAGCTAGTTACAACGCAGCCACTCGCTCCCTGCAGTGGAGAAAGTAAACTTCTTGCCCGCCAGTGGGGGTGCGGCTAGGGCCTGTGACGTCACATGATAGCTATGAATTGGCTGAGGCAGAGGCAGGAAGAGGGGGGCTGATTAGGCAGAGCCAGACCAGAGCCTTTTGTGGTGTTTATCTGGACAACGGTGCATCCCCCCCCCCCATTAGCCATGCTGGGGTTCATGTTAAGGCAGTGCAAATAAGGCTGGGTGTGTGTCATACACAAATCATCACCACAGCGTTGTTGCCCAAGGTCATTCAATAGCCAAACGGCAACGTTTGCATAGTGACTGTTTCGGGTGATTAAATATATATTTCCATGGAATGACCATCAAAAGAAATACTCGGTGCAGCCCTACAACAAGCACTACACTGGAAGGAGAAGCAGGGAAGGGAACGGTTGGAGGAGGCAAAGTGGAGTCAGGACATCATGTGAAGGATTTGCAATCGGTTAAGACAGTGACTGTCTGAAGAAGAGACTTCACTTCACCACAACACCCAACTGAGAGATCTGAGACACTCTGCTGGCATCCAAAACGTGAGATCACACACGCACACGCACACACACACATACACACACACACACACACACACACGTGCATTTCCTTTTTTTCATTCATTCATAGAGAAACTGCATTGAACATTGAAATCCATCCATCGTGTCTCTTCTGAACCAGCTGCAGGACACACACAGAGCCCTAAGATGAACGACACCCTGGGAAATGGCACTGACTCCTCCATGTCCAGCCTTACCGTGCCGTTAGCCATCACTGATCTGGCTATCAGCCTCATCCTGGTTCTCCCCAGCAACATCTACGTTCTGTGGCTGATACTGAGTGGAGCTGGTGGGACGATAGCCTCTGAGTTCTTCTATCTCAACCTGACTGCATCCGTGATCATCTCTATCCTGGACCCTGTCTTCTACCTTGCATGCTTATTGACAGACAACTCTATATTGGAAATGGTGGCATTTTCTATCTTTGTTGTGTTTTTCTGGTTCCCTGTCCCATCGTTCCAGTGCTGTATCTGTGTGGAGCGTTACATAGCGGTGGTTCACCCTGTGGTGTTTCTCAGGTACAAAGCTCTCCGCTACAGGGTGGCCTGTTGCTGTGTTGTCTGGCTGGCAGTGCTTGCACTCGGTTTGAATTGTTTTTGGCTATCATGGATAGTGGTGTGTTCCATCTTTCTGGGCTTTTGCTTTGTGTGCATCTCTCTGCTGTCTTTCTGCTGCCTCTCTGTCCTCAGAGCTCTGAAACAGCCTGGACCAGGAGAAGGACAGAGGGACAGTGGCAATGACATGAAGAGAAGGGCTTTTAGGATTATTCTCATCAGCTTGGTAGTAATGGTAGCCACTATAATGATGTATATGCCCTTGATTATGTCTCATCTGAGCTGGACTCCTGGACTGTCCATGCCAGTTGCTGTGTTAATCACATATACATTATCCAGACTGTCAGGGTTTGTTCATCCTTTGCTCTACATCTACAAAGCTGGAAAACTGCCATGCTTCAATTAAGGGGCTCTGAAAGACCTGTGTTTAATATTACACCTATGACCTAGCATTCCCACGCTTATTAGAGGTAAAAATAAAGAAATAAATTAGGAAACACAACTTTGTTTAATAAAAATTCAAAAGATATTGCACTGATATTGGCTTGTTTTTTGTTGGTGAGATTATTTAATACAATTCGATATGAATTGAAGCCGCAGCCGCATACCATTTTCAGTTACAGGACTTATATTAGGCATGCAGTAAAGCATCAATAATAACATCAGTTGGTGTTGAAGTTGCAACAGACACGCAGCATGCATAAAGCTAAAGGTCTGACATAGAGTTTTTGGTTTTAAATGATGAAATGCTGGTTTAGTGGTGACACAGCTGTAGTTAGTTAGTAGCAGCAGTAGTGTTTCAAATCATCTTAAATATACAGTAAGCAGTGCACCATCGTGTTTGGTGGGGCAGTCAGGGCATTTAGGAGGGCAATGCCCCCCCACACCCATGAGCCATGCATAGATCCGCCCCTGATCTGAAAAGGATTCTGTCTTCCCCAAGAAGAGAATATTTTGGGTTAAAAGAAAGTTCATCAAGGATAAATCACAAGAAATTCTAGTCCTTGCAAAAAAACAAACAAACAAAAAAACAAGACAAAGCACGTTTCTCCAGCAGTTGTTTTCCCCTAATAAAGTTGGGACTTGTCCGTTCCTCAAAAAAGTGCTGTATAAATCATATTATATAACAAATGTTTGTTAAATTAACTACTTTTTTTAAAGGACCAAAGTGGTCCTTTAAAGCAGGGTTTTTTTTTTATGCCAGGGACCACCATTTTTTCAGAATTTGAGCCACGGACCACCAGTTGAGGACATTTTAGCCCCACAGACCCCAAAACTAAAGATTTCTTTTGCTTTTGTCCATCTTCTAGTTGTGTAGACTTGGGGCTAATTCAGATGATGAATATTTTAACTCTTGAGAGTGTAAAAATGAAACCAAATGGACCCGCTAGGGTCCATTTGGTTTCATTTTTACGTTCTCAAGAGTTACATCTGGTTAACCAACTTAGCTGGGGACCACCTGGAACCCTCTCAGGGACCACTGGTGGTCCCCGGACCACCTGTTGTTGTTCATATAATAGGTCCTCACTGATGTACAAGGAAAAATAGTGCCATTTTTTCTACTCAGTCTGTGTTTCACAGGAGGGCTGTGGGCAGTTCAGGAACCCGTCTTCCAGTGACATCATTGTCATATTTTTATTTTTACAATATTATTTAACAAAAAATATGTTTTTTAGACACACACGCGCGCGCGCACGCACACACACACACACACACACACACACACACACACACACACACAGTTCGCTTGGGATATTTATGGTCTTTTTGACATGCTTAGTTAAAGATGGAGCGCTATTTTTTTTATTCCAACTACGAAATATGACATAAACACATGAAAAAAATGGGAAAAAATACACTCTATCTTTAATGTTTTTTTCAGTCAGAAATTAACTGAAGTGTACGGTATTTTCTGTACTATAAGTCGCAGCTAAAAGCCTTTCATTTTCTCAAGCGCCTTATACAGGTGGTATATGGATCATTTGACTTTCTAAAATAAGCCAATCATTGAAGTTGCACCTTTTAATGTGATGCACCTACGGAAAATACGGTAACCGAATGACAAACGTTGCATTACAATATTTGAACTCCCAAAAGTAATCCTATTTAAACTGCAGGGGACGTCTTGCAAGACGATATTTGAGTTGTGCTGAATGACCAGGTGAATGTTAGTGGTTTCCAGCATCATGGAGTATACCACACCGTGTCACACAGAGAAGTCATTTTACTGGAGGATGGCAAAAAAGCAAATTGCGGCAGGTTTATTTGAATAGCAGCACATTTCAATGACAAGGCAATCTAAAGTGTTTTACATGAAACACAACACATCAGTAATGTGTCAGGAGGGCACAGCGTTGTCACGGCACTCTGATCCGATGCACATAGAACCTGCATGGCACAAACGCTGTTTTGGAGTCCTTGCATGACAAAAAAAAGCATACATTTCACTTCCGTTTTTAATCTATTAGCCAGACTTCCAAATTAGAACCTTACACAGCTACACAAGTGAAACGCCTTATGGGCGAGAAGCGACCGTAGGCTGGTCATATGTCATTCAACAAAAGTTTATAGGGATGCCCTGAAATACCCTGGGCCTAGAGCAGGGGTGCCCACACTTTTTTGACTTGAGAGCTACTTTCAAAATGACCGGCTCAACAAGATCTACACATCAAAAAGGAAGAAAAAAAACAATTTCAAGGCCCCTTTGAAATAGTGGTGGGGTGTTACTTGCTATAATACCCTATTGGCCTGAATATAAGTTTTTTCCCAATGGAAATATCCCAAAAATGGAGTCGCCTTATATTCAGGGGCTATATTATTTGACATTCAATGTTCTTTTTTCTGTAAATGGGTCTTGAAAAATGAGGGTCGTCTTATAAACAAGTCGTCTTATATTCGGGACAATACGGTAATATTTAAGAATAATACACTTATAATGAAAATGGAGGGGGGAGAATTGGAAGATTTCCTTGACAGTTGACTTGACAGTTTGTGATGTTGAATTTAGTCTCTTGCACCCAAAACTAAGAATTTACACGTTTTCGTCCACAATTGGGAGACATAACTGGCAAAAAGTTGGTCAAAATAACAATTATTCTCCATTTTCTAGTTGTGTGGACACTTGAAATTATATAATTCAGATGTTTAAATATAATTTAACTCTTGAGAGTGTAAAATGAAACCAAATTGACCCGTAAGGATCCATTTGGTTTCATTTTAACACTCTCAAGAGTTACAGATCTATACATTTTAGGGGACTGCCATGTGATCTACCTGCATGGCCTGTGTGATCTACTAGAGCAGGGGAGCCCAACCAGTAGATCGGGATCTACCGGTAGATCTCGGCCTGATCTCAAGTAGATCTCGGGAGATGTGGGGGGGAAAGAAAAAAAAAGGCGGTGGATAAGAAAATGAAATGGCAGTGTTTGTCCATGTCTGTTTTACTTATGTTGTACTGTTGTAGGCCTATTTATGACAAGTCTGTTGTACTTTATGCTTATATGGACATAAAGTAAAGTGGTAAAACAAAGTAGTGTTGTGTTGTTGTGAAGTTACTGCAGGCTGGCAACGATGCGTGTGGTTTGGAATGTTGATATTGGACTGGTAGATCCCGGAGGGGTTGACTGCTGAAAAGTAGATCTTGGGTCAAAAACGGTTGGGCACCCCTGTTCTATAGAAACATTTCAGCACCACAGACAGCTCCCTGTGCTTTTCTATATAAACACTTCAGCACCACAGACAGCTCCCTGTGCTGTTCTATGTTATATAGAAACACTTCAGCACCACAGACAGCTCCCTGTGCTGTTCTATGTTCTATAGAAACATTTCAGCACCACAGACAGCTCTCTGTGCTGTTCTATGTTATATAGAAACACTTCAGCACCACAGACAGCTCCCTGTGCTGTTCTATGTTATATAGAAACACTTCAGCACCACAGACAGCTCCCTGTGCTGTTCTATGTTATATAGAAACACTTCAGCACCACAGACAGCTCCCTGTGCTGTTCTATGTTATATAGCAGTGGAGCCCAACCAGTAGATCGGGATCTACCAGTAGATCTTGGCCTGATCATGAGTGGATCTTGGGAGATGTGGGGAGGAAAGAAAAAAAATGAGGTGGAAATGAAAAGAGCGATATTTTTGTGTTTATGTGTGTGTGTGCGTGTCTGCGTGTCTGTCTGTCTACGAAGCGGCTCATTTGGAGGATTGTTGTCTGCTGTCTGTGAATTATGCCAACAGTATTGTTCAACGTGTAATGGACTGTTCTGCAACTTATAATGGACTATTCTGGACTTATTATGATTGCATTTGCAATGGCAGTGTTTGCCCAAGTCTGTTGTAGGCCTATTTATGACAAGTCCGTTGTACTTTATGCTTATATGGACATAAAGTAAAGTGGTAAAACAACGTAGTGTTGTGTTGTTGTGAAGTTACTGCAGGCCGGCAACGATGCGTGTGGTTTGAAATGTTGATATTGGACTGGTAGATCCCGGAGGGGTTGGCTGCTGAAAAGTAGATCTTGGGTCAAAAAATTTTGGGCACCCCTGTACTAGAGTCTTCCCCGCGCCCCCTACTGGCGTAATGGCACAGACACGGAAAACTTTGGGTTTGCCGAATCAGAGGTGGATCTGGCTCGGCACGAACCCTGGCGAGCCAATCAGAGCACGTTTCCACATGAAAACAAATGATGCAAATCAGCAGAAACCCAGTTTGTAGTTTCTCGAAGCTAGGCTAGCTAACAGGGCACTGGGACTGGGAACTACAGACACTGCGTATTACCGGTGCCTGTGTTCTATGTGGCAATCAGCGCTGCTCTGATTGGTTAGATTCTAACCAATAGGAGTTTAAATCCCATCCCTGGAAAGTCAAATTCCATCACTAGCGAATCAGAACCCTGCCCACAACTCCAGACTCATATACAAGCTTGTAATGCTTGCAATGAGGGAGGGGAAGACAGGCTAGCCCCAAAACTAAATAGTAAATATAGCAAACATTTGACGTGATTATGGTATTGGTTCTGTCTTAGCATTCCTTGTAAGGTCACAGGGGGTCCCCAGCTAAATTTATGAATATCATAAATATTATGTTTAACCACTTTAATCTTACAAATTTGCTTTTTGAAAATAGCCGATCTACAAGCTCACACACGAAATCCTTGAAAAAGCAGAGTCATGCAAGACTGCCTTTCATGTTTTTTAACGATGGAGTTCCATGACTTTTTACTACCCTAAAACATGATCATCAGGTATTAATGTTGTATGAAAAGATTTTTTTTCCCCAAAAAGTGTACAGTGTTTGTTAAACTCATTTTTATGATTCCACCCTACCAGTTCATTAAGTATGCCTGGTTTGCCTGGTGGGTGGTGATGGGTGGAGATCCACCTGAACTGAAGCCACACCCACAGTTTTAGTTGCATGATAAAGGGGGAGGAGTTAGGGGAGGGGCTGAGAACGTGATGTCAGTCACTATATTGAAGTTTTTTTCATTGGCACATTTGGATGGAAAGAAACCCTAAATACAAAGGGAAGACATCATTGCAAATAAAAACACACTATTTACTCACTGTCACCTCTTAAATATGTACAAAATTAGAAAAATAGCCTACAAATACTACAAATACTGAAAAAAAAACTGATTGACTCAAGCAACTTAAAAAAAAACTTAGGTGTTTACATAAATAAATCTTGAAAGTGAAATAGAGTAATCTACTGGTAGATGTAGTAACAGGTTCCCAAACAATGGTCCTGGACCACCTGTGGTCCACCAGAGGTTTCCAGGTGATCCCTAGTTAAATTATGGAGTTGATAACCAAACGGACCCTTATAGATCTTTAATTCTTGAGTGACAATACATTCATTTTCAGTGCAAAACCCATTTGAACATGTATTGTTCTTGCAGTGATTTTATCCTTTTAATTTCAAGGATGTCCAGTTTGACATGCATGCCCTGTTTAATGGCATTTATATCTGGTGAACCAATTTATTATAACATTTATCTTTTTTTTTTTATCATAAAAGCATGTCAATGTAAATGTAATTGAGTAATCTGAGTTACCAGAAGTTTTATTTGTTGCCACTAGGGGGCTAGGAACTGAGAGTACAAATGGAACAATGATTAAGGATAGGGTATTTTTATTTATTTATTATATTTTATTTAATTTAAGTTTTAAAAATACCTCCACGGGCCACTAGGGGCGCCGCGGGGGCCAGAAATTTGGGGATGCGTGACCTACAGCATATCATCCAAACGGAACATCCACCTCACACAACAGCAGAAGGCGAGGCTCTGAAGGAATTTAATGACTTCAAGTACCTCAACAGAGCAATATCTAAAAGTGAGGAAGGCACTTGCAGGGAGGACCCTGAACGGCGGCCAGTGGAACTCCAACCTCCTCCGACCAATCAAACTAAGTTTCTTATACGAAACGGTAGAATCTGTTCTGCTGTATGGCAATGAATGGTCTACCCTAGAAGTCAAGCCACAAGATAGAGTCATGGAAAAAAGTATTAGACCACCCTTGTTTTCTTCAATTCTAAATTCAGCCTCTTGGTGGCGCACTGCCACAGATAAGATCTGCACAGACAGACACGCACACACTTTTGCCTTTGGCCTGGTGGAGACAAATATCTATATACTGAAGGGAGTAACTTTGAAAGTGTCTTCAAAGTGAAATGTTTATTAGTGATTAATTTTCTTATTTTAAGATTAAATCACTATATTCTGATTTTTGTTCAGCTTTTGTAGATCTACTATTTCCACAGCCTAACTAAAGCCAGACCGGTCTGCAGATAGCTCAAAAACGTACACCCAAGATTCTGCACACAAAAATAGCATTCTTGGTACTTCAACAGTATACAACTTTATTTCAGTGGAATTATGGCAACCACCAATCAATGCACAATATTTGGAAAGTATGTTTTTTATTATTTTTATTTTTTCCACAGCTCAAGATAAACAAGATGAGCTACAAGTTAATTTGTATGACTTTTATTGAATTCAGCCTTTGCAGGTTCAGGAAGGTCTTCAATCTTCGGCATTTGGCTCATCTCCGAAAAGGTGACGTAGGAGACCGAAGATTTCAGCCTTTTTAGGTTCAGGAAGGTCTTCACCTAAAAAGGCTGAAATCTTCGTTGACCTCGGACTTCAGCCTTTTTAGGTTCAGGAAGGTCTTCAATCTCTTTTGCATTTGGCTCATCTCCAAAAAGAAGATGAATGAATTCAGCCTTTTTAGGTTCAGGAAGGTCTTCAATCTTTTTAGCATTTGGCTCATCTCCGAAAAGGTGACGTAGGATACCGAAGATTTCAGCCTTTTTAAGTTCAGGAAGGTCTTCAATCTTTTTTGCATTTGGCTCATCTCCGAAAAGGTGACGTAGGATACCGAAGATTTCAGCCTTTTTAGGTTCAGGAAGGTCTTCAATCTTTTTTGCATTTGGCTCATCCCCGAAAAGGTGACGTAGGATACCGAAGATTTCAGCCTTTTTAGGTTCAGGAAGGTCTTCAATCTTTTTTGTATTTGGCTCATCTCCGAAAAGGTGACGTAGGATACCGAAGATTTCAGCCTTTTTAGGTTCAGGAAGGTCTTCAATCTCTTTTGCATTTGGCTCATCTCCGAAAAGGTGACGTAGGATACCGAAGATTTCAGCCTTTTTAGGTTCAGGAAGGTCTTCAATCTTTTTTGCATTTGGCTCATCTCCGAAAAGGTGACGTAGGATACCGAAGATTTCAGCCTTTTTAGGTTCAGGAAGGTCTTCAATCTTTTTTGCATTTGGCTCATCTCCGAAAAGGTGACGTAGGATACCGAAGATTTCAGCCTTTTTAGGTTCAGGAAGGTCTTCAATCTTTTTTGCATTTAGCTCATCTCCGAAAAGGTGACGTAGGATACCGAAGATTTCAGCCTTTTTAGGTTCAGGAAGGTCTTCAATCTTTTTTGCATTTGGCTCGTCTCCGAAAAGGTGACGTAGGAGACCGAAGATTTCAGCCTTTTTAGGTTCAGGAAGGTCTTCAATCTTTTTTGCATTTAGCTCATCTCCGAAAAGGTGACGTAGGATACCGAAGATTTCAGCCTTTTTAGGTTCAGGAAGGTCTTCAATCTCTTTTGCATTTGGCTCATCTCCAAAAAGAAGATGAATGAATTCAGCCTTTTTAGGTTCAGGAAGGTCTTCAATCTCTTTTGCATTTGGCTCGTCTCCGAAAAGGAAAAATGGGATACCGAAGATTTCAGCCTTTTTAGGTTCAGGAAGGTCTTCAATCTTTTTTGCATTTGGCTCGTCTCCGAAAAGGTGACGTAGGAGACCGAAGATTTCAGCCTTTTTAGGTTCAGGGAGGTCTTCAATCTTTTTTGCAGCAGCAGCTGAAGAAGAATAATAATAAAGGACGTCAGTGCTGTAAATTGGAAACCGTTCATTGAATCTATTTACATGTAAATACAGTATGTGTAGGAAGCGTTCAAATTTCAATGCATTAATACATTGATTTTTACACTTTTTAATCTAGAGCCGGTTATTGTAAGCAAGAACAACACATGGTGATGATACATCAAATACACTACATGAAGTGCATCAAATAAATGGAATGGGAAAAAATTACATCTTGAAATTTAACTGGTTACCTGGCTTATCCTGGGCTTTGACATTCTTCAGTGCTGCTGCATTAACAGTGGCCAACACGGCAAAGAGAAGAATCACAGTCTTCATTTTCTGTGAGGATGTAAAACAAAAACTCACTTTAACCTGTATGACTCTGTAAGCCGTTGGAAATGCAACACGTCACTGTTATAAGATGAATGTAAGCATGAGACAGTAGTGCTCAACAAAGGCCCACTTGAAAAAAGGAAGAGAGGACCAAAAAAAAAAAAAAAAACATCTGCCTTGGTCAATTAGGTGTGCCAGCCGTGATCATTTTCTTACAATCAACAAGTATTGATCACAAATTCACTCATCAAGGTTTGAAATACAAAATCTAATTTTGGTACATATTTATTAACATTCAGATCTTAGTGTGTTGCCAATTGCCACACTTTGCAAGGTTGACAATCAACATCATTAACAGTCATTGCAAGTTTAAAGTAAGTATTTGACCTCACCTTCAGTATAGTTTGGGAGGGAAGTCCTCAGAGCTGCGAAGATCAAAACCAATACCCCTTCAGTGATGTTGAGCTGTAATAATGTGAAGTTCATCTGCCCTCTCTGCTGGAATATATAGCACACGAGTCGACCCGAACTGCCCTGAGCGTTTACCGTAGAGGAGGGGTGTAAGATAGCATTCTTGGGGGCTATTTGACTGTTGATTGCTGATCTTAGCCAAACACTTTTATAAAAATGTACACCTACAGTATAGAATATAGCGCACTGACTTCCTTGAGTGTTTATAGAGGTAAATAGGCTACTACTAAGCACTGCTGAGGGCTATTTGAGTTTTGACTGCTGATGCGACAATGCCAATTTACACAATCTATTAAATATGCCTACAATATAGACTATAGCGCACTGACTTCCTTGAGTGTTTATAGAGGCAAATAGCATTGTTGGGGGCTATTTGACTTTTGACTTTTTGTTTGCATTTTCAAAACAAAAAAAAAAGAAAGAAAAAAACAACAAACTGATCTACTGGTGTATCTGCTTTTAAAAAATAGCCAAAATATGACAAATGTAGAGGGAAAAAATAAAAACCTTCAGTGAGATGCTGGAGTCACAGATTGTCACTGACAATGAAAAACATAAAAGTGGCTATGCACAATATATTTTGCAAGGTTTTGGTCTAGCTTTGCGGTAGACCGAAAGCTTGCGAAATAAATGCATCTTTCATTCATATTACTTGTGCAATGTACTAAAACAGGGCCAGTGATGGGCAGTAGCTTGTTACAAGTAGCTAAGCTACATAGCTTAACTACATTTTCCCGTAACTTGTAGTGTAGGTAACTACATTTGCTCTGGGAATAGCTTGTAGTGAAGCTACACTACTTGTTTCGAGTAGCTTGTAGTGAAGCTACACTACTTGTTTCGAGTAACAAGGATTGTAGCTTACTACATTTTCCCACACACATTTTCAAATTCCACCCATTTTTAATGGGTAGAAAACCTCTAATATACATCCCAAAACTTAAACATGCCACCATCCTATGTTCAAACCCTCCGCTAAATTATTATCATTATGATTTTTACCCATATTGTTTTATTATTATGATTAGTATTTAGAAAGTTGTACATTAAGTTAAGATATATATTTATATTATGTAGTGATTATGTAGCAAGCTACATCAAGCTACTTTTGTCATGTAGCTTGTAGTGTTGCTTGCTACAAATCTCTGGCGATAGCTTGTTGTGTAGCTTAGCTGCATTTTTTCGAGAGTAACAAGTAGTGTAGGTTACTACATTTTCCCAGTAACTTGCCCATCACTGAACAGGGCTATATGGTTGTGACCACTTACAGGTGACAGCTTCAAACAGGCTATTAAATATCTAATACCGTGGGGACGCGGTGTCACAGTACGTGGCAGACCTGCATTATATTACGTACTTTGCCATTCGTATTTTTAGTGTTTTACCTAATGTTTCCTTGTGTTTTTGTAGTATATTATTCCTTGGTTCCTTTTGTTGTTCATGCTTTGTGTACCTTTATTTTGTAGTAGTATTTTGTGCCTTCCTGTCTACCCCTGTAGTTCTGTACCTGCCTCGGCTACTAGTCCTGTGATTGCCTTTGTTTCCACCTGTGTCCCCTTAGTTCCCCAGCCAATCCCTGTACTGATTTTTGTTAGTTGTTCACCTGTGTCTAGTTATTCCTTGTCTATGGGTGCGTTCGGAAATACACCCTAAACGCACTGGACGGCCCTGTTGTCGTTCGTTTATACCTGGTGTATTTGGGGCATTTGGTGCTCCTCGTTCATTTATTCACACTGGTGTGTTTGGTGCGCGCACTGAGCAACCCTACGCTGGAGACGGGGTTGGCCGGTGTGGAAGGGATGATTGCGTCACAGCTGTGTCTCAGCGCTACCGTTCAATGAAAAGCAATGCAACTGTTGTGAGCTAGGAAGCTAGGCTATGGCTAAGCACTGTACTGTGGTCCCCCAACTTTTCCATGTCTGTCAAGGACCTGCACATTTATCAAATAATTTCATGCGGACCCCCATTTGAAAATACTTTCCAGGGGGACCCCCATAAGAGAGAATTTATATGGCTCTGGCAGTGATTCTCACCATTTTTGAGTGAGGTGTGTTGTCTGGTTTTAACTGCTCGTTCGTAAATCAGGCTCACTCAATGCACTCGGTAAAGTCTCCGCCCACTAACCCAAATCAACTCGACGCGCACCCAGTTTGTATTTCCGAACATACCCTATATATATATATATATGCCCTTGTGTTTTCAGTTCCTTGTTTGTTCGCAAAAGTTTCAGTGTTTTTTAGCGTCTTTAGCCTTGGTTAAATAAACCTCCTTGCATTTGACCTGCCCTGTGCCTGCCTCACCATCTGCCTGCCGTTTGTCTGCACTTGGGTCCAACACTAGCCTGCCTTGAACTGCGACACACAGTGGCACAGTGGTAGTGCTTCCGCCTCACAGCAGAAAGTCCTATAAAACCGTTCCATTCCAACTGTTAGCAGGGACGTGCAGAGAGCTTTTAGAGGATATAGAACCTTATCACTTCACCTGGAGCCATGAGCCTTAAAGGGGAACTCCACCCATTTTCAACATTTTAATACGTCATTATTAATGATGTATTAAAATGTTGTATATAGAGATGAGGTATATTAATGACTCATTAATATACCTCATCTCTATATACCCATAGAGATGTTGTGTGGACATGATAAAAAAGTTCCCCCAATTCTGTATTTCCTAAAAATGGAGGTCTGGGAAAATAAATAAATAAATAAATAAATAAATAAATAACATGGTGAAATACATTTGATGACATCATCAAGATGTATTTCACCATGTTAATGATTTTTCTTTCAGACCCCTTTTTCCTGAGAGGGTACAAATGGAACCAAATGGGTTCATTTGGTTCACATTTGTATCCTCTCAGGAAAATTTTGAAAATGGGTGGAATTCCCCTTTAAGAAGGGCATGGGCTGAAATCCCATATACGGTCGGTAAGAGTGCACTGTTGGACAAAAATGGCATTTTTGACCCTATTTTTGGGTAGCGTGCATTAGAGGTGCAGCGGGGCGGGGCCGGGGGAAGGAGGAGTAGCTAGAAGGTAATCTTTGAGGTTGTTATGGTGCTCTTGTATTGTAAAAATCAATGCTAGTTTAACGTTGACAGTGTACAATACAGGTATAGGTCCATAATGCTCCCTTTGGTTTATATTTATCATGCAACTTAATTACACATATCAGGAATGAACACACACTGCACAGGTCCAAACTGAACTAAAAATGAGTCTCTGACACATGAGCCAGTGTGCAGGCTTCCAATTATCACTGATGTCACCTGAGTCATGCATAAACAATAGCAGCTTCAATTTACATAGCTCCTTTTAAGAACTATAGGCGCTTTAACAGTGCAACACTAACGACCACATATAGATACCCTATGTCACCTGAGTCATACATAAACAACATAACAATAATAGTTGCTTCAATTTCTATAGCGCATTTTAAACTAAGGTGCTGTAGAGACTTGCTTTCGCACACCTAGATGATGATGTCTTCACACTGCGTAGGCAGTAACAGCAAATAAAAATGTACGCCCAGCACACTGTTTACTGCTCGGTACAAGAAAATATTTATTGTGAAGCAACGTTTCGGTCCCTCCGGACCTTCTTCAGGCATGACAACTCATTTTGAGAGCATTGCTTATATACAAACAGTACAATTGAACAACCAATCACAGTAGGGAACATGATTAGAACAGGGGTGCAGCTTGTGGAAATTGTCAATCTGGTGACATCATTTAAAAACACAGGCGCCCCATAGAGATCTTTTACACCATTTGAAAACAAATACAATGATGTAAAGTTACTTGGTTGCATGATCTAATATAGTCAGAAATCAAAAACACAATAGGAGACAAAAGTCACTATAGGTTCTAACTCTTGTCGGGCGACATAGAGAAAGAATAAAGAATAAATAAATACGGTATACATATATACACACACAACCCAATTTCACTCGACAGGCAAGAAGCTCCAAATAGAGTAGAGAAAGTGTCTTCTTAGGTGGAGGACTTAATTTAGGAAACTAAGAAATAAACCAAAGGCTAGAGCATAACATTTAGCAACAGCTCATCATTGAGCCCTTTAGGTTGCAGGGCTTGAAGAGTATGGATCCAATATGCTTCGCGTTGTTTCAGCAAGCGGTCATGGTTACCACCTCTGTTGGGCAGTCGAACTTGCTCTATACCCAAAAAACGAAGAGAAGAAATGTCATGCTTTGAATCATTGAAATGGACGGCAACAGGATAATCTCTGTCATTTCTCGGATGGAGCTCTTGTGTTCACTAATTCGTTGCTTTAGCTGCCTAGTGGTTTTGCCCACATAGGACAGTCCACATGGGCACCGAATCATATAAACAACATGTGTAGAGATACAAGTAATTATATTCTTAATTTGGAACTTCTTGCCTGTATGAGGATGAGTGAAGGAAGTAGTCTTAAAAGTATTACTGCACTGAGCACAATGCCCACAGGGATAGTTACCTTTGGGTAAGGGGCTCAGGAGGGTCTATATTTGAGTGACCCTTGGAGAATGAAAGTCAGCATGCACTACAGTAGAGAATCTCTTAGGTTTTTACCTCGTCTGGAAAAGAATAATGGGGGGCCTTTGAATAAATTTGTCAATTCAGGGTCTGATGTTAAGATGTGCCAATGCTTTTTAAAGGTGGCTTTAGGCCCCGGCCACACGACTCCGGATCTTTTGCCAAACGCAGAAATATTCCTGCGTTTGGGCCGTTCTACTACACGCAAACGGCGTTTTACGTCACTCAAACGGAGTTTTCTGCAAACGGATAAATAAGTGAAGATATTCGAAAATATCCGGAGCAGCGGAGCCGTGTAGACGTGTGAAACGAAAACGATGACGTCTCATATCAGCTCATGACGTGACCAAACAACTTCCGAGGTGTCCCTATTCATGCTGCATTGAACAGCGCGAGCGCTCAGTTTCTGACACCTCTATGTCGTAACTCTTCTACTGGATGTTATATTAAAGTAGTCTAGTAGACTACTATAATGTAACATCCAGTAGAAGAGTTACGACATTCCCACCTCCCGGAATCCCAGACTTTTATCAGTCCCCATAGCGCATCATGGTAGGAATTGTGGAGCGGCTGCGGACCTTTGTTGTTTTTTTTAATTCACAGGAAGGGTATACCCCTCCTGTGCATTAATTAATGTGAACTGTATACAGTTCACATTTCCTCCAATATTCAATTCACTTCAATTCAATAACTCCAATAACATAGTCCCTTACTAGCCTACTACCAGGTTACGTGAAATTTGTATTTGGGTAACCATGGAAACCAGCTAACACCAGCCATTTCTGTGTTGTGCCAAATATTTCTTATCGCCACCTACTGGCTTGGCATACGTGTTGGAGCCCCAAATGTCCGTTTTGAGTTTACGTGTGGACAAGGATATCTTTGTCGTGTGGACAGGATTTTTTTTTTCAACGGGGGAGGAAAAGAACGGATATTTTCCTCGTGTGGCCGAGGCCTTAATCTTATGAGCATATGGCGAGTGTGTGGTTACACAGGTCACTGAGAATATATTCTCCTTTTTTACACTTTTATAGCAATAGCTAAATATGAACAATAGCTCTGAACGGGGTTTGTTCAAAGCCAGAGTATAAGCTCTGTCTAAACATTCAGAGGAGTAGCCCCCTTTGTGCAAATTTGACTTTCATCTCAGTAGATTTATTAACAAAATCATCAGTAGAGGAAGATACTCTTTTGAGCCTATAAAATTGGCTGATGGGCAAAGGCCTAATGAGGGGGAGGGGGGGGGGGGGTGATTACTGGTAGCCAATAGTAAAGTATTACAGTCAGTCTCTTTCTGGTACAAGGTTCTGTAACAGTGCAACATCTAAATCTGTGTGTGTGTGTGTGTGTGTGTGTGTGTGTGTGTGTGTGTGTGTGTGTGGGGTGTGTGTGTGTGTATATATATATATATATATATATATATATATATATATATATATATATATATATATATATATATATATATATATATATATATATGTGCGCGCGCATGTGTGTGTTCTACCATGACCACATATACAGGATACTGCATCATGTCACCTGAGTCATACATAAACAACAAACAATAATAGCTACTTCAATTCATGTAGCGCCTTTTAAACTGAGGCGCTGTAACAGTGCAACAGTTCACATCCGAATCTGTTGTGCGCATGTTTGTTGGGGGGGGGGCAGCTCTCGTGGAACCACTGGTTGCATTCACTGAAGCTGACCAACTCCTCTGTGTCCTTGGACGGACGGACGGACAGACAGACAGAAAGACAAGTTTGAAAAGTGTAAAATAATTGCATCCTGATAAAATAGCCTAAATATTGTAAAATACCTTTGTATTGTTGGGGTCCCCATAAACTGCCTGGCATCCCCTACAGGTCCACCCCCCCCCCCCCCCCCCCAATCGATTTTCTTCTTTTTGTTCCTCTTATCTTATTTCTGCCCTCTCTGCCTTCTCCCAAGTCTCCTCCCTTCTTGTTTTCACTTTGCCTTTTTTTTTTTTTTAATATATTGAAGATGCTCCTCGCTAGTTAAAACGTAGGACGTAGGAGAGCCCTCTCCCTTTTAGAGGTTGGGCACAGATCCCTGAATGTGACTGCCTGCCTGCTCAACACAAACAAAAGAAAACAATAATGTTAGGACAATAGGCTACATCTTTTGATTTGTACTTGAGATGCGTGTTAAATATATTACCATGGAGGATGAGGGCTGGTCTTCCTCGCCTGGTCTACCCTGCTGGGAGGGGCTGGCAACTGCTGGGCTGGCCTGGCAAACAGTCTGTCATCCTGGATGGGCCTGTCAGTGTGTGGGCCCTGCTGTGCAGGGCAGGCAGTGGCTGGCCACTGATGGGCTGGTCTGACAAAGAGTTCATCACCCTGGATGGGCCTGTCAGTGTGTGGGCCCTGCTGTGCGGGGCAGGCAGTGGCTGGCCACTGCTGTGCTGGCCTGACAAACAGTTTGGGTGGTGCTGGGAGTGTGGGGGCCCTGCTGGATAGGGCTGGGGGTGTGTGACTGTGAGCCCTGCTGGGTGGGACTGGGAGTGTGTGTGCCCTGCTGGGTGGGACTGGGAGTGTGTGTGCCCTGCTGGGTGGGACTGGGAGTGTGTGTGCCCTGCTGGGTGGGACTGGGAGTGTGTGTGCCCTGCTGGGCGGGGCTGGCGTTTGCTGTGCACTGTTGTGCAGAGCTGGCGGTGGCCGGCCACTGACGCCTGGGACTGGCAGAGGCTGTCCATGGATGTGCAGGGCTGGCAGAGGTTGTCAACTGATGGGCGGGACTGGCAGAGGCTGTCCACTGATGTGCGGGACTGGCAGAGGCTGTCCACTGATGTGCAGGGCTGGCAGAGGCTGTCCACTGATGTGCAGGGCTGGCAGAGGCTGTCCACTGATGTGCAGGGCTGGCAGAGGCTGTCCACTGATGGGCGGGACTGGCAGAGGCTGTCCACTGATGTGCAGGGCTGGCAGAGGCTGTCCACTGATGTGCAGGGCTGGCAGAGGCTGTCCACTGATGGGCGGGACTGGCAGAGGCTGTCCACTGATGTGCAGGGCTGGCAGAGGCTGTCCATGGATGTGCCGGGGTGGCAGAGGCTTTCCACTGATGGGCGGGCCTGGCAGAGGCTGGCCACTGATGGGCCGGGCTGACGGTGACTTGGGTCTGCTGGGTGGGGTCGGGAAATGACAGGGACCCGCTGGGCAGTGACTGTGAAATGATGGGTGGTGGTTCTGGAAAAGTTTCTGGCAGGGGTCTTTCAGTGGTTATGCTCGGAGCAAACACACTGTCAGGCAGGATGTCCTTATTCAGAGGGAACATCCCTGTCCCTCTGAACCCTGCCTGAGCATTTTCGATGGTGGCAGGAAAACCTGGAAGAATTCACTCTTTGGCAGCTTCTGCTCTGCCATCATCCTGGTCCACTTAATTCCTTCCCTCTTGGTCCCAGTAGTGTTTCAAGCTTCTGAAGAGTGCCTTGTCTGCGGGCTGAAGTGCATGAGTGGTGTGTGGTGGATAGCACAGGATGTGCACATTCATGCTCTTCATGAGGTTGAGGAACTCCAGGTTGTATACGTGGCTACTATGCCCATCCAGGAGCAAGATGTGGGGCCGATGGTCATCCTTTGGGAGTGACGCGATGAATAGGTGACCCCACTCCAGGAAGAGGTCTGAATTTATCCACCCATTGTTGGACACACACACAGTAGTATTTGGTGGGCGGTATTCGAGCGATGCTGGGCGTAACCGCTTCCCCTTTAAAATTATCATGGTGTGGCTGTAAGTTCCTTCTGCATTGAAGCCTGCTAGGCAGGTTGTGGTTTCGCGTTTCTTCCCGACGCAGACCTCAAGGCATGGCTGGCCAACCACTCCAACCACCTTTGCAGAACTTGGAGACCAGACTCGTCACAGTTCCATATATGATCAGGAACTCCATGCAAACCAACGTGCTGAGCATATTCTCGTATTCATTGAACCACTGGCTAACCACCTGCCTGTTTAGACCAGCAGCCCTGGCAGCAGATAGCACCTCTGGTTTCCGCATACCAAGCCCAGGGTTGCGCTTCATGAAATTCGCGAACCAGTAGTAGCCAGCACGTCCAGACTTCTCAGAAAAGCCTTTAATGTTGTTTGTGGTGGCAAACTGGAAAGCCAGGGTCTGCACATCCCTCTTTGTGAGAGGGAACCCTCTTCTAGACATAGCACTCAATATATTAATATTTTTTTAAAAATGATTAACGAACAAAACATCATGCTAAAACTCATTTCTTAGCTTAAACATTGACACACATTGGTATAATTAGTAAGAACATGTGAAGAGCCATCTAGTATACAATAATGTAATATATTAATATTTTTAAATATTACCAACAAAACATCATGCTAAAACTCTTTTCTGAAGGTGGCCCATTTAAGCTAACACAAAAAATAATGCTAAAACTCATTTCTGAAGGTGGCCCACCTAAGCTGACTTGAAGGTGTTTTCACCACAACTATGGTAAAGTGAGCCACTGACAAAAACGTCATTATTTATGAAAAATGATTTAGTTAAGCAAAATATCAGCATCATGTCTGGTAAAGGACATCATAACACACATGCTGCACCATTTTTTATAGATGTGCATTTGTTTTTATTGATGTATCATCCTTAACAATCTCAAGTTAAAACTTGTTGTGTGGCATTGCTTGTCCCATCAAAACGATCAATGACCATCCGGCATTGGTCAGGATCTTGTCAATGTCCTTGCCAAAGGCACCACCCAACTCGGCACACCGTTGGATCAATATATCTGCCATGAGATCTATTCATCATGTCTGAGAGTTTTTGTTTAGTACTCAAAATCTAGTTAACCTTTCTTATATTGGCTTAACATCATTGATTTTGTCACGCTATATTTTTAAGTTAGCACCATCAGGCACTCTACAACTATATAATGCATTTTACTAAGAACTAGAGGTTCTGTCTGTATTCGTCATAACATATGGCGTATTGAGTTTCCTACTCATAGTTAACACGTACAGATATTACAACATTTGCTGCAAAGCCTTATGGGTACTACAATAGTTCAACTTCACTTTAGAACATTCTCGAACACTCAATGGTAAAGAGAGAAAGACAGAACAGAGAGAGAGAGAAAGAGCAGAGTGTGAAATGGTCTCACACAAGTGAGCAAGGTCAAATGCCGAATTATTTGATAAGACAGTCTGGAAGACAGTCTAAAATGAAAACAATAGCTTCTTTCCCACAACAACCAGAATTCTTGCAGACACTGAAATAGGGACAGGCGACCTTTCACAGACTTCACTCGGTGAGAGGTCAAAATGGAAAATGCATACTGTAGGCCTAATCAATTGACATACTCATATACTGTATGTGACCCATTTTTGCAATCCATCATATGCATCATTTGCAATAAAGTATTACAGGAAATTATTTAAAACCATCATCCCCCCAGCATAAAAATCCATCACTGTCTTTGTCTGTAATGTCTTTGGGCGCTATGCATGCCGCGGTATACCGTACTTCAATGCTATCACACTGGAGAAAGCCACGGTATTGATTCTGAGAGATTTTCGAGCTGCCGATAAATAATGTGAACATCCATAAAATGTGTTTTTCGGTTCCGTATATGGATGTACTACCGAAGTATAATCACTGTCGCTTCTGTACCTCTAGTGGAGGAACATATCACTCACCAGGGCCGGATTTAGCCAGCCCTCCTAGGGTGGGCTGGAAGGTTGGCAAGGTGGGCACCTCCAAAGTTTTTCATATGAAGCAGTGGTTTTCCACCTTTTTGACACCAGGGCCCACTGTTAATCTGGCATTTGAGCCATATGAGGACATTTCAGCTCCACAGACCCCCAAAACTAATAATTTTATTTTGCTTTTGTCCACAATTCCAGGCTGGATTTGGGAAACAAAACACAAAACATACAGGTCATAATGACCATTAATCTTCTACATTCTCTAGCTGTGTAGACTTGGGCTAATTCACATGATGAATATTATAACTCTTGAGAGTGTACACATGAAACCAAATGGTTTCGTTTCATGTCTCAAAGAGTTATCTGATTAACCAACTTTCCACCAGTTAGCTGGGAACCAACTCTCTCAAGGACCACTGGTTGAAAACCACTGATATTACCTTTCTTTGGGTGGGCAAGATGCACGTTTGGGTGGGCACTGCCCACGCCTGCCCCCCTCTAGATCCGGCCCTGTCACACACAGCTGCTCTATGACAGAGATGATGAGAGAGAGAGAGAGAGAGAGAGAGAGAGAGAGAGAGAGAGAGAGAGAGAGAGAGAGAGAGAGAGAGAGAGAGAGAGAGAGAGAGCAGAGTTACCTTACCTTTGTGTCATCCACTCCCTGCTTTACCAGAGCTACTGCAAAAATGTAATACATAAGGGTTCCAAATTTCTTTAGAAATCCTGTGCATTAGCAGGCACGTTGCAGGAGTTAAAAGAAGTCCCTGCATTTCAGTATAAAACAGTATAAATATAAAACTCTATTTCAAACCTATTTCAGTAGAATTATAGCAATTAACCCTCAATCCCTGCACACTATTTAGAAATTATCTTTATTTTTTCCACAACACAGAGCTACAGTTGACTTGTATGACTTAGATCAGTCAGATGGTGAGTCAACGTTTTCATTCAGCGTTTGCAGGTTCAGGAAGGTCTTCAATTTTTTGCATTTGGCTCATCTCCAAGAAGGTGTGTAAGAGCATGAGCTATGAGAAAAAGGAATTCAGCCTTTGCAGGTTCAGGAAGGTCTTCAATCTTCTTTGCCTTAGGCTCATCTCCAATGTTTATGGCGGGTCCAACGATGGGGACAATGCGGAATTCAGCCTTTGCAGGTTCAGGAAGGTCTTCAATCTTCTTTGCCTTAGGCTCATCTCCAATGTTTATGGCGGGTCCAACGATGGGGACAATGCGGAGTTCAGCCTTTGCAGGTTCAGGAAGGTCTTCAATCTTCTTTGCCTTAGGCTCATCTCCAATGTTTATGGGGGGCCCAAAGATGGGGACAATGCGGAATTCAGCCTTTGCAGGTTCAGGAAGGTCTTCAATCTTTTTTGCCTTAGGCTCATCTCCAATGTTTATGGGGGGCCCAAAGATGGGGACAATGCGGAATTCAGCCTTTGCAGGTTCAGGAAGGTCTTCAATCTTCTTTGCCTTAGGCTCATCTCCAATGTTTATGGCAGGTCCAACAATGGGGACCATGCGGAATTCAGCCTTTGCAGGGTCAGGAAGGTCTGCAGCTGAGGAAGTTAAAGATGCATAAATGATATCATCGTTGTATCCTGTAACGCCTTCATGAAACGCTAAGTGATACAAATACATTTAGCAATTAAGAAATCTTCAAATCAGCCCAATATGTCTGGGAAGCGTTCATATTTTAACACATCAATGCAGTAAAAAGAATGGGGGAAAATTTTTCATTGTATGGAACTGGTTACCTGGTTTATCCTCGGCTTTGGCATTCCGTAGTGCTGCCGCATCAATAGTGGCCAACACGGCAAAGAGAAGGATCACAGTCTTCATTTTCTGTGAAAATGTAAAATAGCTCTCAGTTAAATCTGTATGAAAAGCCATTTGCCATGGTCAGATGGGTTTGCCAGGCATGCCAGCCATGATCATTTTACATGATCATTTTACAATCATGATTGCAAATTCACTGTGAGGTTTGAAAAACAAAACAAAACAAAACAAAAAAAAAAGAAACATTTTTTTAACATATTAATACTACCATTCCAAACTTAGGACCTGATTTTTATGTTCACAGTCTTTGACGCTGCCTGCCATCTGTATCAAATCAATCCCTTACTTTTTTATCAGCTTTTTATCAGCATCTTTTTTTTCGTCAGCTTAGCCACTATTCGTTATGCCGACAATTTTTGCGGCTGGAGGTGTGATCATGGGTGTGTCCCCTAAATTGTTAATTTTGTCAAATAGATTTGGGAATTTCAAAGCACCCGCTGACGTATACAACGTATCCAGTTTGAGATAGTTGATATCCAGTTTGAGTTATTTGGCATATGACACATTGATGCAGATGATTTTCACCAGATATGTTTCACTTGATCCCATTTTGTAGCGAAGACCTACGTAGACATTCTACAGAGCAAATGAGAGTGATATTTGACATTCACACAATACATTGAAATGTAACAAATTGCCAGAATTGATCGAGCTATGAGTCATCAAAAAGACAAGTTCTCGGTGGCACCTATAATAATTTTCGCGGTATTTTACAGATTGCTTCATAACGTCTTGTAGACTTGGGCTATAACCATCCATACCATACCATTGATATTTAGTCATCATATATAATTGACCGAACTATGGTCTTTTGAAAAGATGAGTCTTGGGAGCACGGAGACAAAAAAGGACAGAAAACAAAAACACAGAGAGCCACACATCACAGGTTGTTAAGTGAGGCACTTATGAACCAATTTAGGACTGGGCACAACGTGAAATGATAAGCAATGTTTTAAAGGCAATGGCAAGGCCAACACATTGGATGAAAGCTAAAAAACGCCCAAACCACACCTATGCATAATATCAACCATAGTGTGCGAACACATTGACCCCAATCCTAGATGCCCTTATTGTGTATAACGGGTGATGAGACGAAATTCGTTGGCACACTTTGCAAGTTTGACAATCAACGTAAATTATTGCAGTCATTGCAAGTATAAAGTATAGGTACAGTATGAGCTCACCTTCAGTATAGGGAGGGAGCTCCTCTGAGCTCAGAAGATCCAAACCTGAGTGGTACTGAGCTGTAATGTGAAGTTCATCTGCCCTCTCTGCTGCAATATATAGCACACAAACTGCCCTCGGTCTTTATTTTATGACGGGTGCAATGAGTGTTGTTGAGCATTGTTGGGGGCTATTTGACATTCGACTGCTGATGTGGCACAGCCAAATGGCACTTACACAATGTTTACACAATGTATTAATATATGCTTACAGTATAGACTATAGCGCACTATACTGTAGACTATAGCACACAACTATTACTCAATTTATGAGTTCACTACACGCCTTCATCCGTAATAACAGGAATTTGCCAGTAGCGGAAATATGATTTAAATGAAACACAATTACGTTCACTTTTATGAACAACATAGTAGGGGTGAGACGATTCACTGACCTCACAATACGATATGATATTGGTATTTAGTGTGCCAAATCGATTTATATTTCGTAATCATGTTGTGATGCGATTCGATATGTTGCGACATTTTCCCACAAATGACTTTGCTTTTAACATAGAACATTTTGAAACATTCCTAGACAATATGAACATTTTTGAAGCAATTCACAACAGCCAGATAACTGTCAGTCAGTCTTTCTGACATGAACAAAATAATAAATGCATATATATATATATATATATATATATATATATATATATATACACTCAACAAAAATATAAACGCAACACTTTTTTCAGGGGATGGACTTAAAATCCAGATATACAATATAACCATTTCTCTCAAACACTGTTCACAAATTTGCCTAAATGTGTGATATTGAGCACTTCTGCTTTGTTAAGATAATCCATCCCACCTCACAGGTGTGCCACATCAAGATGCAGATTTGACATCATGATTAGTGCACAGGTGTACCTCAGACTCTCCACAATAAAAAGACACCCTGAAATGTGCAATTTTCTTTTGCCTTATTGGGTGTATGGGCCTCCGAAACAGTCAGTATCTGGTATGACCACCATTTGCCTCATGCAGTGCAACACATCTTCTTCGCATAGAGTTTATCAGATTGTCAATTGTGGCCTGTGGAATGTTGGTCCACTCCTCTTCAATGGCTATGTGAAGTTGCTGGATATTAGTGGGAACTGGTACACACTGTAAAAATGGTAATAACACAATATTACCACATTATTACCATTTCGACAGCGCATACCAGCACCTGTATATTGCATTGCAATAGTCGATACTGTACATTGTACAGTATCGACTATTGCAATGCAATATACAGGAATAAGTAAAAGAAATATTCCCCGCCTCCAGATGGTGGCGCAAAACACTAGGAAAACACACGCCTCCTCATAAATGCCACAGTACAACTTCCATTGGATCCCTGTGACATTTAGAATGAATTATTTTATTCATTAATTTTCCTCTTTACATGGGTTAGCTCTCTCCCCCCCTCCCCCCCTCCATAGTGGCCTATACAGTCATTTGTGGACTCTGTGGAGATGTAACTGCCCAAAAGCTAAACTTGCATAAGCTAATGTTTGTGTAGCATATTGTACACACTACAGAGTGCACTTTACCTGCAGGGTGGTTTTTGTGTGTGTGTGTGTGTGTGTGTGTGTGTGTGTGTGTGTGTGTGTGTGTGTGTGTGTGTGTGTGTGTGTGTGTGTGTGTGTGTGTGTGTGTGTGTGTGTGTGTGTGCGTGTGTGTGGTCCCATCCAGATAGAGGTGCATTTGTATTTTGGCAAAGGATCCCGTAAAAATAAAACAATGACGAATCAGGCCTCTTTACTTTCTTGAGGGTTATCACACACAGTAAGAGAGAGGCTACTTCCATGCTCGCGGATTTGCGTTAGTCAGCTCATACGTATACGTATAAATGATATTGCATACATGATATTGCCAGCAAAATCACCAGTTAAAATCGAAACAAGTTCACATGATCACTTGTAACATGTTTTCCTCAAAATAACTTCACATTTTTGGATATTAATCAAGTGCAAATAGTGATAGTTTGTCACATTCATTGTGGCCAGTAATTTCCTGGTGTTTATTAGGACTGTACTAGATAGCAAAAACAGAATTCGCTTTAGAATTTTGTTAACAAATATGTATTTAGGACAATGTTCAAATGCCCCCTCACAAAAAATGTGAAACAATTAACACCCATCTTTAACTTTCTCTAATCACAACCTAAAACATGAACCTTGGTTGAAAAACACCATGGCCCTCCTAGCCTGGTTCAGACCAAGGGCTCCATTTTTGTTACATGCTAAACCAGTGGCGGAGCCAGCATTTCTTTTTTCCCTGGGCCAGGGGCTATTTGCCTAGGCAATTGGACCTAACCCTCGACCCCCCCCCCCCCCCCCCCTCCCACCCCTAGCATAGAATTGGAACAGGGTCCACCAATCGACATTAAGGCTAAACGAGGAGTTGTAGTCACAGAGTGACCTAAGAGATGCACGCTGCTCTTGTCTTCATGTCCTTATGTACTGTATGTCTGTGTTTCTCTGTTGTTACCATGTCTAATGTGCAAATGTGTTTTTTGCATACAATGGCTGTTGGGTTGCAAGACAAATTTCAGTGTAAACTGACAATAAAGTACTATATCATATCATATCATATCTTCTAAACGAGTCTCTGTAGTTCCCTTAGCAAAGAAATAGTCAAAGAAAAAATACAAAGCACCAAACTGTGTGGATGATGATGCACTGGCAGTCTACAACCAGACTGAGATTATTTGAAATTTTGAATAAACCACTATAACTAAGTAAATGATGGATACACCAGCTTAAACTCACTTCCTCTCATTTCACTTTCTATTTTCACATCAAAGGGAGAGTCTCTCTCTCTCTCTGGAGTGTCCGAGGGGTGGATTAGCTGTGCTGTCCGATATACTGTAGGTTACTTCTCTATGTTGCTGTGGTCAGTAGTTAAACAGGGGGTTTTGATTGTTTCTATTTTGTTTACATAAGAACAAAAGGTTTTATGACTTTGTATACATAAGTACAAAAGGTTTATGACTTTTTTGTCTACTGCACGTGCGCAATATAGACAGGTCATGAAAGGTCATGGGTTAGGGCTGGCAGTGATGTGACCCTGGCATGAACCTGCATGTGTGCGTTTGGATCAAAAAAGGGGGTGTAATATTTGTATATCTTTTTGCCACTGAGCAAAGAAGACCATGAGTCCCAGACCTGGAGTGGTGTAGCTCTCTCAGGACCCAGCCATACTGACACAGGCAAAGAGAGGGAACAGGTGGGCAGGTCTTTGTGCAGCTAGGCTGCATGCATGGGTCATAGGCTAAAAATGAGGGAGAGCATGCAACTAATGGATCTTACAGATCTTTAACTCTTATGAGAGTGTAATATGAGATTAAACTTTCAATAGTTACATTATTGTCACATATCTGTAATACTTCTTTATTTTAAGAAGTCAATTCTTCATTCATCAATTTGATAAATGTTGCAAAGCATGGAATTGTGGACAAACCGTATCCAACAACAAAAAAATATTCTTTAGTTTTGGTCTGAAAGGCTAAATGTCATCAAATGATTCTAAAACGCATTTTTACAATCCCAATTTGATAGAAGTTTGTTTATAAATCCCCTCATTGATTCACAATGTTTTGTAGAACCCTGTATTTCTTGCATGGAAGTTAACAAATTTCACTTCACAAAATGTTATTTTGTGGAAAGCTCTAAGCCAACCCTAGAAAACCATTACAACCAATTTTGATAGGGTATTCCACAGATTGATTGAATTGGAGACTTAACTTGACTCTACCATCTTGTAGATTAACTTGACTCTACTTAACTCTACCATCTTGTAGATTGTATTTTGCACACAGACTACACAGCAAAATACTGGAATACATAAGATTACATAACAAAATGTAAATTGACATTGTTGTTTTACAATATTGCTATACACTATGTCAAATTGCCTTGATGTTGTCATTCTGTTCTAAAATGACACCAACTCCCACCAGCTAGCCTAGATTATCCACAAAATGGATTTACTTCTCAAATGACAGATTGCTTTAGTTGTGGATAATCATTTTTACTCTGCACACAAACTGCTAATAAATGGTTTATGTGCAACTAGTACTGTATATACAGTATGTTCAGCCTGGTCAGTGAAGGAAAAATACTTTTCTACCGTATATTTGACTTGATGTCAGTTCATTTGTACTGAACACATTTGAAGTTGGTTTATTAGATAGTTCTTCAACAACTACCGTGCAATATTTGTTTTTTCCTTTGATGAACAGATCCCTCTCCCACCAAAGTAGATCCAAGATTAGCATAACATTTTTTTTTATGAACATCACATGTGGCGGTTATGCTTTTTACATGAGGATATTATGTTTTATTTTGGATCAGATGTTCAAAAGGTCTAAACCTTCACTCAATGCATGAGCTGACACCAATAACAACCAGTTTTGAGTTATTATTAATAATAACATGAATTTGTAAAACGCATTTCACAAATCCCAAGGACACAAAATCTTCTCCCCATTGTTAACTGCTACATTGTTTTTTTAGGTATTGAAGTTGAACATTGCCCCTAAATTAGCCATGACATGTTTTTTCCCCCAATCCCTACAGTAAGCGAGTCTGTGTTAATGGGTAGCCCCGTAATTTGGTTTAAACCAGCAGGACATTGACATTTCTAAAGCTGAGAATGTTTCTGACTTGTTTTCTCAGTTCTGTGTGTTTTTTGTCTGCACAGGAGCCAAATAGCCACTCTGACACTGTATGGTGTGTGTGTGCGTGTGTGTGTGTGTGTGTGTGTGTGTGTGTGTGTGTGTGTGTGTGTGTGTGTGTGTGTGTGTGTGTGTGTGTGTGTGTGTGTGTGTGTGTGCTGTTCCTCATACTGTTTTCTCGTAACACAGAGACGCTTTACAACCTCCTAACAACAATCTTAAATGTTTGAACACTAAATTAAGAAGAAACTCAAAAACAAGAAACCTCGAGAAGTTATACATGATCGCATACAAACACTGTTTTTCCTATGGGACTTGTGTGTGTGTGTGTGTGTGTGTGTTTGTGTGTGTGTGTTTGCTGTGTGCTTTGCTGTGTGTTTGCTTTCTCTCGCTGGGGGGTCATGAATAGACAAACACCCGCCTCTGAGATGCGAGACCATCCCATGGCTGCTGACTGCATTTTCTCCATGTTTATGTTTTTTTTTTTTGTCAATCACATACGTTTGCTCAATCCAGCAGTGTCCCACTGCATTGTTTGTACTGTGTGTGTGTGTGTGTGTGTGTGTGTGCGTGTGTGTGTGTGTGTGTGTGTGTGTGTGTGTGTGTGTGTGTGTGTGTGTGTGTGTGTGTGTGTGTGTGTGTGTGTGTGTGTGTGTGTGTGTGTGTGTGTGTGTGAGTGAGTGTGAGAGACCCCATGAGGTCATTTGTCCTGCTGTGAGGGTCTTCACCTATGTCCCATTAGTAACCCCCTAGCTTTACTGTATGTAGTGCCACAGGCCTGCGATATGCTTGGGTTCTCAGCTGTTAGACCACTGATACTACTACTAATGTTTAAACTCATACCCTAACATATAGTACAGAACTGATTATCTGCATGCCCCTGAATGTTGTGCATATAGTACAGAACTGATTATTTTGCATGTCCCATGGATGTTGTGATGAGATGGACATGACAGGGTGCTTACCATTATGGGTGAGCGCTGTGGACACAATTTTATGCAAACATAGAATTTACATACAGACAACTGTATGGCAAGTTTAATCAGCCCCTAACTCTATGGTTAACTATATGCTACAAATGGCTTCAGCCATCGAAACACAAAATTATAATTCTCAATGTCTATTGCAGCCAAATAGGTTAGGATAATCAAGAACCTGTAAAATTAAACTAGGTATTTCATTGTCAAGGAATATGCTACCAGTAGCCTCGACACCCAGGCCTTCATTTTGTTCGCCTTGCGCGAAAACGGAAAGCCTGGACTAACGCACGTTGGAAAGTGGACTTCAAGTGGGAGTGAAACTTCCGGGGTGGGCGTCGCTCTAAATGATGTGACGTAGAACAGCAGTGGACGGGAGGGGGAGGGGGCTGAGATGACGACATGTTAGTGAGATCAAATCAGAGCGCAGCACTTCCAGCCGTGTGGATCCCACGACACCACTGCCCCCCAAGGCCAAAATCATTGAGGGCTAGACCAGGCTATGCTACAGTAATGACCCTATACGACTGACTGTCACAGTAATTGTCTATTCACTAATTAGACCCCATTGATTTAATTTTCTAATTTGGTTAATCCGTTTTCAAATCTTCTATTAACGGCTAGGTGTGTTGACCCTATTTCAAAACAATTAGTTGATCAGAACTAACTGTAGTAATATTTAATTCCACTTTTTCCACCACCACAGAGACGGGGGACTCAAGTACTAGCAGTGGTACTAGTAGGCCTACCAGTGGTAGGGAATCTCTGTGCTACAGTACAGTATGCTACTGTACTGTAGAACACTATATTACATACTATACTGTACTGTTTCATATTGTAGTAAATGCAGAGTGCATAGCAACCTCATAGTGTATTATTATTTTTTCTTGTTTTAATCAGTGTTTGGAATATTACTTTACCTTGTTAATGTATTACTTATTATATTACTTATTATATAATTATTACCTTCATTTTAAAGCAATATACTATATTACAATATTACTGTCTGAGCAAGTGTAATACATTAATATTACTATTACATATTACTTAAAAAAAGTTTACTAAATATATAATTAAATGTTAAGTATCACTATTAATCAAATATTGTGTAGGCGAGTGGCATACCTAGGCTACAATACAGCAAGCCCACTTGGCTATCTGGCCAAACACATATGAAATCAACTTGAAAAAACTTCACTCCCGAATAAATAATTTGATGACAAATGATAGAAAATAAGTAATCATTTAACTTCTGCAGTTGTCAAGATAATTTCACAAGAACATTTCCAATGAGACAGATTGGCAGAAAGTAATATTGAAAGTAATGCAGTAATGTAGAAAGAAACGTATAATATATTAGAGGGTTTTAGTTAGGTAATATATTTATATTACAAGTTATTGCGTTTTTGTAATATATTATGTAATATATTAAGTTACGTAGTGCACATGTCCCAACACTGGTTTTAATAACATTACATCTCTATAGAGTTTGTTTCTTTTGATCTCAATTATTTCAACAACTCTACACGCAGACATGGATGAAACATCACATCACTGCATATCATTATACATATACACAGTATATGGGCTCTACAGTATTTGCAATAAGCAAATAAACCAATAGGGATTCAGTTTCCATGTTATTCACGGCGGTCATATTAGCCAAGAACAATTACAATATTCTCTCCTAAATGAAGCACATACAAATCTTAGCCAGGTCCTCAACTATATGGTGCTGTGATGAACCGAATTGCCTGCTGGGGGCGATTTGTACTGTTTTGCTTGCAGTCAACCAGGAGCCAAAATGCATTATGTAAATATACCTGATTACATTGAACATTGCAATATATGACAGGTGAACCAATATTCCCTAAAACACTTTATTTTATTTTTAATACTTAGCCCCTTCTCCTTTGTGTCAACTTTTTTATTATTATCTGTTACTATGAATATCACTATTTTGGTGTCATGCAAAATCAAAACCTGACTATCTAGATAGCCCCCCACATCTCTTCTAATGTAGTTTTTATTTTTGGAATCTGAATGGGTTTGAAGAAACTAACTCGATCTCCCCCTGCTCTTTTTAACCTCTACTCTAAGAACTTCAACAGTCTTTCCTGTCTCTGTTGATTCTAACAAGCCTTTCACAACATCTTCATCTATGGCATGGCCAGTCTTTAAATGCCTTGCCACTTCTGATGCGAATTGATTCATGTTCATGGACATCTATCTGGTCAACTTGTTAATTTTCAGCACCTTGGATAGTTTCTTTTTGTACATATAAACTATAGCTGTAAGCAAAGTGAAAACACACAAAATGTTAAAAACACAAGACATCTACAAAGCATTATACAGTATATACAAACAACACGGAGTTAAAACATACAACACACCAATATAAACGTACTACATACTTACAATAGTATAAGTTAAAGCATACATAGCACCAGTGTAAACACTACATACTTAATATTATAAAAGATAAAACATGCAACACTCTATCATAAACGCAGCATGATTAATATTATATTAAAAAAAAAAACATGTAACACATCATAAACGCTATATACAAAAGTATACAAAACAAAACAAAACATTGTAAGTCAGAAAGTTAAGATGTAGACAAACACAAAAGTTAAAACACATAGTGTATAATGATAGTGATATACACAGTGAAACATACAAATGTTAAACACAAAGACATTATAAAAACACAAACGTTTAAATGGTTTTCTTATCCTATCTTTTTTTGGATTCAAATGGAACCAAACGGGGCTGCAAGGTGCACATTTGTACAATCTCAGGAAATTTTGAAAATGGTGAAAGATTTGCCAGATTTAGCAAGATTTGCTAAATTGAAAGCATATATTTATAGAACCGGGGCGCCAGGGGTGAAAACAGGAATCCTAACCGCTAGACCACAAGGGACTGTTCATTGTGCCAATACTGTATGCAATACCTTTTTGTGCAGCTGTTTAATTGGCCGAAATATTATGGAAGTAATAATGGAGGCTTTTTTTTTCAATATAACTAATTAATAATGAATAATAACTTTAGCAGCGTGTTAAATTTATTACACATTTACATATGGAAAATACAGGGGTTAGGTTTAGGGTTAAGGGTTGGGTCTTGCATGCAAATTCTCACCATGGGCGTATATAATACTCTGTACTCTGTTACCCAACCTCGTGATTGTTAACCACCAGAGATTTCTACATCCTCTAGTTATTACAGAATGGATGTTCTCGAAGTAATGGGGTTGAGACCAAAGACAAAGGTGAGCCTACAATAAAATATTCTAGATGGGAATAAATACAAGATGGGACTTGATGTAATTATTTAAATAATGTGTTTCAGGTTGACGAGCTGCGGGCCCATGTCATAGCAGTGGACCCTATGAAAATCGTGAGATGCAGAGGCCAAGAGAGAGAGCTTAAAGAATGCGTGGTTTCTGATGCCCACGGGTCTCAGATCAGGATCCAGTTGTGGGGTTCTTTAATAGGTTTTACGAACACAGACACATCCTATGTCTTCACAAACATTGCCACCAGAGATCGCCCATGGGGTGGACAACTTTACCTCACATGCACAAAAGATACCACTATGAATGTCATAGAAACCATCGACGTGCCAAAACATGTGAAGGATCAAGCCTTTACTGGCGAGAAGCTATTCACCGAATGCGGGAGTTTTCTGTCAGCACGCTTTCGAACGAATGCCAGAGCATGGCATAAGCAGTCCGCCAAACCCCTGATGGGGGTCAACACCGAACATGATGATGTGTTTGGTACATTCACCATAAGCATCTCTATCCACGTTCCTCCTTTTGAGCTGTACCTACCGCCAACACCTCTAGCGGCATACCTCGAGACTTGGGGGCTCTCACATTTAATATCCAAACTCGATAAATTAGAGGAACATTTCCTCACTCGTAAGCACTTTAAGGTATCTTGCAGCGAAGACTATTATGTGATTGACTCTATAGAGTATAATGAACACTGCCCCTCATGTTTGGTGAAACTGGAATGAGAGAGAGAGAGAGAGAGGTGGGCAATACATGTAACAATATTGTAACAAATTTGTACACACAGGGGTGCATTAGCTGTATGATGTACCATGTATTTTCTATTGTGCACTGTATTTTCTACTGCATACTGTATACTGTATACTCTACCTTGTAAACCTATATTCTATCCTGTAAACCTGTAAACACGCCTAAATAATGAATTAATAAAACACTTAATAACAATCATGTTATTGTAACTACTATTTATTTAATACATACATACACACATACACACATACACACATACATACATACATACATACATACATACATACATACATACATACATACATACATACATACATACATACATACATACATACATACAATCAAATGTCACCCAATACAGGCAGAGTGATTCTCGGTCTCATGATTCTCAGTGTAGTAGAGAATCTGATACTCTGATGGGATAGGGCTGTACCCATTGTAGTGTCACCACCAGCTCCGGAAAGCTTTGTAACATGGCAGGGTCATGAAGTATATCCATGAACATTTAGGGAAAATATGTAATCTATCCATATACTAAACAACTATATATATATATATATATACAGTATATATTCTGCATACATATGCGATAGACAGACACACAGTCTATGTGCAATATTCTACATATTGTGTACAATAAATCGTCATCAATCAAGTATATATTCTAATCATCAAACAGGTGTTATGTATTTCATGTTCATGCATGATGTTTATGTGTATTATATGCTATCCATAGAAGGTAGTAGGTTATGAACACAGCCTCATAACCATGTAAAATCAAGGATGATCAAGTTATACTCACTGTAATAGATCTTTTCTCTAAACAAGCAAGCTCCATGCATTGAAAACAATGCTGGTCTACATATGACAAATTCAGCACACAACTACTCAGTGTCAGATTACATTTTTGTTTTGGTATCAAAAAAACAGATATATGGTGCACAAAGACATTCCTAGTAAATGCTTTTTCTAACTGCCCCCGATGTAGTGTATAAGCATCCTCCTGGAGATAGTCCCTCTATGTCCTTCTATGCTCAACATTAGCTTCTCCCAGTGTGCTTCTCTAGAGCCTGTGCCAATTTTCCTCACACCACCATATAAACCATGATCCCAGGATCGGAATATATCCTCTGCATTAGACTCTGCAGCCTTTTTGAATACGTACTGACAATGTTCTAGCAAGAAAGATAATCACAATGTATTATATTTCATATACTGTATACAGGTATATTAATAAATAACACCATACAGAGTTATTCCGTCAGAGTATCAGAGTACAGAGTATTATATACGCCCATGGTGAGAATTTGCATGCAAGACCCAACCCTTAACCCTAAACCTAACCCCTGTATTTTCCATATGTAAATGTGTAATAAATTTAACACGCTGCTAAAGTTATTATTCATTATTAATTAGTTATATTGAAAAAAAAAGCCTCCATTATTACTTCCATAATATTTCGGCCAATTAAACAGCTGCACAAAAAGGTATTGCATACAGTATTGGCACAATGAACAGTCCCTTGTGGTCTAGCGGTTAGGATTCCTGTTTTCACCCCTGGCGCCCCGGTTCTATAAATATATGCTTTCAATTTAGCAAATCTTGCTAAATCTGGCAAATCTTTCACCATTTTCAAAATTTCCTGAGATTGTACAAATGTGCACCTTGCAGCCCCGTTTGGTTCCATTTGAATCCAAAAAAAGATAGGATAAGAAAACCATTTAAACGTTTGTGTTTTTATAATGTCTTTGTGTTTAACATTTGTATGTTTCACTGTGTATATCACTATCATTATACACTATGTGTTTTAACTTTTGTGTTTGTCTACATCTTAACTTTCTGACTTACAATGTTTTGTTTTGTTTTGTATACTTTTGTATATAGCGTTTATGATGTGTTACATGTTTTTTTTTTTAATATAATATTAATCATGCTGCGTTTATGATAGAGTGTTGCATGTTTTATCTTTTATAATATTAAGTATGTAGTGTTTACACTGGTGCTATGTATGCTTTAACTTATACTATTGTAAGTATGTAGTACGTTTATATTGGTGTGTTGTATGTTTTAACTCCGTGTTGTTTGTATATACTGTATAATGCTTTGTAGATGTCTTGTGTTTTTAACATTTTGTGTGTTTTCACTTTGCTTACAGCTATAGTTTATATGTACAAAAAGAAACTATCCAAGGTGCTGAAAATTAACAAGTTG
Source organism: Benthosema pterotum (assembly GCA_039105355.1). Classification (NCBI taxonomy): domain Eukaryota; kingdom Metazoa; phylum Chordata; class Actinopteri; order Myctophiformes; family Myctophidae; genus Benthosema; species Benthosema pterotum. The sequence goes on along the minus strand of CM076969.1, from coordinate 54,016,602 downwards.
ACCAGATAGATGTCCATGAACATGAATCAATTCGCATCAGAAGTGGCAAGGCATTTAAAGACTGGCCATGCCATAGATGAAGATGTTGTGAAAGGCTTGTTAGAATCAACAGAGACAGGAAAGACTGTTGAAGTTCTTAGAGTAGAGGTTAAAAAGAGCAGGGGGAGATCGAGTTAGTTTCTTCAAACCCATTCAGATTCCAAAAATAAAAACTACATTAGAAGAGATGTGGGGGGCTATCTAGATAGTCAGGTTTTGATTTTGCATGACACCAAAATAGTGATATTCATAGTAACAGATAATAATAAAAAAGTTGACACAAAGGAGAAGGGGCTAAGTATTAAAAATAAAATAAAGTGTTTTAGGGAATATTGGTTCACCTGTCATATATTGCAATGTTCAATGTAATCAGGTATATTTACATAATGCATTTTGGCTCCTGGTTGACTGCAAGCAAAACAGTACAAATCGCCCCCAGCAGGCAATTCGGTTCATCACAGCACCATATAGTTGAGGACCTGGCTAAGATTTGTATGTGCTTCATTTAGGAGAGAATATTGTAATTGTTCTTGGCTAATATGACCGCCGTGAATAACATGGAAACTGAATCCCTATTGGTTTATTTGCTTATTGCAAATACTGTAGAGCCCATATACTGTGTATATGTATAATGATATGCAGTGATGTGATGTTTCATCCATGTCTGCGTGTAGAGTTGTTGAAATAATTGAGATCAAAAGAAACAAACTCTATAGAGATGTAATGTTATTAAAACCAGTGTTGGGACATGTGCACTACGTAACTTAATATATTACATAATATATTACAAAAACGCAATAACTTGTAATATAAATATATTACCTAACTAAAACCCTCTAATATATTATACGTTTCTTTCTACATTACTGCATTACTTTCAATATTACTTTCTGCCAATCTGTCTCATTGGAAATGTTCTTGTGAAATTATCTTGACAACTGCAGAAGTTAAATGATTACTTATTTTCTATCATTTGTCATCAAATTATTTATTCGGGAGTGAAGTTTTTTCAAGTTGATTTCATATGTGTTTGGCCAGATAGCCAAGTGGGCTTGCTGTATTGTAGCCTAGGTATGCCACTCGCCTACACAATATTTGATTAATAGTGATACTTAACATTTAATTATATATTTAGTAAACTTTTTTTAAGTAATATGTAATAGTAATATTAATGTATTACACTTGCTCAGACAGTAATATTGTAATATAGTATATTGCTTTAAAATGAAGGTAATAATTATATAATAAGTAATATAATAAGTAATACATTAACAAGGTAAAGTAATATTCCAAACACTGATTAAAACAAGAAAAAATAATAATACACTATGAGGTTGCTATGCACTCTGCATTTACTACAATATGAAACAGTACAGTATAGTATGTAATATAGTGTTCTACAGTACAGTAGCATACTGTACTGTAGCACAGAGATTCCCTACCACTGGTAGGCCTACTAGTACCACTGCTAGTACTTGAGTCCCCCGTCTCTGTGGTGGTGGAAAAAGTGGAATTAAATATTACTACAGTTAGTTCTGATCAACTAATTGTTTTGAAATAGGGTCAACACACCTAGCCGTTAATAGAAGATTTGAAAACGGATTAACCAAATTAGAAAATTAAATCAATGGGGTCTAATTAGTGAATAGACAATTACTGTGACAGTCAGTCGTATAGGGTCATTACTGTAGCATAGCCTGGTCTAGCCCTCAATGATTTTGGCCTTGGGGGGCAGTGGTGTCGTGGGATCCACACGGCTGGAAGTGCTGCGCTCTGATTTGATCTCACTAACATGTCGTCATCTCAGCCCCCTCCCCCTCCCGTCCACTGCTGTTCTACGTCACATCATTTAGAGCGACGCCCACCCCGGAAGTTTCACTCCCACTTGAAGTCCACTTTCCAACGTGCGTTAGTCCAGGCTTTCCGTTTTCGCGCAAGGCGAACAAAATGAAGGCCTGGGTGTCGAGGCTACTGGTAGCATATTCCTTGACAATGAAATACCTAGTTTAATTTTACAGGTTCTTGATTATCCTAACCTATTTGGCTGCAATAGACATTGAGAATTATAATTTTGTGTTTCGATGGCTGAAGCCATTTGTAGCATATAGTTAACCATAGAGTTAGGGGCTGATTAAACTTGCCATACAGTTGTCTGTATGTAAATTCTATGTTTGCATAAAATTGTGTCCACAGCGCTCACCCATAATGGTAAGCACCCTGTCATGTCCATCTCATCACAACATCCATGGGACATGCAAAATAATCAGTTCTGTACTATATGCACAACATTCAGGGGCATGCAGATAATCAGTTCTGTACTATATGTTAGGGTATGAGTTTAAACATTAGTAGTAGTATCAGTGGTCTAACAGCTGAGAACCCAAGCATATCGCAGGCCTGTGGCACTACATACAGTAAAGCTAGGGGGTTACTAATGGGACATAGGTGAAGACCCTCACAGCAGGACAAATGACCTCATGGGGTCTCTCACACTCACTCACACACACACACACACACACACACACACACACACACACACACACACACACACACACACACACACACACACACACACACACACACACACACACACACACACACACGCACACACACACACACACACACACACACAGTACAAACAATGCAGTGGGACACTGCTGGATTGAGCAAACGTATGTGATTGACAAAAAAAAAAAACATAAACATGGAGAAAATGCAGTCAGCAGCCATGGGATGGTCTCGCATCTCAGAGGCGGGTGTTTGTCTATTCATGACCCCCCAGCGAGAAAGCAAACACACAGCAAAGCACACAGCAAACACACACACACAAACACACACACACACACACACACACAAGTCCCATAGGAAAAACAGTGTTTGTATGCGATCATGTATAACTTCTCGAGGTTTCTTGTTTTTGAGTTTCTTCTTAATTTAGTGTTCAAACATTTAAGATTGTTGTTAGGAGGTTGTAAAGCGTCTCTGTGTTACGAGAAAACAGTATGAGGAACAGCACACACACACACACACACACACACACACACACACACACACACACACACACACACACACACACACACACACACACACACACACACACACACGCACACACACACCATACAGTGTCAGAGTGGCTATTTGGCTCCTGTGCAGACAAAAAACACACAGAACTGAGAAAACAAGTCAGAAACATTCTCAGCTTTAGAAATGTCAATGTCCTGCTGGTTTAAACCAAATTACGGGGCTACCCATTAACACAGACTCGCTTACTGTAGGGATTGGGGGAAAAAACATGTCATGGCTAATTTAGGGGCAATGTTCAACTTCAATACCTAAAAAAACAATGTAGCAGTTAACAATGGGGAGAAGATTTTGTGTCCTTGGGATTTGTGAAATGCGTTTTACAAATTCATGTTATTATTAATAATAACTCAAAACTGGTTGTTATTGGTGTCAGCTCATGCATTGAGTGAAGGTTTAGACCTTTTGAACATCTGATCCAAAATAAAACATAATATCCTCATGTAAAAAGCATAACCGCCACATGTGATGTTCATAAAAAAAAATGTTATGCTAATCTTGGATCTACTTTGGTGGGAGAGGGATCTGTTCATCAAAGGAAAAAACAAATATTGCACGGTAGTTGTTGAAGAACTATCTAATAAACCAACTTCAAATGTGTTCAGTACAAATGAACTGACATCAAGTCAAATATACGGTAGAAAAGTATTTTTCCTTCACTGACCAGGCTGAACATACTGTATATACAGTACTAGTTGCACATAAACCATTTATTAGCAGTTTGTGTGCAGAGTAAAAATGATTATCCACAACTAAAGCAATCTGTCATTTGAGAAGTAAATCCATTTTGTGGATAATCTAGGCTAGCTGGTGGGAGTTGGTGTCATTTTAGAACAGAATGACAACATCAAGGCAATTTGACATAGTGTATAGCAATATTGTAAAACAACAATGTCAATTTACATTTTGTTATGTAATCTTATGTATTCCAGTATTTTGCTGTGTAGTCTGTGTGCAAAATACAATCTACAAGATGGTAGAGTTAAGTAGAGTCAAGTTAATCTACAAGATGGTAGAGTCAAGTTAAGTCTCCAATTCAATCAATCTGTGGAATACCCTATCAAAATTGGTTGTAATGGTTTTCTAGGGTTGGCTTAGAGCTTTCCACAAAATAACATTTTGTGAAGTGAAATTTGTTAACTTCCATGCAAGAAATACAGGGTTCTACAAAACATTGTGAATCAATGAGGGGATTTATAAACAAACTTCTATCAAATTGGGATTGTAAAAATGCGTTTTAGAATCATTTGATGACATTTAGCCTTTCAGACCAAAACTAAAGAATATTTTTTTGTTGTTGGATACGGTTTGTCCACAATTCCATGCTTTGCAACATTTATCAAATTGATGAATGAAGAATTGACTTCTTAAAATAAAGAAGTATTACAGATATGTGACAATAATGTAACTATTGAAAGTTTAATCTCATATTACACTCTCATAAGAGTTAAAGATCTGTAAGATCCATTAGTTGCATGCTCTCCCTCATTTTTAGCCTATGACCCATGCATGCAGCCTAGCTGCACAAAGACCTGCCCACCTGTTCCCTCTCTTTGCCTGTGTCAGTATGGCTGGGTCCTGAGAGAGCTACACCACTCCAGGTCTGGGACTCATGGTCTTCTTTGCTCAGTGGCAAAAAGATATACAAATATTACACCCCCTTTTTTGATCCAAACGCACACATGCAGGTTCATGCCAGGGTCACATCACTGCCAGCCCTAACCCATGACCTTTCATGACCTGTCTATATTGCGCACGTGCAGTAGACAAAAAAGTCATAAACCTTTTGTACTTATGTATACAAAGTCATAAAACCTTTTGTTCTTATGTAAACAAAATAGAAACAATCAAAACCCCCTGTTTAACTACTGCTATGGTCAGTCGGTGGAGCTGCTGCTGCTGCAGCTCCCCCCTCAAGCGATCGATCCCCGCAACAAACTTTTTCCCTTCTCTACACTCACTCGTGTACTTATGACTGATGCAGCTCGGCACTGCACACGGCATTGTGATATCATATCAGACAGGCAGTGCATATCAACTATTGGCTGACTGAGTGAGAACCGCATAGAGAGAATAGTGAAAGACATGATGCAGCTCATCACTGCGCAGTGCGTACGCAGCTGCAGAGTTGGAGCTGCTCAGCATTGCACAGGGGTTGCGCAGAATCATAAAAAATAAGATTGTATTTGTTCTTTTCGTACCTTCATAAATGACTGGGCACGTGCCCATGCACCCCCACCCATAGATCCGCCCCCTGTGCTAAACCCCTTATCCCAAATCCCTTATTTTGTATTTACTATTTTGAAGAACGTTTTGGAATATTTCAACGCATCAATCTATTAACACGTTGTGAGCTTGTAGACTGGCCATTTGAACAACTGAAATGGCATGAGTGCGGCTTCATCGCCTGTGACGCTGTGACGACGTGCCATGGCCGTTGAAGGCGCGCCCACACCATTTTCGGTTACAGGACTTAAATTAGGCAAGTAAAGCATCAATAATAACATCAGTTGTTGTTGAAGTTGCAACAGACACGCAAATGGACCCCCAAGGGTCCATTCGCTTTCATTTTTACGCTCTCAAAGAGTTCCATCTGGTTATCCAACTTTCCACCATTTAGCTGGGGACCACCTGGAACTCTCTCAATGACCACTGGTTGACAACCACTGATATTACGTTTCATTGTTTGAGTAGCATGCACGTTTGAGAGGGGGGGGGGGCTCCTGCAGACAACAGGAGAAAGAAAACATACGGTACAATAAGAAAACATCAACATTGGAGACTGTGTGGAGAAGGCGCAGCAGTGTTGGATCAACCTATCTTCATATAACTGGTCCTCACTAATAAATGAATAGGCCTATACGATAAAATACTGCTCTTTTTTCTATGTTGAAAAGGTGGTGAAGTGGTCCTTTAAGTAGAAAGAGCCAAGAGCCTGTTTTGCTATTTATTGGTGATTTTCCTGGCAATATCATTTGCATTTGATGCATGAGGTGTCTGCCTCAAATAGGGAAGCACATCGTAGTAAGGAAGCGGCCCGATTCCAATATGCTATTTCTTTTATGTTTTATTTTTTACAGAAATTCACCTCTGGATGGGACACACACAAAGCACCCTGCAGGTAAAGTGCACTGTGTGTGTACAATATGCTATACAGAATTAGCTTCTGCAAACTTATAGTTCTTGCAATTACGCTCTCCACAAATGACCGTAGGCCACGAAAGATAAATCACTCATCAACACCTTGTAAAATGATCCTAATCCTTAAATGTTAAACAAAACATGATTTGCAAGTTAACATTAGCACCTATAGTGACTGACTGACACGCGTAGGCAGACTATCAATAAGCAGCTCAACAAACATTCTGGCAAACCACATTTCACAGAGTTTTCAAATGTCCACTGTTTTTCCTATTATTGCAGAGCCTTGCAAGTTCTGATACTAATTAACACAATAGTATACTCTTTACTATGATCAGTGTTGGGACATGTGCACTACGTAACTCAATATATTACATAATATATTAGCAAAATGCAGTAACTTGTAATATAAATACTGTATATTACTTAACAAAAACAATCTAATATATTATACTTTTCTTTCTGCATTACTGCATTACTTTCAATATTACTTTCAGTCAATCTGTCTTGTTGAAAATGTTCTTGTGAAATTTTCTTGACAACTGCAGAAGTTAAATAATTACTTATTTTATATAATTTGTCATCAAATTATTTATTCAGGAGAATGTTTTTTTAAGTTGATTTCATATGGATTTCCCAGATAGCCAAGTGCGCTTTCTTTATTGTAGCTATGCCACTGGCCTACACAATATTTGATTAATAGTGACACTAAATATTTAATTATATATTTTGCACAACATTTTTCTTTTAAGTAATATGTAATAGTAATATTAATATATTACACTTGCTCACACAGCAATATTGTAATACAATATATTGCTTTAAAATGAAGGTAATAATGGGGGGGGGGGGGGTGTCTGTGTCTGTGTGTGTGTGTGTGTGTGTGTGTGTGTGTGTGTGCGCGCGCGCGCGCGCGTGTGTGTCACAACAGGCTGTTACCCTCCCTTTTTGCCGAAGGTGCCGAATGAACCCAATATTCTTTTTTCTCTTCGCACACAACGGGAATCCTGGGTGAGCACGTGTGTGTGATTGTGGGTGGGTTGGGTGCATTGTGTGTGCACATGTGTGTGTGCAGGCGTGCGTGCGGCTGGGTGGGTGTGTTCGTGTGCGAACTGCATTACCATTACATTAAAAACACTTTTTTTTTTTTCTTTCTGAGCACAATTGGTCCCAAAACAAAACACCTCAACCTTTAACATTCACGGTAGATTTTCTAACTAAGGTCATGAAACCTAAATGGAAATTGGTTCTACCACATGAACAGAAGAGATAGCATACAGCATTATGATCGTACTGATTCTAGGTAGATTCTGAAGTTAGCTTCCAGTTTCCGACACTAGATTCTAGTCCATGACACTAAATTCTAGATCTATTATTTAGATCGTTCTAGGGAAGGCAAAGCACTTTGAGCTTGTAGATCTGCTATAACAGCTAAAACGGGTTAAGTAGTACTTTGCATTATAATTAAGTAAATCTGAATCCTGATTAATGATTAATTAAATTAAAAGATTCATGAAAGAGAACACTGTTGTTTTGGGCTGACACTATGAGGTGATCAAATTAATCTAAAAATGGAGCATCAGAACTTGCAGGACTGATGATCTATCCATCTCTAGTGGCCTACAGTCATTTGGGGTGATGTAATTGAAAAGGTTATGCAAGTACAGGTAGTTGCATAAGCTAATGTTTGTGTAGCATATTCTACACAGAGTACACAGTTCTTTACCTGCAGGCTGGTTTGATGTGTGTATGTGTGTGTGTGTGTGTGTGTGTGTGTGTGTGTGTGTGTGTGTGTGTGTGTGTGTGTGTGTGTGTGTGTGTGTGTGTGTGTGTGTGTGTGTGTGTGTGTGTGTGTGTGTGTGTGTGTGTGTGTGCGTGCGTGTGTGTGTGTGTGTGTACTTATTGGTAGTCCTTTTTAACTCTCTCTCTCAGCTGCTGCTGCGGCATTGCGCTTGTAATAATATCACCGGCAAAGATTGGTTATGTAGCGCTATATTGGATCACTCCAATATGATCTGATAGGGCGGATAGGGATGGGAGGAAAAACTATCATATCATATTGGATTGACCCAGTGGCTCACATAACTGTGGTTACCTCCGTAAACTGCTGGATAGGGCTTATCGGAGGGTTTCCTGCTATAGCTAAGCGGAAACTTGATGCGATAGTTCAGTTAGTGATAGAAGCATGACATTTGGCACAGATGATCTTCATATGACCCTAAACAATAATCAACCTCGGGCCATGCAGAATTCCAAGATGGCGGCCCCCAAAATCCAAGATGTCTGCCCAGAAATGTGTTTTTTCCTTCATAACTTGAAATGCATTGATTTTACGCCCCATAGGTGTATTGAACGTTAATACAAAGTCATTACGGACGATTTGGTACCAAGTACGTGTCTGTATCTCCTACGGTTCTTGAGATACAGCATATAGGTACTTTCACAGCTTGAGGAGAGCCAAATGAGGAGAGACATTTGTAACATTGATTTTTAAGTCAATCAAATGGTGATACAGGCATGAAGATTGGCACACACACTCTTCAAACCCCACTATTTTTAAAAGTACTGCATGCCCTGCAAAATTCCAAGATGGCAGCCCCCAAAATCCAAGATGTCCGTCCAAAAATGTGTTTTTTCCTTCATAACTCGAAATACAAAGATCTTAAGCCCCATAATTGTATTGACCCTTAATATAAAGTTGGGCATTACGGACATTTTGATACCAAGTGCATGTCTCTATGTACTACGGTTCTTGAGTTACAACATATACGTAGTGATGAGGCACCATAAGTGTAACATTTTGGCACTTTCACTCTTTAACTCAAAGATCACGTTATCAAAATATATTCTATTTTCAGGAAATGGACCTACATGTACACTTGGTGCGCACACATATACACTTATTGTGAAGGACAGATGCACAGACAGACATTTCTGGGTGGCTTATATTCGCAAAATATACGCAGCAAATCTAGCACTGAAACAGCCCTTTACAATCGGTTTAATAACTCCCGTCCCGACCCGTTTCATCAATTGAAAAACTTGAAGTGGTTTATGATAGCAGATACATGTAGGTCCATTTCCTGAACGTGCCAAAATGTTACACTTATGGTGCCTCATCACTACGTATATGTTGTAACTCAAGAACCGTAGTACATAGAGACATGTACTTGGTATCAAAATGTCCGTAATGCCCAACTTTATATTAACGTTCAATACATTTATGGACGGATATCTTGGATTTTGGGGGCTGCCATCTTGGAATTTTGCAGGGCATGCAGTACTTTTAGAAATAGTGGGGTTTGAAGAGTGTGTGTACCAATTTTCATGCCTGTATCACCATTTGATTGACTTAAAAATCAATGTTACAAATGCCGACAGGAAGTAGCCCGGTCACGTGACCTCATGGAGAGTCAACTGTGCTCAATTGGAATATATTATTTTGAATGTGATTGCTGCAAATATGGAATTTTTGGTATCTATACAACATGAAGTGTTTTAAACTATTATCCAGTGACAACTATAGCAAATATGGAATTTTTGGTATCTATACAACGTGAAGTGTTTTAAACAATTGTTCAGTGACAGCTATAATTTCTGTAATGTGTATGATGTGCTCTTATTAAAAAACAAAGTAAAATAAAAGGATTTAAAGCCATTAACAACGGGCTGTTGCCTGAGTAGGCTACACACTGCGTGTCGTTCAGGTATATAACGGCCCTCTGGGTTTGTTACAATTAAATTCAGAACAGGTACAGGTCTATAACATTATTTTCATGCCCAAGTTCCAAACAGCTTTCCAACATCAACAATTCCCTCCCAATCAATTTGATCTACACATCATTTCCAGATCAGATAATACCCAGAACTGTGTAAATGTTGTCTATAAGTGTAATATGGCATTGCGCCATCAGCAGTCAAAACTCAAATAGCCCCCAGCAGTGCTAGTAGTAGCCTATTTACCTCTATAAACACTCAAGGAAGTCAGTGCGTTATATATTCTATACCAGGGGTCACCAAACTTTTTCCAGCGAGGGCCACATAACTTTTCCCTTCCCCAATGGGGGGCCGGGTCAGTTTGTAACAGAAAAAAATGGGATGATCATAGGGGTGCCTAAATGTAAACATTTATTGTTTTGGTTCAGCTGAGCTAACAATCCATGTTTTAGCGTTGAGAGGTTGTGTCTGCTCTAATTTGTCTTTTTCAAGCCTTGTAGCCTACTTGTAATGAAGCTGTAATGTTCAATAGAGCTGCGCAGTGACGTCACCGCCCCTGTTCCGGAAGTCTTTTCCCAATTCATTTTTCTCATTGACTTTTCGAAAATAATTTATATCAAGACGATTACGCCGCGGACAAAGCCAACTCGAGTCGTGACGAATCATGATGACACACACAAACTTTTGGGACAATAAAATAATTTCTAAGATGAAAAACGAAACAAAAAGTCTTGTATCATGCCGTTTTCTACTTCTTCCCAATTATATATTACTAGGGCCTTACCCGTTGTGAATATATGAACACCAAATGATGTACTCACTGTGTGGGTAATGTGAATCCTTCATCACATTATGTGATGAAGGATTGCTTTAATGCACACGCACAGACACTGCAATGGCCAGTCATAAAGTGTGTGTGTGTGTGTGTGTGCGCGCGCGCGTGTGTGTGTGTGTGTGTGTGTGTGTGTGTGTGTGTGTGTGTGTGTGTGTGTGTGTGTGTGTGTGTGTGTGTGTGTGTGTTTTGGTATTTGCATTGCCCCCTGTGGCCAAAAAGGGAATTGCCAATGTTAAGCGAATGGGGAAATTTAATTCACCAATAAATTCATTATTAATCAACAATTTGTTAATTGGAAAAAAGGGCTTCCTCAGTCTCTTCCTAATGTTATGGTCAATGACTGTGTGAAAAATCATAGTGATCGGTGCAGCCAGTGATGAGTTATGCTCGCTTCAGACATTCAGACATTCAGACATTCAGACATTCAGACAGACAACTCCTTAATTATAGTATTGATATTGATATGACGATATTGTGTTTGTTCGGCGCACTTGACTGTGAGAGAGAGAGAGAGAGAGAGAGAGAGAGAGAGAGAGAGAGAGATTGATTTGATTTTACAAAACACTTTATTCAAAACTATTTAAAAACAATCATAAATTACAAGCCACCAATAAAAACATTAAGGTGTCTATATGAACACAATACTAAAAATTAACTCATCATCCAAAACAGAACAGATTGCATCATTATAACACCACTTCCTTACAAATTCATCTAAATCATTCATTGCTTTAAAAAATCTGTAATCAACCCAAATTCTGGCCTTTATTAGAGCACGAAACATAGGCACCACATCCTGTCCTTCTTTAGCTTCCACTTTGTTTCTCCTGCTACAGTATATGGATAATTTGGCTTCTCCTACAATCGTGTTAAGCAATTGCCATTTGACACTATTGGATCTCCTGTAGCCGGCCCCTAAAATAAAAGCCTTCTTAGACCACTCTTCACCAAACAAAGTAAACACATTTTCCAGAACATTAAAAAGGTCACAAAGTCTTTTACAATCATAGAAACAATGAAAAATTGTCTCAACCTCATCACAAAAAGGACACGAACTTGGGACTGTGGGATTGATCATAGAGATAAAACTATTGACTGCAATGACACCATGTAAAATTCTCCATTGTAAATCACCTGTTCTCTTTTTTATAGGTGGTTTGTATAATACCCTCCATATGGGTGTCACCTCATCATCCAACTCTAATTTTTGTCTCCAAACCGTATCAACCCTCCCATTCAATTTCTCTTTGTTTAGTGCTTTTACACAACCTTTATACATGATTTTACCTTTTGCAGCGTGCAAGTCAATGTAACTGTCATCTTCTTTCACTAAAGCACCTGAGAGACCTTCTAAGTTTGGAGTAAACCCCAAGTCTGGAAACGGATCGCCATCATCTGGGGTCTCTACTCCATCACTGTACTCCTGCAACATTGTTTTTTCATCTTTAGTCAGTTTTTCAAACCACATGTTTAAGATGTTCCTGGTCTTACGCAATGACCTCAGCCCAAGAAAGGAGGCTGCAGCCTTGGTGTCACTCAGACCAGGACCAGTTAAATCAACAACCTTTCTCAGAGTAACAGCCCTAATAGTATGCAGTATACTGTTGAGACCTGGAGTTGTATGATTTTGAACATCTAGCCTGGCTCCATTAATGAGAGGCTCTTCTAATAACCAGTGTAGAGAACATGTAGGTTCTAGTCTCTTCCATTTGAAAAGGTTCCATACCTTTAAAAGTGCTTTATAAAAAGGAGGCAAGACCTGTAGGTTTAAAGTCTTACAATCTGTCAAAAACAGAGCAAAGTCTAGACCCAGCCCAGAAACCCTTCTTAAGAAGCTGCTTGCCAAATCCCTCCAAACAACATCTCTTGGTCCAATCAGGTAGCGCTGTATGAACTGTAATCTGAATGCAGCTACTCTGCTTGCTATGTGTATCAAACCTTGGCCCCCCTCCTCCCTTGGTAAATACAACACACTCTGCGGCACCCAGTGTAATCTGTCCCAAAAGAAATCCAACAAAATTGATTGCAGTTTGTGTATGAATCCTTTAGGGGGCTCCATACAGGCCAACCGGTGCCACAGAGTAGAGGCCACTAGATTATTGATGATTAATGCTCTGCCTCTAAAGGACATTTGAGGTTTCAACCATTTCCATTTATTGAGCCTTCCTTCTACTTTCTCAAAAACCCCTTCCCAATTTTGTTTAACTATAGACTCATTACCAACATATACTCCTAGATACTTTATCCCATCCTTTTCCCATGTCAATCCCCCTGGTAGATTTGGCAGACCGTACTTCCATTCCCCAATAGCCAATGCTTCACTTTTCTCCCAATTTACTTTAGCTGCTGATAACTCCCCAAAATCATTCACAATGTGTTCCAATTTTTGAATATCCGTAGCACTATTTACCATTACAATGAGATCGTCTGCATAAGCAGATAAAATGTGGCTCTTATTAAAGTTCTTTAGATGTAGCCCTCCTATACTATTCCTCACTTTACATAACATTGGCTCTAAGGATAAGGAGTACAACATTCCTGAAAGACTACAGCCTTGTCTCACCCCTCTAGACACCTTAAAAGGGGCACTTAGACCACCATTAATTTTCAGTACACTCTCAATGTCGTGGTACAGAACCTTGATCATGGCTATTAGACCAGGGCCGAAGCCAAACCTCTCCAAGACCTTCCAGAGGTATGGATACTGCACCCGGTCGAAAGCTTTTTGCTGATCCAATGAAATTAGACCAACGTTGCTGCCCAATGAGCCAGAGACGTCCAAAATATCTCGAATTAAGGACACATTGTCCAAAATAGACCTACCAGGCACACAATACGTCTGATCCTGGTGAATTACCATGTCCATAATGTCCTTAACTCTGTTAGCCAGAGCCTTGGAGAGGATTTTATAGTCCGTGCAAAGAAGCGAAACGGGACGCCAATTTTTGATCTCTTGTAGATCTCCTTTTTTTGGTAGGAGAGTTATCACAGCCCTCCTGCAACTTAGAGGTAATGTTAGATCTTCAAAACTCTCGTTAAACACAGACAAAAGGTCCTCACCCATCTCGCTCCAGAACTCTTTGAAAAACTCCACCGGCAGCCCATCAATGCCCGGGGCCTTCCCCCCCTCCATGCTCTGCAGGGCCGTGTGAAGCTCACTTAGCCGTAGTGGAACCTCGAGCTCAGCAGCAGTTGTCTCTGGAACTTTGGGCAAATCATCACAAAAAGAGCTAAGCAGTTCATCGTTGTCCTTATACTCACTGCTGTACAGCTCTGAATAGAAGTCCACTGCTCGTCTCCGTATGGCGTTAGTGTCTCTTAATTCTTGCCCTATAGCGGAGCGAAGAGCATGCATCAGCCTTCTCTGCCCGTTCCTCTTCTCAAGGCTGAAGAAGAACTTAGATGGAGCATCCATCAGTGCTGCAGCCTGGAAACGTGACCGGACCAGCGCCCCTTGTGCCTTAGTGCCTAGTAGGTCTGTCAAAGCAGATGTTTTAGACTTGAGGTCTTCCATATAACCTCTATTTCCAGTGGACTCAACAAAGCGCTGTAATTCCACAATTTCTATCTCTAGGTCTTTCATTGATCTGGTAATGTCCCGCGTAACACTGAGAGTGTACTGTTGACATAACTGTTTTATCTCTACTTTCCCACAGTCCCACCATTGTTTCAAAGATTTAAACTCATTTTTCCTGTTTCTAAACACACCCCAGAAAAAACGGAAAACATCCTTAAAGTGTGCATCAAATAACAAAGAAGTATTAAAATGCCAATACGCACTTTTAGGCTTTACATTGTTAATATAAACACTACAGTTAACTAAAGAGTGATCAGTAAAACCAACAGGCACTATAGAACAATTCTTAAAAATACTCAAATGATGCCTAAAGCAATAAAACCTATCCAACCTAGCAAGAGATATCAAATTGTCTCTGCTATGGGCCCAAGTATATTGCCTTTTACCATCATTCATTTCCCTCCACACATCTGCCAGATCATGCGTTTGCATAACTCTCCTCAGTGCATATTTTGAAGCACTGTGAGGTTCCACGTGATTCCTATCTAAACTATTCTCTGTACAATTATAATCTCCCGCTAAAAAGAGAAAATCTTCACTGTTCAATTTACATAAAAAATCACCCAACTTTTGTAGAAAAAGCACTCTTTCTGGTCCAATAGTTGGAGCATACACATTAATAAGGACAAAGTTATGTTGTTCAAAAACTGCTTTAACAACCAAAAATCTTCCCTCTACAACCTCTTCCATGTCAAAAGACACCGGTGTAAAAGCTTTGGAAAAGAGAATACCCACCCCCCCACTGTTGGTGGCCTTATGGCTCAGCACCACCTCCCCCTCCCACTCCCTTTTCCACTCAGTCTCATTAAAGCTGTCACTATGAGTCTCCTGCACAAACATAATGTCAGTCCTTTTTAACTTAATTAGTTCATACAATAAAGATCTTTTGACTATATCTCTTGCCCCATTTAAATTTAGAGTACTGATATTAAAGTTACTCATTGCAAGAGATAATGAAAGCCAACAACAGCAAAAAATAAATAAACTGCACATAGAAATTGAAACCTTATTCATCATCATCATCATTGTGTAATTCTGCTCTGATTTTGGACACAATCTTTCTCAATCTATACATTTCCTGATCGGTAAATGCTCCTGCTCCACTGCTCATCTGTTGCCGAGCAGACTCAGCAAACTGCTGACTGTCAGAAAAATGATCGTCTACTTTAACATTTTTCTTATTTTTTGTTTTTCGTAAAAACTCTCTTATTTTGTCGACAGAAAATTCAACCCCACCATCATCTGTGGACTCAATGTCACTCCCACTGTCTAGTTTTGCTGCTTTTGTTACATTTTCACCATTCTCAATTACTTTTTTTGCTTTTGAACTTCCTTTAACACCACTGTTTTTCCTCTTCAGCTGCGGTACTTTTAAAACTTCATCTGTCATTTCAATGTCAACAGCATCTGACACTGGGTGCATTTCAACAGTTATGTCATTTGTACGTTCAGTTTGCCTCCCAGGAACTGCAGCCCTCCTTGGGGGCCCAAAGACCATTTCACCAACAATTTTCGGTTCTTCTGCAACTTTCTTTATTGCTTCAGTAGCCTGGCTATTTTCCGGCTCCTCACTTTTATCCTCCTGCCTTTCCTCTCTCTCTTGACTGCTGGACTGTATTTCATCTTGTCCATCCTCACTTCTCTGACCGTTTTGCTGTACATCAATTCCCTGTCCCTCCTCACTCCCCTGACGGTCTGCCTGTATTACATCTGCCGCTGTCTGTTCTGCAGCAGCCCCAACAGCCGCCCTTACAACAGCCTCATTTCTAGCAGCATTATTTTCCACTTTTTTCTCTGGGCAAGCTCTGGCTATATGTCCCTCCCCCCCACAATTAAAACACTTCATATTCTCAGATGTCGCAAAAATCACATAATCAAAGCCATCCACTTTGATTTTAAAGGCCAAGTTCAAGTCCACGACATTCTCATTCAAGATCATGTACAGCTGCCGTCTGTGTGAAACAACGTGCTTTAACTCAGGGGCTTTGCAGCCCGAGTGTACTTTTTTCATCGGCGAGACAATCTTTCCATGCCGTGATAATTCACGGATGAGGATGTCATCGCTGATGAACGGTGGGACATTAGATAACGTCACCTTTTTCGATGGTGTAGCGAGAGGCACAACGGGAACGTATGTATCTCTGATAACAATACCGTTCTCCACCAGCGTGTTGGCTTTATCAATACTACCAACGAAAAGGACCACAGCGCTATTCATCCGAGCAGCGGATTTAACGCTCTCATAACCGATCACTTTACCAGCAGCCAGACTACATTCTTCCACAGAACAAGGAAAAGTTGCTTGAATCTTAACACCATGTTTCCTTGTCAAGTTAACAAAAGGCGTTTCCATCTCGGCGTGCACGCCGACCAGCAAGTGCTGGTCGAGCGCAAACACACAACAAGCAGTCCGATCAAGCACTATAAATAACAACAAACACTTTAAACCAACAACACTATCACCACATTTACAAACAACAATAAGATGATAGAAAGATAGATAGAAATCACTCGCAAAACACCGCTCACGCAGCGCCCCACTCACTCGCGTCCTTCCACTCAGAGAGAGAGAGAGAGAGAGAGAGAGAGAGAGAGAGAGAGAGAGAGAGAGAGAGAGAGAGGTGTCATCACCATGTTAGTGGTTTTCTTCAGACCTCCATTTCTTGGGAACAGAGAATGGGGGAAGTTTTTTTTATCATGTCCACCCAGCACCTCTAAGGTACATCCATGACAGTAAGTCATGGATAAGACAATTTTCAACAGTAAAATGTTGAAAATGGGTGGAATTCCCCTTTAATGGTGTTGCTTGTCAACCTTGCAAAGTGTGGCCATTGGCAACACTAAGATCTGACAGTGAGATCTCACTATGATCTCACTGGTTGAAAACCACAGTGCCCTTTCACAGGCCGGTCAGAGTCAGCCAAAGTCGGCCTCATTTGGCCCCCGGGCCGTATAATGCCCAGGTATGGCTTACAGAGTCATACAGATTCAACTGAGAGTTTTTGTTTTACATCCTCACAGAAAATGAAGACTGTGATTCTTCTCTTTGCCGTGTTGGCCACTGTTAATGCAACAGCACTGAGGAATGCCAAAGCCCAGGATAAGCCAGGTAACCAGTTTAATTTCAATATGTCATTTTCCCCCAATTCTTCTACTTTTTTCTTGCATTACCGATGTGAATATTTGATGCACCTTATGTAGTGGATTTGATTCATCGCCTATAGATTAAATTGATTAAATTGTGTTTAATCAATGTAAAAGTATTATTTATATTATTTGAACTCGGGATGAACTAGGGATGTAAATCATTGATTAATTTGTTATCAATCAATTAATTGGTTATAATCACTCGTTTATCGATTACTTTATGTAACCTCCCAACAATAGGGTGACAGAAGGGACAGAAGTATTGGTTGTGTGGGATAAGACAGGTTAAATGTACCTTAAGTTGCTATTAAACATCCCTTGTGTCATATTTGCCCATAGACCTAAAACTACCTATCATCGTGCTACTAAATCTGTCTGAGGTTTCACAATTTGATTTAAAATGCTAATTATTAATCAAAATACTTGTTATTTTATATAGCATAGGATATCTGGAAAAGGACAATGGTGGAGGACTAAATGGTCCCAGCCACGCTGTTATTCCCAGTCCAATCAGAGACGGCCACACACACACACACACACACACACACACACACACACACACACACACACACACACACACACACACACACACACACACACACACACACACACACACACACACACACACACACACACATGTAGCACCACAGCAGACATCAGTACAACAGTCAGCATGTTTAATTTAATTTCAGTGCAATCTTGTCTGGTTAGATGTTAGACTGGCAGGGCAGGGAAGAGACTGCATCAGCTTGCTTGTTGTGCTGTTGTTGATGCTACTGTGCTGTTAGCAGTCCGAGACAAGAAAGATACATTTACCTCGTTTTGAGGGGAAACAAGTGTGTTTTGGGCACTGATCGAGGGCACAGCAGGCAGGAAAGCACTGAATCATATGATCCGCAGGATCACTTGAGCAATTTCTTATCAACAATTAATTGAAAATTTATTAATGATTAACATCCCTAATTTGAACAGTTCTCAGACGTATTTAAATACCTTCAATGAACGGTTTCCAATTTACAGCACTGATATTCTTTATTTTTCTTCTTCTTCAGCTGCTGCGGCAGACCTTCCTGAACCTGCAAAGGCTGAATTCTTTGGTCTCATAGCTCATGCTCTTGGACACATTTTGGGAGATGAGCCTAAAAAGGCTGAATTCTTTGGTCTCATAGCTCATGCTCTTGGACACATTTTGGGAGATGAGTCAAGTGCAAAAAAGATTGAAGACCTTCCTGAACCTAAAAAGGCTGAATTCTTTGGTCTCATAGCTCATGCTCTTGGACACATTTTGGGAGATGAGCCAAATGCAAAAAAGATTGAAGACCTTCCTGAACCTAAAAAGGCTGAATTCTTTGGTCTCATAGCTCATGCTCTTGGACACATTTTGGGAGATGAACCTAAAAAGGCTGAATTCTTTGGTCTCATAGCTCATGCTCTTGGACACATTTTGGGAGATGAGCCAAATGCAAAAAAGATTGAAGACCTTCCTGAACCTAAAAAGGCTGAATTCTTTGGTCTCATAGCTCATGCTCTTGGACACATTTTGGGAGATGAGCCTAAAAAGGCTGAATTCTTTGGTCTCATAGCTCATGCTCTTGGACACATTTTGGGAGATGAACCTAAAAAGGCTGAATTCTTTGGTCTCATAGCTCATGCTCTTGGACACATTTTGGGAGATGAGTCAAGTGCAAAAAAGATTGAAGACCTTCCTGAACCTAAAAAGGCTGAATTCTTTGGTCTCATAGCTCATGCTCTTGGACACATTTTGGGAGATGAGCCTAAAAAGGCTGAATTCTTTGGTCTCATAGCACATGCTCTTGGACACATTTTGGGAGATGAACCTAAAAAGGCTGAATTCTTTGGTCTCATAGCGCATGCTCTTGGACACATTTTGGGAGATGAGCCAAGTGCAAAAAAGATTGAAGACCTTTCTGAACCTAAAAAGGCTGAATTCTTTGGTCTCATAGCTCATGCTCTTGGACACATTTTGGGAGATGAGTCAAGTGCAAAAAAGATTGAAGACCTTTCTGAACCTAAAAAGGCTGAATTCTTTGGTCTCATAGCTCATGCTCTTGGACACATTTTGGGAGATGAGCCAAGTGCAAAAAAGATTGAAGACCTTTCTGAACCTAAAAAGGCTGAATTCTTTGGTCTCATAGCTCATGCTCTTGGACACATTTTGGGAGATGAACCTAAAAAGGCTGAATTCTTTGGTCTCATAGCACATGCTCTTGGACACATTTTGGGAGATGAACCTAAAAAGGCTGAATTCTTTGGTCTCATAGCGCATGCTCTTGGACACATTTTGGGAGATGAGCCAAGTGCAAAAAAGATTGAAGACCTTTCGGGAGATGAACCTAAAAAGGCTGAATTCTTTGGTCTCATAGCTCATGCTCTTGGACACATTTTGGGAGATGAGCCAAATGCCACGGATTAAGGTAATGCAAGTATACTGCACATTTATTGTACTTCCATTGAGCACCTATTTGATTGTCATTTTCATGTTACAGTTCTGTTTTGATTGTGTCCATGTACTTATTCCACAGCTCCAGAGGGAAAAACCAGGATGGCAACTCACCGTTTGACTTAGTTCATTGTTTGTCCCATCGAGGCCAATGCCAAATAAAAGTCATACAAATCAATTTGTAGTTCATCTTGTTTGTTTTGTTTCTGTGGAAAAAATAATAAAATAATAAATAAGATAATTTTCAAATAGTGTGCAGGGATTGAGGGTTGCCAAAATTTCCATATTGCCATAATTTAATAGTTTGACCGAGTTTTATACTGATGAAGTACTAAAATTCTGTGTGGCACTGTTACTATCTAATTTCCCTGGGAAGTACAAAATATAGCAGAACCTTGCGTTTACAGTTGAGCTATTGCACACCTATCTGCTGACAGGCATTTATTTACCAACAGCTGATTCGCTCTGGTTTTAGCCAGGCTGTGGAAATAGTAGATCAACAAGACAAATTTCAGAATATAGTGATTTAACCTTAAGAAGAAAATAAATTACTAAATAATGAAATGAAATATTTTAATTAACAATATAATTTAAATATCACCATTAAAGGGATATTTCACTTTCAGAAATACCTTTTGTCATTTTATGGTTTAGGCCTACTCAAGCTCATGTGAACATCCCAGACAGTTTTTAAGTTATTCCCCTCAGTATATACATGCTAATTTTAGCTGCCCTGCCCATTATAACTTTACATTATAACATATAATTATAACTCCATTAGTAGATTCATCAAAAACACCCAAATGTTTTTGACTGATATTGCACTAATATTGTCCTCCTAATACGTGTGGGGCCATGGAATTTCATTTAGAGTTTTCATTTTATATACATATATATATATATATATATATATATATATATATATATATATATATATATATATATATATATATATATATATATATATATATATATATATATATATATTAGGGCTGTTGAATGATTAAAAAATTTAATCAAATTAATCACAGCTTCAAAATTAATTAATCATATGTCCAAAATATGCATGTTTTCCTGTACAGGATTCCAACATTTAAAAAAGAAACAGAATCTGTGGGGGAAAAAAAATAACCATTTATCTTTAAAATATTTATCAAAATAGGTGATCTACAAGCCCTCAATGCTTGTAGATCCTCCAGCTATACTCTATGGCTCTGGTTACAGGGAGACACACAGCTATATGTCTCCGTAAAACCGTGCTCTACCCATTTCTTTCAATGAGAAAATGCTCAGTGGTTGAGTCAGTGTGCACATGAGTTAATTGCGTTAAAATTTTTATTCAGATTAATCAACAAAATTAATTTAATCCCATTAATTAACTATTTTCAACAGCCTTGTATATTATTATGCTTATTATTATCCTTATTATTGTGCAATTTTTACCTCTACACAACAGAATATAGAAGATTAATTGTCATTTTGATCTAGTGAAGGTTTGACTGCTTTGTTTTCCTGGCCCAGCAAAAATGAGGTGATTGACTGATAATTGCTGATATGTTATGTTCACACTGACCCAAGGTGAAATTGCTTGCTAATAATGGCTGTTATGCATGTCAACTTGTACCTCCACAGCTCAGGTGAATGAGCTTGATGATGATGATGGTGTGTGTGTGTGTGTGTGTGTGTGTGTGTGTGTGTGTGTGTGTGTGTGTGTGTGTGTGTGTGTGTGTGTGTGTGTGTGTGTGTGTGTGTGTTATTGCTGTCGGACTTTTCAAGTACAGGATTAAACAATTAAACAGAGGATTAAATGAATAAACAAAATTGCAAATTATTACTACTGTCTATAGGCTAGGTTACTCTAAGGTTGAGACTGTGTCTATAAAAACAACAACAGATTGACTGTAGATTTGAGGTTGAGTCAAAAATACAAGTCAAGTATGTAGAACAAAAGTAAAATTATACAAGTCTGTGTGGACTCATGAAAATTACGTAATTCAGATGTATAAATATAATATAATAATATAAACATTTTATTGTCTCAAGAGTTACAGATCTATAAGGGTATTTTAGGGGACTGTCATGTGATCCAGCCGCAAATCAGTAAAATGGCTTGATAATGCCTTGGCATGCAGTGATAAAGGTTGGTATGCATGTCTATTGAACATGCATATGGCTTGATAATGGTTGCTATGCATGTATATTGTCACAACAGCAAGCAATATCAAGCATAAATGGCTTGATGATGGTTGGTATATGGCCTGGGCTGACCTTTCCACAGCCCTGGGCCGAACTTTGCACAGCCCTGGGCCGACTTTTCCACAGCCCTGGGCCGAGATTTCCGTACTTTTGCTCGGTCCGACTTTGTGGTGGCCCGACTTTTCCGGTCCCCATTTTATTACTCTATGGTTCTGACCAGAGCCATCTAGTGGGAGAGTTAAGATATTCCTGTATCCCGGAAGCAGAGCCCAGAAGCAGAGCGCAGCAGCCAGCTGTATCGCGAGACGTTACTGGTCCCTATTAAATCCCTTTCATTTCATCGACTTCCGGCTTGAGATGTGGACTCACAGGGCCCAAGAGGCCAATGGAAAGAGGGTCATAGTTACGTTGCTTTCTGACTCTAGAAGGAGGGGGCGGGTACAATATTAGGAGACGGGAAGTATGTTGGAGTCTATTCATTTCCAATGGTAGAATGAACGTGAACACAACTTATGATCCATTCCTTAACTCCATGGACACTGAATCATCACTGAATCATCAAAAGGCATATAATATTTACAGAATATTCATAGTAAAATGGCTTCTATTAGCTAAACAGAACAGAAGAAATTTCACTTTGTTATAAATTATTCTTTGTCCCACCGCCCAACTCTTGCGAGACTTGTTAGGAGTCAGGAAGAGTCTCTTTGTAATCTGCAGTTTCACATACGACAGATAGGGGGGCTCTGATCGAAACCATTACTACTTAGGAGACCATTTGTGGGCTTTGTAGTCCATGTCGCCTATATAGTGGCGCCAATGGGAGTATGGCTATCTTTATACATAGAGTATCTTTGACAGGGCCCCTCAATGCTCCTCCAGCAGGTGAGCAACCTGGCGCACAGGAGTGAACGGGAATACCCTAACTCTCCCACTAGAAGGCTCTGGTTCTGAGGACAAGGACAGCGTGTGAGTCTGGGTACATCTACACTACATATTGTACATTCCAAGTCTCGGACCGGGGTATGACGTCACGTCCTCCTTTTTTGAATGGGTTTCAATGGGCACTTCGTGCTACTTCCTGTCTGAATTTTGGACCGTGGCCAGGCAGCAGGAAAGACCCTGCAGTTTGGATGCCCAGTCACGTCCCCTTTGGTGGGGTCCTTGGGCGAGGGGGAAAAGGTAGCTGCATGGTGCGGTGCCTGATCACAAAGATCTTATTTTATATCAATGCGGTTCCTTTAGAGACAGTATTAGCGCGATGAGCGGAGCAAAACATTGCTGTAGAAATAAGCCAACTGTCGAGTTGAGGCGCCAAGTGAGCGTGGGGTATGTGTTTAAAAGTGATTACCAGTCATTTTTGACTGCCAGGTCGGCTCATTGTAAGGGGCTTGGTTCGGCCCATGGTAAGCTGCTTTAATTTTGTGCAAGTACGCCCGCTTGTGCTTGTTTACTCCTGGCCACATGCTGCAAGCGTGGCAACGTGCACTCCTATGGCACACTCCAGCACGCACAACCCGGCACACAATTTGCGTGTATATTTTGGGGTGTCTGGGGTGTTCACATGAGACCATACATTTTTGAAATTAAATGTTCTAGTAGGTTGTTGAAGTGCTGCCAAGAACTTCCGTAAGGCACTGATGGATGTGGGGACGAAGGCTGGTCTGTGTTCTAGCACCGTTGCTATGGCATTGTCATAGGCGACAGTCCCATAGCTAGTGTCCTGTCCTTACAGGCTATGGGACTACATTAGACTGGGGTCTGCGGTCCCTACAGAGGTCGGTTGTGCTCAACATGCGGTCTGCAGTCCCTACAGAGGTCGGTTGTGTTCACATGCGGTCTGCGGTCCCTACTAGAGTCCTTCACGGGTCCATTTTCAAGGAACCGACTCGATTCAGACCCGGACGTAATCGGAGCCGCTCCGATTTGGGCCCGCTGCTATAATTAACATGACGGCTCCGGACCGTTGAAAGCCCGGGCCGATTTAAACCCGCTCCAAGACGGCCCCGTGCTATTATTGAAATTATAGCTCCGGACCGTTGAAAGCCCGAGGCGATTCAAACCCGCTCCGAGACGGGCCCGGTGCTATTATTGAAATTATGGGTCCGAACCGTAAATGTCCGAGTACCCGAAATGTCCGAACGCTTTAATGAGTTCTACTAGTATATTATGAATAAGACGTAAGCTTACTGTTAGTTGTCCACTGTTGGGTGGTGCTGCAGCACAACTCGATGCTCAATAGCCTACATTGAACACCATGCATGTTGAACAGGACTCGAGTCGACTCACAGCGTATACATAGAAAATAAATCCACGTCTTCTTTAGATGTTGAATCCCAGTAGTAACTGTACTCTTCTTAGCCATTATTCCACCATTGTGTGTGAATAAATAAAAATAGTCAACTATTATAACTGCCGTCTCGCGACGGCAGTTATAATAGTTGTGGAAGAGTGATTTCTTTTTTGTTCTTGTGGTCTCTGTCACACCAGCAGCAGACCATAGTCTTTATTGCTTATCTTAATAATTATTATTATCACGATAGTTAAGTTGTTGCCATCTCCGTGTGTGTGTGTGTGTGTGTGTGTGTGTGTGTGTGTGTGTGTGTGTGTGTGTGTGTGTGTGTGGTGTTGTTGTTGTGATGATGACGTATGCAGTAACTTCCTGCTATGCTAAAGTCACGTGACTTAATGCTCGCCTCTCACTGGCCGGAGGAGAACAAGGGGGGGATGACGAGGGTGATTGACAGCTGTGGCGGCCAATCCCCGGGTTTTGGGTGTAACCCGAGATCCGAGACGCCCCGGAACCGGCCTGATTGTACCCGGGACATGCAGGGGACATGCAGGAACCGGCCTGAACGAACCCGCGACATCGCGGAACCGGACCGTTTGTGCCCGGATGTCATTTCTTGTAAACGGAACCGGAACCGGCCACGGGCCGGGTCGGTGCTCGGGTTTTACCGGGTCTCGGGTTAACCCGAAGTACTCTAGTCCCTACAGAGGTCGGTGGGGGTGGGATGAGGATCAGCATCTCCAAATCTGAGGCCAAAGTTCTCAGCAGGAAACTGTGGATTGTGCAGTCCAAATCAAATGTATCATATAAATGTTGCCTATATTTAAGGGACCAAGCAGTCGACGTAGTGGACTTGGTCCCTTCTTGTTTTTGTCCATTTTTTTCTTCTGTTCCTTCTTCTTCCGCCAAAAATAGCTGTTCTGGCTGAACCATGCAAACGTTTTTTGAGAAAATGATGCAAAGCCTGTGACCACTGGTCAAATGGTGGATATCTTTGTCGTGTGGACAGGATTTTTTTTTTGAGAAAAAGAACAGATATTTTTCTTGTGTAGCCATGGCCCTAAAGTAATTACCCTGTTACCCTTGACCATCGTCATTTTGCTCAAAATTCCATGCTGAATTGATACCACCATTGTTACCACTTTCTAACCTATAAACTTTCTAGCCTATAAATTAAGTATTTTAACAATAATTTAACTCTTGAGAGCGTGACGTGAAACCAAAACGGCTGGTGTCCAGCAAGTGAAACATTTTATTTGCATACAAATCTCCAATGATACCAGTAAAAGACAACACATTTTAACTTAAGACTGTTCATACTGTAATAGAATAAAGGTTGGTCTCTCAGTGAACACATTTTTAAACCTTGAAATTTGAATAGGACAATATGCCAAAACCGTCTGTACATTGAGGTTCATAAATGCTATAGCTGTGTTCCTGTTCCTTCTGAGAACATGATGTGGGCTTTACTCCTCCTCCAACTGTTCCACCGCCTTACGCAGTTTGTCCACCAGCACTGTAGAACAGAGACAAAACGTCACAAGTAATTATCGGTAATGATATGAGCTGGGAATTATATTACAGAAGATTATAGTACCGTATTTTCCGCACTATAAGGCGCACTGGATTATTACTCAATACACTATGCTCTATGGCAGCCCAAAAAAAGACAGCTATAACTCGCTAAAAACTTGACGGATTTACAAACAGATTGCTTCATTATGAACGTTATTGACGTGGCTATGATTTTTGCTAAATTTTATTTATTTTTTATAAAAACATCATATAACGGATCTATGTATGCGGACGTCTCTGACATTCACAATAAACCAATCTGTTTGAAAATTGGTCATTCAAAAAGTATATGTGATGACGGTATGGGGGCGGCTTCATGAAGCTGCACCCATACCATTTTCGGTTACAGGACATATATTAGGAAAGTAAAGCATCAATAATAACATCAGTTGTTGTTGAAGTTGCAACAGACACGCAGCATGCATAAAGCTAAAGGTCTGACTCAGAGTTTTCTGTTTTCAATGATGAAATGCTGTTGGTTTAGTGGTAGCCTGGTCTAGCCCTCAATGATTTTGGCCTTGGGGGGGCGGGGTGCCGTGGCATCCACACGGCAGATGAGCTGCGCTCTGATTTGATCTCACTAACGTGTCGTCATCCCCGGCTCCTCCCACGCCCGTCCACTGCTGTTCTACGTCACATCATTTAGAGAGCGACGCCCACCCCGGAAGGTTGACTCCCCCCTCAAGGCCACTTCGTGTAACACGTTAGTCCAGGCTTTCCGTTTTCGTGCAAGATGAAAATGAAAGCCTGGGTGTCGAGGCTAGTTTATATGGAGGGCTAAATCTGCCACCTCATTCTATTAATAAATAAATGAATATATGTTACAATACATATATAAATGCATAAATAAATCCATGAATGCTTCATTTTATAAATAAATAAATGAATGTATGCGGTAATAGATAAATAAATCAATAAATCAATCAATGAATATGGAAATCAATAAATAAATCAATAAATAAATGTATAAATAAATAAATAAATAAATAAATAAATAAATAAATAAATAAATAAATAAATAAATAAATAAAGAATTTAATGCATAAATGCATAAATAAATATCATTAATTGAAATGTGCATTGAAGTGTGCCTTTAAAAACACTATTTCAATAATCTTTTCTGTATATCAATAATCTTTTCTGTATATCATTAATCTTTGTAATGTGTATATCAGTACACATTTCAGTACACATTTCAATACACATTTCAGTGAACCTATGTTAATGAGGGGGCGTGTTTTTCCAGTTGTGGGCGTGTCTTTCCCCATTCAGCCACTAGCAATCGAACCCAGAGCAAGGGAAAAAATCCTCTGGAGATTTTTTTTTTATTTAGTGGTATTTGTGGTGTTTTCTTATGCATAATTT
This sequence comes from Benthosema pterotum, assembly GCA_039105355.1. Taxonomy (NCBI): domain Eukaryota; kingdom Metazoa; phylum Chordata; class Actinopteri; order Myctophiformes; family Myctophidae; genus Benthosema; species Benthosema pterotum. The sequence goes on along the minus strand of CM076969.1, from coordinate 53,989,178 downwards.
AATTTAAAGTTTCCAGATATATTTAGAAAATAACGTACCGTTCATCAATCTCACTTCATTTCTCACAAATTAATGCTTGTCTACAAGTAAGTTGTAATTGTGAACAGCAGTGTCCAGACTATAGTGGGTGGGGGGGGGGGGCATAGACCATGTGAGACCCGTCTGTATCAGTGTTGCCAACTTGGTGCATTTGGCGTTATATTTAGCTCTTTTTCAGACCCCCCTATAGCGCCAAAATTAGTGAAAAACAGAACTCCTGGCGGAAAATCTAGTGCTTTTGTGCTGTTGAGTTGGAGTGAAATTGGTTGACAGACGCCAGGAATAAAACCCTCGTTTTTCACCTTTTTCCTCCTATGATAGAGTCCTCCTTCAAAGGACCATTAGTAACCAAAGCGACCCTATAATTTAACTCTTGAGATTGTAAAATGAAACCAAATGGACCCCAAGAGTTAAATTATATTTCTATATCTGAATTACCTAATTTTCCAATCTACACATTTTAATCTACACATTTAGAAAACATAGAATTGTTATTTTGACCAACATTTTGCCAGTTATCTCTCCTAAATTAGTCATAGAGACTAAAGTCAACATCAAATGGTGGTCCTCCGTGGCTAAAATGCAGAATAAATCGTGGGCCCTGGTATGAAAATGGTTGAAAAACACTGCTCTAGCGCATTCTAGTGCATTTGGATTTTGGCAGTTGGCAACACTGGTTTGTATCGAGTTTGGTGATGTTTTCGTGTGTCTGGTGGAGGGTTCTTCTCTGTCAGAGCCTTCTCCGTGCTGCGCCGCTGCTGTGGAAGTGTGTAGTATCTGGAGAGAACCCACATTAAACATCTATAGTTAAATTCCATCATTTGTACATAAAGTTAAAGTTAAATGTATCCACTAATATAATAATCCATGCAGGTCTCTTAAAGGCATGCACAGTCTTGAGTTAATGATGGCTATTGCCTAGGGAAAGTAACATTCCTTAGTGGCCAAAACTTGGGTTGGGTCAGTTAGTGGCCTGACAGGGGGCTTTGACTGTTTTACCTGAGGCTGATGTGTACAGATAGCATCTGTTAACCTATAACTTTGTTTGAGCATGCATGGACACACACACACACACTCCTACACACACACACTCCCACACACACACCTACACATACACACACACACACACACACTCCCACACACACACACACACACACATAGCCACACCTACACACACCTACACACACACACTCCCACACACACACACACACACACACACACACACACACACACATAGCCACACCTACACACACACACACACACACACACACCCACACACACACATGCAGGTATAGAGACACACCCACATTTACCTACTGTTTGTAATATAATGGTTGGTCAGTTTGAGACACTGACACAGACACTGGGACACAGACTCTGAGAGATATAGACTTTGAGGGATGCAGGGAGAGACTCTCTCTCTCTCTCTCTCTCTCTTCACAATGCGATGACAACTATGCTGTACTACTGCCTGTCCTTGACTTTATAGTCAAGTCATTATGATCATTGAAAATAAAGAGACCACGATTGAGACAACGAAGACCATTTGCCTGGTTGCCCTTCCTTCCTGATGCGATGATGACAGCACAAATAAGACCCTTGTCCGGGCGCAAGCAGGCGCCCGGACGCACCCGAGACCTGCGATGCCATCCAGCACCGATTAACTTCAAGTGCATACGGCTACTTGACAGCACGACAGCACCCCAACACATCCGGGCTGGCCTGGAAGTCTGGTTGTGTTGGGGCGCTGTCGTGTGGGGGGTGAGGAGCTTCTTCTTTGTAGCTAGCATAACACGACAAACTAAACTAAACTAAATGTAAACCAAACGGGACTCTCACGGGTCCGTTTGGTTTCATCTGTGCACAGTGCACTGTCAGAGTTAAGGGGGGAGTGGGAGACGTTTTGTCGTGTTGTGCTGGCTGTTCTGGCTTCACTTCTGGCTGGCGTGGCGTTGCTCGCCTTCGCTTTAACGGTGGGGGCTCTTCACTTTCTACACAGGTGGCTGTCTGCTTTTGTGCCGGCGCTTTCGTGGCGGTGTGGCGTGGGGACGGATTCCAGGTGGTCCCCGCCAAAGTTGTTTAGCCAAATGTAGCTCCTGAGAGTATAAAATGAAACCAAATGGACCCGCAAGGGTCCATATCGCATGATATCCATCAGCGAATTAGTCCAAATCTACAAAACTAGAAGATTAATCGTCATGGACAGAAGCAAAAGAAATCTTTAGTTTTGGGGTTGGTAGGTCTAAAAAATATCATCGATTGGTGGTCCCTGGCTCAAATGCTGAATAAATGGTGGGCTCTGGGATGAAAAAGGTTGAAAACCACTGAGCTAAATACTCCTTGGAATTTAAAACAGCTAGGAAACTGCGTGTGTTATGTTTATAGCGACGTCCTTTCTGCCCGTCAGCTAGGGGACGGAGAAACCACGTGACTGAAAGCTATGAATTGCCATGAAAAGCCAATTTTATAGTATCACCATTTCCGGGTAAAAAAAACAGACAAGTATAGTCGATCTGTGATCTCCTGCATAGATTATCCAATGGTTGCTTACTGACATCATCCAGGTCCGCCTCATCAGTGAGTGACATCATCAAATCCTGCCCTCATTAACATAGGTTCACTGAAATGTGTATTGAAATGTGTACTGAAATGCGTACTGATATACACATTACAAAGATTAATGATATACAGAAAAGATTATTGATATACAGAAAAGATTATTGAAATAGTGTTTTTAAAGGCACACTTCAATGCAAATTTCAATTAATGATATTTATTTATTTATTTATTTATTTATTTATTTATTTATTTATTTATGTATTTATTTATTTATTTATTTATTTATTTATTTATTTATTTATTTGTTTATGCATTTATGCATTTATGCATTAAATTCTTTATTTAATTATTTATTTATTGATATTATTTATTTATTTATTGATATTATTTATTTATTTATTTATTTATTTATTTATTTATTTATTTATTTATTTATTTATTTATTTATTTATTTATGTTGATTTCCATATTCATTGATTTCCATATTCATTGATTGAGTTATTGATTTATTTATCTATTGTCGCATACATTCATTTTTTTATTTATAAAATGAAGCATTCATGGATTTATTTATGCATTTATATATGTATTGTAACATATATTCATTTATTTATTAATAGAATGAGGTGGCAGATTTAGCCCTCCATAAGTTTAGTGGTGACACAACCAGTTACAACCAGTGGTGACACAACCAGTTAGTTAGCAGCAGTAGTAGTGTTTCAAATCATTTTAAATATAAGCACTTTAATGTGAAATATCCTGGGTTGTTTTGCAAGCCATTGTGTTTGGTGGGGCACACTGGGTATTTAGGGGGGCATTGCCCCCCCACCCCCCCCCCCCCCCCCCCCCCCCCATGCCCATGCCTAGATCCGCAGCTGCTTGGAAAGTGGTTGCATCGCTAAAACAAATATTACATTTGGCCAAGCATCCATTGGTGTTGTACCCCATTTTCCTCACAAGGGGATCAGATCACCCCCCTGTGGCGGTTATCCGCTGTTTTACATCCCCAGTTCCTGGGGGGAATTAACGCTCAAGCATGGACATGGGGGGGGGGGGGGGAATGCCCAGGGGTGTAGTGGAGGGGGGACGCGGGGGGACAGCGTCCCCCCACTTCTCACATCTAAAATATTTTTGGGAAAAAAATCATTAGCATGGTGAAATACATCTTGATGACTTCATCGAGATGTATTTCACCATGTTAATGAGTTTCCTTTTTTCTGAGACTGTACAAGTGTACACATTTGTACACTCAAATGGGGGGGATTCCCCTTTCTCCCCTTTCTCAAATGGGGGGGATCCCCCTTTCTCCCCTTTCTCAAATGGGGGGGATTCCCCTTTCTCAAATGGGGGGGATTCCCCTTTCAGAGGCGTCCCCCCACTTCTAAAAGTACCACTACAACACTGGCAATGCCCCCCCTAAATGCCCTGACTGCCCCACCAAACATTGATGGCATGCAATCCAAGACAACCCAAGATATTTCAGTGCTTAAAATCATTTGAAACACTACTACTAACTAACTACAATCGTCTCACCACTAAACCAACAACATTTCATCACTGAAAACAGCAAACTCTCTGGGTCAGACCTTTAGCTTTATGCATGCTGCGTGTCTGTTGCAACTTCAACAACAACTGATGTTATTATTGATGCTTGACTAATAAAAGTCCTGTAACTGAAAATGGTATGGGTGCGGCTTCTTCACCCCCCCCCCCCCCCAAATGGGACATGTTAGATCCGCCCCTGCGCTCAAGCCAAAACAAAAGGAACAGAACAGAATTACCTCCAGCAATTGGCCTCTGGAAACTATCATACGAACGACAGGCATCGATCAGTTCTCTCAGCTGTGCAGGGCAGTCTTTGGGCAGCGGTTCTACCAGCTTGTCCTCACACACTCTCTTGTACACCGCGAGATCCGTGGAACAGTCTATGACGGGGCGAAAGGGTAAATATATCAACTAGCAATGTCAACATCAACGAGGCAACATGATGAGACACATGGCAACAGGCAACACCTCCCATTAAAAGGGGAATTCCACTCATTTCCATTTTTTTCCTGAGAGCGTACGAATGTACAGTATTCTTAGTTTGCATTGAATAATTTTCACCCAGCTGCCACCCAACTCAAAATGTTCATAATAGCAGAATAAAAGTTACAAAATCCTTGTTTTTGTCCACAGCAGTGAAGCAGCAGCAGCAGCCATGGTTTCAGTTTGAGAGAAAGGATCAGGTGACGCCCAGGAGGGCTGTGATTGGAGGATTCTAAAATGTTGCCCAGTAGAGGGCGCTAAAGATCTGACTATTTTGATCAACCAGGAGTTGATCATTTTCTATACAGAAAGGTGAAAAGTCAACGTTGATAATTGACGTTGCTTGTTGCTGTTCATTGCTAGGTGTATCAGGGCCCTAATATTAAATAAGCAATGAAAAGCAACAGGGTACAGTGACTGAAAGGTACTGTATACTGCAGGGGTGCCCACACTTTTTTGACTTGAGAGCTACTTTCAAAATGAGCGGCTCAACAAGATCTACACATCAAAAAGAAAAAAAAAAATAAATAAATAAATAATTTTCAAGGCCCCTAAGAAAGTTTGACTTTAAAATAGTGGTGAAGGTGTTACTTTGGTTTTGGATTTGGTTTCATTTTAACACTCTCAAGAGTTACAGATCTATACATTATGTCATGTGATCTACCTGCATGGCCTGTGTGATCTACTGGTAGATCACAATCTACCTTTTGGGCAACCCCTGGTATACAGTCTAGCTCAGGCCTGGCCAACCTGTGGCTCTTTGGCTGGTTACATGCGGCTCTTAAGGGCCTTTCACATGACAAGTGTCAAAATTGCTGGGCCTGGCACAGCCATTCATTCCCTATATTATGATTATAAAATCGATCTTGTGTGTTGTGAGCTCACAATGTTTTTTTGTTTGTAGAACTAGTCAACTGAGAGTTTGTGTGTGAGACAGTGCACACAATGCTAATTATTGAAAATAACTGGCCTACATAATCCATCCATTTTAAACCGGTTATCCGAAGTCGGGTCGTGGGGGCTAGGAGTCAATATCATGTTGGTGTGTGACGTTTACAATAAATCTGTCTGAGCAGAGGTCTGTGTGTGAGAGAGAGGAAGGGATGGGGTGATGTTCATGTGTGTCCATCTGTATGATGTGGCTCTTTGCAGTAACACGGTAAGTGGCTCTTAGTCTCTGACTGGTTGGCCACCCCTGGTCTAGCTAAACTCTGAGACACACACGCACGCACGCACGCACGCACGCACGCACGCACGCACGCACGCACACCTACACCTACACACACACACACACACACACACACACACACACACACACACACACACACACACACACACACACACACACACACACACACACAAAAACACACACACCATCAAATGGTTTCTTCCGGGTTGCAACTTCCCACAAGACAATCCCGAGACTGAAAAGGCAAACAAAAACAAAGTACAGTTTTTTTTTTTTTTTTGGTTGCTGAAAGCCTATTGTTGAATTATTATCATGTTAATCGATTATTATGCCACACACTTTATGTTTCAGAGGAGGGCAGCTGACCTGTACATCTCACATTCCCTGCAGTATGGATGTTTGAGGGTCTGCAGCTGCTCCGGCGATCGATACCGCAGGACGCTCCGCTTTTGGGCCTTGAGATTTTCCGTCCTCCTCAGCGTCGTCTCCGTTTGGGAGAGCTCCAAGCCGCCCAGCTATAGTTAGAATCAGTGATTGATATGGGTATCATTAAAGGGCAGTGGGTTTTCAACCTTTTTTCATCCCAGGGCCCACCATTTATTCAGAATTTGAGCCACGGAGGACCACCATTTGAGGACACTTTAGCCCCACAGACCCCATAACTAAAGATTTCTGGGAAAGATTACTGGGAAAATGTAGTAAGCTACACCACGTGTTACTCTCGAAAAAATTGTAGCTAAGCTACACTACAAGCTATCCCCAGAAAATTGTAGCAAGCTACACTACAAGCTACATGACAAAAGTAGCTAGATGTAGCTTGCTACATCTTGGGCCTGATGTTTTGTTTTCATGATCTGTTGTTGTTGTCAACAATGATGACAATGCTGGACCGTCTGTGTCTGTCTGCAGGGAAACAGCTGCATATATATATATATATATATATATACATACATACATACACACACACACACACACACACACACACACACACACACACACACACACACACACACACACACACACACACACACACACACACACACACAGTATCTATCTATCGTGATTTTTGGCTAAATATGCCTCTATTCCTTTAAGTATTGAGCCGTGAGCATAAGGTGGATAATAATTAGTCCAGTGGTCCTTGAGAGGGTTCCAGGTGGTCCCCAGGCTAAATGATGGAAAGTTGGCTAACCAGATGTAACTCTTGAGAGTGTAAAAATGAAACAATCATTTTTACACTCTCAAGAGGGGTGAGACTGTTAACCTGTAATCGAATGGTGGTCCGTGCACCGCTCAAATGCTGAATAAATGGTGGTCCCTGGAGTCCTTAAAGGTTGAACACCCCTGCTCTAAATGGCTAATTTTATTTTGTAATTGGACTCCCTCGTACCTTGACTCTGTAACCTGCATCCACAAGGAACTTGTCACTGTTGATATCGCCGTGGACTTTGGATTTGTCCTCAGTTTGATGTAATCTGGCAGGAAATGGCAATTGTCATTGTAACTAAAAGAAAAAATACCTTTATATGAAGTCACCAACTAGGAATGACATACTCCTCTCTCAAATGTGCACTTGGGAAATACCAAAGCAAACTCCACATGACCCAACATTTTACTTAACTGCCATGGTGTCAACCCTTTACCCCTGTGTCTGATCACTGGTTAGACTGGCATATTTGCCAATATGTGAACCGATAATGACAAATAAGGGCCAATACTGATACTTTTCCGATACCCACACAATTTGCCAATACCAATATGATAAAAAAAGGGACAAAAAGAGCCGGTCCGATACTTTTGTATCGGTATCGGGACATCACACAAGTGTAACTGATCATGAATAAAGAAATCCTAGGCTCACGTAGAGACAGAGTATTATACTGTACATATATCTCTAACATTATGTCTTGTTCTAGATGTCTCCTATGTTACTTCTTCCATATGTATATTGCAACTGTGCTTTTACTTGAGCATAACATTCAGTGGTCTTTTGTTGTATAGACAAGGAGTACATGACAAAGACACCAGACTGTAGTGTAGAGCGAGGACTAAGGGAGCAACAAAACAAACGTATCATCATCATTATAGGATCATATTAATCGTATTAATATAATTGTATGGAAACACATGCGCAAGTCAGACAGGTTTCTGAACAGACCAAGTAGCAAAACAGAGTGGAAACATGGTCCCTTTAACAGTTTTTGGATGGAGCTGTGCTTGAAATGTACTGTAAATCTCAACTCAATCAAAAAAACTCACCTGTAGAGGCCTTGGGCAGCATCCAAACACATGCGAGCTTTCCTGGGCCAAGACAGTTTACATTTTGAGTCCAGGACCTGTCGAAGACTTCCCTTTTCACAGTACTCCATAACTATGAGGTAGTTTGGGTTGGGTCCTACAGACAGGGATAAAGACATTTTTCATATGACATTCTCTTATCTTGGATAGCCATAGTCAGGGGCGGATATAACATGTGGGGGGGGGGGGGGGGGGGGGGGGGGCATGAGAAAATGGTATGGGGGTGGCTTCATCGCCCATGCCGCGAATGAAGCCGCCCCATACCATTTTCAGTTACAGGACTTTTATTAGGCAAGTAAAGCATCAATTATAACATCAGTTGTTGTTGAAGTTGCAACAGACACACAGCATGCATAAAGCTAAAGGTCTGACTCAGAGAGTTTTCTGTTTTCAATGATGAAATGCTGTTGGTTTAGTGGTGCCACAGCTGTAGTTAGTTAGTAGCAGTAGTAGTGTTTCAAATCATTTTAAATATAAGCACTTTAATTTGGAATGTCTTGGGTTGTTTTGCATCCCATCATGTTTAGTGGGGCAGTCTAGGCGTTTAGGAGGGCATTGTCCCCCATGCCCATGCCTAGTCAATGTTGCCAATGTTTTGCAATGTCATTTCGATATACTTTGATTCTTGAAATTTAAAATCATTGCAGTTACACCCATGATAAAAAGGTATTGAAAGGCAAGATTTATATGATACATTTGATTTTGAAGTCATGGTGGAGCCCCTTTAAAAAAATAAAAACAAAAAAGGTGATGCTGTGGTTATAATAGTGCTGGCCTACACACCCTTCTCATTCTGAACACAGATTCCATACATGCGCAGTATGTTTGGAGACTCGTAGTGCTTCATGGCTTGAATCTCCTTTTCGAATATCTTCCTCACTTCGCTTTTAAGGAGAAAATATGCACAAATAGATTAACAATATTCGTTGCCACTCTTGGGCAACTTTACTTATAGGAGTGTAATATATTAGGCCTACTTATTGCGAGTGTTGGGCAAATTTTACATTAATTATTACTTGGAATCAAGAGTAATATATTACATATTACTTTCACGTTACTTTGGGGCCTCAGACCCACAATAAAGGGAACTACAACAACACAATATGTTTTGGCAGTTTCATTTAGAACTGAATCCAATATTTTCAATAATAATATTAAGTCACCAATCAGTCAGAAATGCTATAAAAAGCAGCATCGCCCTTGCAGTGTTGTTTAACGTCAGAATCTGACAGATTAACACACACTATTTATACTTCAGTTTTCATCATGAACTGCTAGTGTGTTGTTTCACCACCACTATCATTAGCCGATATTACACATTTTACTGCCATTTCCAGTAAATAATAAGGGTAATAATAATGAGGGTAATAATAATAATGATAAAGAGCTGACCTGTGGTCACTTTTCGGCCATAAGACGTTTTACTTCTAATATTACATTAGTTATTACTTGGACTCAATAGTATGTTACACCCTGTATATATAACTCTCTCTCACACACACACACACACACACACACACACACACACACACACACACACACACACACACACACACACACACACACACACACACACACACACACACACACACATACACACACACACACACACTCACACTCCACATTTTTAGGTCAAAGTAAAATAGCATTAGCTCATCTCCCTTCACTGAAGTAATACAGCAGTGTGGTGAAAGTGACTATAGTGATATTAGCAGAAGTAACCAATATTATTACCGTTTCGTAGGATGTAATCTCGTTATATTCCTTGTTACAGTGAAAAATAATACGCTAATATAATTAGTTACTATACACATCTCTGTTCGATATTGACCCAAGCGTTTTCTTCACATCACAGTGGGGTATAGTTTATCCTAAACGCCATGTTAATCTGATCCAGCATTAATTTTGTTCTATCATCAATCAATCATATTCATCAAAGTGTGCCACAAACCTGGGATTAGTGGTCATTGGATAGGTGTATCGTTTGACGGCCACAGTAAACTTGTTGTATTCTGCCTTGTACACTTCGGAGTCTGGAGTTTTCATGAAAGGTTTTTTGGCTTCCCCGTAGTCCAGCTCCTCAGGCTTAATCTCCCGGACGTCTTGACGAATGCTGGGCTTTTTTACTGTTGATAAAAAAACAAAAAAACAAAAAAAACACCGATAGGATTAAAAGAAGAAACACAAATCCCATCACAAATTCACACTTGCTGCATCTGAAAATTCAAGCCTACAATAGACCAGGGGCAGATCTAGGCACGGGCACGGGGGGTCTGCCCCCCAAACACGATGCCATGCAAAACAACCCAAGATATTTCAAATTAAAGTGCTTATATTTAAAATGATTTGAAACACTACTACTGCTACTAACTACAATTTTGGCACCACTAAACCAACAGCATTTCATCATTGAAAACAGAAAACTCTCTGAGTCAGACCTTTAGCTTTATGCATGCTGTGTGTCTGTTGCAACTTCAACAACAAGTGATGTTTTATTGATGCTTATACTTGCCTAATAAAAGTCCTGTAACCGAAAATGGTATGGGTGTGGGTGTGGCTTCATCGCCGTGACGCTTCGCGCCACGGGCGATGAAGCCGCCCCATACCATTTTCTCTTGCCCCTCCAACATGTTCTCTTGCCCCCCCAAATGGGACACGTTACATCCGCCCCTGCAATAGACCTACGTGTGCGTGCGTGCGTGCATATGTGCGTGCGTGTGTGTGTGTGCATGCATGTGTGCATGCAGTGATCATCACAACAAACAAGATCACGCATGCACAGAAAACAGCAGTGGGACTCACTCTCTTTTTTGTCAGCTGCCGGTATAAGAAAGCATAAAGAAATTTACATTAACAGGTGAAAATGGATGGTTGGTAGTTTGGTGCAATCCTATACACATACCGGCGTCTATGTTGACTTTTCTTTTGGACCCACTAGGGTCCATTTGGTTCACATTTGTACGCTCTCAGGAAAAAATGCCTGTTGCCATGTGTCTAATCATGTTGCCCGTTGCTGTTGACATTGTTAGTTGATATTGCTAGTGTGTCAGGGCCTTAACCCAACAAACAGAACCCTTGGTTCTGTTTGTTGTTGTGATGCCATGGGGAATTCCACATCAATTCCACATCACAGGGATGAATTTACACTAGAAGAAAATAACTTGTTCAGATGTGGTGAATATCATATCTGGAGTATGCGTTGCATAACTTTTCTGGAGAGCAGGTCATGAAATCATGGTTTTTTACTTTCAGTAATTTGATATAAGAAATAAAACAAACATGTTTCATATTTAAAAAAAATATATATATACATCTATGCATTTATCTAAGATCAAAAGATGTAAAGACCAAGACTAACAAAAGATAATTTCAGAAAACTTAATGGGAATAAAGGACTGAATGTTTCTCATTGAAAAGACTAAGACTAAATCAACATACTCTTAAAAAACACTGAGGACAACTGACTGAAGTTGTTTACTTACGTAGTTCAATCATGTATTCCATGTTCTTCTTGACATCCTTGACTTCTTGGAGAGTGTCCTGAACTTCTTTCAGAGTAGCGTCCTGCTTCTCCACCATGAGTTGCAGCACTGTGAATCACAGCTGTTATACCAGGGGAAGTCTTGGGACATGTGCAATACGTAACTCAATATATTACATAATATATTACCAAAATGCAGTAACTTGTAATATAAATATATTACCTAACAAAAAAATCTAATATATTATACTTTTCTTTCTGCATTACTGCATTACTTTCAATATTACTTTCTGTCAATTTGTCTCGTTGAAAATGTTCTTGTGAAATTTTCTTGACAACTGCAGTTGTCAAGAAGTTAAATAATTACTTATTTTCTATAATTTGTCATCAAATTATTTATTCAGGAGGACGTTTTTTCAAGTTGATTTCATATGGATTTCCCAGATAGCAAGTGCGCTTTCTTTATTGTAGCTATGCCACTGGCCTACACAATATTTGATTAATAGTGACACTAAATATTTAATTATATATTTTGCACAACATTTTTCTTTTAAGTAATATGTAATAGTAATATTAATATATTACACTTGCTCAGACAGCAATATTGTAATACAATATATTGCTTTAAAATGAAGGTAATAAGTAATAAGTAATACATTAACAAGGTATAGTAATATTCCCAACACTGACCAGGGGTGCCCACACTTTTTTGACTTGAGAGCTACTTTCAAAATGACCGACTCAATAAGATCTACACACAAAAAAAAGAATCCATTTCAAGGCCCCCAAGAAAGTTTGACTTTGCAATAGTGGTGATGGTGTTGCTATACTGTTATAGTGTTAAAGAATAATGCACTTATAATGAAAAATGTTTTCTTGTATATGTTACAACTGATGTTTGAAAAAAGTATTTGGTTTGAGTTGGCAGTTTGTGATGTTGAATTTAGTCTCTTGCACCCATAGCTAATAACTTTCACATTTTTGTCCACAATTAGGAAAGAGAACTGGCAAAACATTGGTCAAAATAATAATTATTCTCCATTTTCTAATTGCGTGGACTCTTGAAATCACGCGATTCAGATGTTTAATATTATTTAACTCTAGAAAGTGTAAAATGAAAACAAATGGACCCGTAAGGGTCCATTTGGTTTCATTTTAACGCTCCCAAGAGTTACAGACCTATACATTTTAGGGGACTGTCATGTGATCTACCTGCATGGCCTGTGTGATCTACTGGTAGATCATGATCTACTTTTTGGGCAGCCCTGTGTCTTATACCATAGGCCTACACATTTGCCTTATAGGGCATTTTGTACTAAGACAGATTGAAGGGATACAAAATCCCTTCAATCAATTCAAATTCAAAATGAGTTCAGTAACACTGGCGCTAAAAAATTATGTTCTTGTAGTACAATCATCCAATCTACTTAAAGCAAGGGTTGATTACCAACTGTTTCCTACTTTGGCACATTTTTAATCCTACTGTATACCTGACAACCAAAGCACAGAAAAAAATAAAAATAACTAAAACTATAACTAATCTAAAGCTAACTAAAACTAAATATTTTCACCAAAATAAAAACTAAATAAAAACTAGCAACCCTGCTCTAAAAACTAACTAAAACTAACTAAAATCTAACTAACTAAAATTCATAAATATAATAAGCCTGGTCCGAAGTGGATTTGGGCCGAGCTTTCGTGTATTCAATGAAAGACACCCCTCTCTTCCAGCTCACTTTTCTGCAGCTCTGCGTGGTCCTCGTCCCTGTCCGCCTCGTCGTCCGCCCGGCGAGAAGTGACCTCGAACAGCCTGCGTAGGTTATGGCTGTGCTCCACCTGCAGAGCCAGAGACAGCACCTGGAGGACACCGGAGAGGTCACCAGTTTAACCCATTGTGTCCTCGATTCGAGTTTCTGACACCAGATTATACAGTAGTTCCTGACACCAGATTATAACTGCAGCAACATTCTAGCTTTTGACGCTAGACAGTAGTTTCCTAGATTCTAGTTATTGACACTAATGATGGCTAGGATGCTCACACTACTGACGTTAGAATCAAGCACACTAGATTCTATACACACTAGATTCTTGTTTTTCTGAAAAATCTGTGCTCCTGTGTCAGTGATGCTAATATATTTCTAGCCAAGGACGAATTATCCATATTTGACTGCAGACCGCATCTGAAAACATGTCAGAAGCGAAAAATTGAGATAAAATGTTTGCTTCAAATAATGTAAGAGATTTGCAGCACATTTTCACAATTTTTCAAAAATAGCAGAACAACAAGCTCATGTCGCGCCACTCTGTGGCGCGACATGAGCTTGTTGAACTGCATTTTTCAACAGATAAAACACCCAAAACGCATTCAGGACACTAAGGGTTAAAGGCGAACAACTTTTTCAACATTCTGTGTTTAATCCTAGAAATTAGAGTTAAGATATTCAACATATTAACACAATTGGAAGATTAATGGTCATTTTGGTCTGCAGCCTATGTTTGCCTGTTTTGTCTCCCAAATCCAGCCAAAAGCAAACGAAATCTTCGGTTTTGGGTTCTGTGGGGCTAAAATGTCCTCAACTGGTGGTCCATATGGCTCAAATGCTGAATAAATGTTGGGCCCTGGTATCAAAAAGGTTGAAAACCACTGCTCTAAAACCAAGACAAGTGTTAAATCGGAGGTGAAGTAAATCTAAAATGCGCTACACTGCGACGATCCGATTCTGAGTGTTCCGATGATATGCCCACCTGGAACGCGTCGTTGAGGCGGTCGTTCAGGCTCCCGAACTCGTCCCCGTGGCTGTAGGCCTTGGTGATGCGCTTGAGGAAACTGTCCGAGGTGTACTTCTTCACCACCTCCGTGGCCGAGTCCAGCGTGATCTTGAGCTCGCGGAGGGCCCTCTCCACGTCGCCAGAGATCCCGGCGGCTCCCTTCTGCCGGACGGCCCGCACCAGCTCCTCCAGGCCCCTCACGCGCTGCGCCACGCGCTGGCACCGCTTCTTGTTGGCCTTCACCTCCTCGCAGAGGGAGTAGAGTGCACACGATAGGGTCAGGATGGGGTCTATGAAGTCCATGGCTGATGGCTGAAACGATGGAAGAAGGCGTAAAAAAAGGTTTAGTTTTGAGTCAGGGGCGGATCATCTAGGCATGGGCAGTGCCCCCCTAAATGGCCAGTCTGCCTCACCAAACACGATGGCATGGCAATAACTGATTATTATTGATGCTTATTTGCCTAATAAAAGTCCATGGGAGGAAACAGACATGCGCAGTACATTCCAGGAATTTTGACGCTTGCAAGCCATGCATGCCATTGGTCTCTTGGATGGTTTGCCAAGCGTCAAACTTCATGGTCTGTACTGCGCATGTCTGTTTCCTCCCATGAACCAATGTGGACTCCCCCATGTCTTGGCTTCCTGTCCTTATTAGATAGTCCTTGATCGAGGGCAGCGTTTGTTAGACTGACCGGCTCATACCGAAGGGGAGGGTGCAGACTGCGTTTGGAGGCAGAGCCATACAGTAAAGGCAGAGTTCTGACTTGACACCTGTAGAAAACCTCCAGCCGCGACCATACACTGCATACTTCCGTCTGTGTTGTTGTATGGCTCTGGTGTGGACACGGGCTGCAAAACGGTGACGATTTTGACGTCACCGTTTAGTGGGGTGCAATTTGGGAAAAGTCGGGTCCAATTTGGGACAAGTGAGACGTTCGCCCATGTTATGTCAGAGCCCTCTAGAGGGAGAGTTGTGCCATTGAAGGGGTACGCAGTCACATGGTTTTAGTCACGTGCTCAGTGGTCGCCGAGAACATACAAGTGACAAACCATGGAGCCTGAAAGACATTGTTTTAAACGAGAGTGGCGCAAATAAGAGCTATTTTACATATGTAGGCGAAATGACAGTCGATTTAAATTATTTCACAGTAACAACTATAGTCTCTGCAATTTGTATGATGTGCCATTATTAAAAAAAAAACGAAAATAAAGGGATTTAAAGTCATTAAAGCTGGGCTGTTGTCTGAGTCCAATGCATCTCTGCCTATTTTCCAATAGAACAGAGTAACACTCTCGCGGGTATACCGCGAGAGTGACGTTTACGGAAGTGTGACTTTGTAAATGAGGTGCGAATTCTCATGCCAATAAAGCTCATTTGAAGTGAATTGCTATTGGGAAAACTACTATTCTGCTCTTTAAGGCATCAATATACAGTAATGCAAACAAAGTATACCAAAATATCCTGCGACATGTCCTCTCTCATTTGTATGCACTGATTATTTCTACAAAGGTATAGTCATTAATACAATAATAAAAAAAAATCTTTGTTCATGCCGTTTTTTATGACCTGTCTGAGAGTGTCACTATTCCCCTCCCCAGCAGCACTAGCGGCCGCCATTGGATTGGCCCCATGAAGTGAACCGAGTTGTCAGAACTCTGTCTCTAGATGGCGCTGTGTTATGTGGATGGTGTGCCAAAAACATTGCGTATATTCCATAGAGCTAGACCACACATGGACATGTGACATCATCACCTGTTGAGTGAAATATTCTCTATTTATGAAAGAAATAAGATGCCAACATGGTGTTTTTATTAGTTTATCTTATTTACATAGGTGAAGTATAATGTTTTAAGCATATTTGTCTTATTAGACAGGGATCCTTTTAATCAATATCTGAATTGTATGTTATATTTGAGGTTTATTGCATGCTTTGTTTGTTCAAGTTCCCAACCACTTCATCCCCTCTGAAATGAAATGACATGCGGCCAGTGAGGCGAATAGCCTACTTAGGTGCTTTATTTCCTGGCCTTTATGTGGTTTTATGGTTTATTGTTTGATCACCATTTATTTTATTTGACATTTTCGACAAGGAAAAGCCCATGCCAGTACAGCGGAACTACCTTTGTTCTTAAGACTTCATAAGGTGACACATCAGTGGTGTTTCTAAGCAATTTGGAGCCCTATATACAGATTTTCCCGGGAGCCCCCCTTACCAAATGGACCCGTAAAGGTCCATTTGGTAAGGGGGGCTCCCGGAAAATCTCGGCAGGCAATAGCTCCCGTGATGTCATACCTATGACAGGCACAGTAAAATGGCACCCCAAGGGATAAAATATGAACTATTTTTTTTTCATCTAAAAAATGGTCCAGAATTGACCGAGATATGAATGATCAAAAAGACGTCTGTTTTTGCCGAGAATTTCCCGACTCTTTTGCAATTTACTTTATAACGTATCACAGACTTGGGATAAAAAAAAAAAACATGGAACATGTTTTTTCAACATAACATGTTGAATGGTAAGAAATGACCGAGAATTGACCAAGCTATAATTGTTTGAAAATAAGAACTATAATCGTTTGAGAATACTCATGCATGTGTCTGTCCTAAGCCCGCAGCCAGGTTGCCAAACCACACCTATGCATAATGTGACGGGTTTAAGGGAGATAAGATGGTAACGAAAATACCGACTAGTGTGGGAATGCCTCTTCCCCAATGCTAAATGCCCTAATTACGTATAAGGGCTTTTGTAACCAAGCCTGGGATCCTTTGAAAGCATGTCTTGTGGTCGCCCTCCCCTCATGGCGCCCTAAGGCATGTGCCTAGTCTGCCTGATAGCAAAAAACGCCCCTGCCCTATATACAAGGTTAGCTATGATGTGGAGGGTTGGATTTAGGTATAGCTACACAGTGGCTAAGGTTACAGTTAGGGTTAGAGTTACGGCAATTGTGGTTATTGTGTTCGCTTCCTGCATGCCAAGCGTAAACATTGCGGCAAGAGCTGGCTTTGAGGCAAGAGCTGCCTTCATCGAGGAAGTGTGGGTTTATAGATAATACAGTAAAACGATGAAGGTTTAAAGAATAATAATATAATAATAAAAAAAATAATGTTGAAGGTTTAAAGAACACCAAAATGGTGATTGAAACGTTTGGTTAAGAGACTGCCTGCTTGTATAAATCATTCATGCACATAGGGTTTCTCATAACACTAGGCTGCTGGCAGGTAGTGATACATGAATCAACTCACAATACGCATCCCAATATTGAGGTTCACAATGTGTTTCTCCACGATATTTTGAAATATCTGAAAAAAATGATTCACCCCCACCACCAAAGCCTTTTATTTAAATAGATTTCAAAAGTAACATTACTTTTTCATACAGCTGTGTGTTTCTTTTTCGCACACACAGCTCCCCCCTTCACTACAGAATTTTACTACTGAAAGTGACTGATGGAGACGTCTCATTTCTCACCAAAAGCACTTGTGCACGTGATGACATATCAACATTATTTTTTATTCATTAAATTGATAAGTCTTCAGGAATTAATATCGACTCATCACTACATGCCCAAGCAGTACCAACAGGACATAAATACTAGTATAACAAAGCACGAGCGAGGAATGTTGGTCCTCCCTGAAAAAGGGAACTGGAACCTCATTCATTGTGAAACAATAAACGATAGTTCCCTTTCTGTTTTATGAGGTGTTGCAGAGGCGGATGTAACATTTCCCAATTGAGAAAATGGTGTGTCGCTTCATGCCACAGGCGACGAAGCCGCACCCATACCATTTTCTGTTACAGGACTTATATTAGACAAATAAGCATCAATAATAACATCAGAGAGTTTTCTGTTTTGAATGATGAAATGGTGTTGGGTTGTTTTGCATGCCATCGTGTTTGGTGGTGCAGTCAGGGCATTTAGGGGGGCATTGCACCCCCATGTCCATGCCTAAATCCGCCCGAGGTGTTGCAATATAGTATATATTTTGAAAATGACTGCTACAACATAGTTTTGTGGAAAAGGAGTGCATATCATAGTAAATGTAGAGTCCAGCAGTTTCATAGCCTTTGAATGCACGTTATGCATATGCCAGTTAGGCAGATAGTATAGGCTAAATACAAGATGACATATACACTCGGGTTGTATAACAAAACCTTGTCTTTGTTGTTTGTTTTTTAACAATACACTTAACCCAATTAACTGACATTGACTGACATTGTAGTGTTGTTATAATTGCTTCTCATGTTTAATTTGACTTGTTAGCAGTACATTAATATTATTTCATATAAAATAATGGTAATTGTAAAAGAGCCATATAATTTGAAGTATAATACATAAATAAGTCATCTATGTCATCTAAGATAACATCTATGAAGAGGATAAATCACCAAACATGAGGATGTTGAATTTACCTGTAGTGAATGCGGTGTTATCACCTTGTTGAGATCCGGGACACTGTAAAATGAAACTGGAGCTGAGCTTTGTGTGTGTCCTGTGCAACTTATACTGCATATAGCTGTTTGGACTTGTCTGTTGCTCCTCCTTTATAAAAGGAGAAGCCTTCTAAGCTCTGGACTCAAGGCAGCCATCAACAGACTCAGACTCAGAGACGCCCAACTCCACCTCAGCATTCATCTCTTATAGTGAACAATGCGCTTCATATCATCTTCCGATGTGTCGCATCAGGTGCGTATTTGTGAACCTAATGCAAAAGAGAACAGAAAACCTCATGAAAGACGAACGTGATCTCCAGTTTGTGACTGCTGATAAGATGTTCAAATGGACCCATTTCAAACCACATCTAGCAGCCTACCCACGTGGTCAAGGTCTTTTCATATAAATTGATTGGTATGACCAGATATTATACATTCTCTCCGCTTTCTTTTTGCTGTCTTGTCGACACATAGACTGTCTGACAGTCCAGCCGTTGCTCTTGGTAAAACCAGTGTGCATTATTAATGGACACAGACAGCCTAGGTCTGACACACCGCTCCCCTTAACATGTTATTACTGGTCATTAATTTGTTCCATGCTGCTGTCACAGACCAGACATGGATCTACAGGCCCACAAAGCACTACTGCATGGCATGTTGTGAGCTTGTTGGCCTGCTATTTTTCAAGGTTCAAGGTTTCAAGTTCTTTATTTGTCACTCCAGTGTATGTGAGGACATATACAGGGATGAAATAACATTTCCATTGTTCCCCAGTGCAATAAGACAACAGACAGTGCAATAAGAAAAAGGACAAATACAAACAATATAAGAAACAGTAAGTGACATAGTGCAACAGACTAGAGCAGGGGTCGGCAACCCAAGATGTTGAAAGAGCCATTTTCGACCCCAAATTAAATTCAAAATCTGTCTGGAGCCGCATTTGATTATTATTTTTTTCCTGAGAGTGTGCAAATGTGAACCAAATGGACCCTGGCGGTCCATTTGGTTCCATTTGCACACTCTCAGAAAAAAAGGTCCTCAAAGAAAAAGCATTAACATGGTGAAACACAACCTTTCTTCAGAAATGGAGTTTCTAAAGTTTTACAGAACTCTATTTCTAGTCCACACAACATCTCTAAGGTATATTAATGACATAGTAAACTGAGTAAACCTTTGAAAATGGGTGGTTCAGATTGAAAGCTCCACCTCTGATAACTGCTGGGCTTTTTTGACATGGCCATTGGCCAAGTGTTACTTTAACTGGCAACTGTCAGACAGCGCAACGTGTTTTGGGTGACTGAAATGTTTATATTATTTTGGTGTGGATCACCCCAGTGTGTACAGTGTGTAATAATGCCACTGAGCCACTAGGGTTGTGTTCTAGAGCCGCATGCGGCTCCTGAGCCGCAGGTTGCTGACCCCTGGACTAGAGCAGTAAAGTGCAACTGTAACAGCATAAAGTGGGGTGAAGGTGCTAAGCTACAACCAGGTATAATTATAAAGTGGCAAGTAGTGAAAGTTAAACGGACAGCCAGACATGAACTAGACAGGACAGGAGATTCCCTCACAAAAACATGCCGTGATCCTGGGCTCTAGACTGCCTCCCCCTGGCCAGCTGGGGCGCCTGATGGAGGGGACAGGAACTGATTGGAATAACGTGTTCGTTCCACGCACTACGTCCAACCAGGGAAACTCCACCCTGTCGGATGAAAAGAAGGCAGCTTGGACTCCTCATACATTGAAGGAAGCATGAGGCCAGTCCGCTGCCTCCCCAGGTTGGTGGAGGGTGTGTAGAGCCCAGATCACATTAGGAATTGGCACTGGGTGGAAAAAAATGGGTTGCAAAATCATGGGATAAAAATATTAACAAATAAATAAATAATGGGCTTTGAAAGGCTAGTGCAGAGGTGTGCCTGAACCTGTGGCTCAGGAGCCGCATGCGGCTCTAGAACACAGCCCTTGGCTCCCAGGCTGTAGAATTATTACATACACACTGGGGTGATCCACACCAAAATAATATAAACATTTCAGTCACCCAAAACGGGTTGCGCTGTCTAGTAGCACTTGGCCACGTCAAAAAGCCCAGCAGTTATCAGAGGTGGAGCTTTTAATCTGAACCACCCATTTTCAAAGGTTTACTCAGTTTACTATGTCAGAGGTGTTGTGTGGACTAGAAACAGAGTTCTGCAAAACTCCTTTATTTTTTTTTTAGAAACTCCATTTCTGAAGAAAGGTTGTGTTTCACCATGTTAATGATTTTTCTTTGAGGACCTTTTTTCTGAGAGTGTGCAAATGGAACCATGGACCCGCCAGGGTCCATTTGGTTCACATTTGCACACTCTCAGGAAAAAAATAATAATAAATTGCGGCTCCAGACAGATTTTGAATTTAATTTTGGGTCGAAAATGGCTCTTTCAACATCTTGGGTTGCCGACCCCTGGGCTAGTGCAACCTTCAGCTGGACTGAATGTAAAAATACTTAGGCTATGCTGTATTATCACCACTGGGTGGCACTCTCTACAAATAATTCAAATTATGAACCAGTGCGACCTGGCTTTACAAGTGCTGTGAAAGATGTTTGACTAGATTGGTTGATTGGTTTGGCATATTTACAATATTATCCATCCATCCATCCATCCATCCATCCATCCATCCATCCATCCATCCATCCATCCATCCATCTAAATACTGTAATAGCCTACAGTTAGAGTAATATGTTCACAACACTGATAATCATATAGACTGATAGAAGGTTTCTTATTTCATTTCAAACATTCAAAGTTGAAATAGGAGTTACCTTGACCCCAACAAGACGTAGGTAAGCATAAGGTTACACCGGACTCCAAAATAGTGGACAGAAGCCTAAAGTTGATGCTCATGCCCTTGCCTAACTTGTTTGAACAACTGCAAAAACCACAGTAGTTCATCGTGACCTATGCCAAAAATACACAGCTGCAGGCTATGAATGCTTTATTGCTCAAATAAATAAATGACTACTACTAGCCTACTGCTTTTGCTGTGTTTGCTGTTTTTTCTTACTGCTTACCGTTGACATGTACACAATAACTAATCTACCCCCCCCCCCCCCCCCCACACACACACACACACACACACACACACACACACACACACACACACTCAAGGACTCAAGGCAGGGCAAGACAAGGCAGGTTTGCTTTTATAAGACATTTCAAGATGATTATAAATGCCTGTTAGCACATTTGCAATGTGGGAGCTGGTGAAAACTTTATAGATTAATAGCACATTAATTCAGACCCATGCACAATCCATGGCAACAACAATAACAAAAGGAACAGGTGATTTCCAAGACAACTGAAGTGACAAGATATTATTTTGTTTCCACTGCTTTAATTCCAGCAGTTAGACAACAATCAAATTGATTTGGATGTGTCTCTCACACCAAGTGTGTGGAAACACCTTTGTTTCCTATTTGTTATGCTCTTTGTTATATCAAAGTAGAATGGAAAATGTATTTTGAAGCAAACATGGGTTTCTTCTGACTAAGAAAGCTATAGTGTTGCACAACGCACTCGCGCCTAAAATTGATCAACTGCTGAAAAGTGCATACTTTTAAAATGAATAAAAGTGATCAAAAGTCATGTGTTATCTGCAACTTTAGTTTTATGAAGGCTAAAAGACAAACAGAAATGTACATTGGATTCACAAAAACAGTGGAATCGCATTTATTTGAGTGAAAATCAAAATTGGCAGAAAATATATCGCTGAAGAGTATGCGATTTATGCTTACAAAAGTGCTGCAGTTCACACCTCAGTAAAATATGTGGCTCTCGAAGTAACATCATTATAACTGTGTATACTGCCTGTACCTGCCATTTGTGATCCATTTATAAACCCATACAGTAGGCCTACATAATGCTGCTGCTTTGACACAACTGCCTAATCAGTGATCAGCACCGCTGATGATATTCATAATGTGATTCATCCGTTCTCAAATCTTTTAACGGCTATGCGTGCTGTCTATCCCATTATCAGGGATTTTCAACAGGTGGTCCGGGGACCACAGTGGTCCCTGAGAGGGTTCCAGGTGGTCCTCAGCTAAGTTGGTTAACCAGATGTAACTCTTGAGAACGTAAAAATGAAACGTTTCATTTTTACACTCTCAAGAGTTAAAATATTCATCATCTGAATTAGCTATTTCGGAATGTATGTTTTGCTTGTTTTGTTTCCCAAATCCAGCCTGGAATTGTGGACAAAAGCAAAATAAATCCTTAGATTAGGAGTCTGTGGGGCTAAAATATCCTCAAATGGTGGTCCGTGGCTCAAATCCTGAACAAATTTTGGTCCCTGAGGTGAAAAAGGTTGAAAACCCCTGCCATTATGAATGGCTCCAGGGCCAGATGTAACATTTCCCATTTGGGGGAGCAAGTGAAAATGGTATGGGTGTGGCTTCATTGCTGTGGCGTGAAGCGACACAACACAGGTGATGAAACAAATGAATGTTTTATTTATTTGGGTGGGCGCATGCCGAAATATGGAGGCAGCTACATTTTCCAAAACAATATTTTAAAAATAAATGAAAACTGTAAATTAAATTCCATGGCCCTCTCACGTATTAGGTGGACAATATCAGTCACCAGAAGAAAAAATATGGGTTGTTTTCGAATAATCTGTCATGGTTAAAATGGAGTTTTACGTTATAATGGGTTTAGGCTGGAGCTGGAGGCGCAAAAGCGAACATCAAATATCTAAATACTGAACGCAGTAACTTATAAACTGTCTGGTGTGTTCACATGAGACTGACTAGACCACAAAATGAGCAAAAGTTCTTTTGAAAGTGGAATATCCCTTTAAAGTCAGGAGGGTGAAACAGACAGACAGGACGGCCAACATTCCGTGCACTTCTTTGGTATTTACACACTGACTTCATAACATGCTGCTGAATCACACGCTGGACAGGTTTTCTGGGTCCTAGAAGACCAGCCACTTTCTTCCTAGAATGTGCAGTATGGGGTGTGTGCTGGGCGCAGTGTTGCCAACTTGGCGCATTTGTCGCTATATTTAGCGCTTTTTCAGACCCCCCTGGCGCCCAAATTAGTGAAAAACTCCTGGCGGAAAATCTGGTGCTTTTTTGCTGTTGCGTTGGAGCGAAATTGGTTGACAGGCGCCAGAGATAAAACCCTCATTTTTCACCATTTTTCCTCCTATGACAGTGGTTTTCAACCAGTGGTCCCCAGGCTAAATGATGGATAGTTGGTTAACCAGATGTAACTCTTTGAGAGCGTAAAAATGAAACCAAATCCATTTGGGTTAAAATATTCATCATGTGAATTAGCCCAAGTCTACACAACTAGAGAATGTAGACGATTAATGGTCATTTAATGGTCATATACCCTTCCAGGCAAGCATATAGCGCATTCTAGTGCATTTTGGAAGTGCCACTAGTGCATTTTGGATTTTGGCAGTTGGCAACACTGGTTGGGCGTGTGTGTGTGTGTGTGTGTGTGTGTGTGTGTGTGTGTGTGTGTGTGTGTGTGTGTGTGTGTGTGTGTGTGTGTGTGCTCGTGTGTGTGTGTGTGTGTGTGTGTGTGTGCGTGCGTGCATGCGTGTACGTGTTTGAGTGCATTGAGTGCATTTAGGTAAAGCTGCGTTTCACAGTAGGGGAGACCGGGGCGCGTTGTCACACTTTTTGCTTTGACTTGAATTGCTCATCAACCACACATCACATGATAATCAGCCCTATATTAGAAGGAAGCTTAAGGTCTTGGCTTGAAATTGCTGTAACCCTTTTCCCCATAAGTTATTCTATCAGGTAGTTATTAGCCATCAAAGTCACCTTGACACGTTGTGACAACCAGCCCCATCACGGGGTAGCTTGTCACAATGCACAGGGTTGGTTGTCCCTATAGAAAATCAATGGGGTTTCAGAAGAAAAATGTGAAATTTAAAAAACGTGTAACTTTTTTGTTTTTTAAGCTAGAGACACACAATAAGTTTTAAAATGACTAGAAATTAAATCTTTAATAGCTAATATACTTTTATAGTTGTAAATCATTATCATTTGTTTATCATACCAATTTGACATGTGACAACCAGCCCCGCAAAAAATGAGACAACCAGCCCCACATGATCATTTGACAAACTTTTAATGATAGCTGCCACATGGCTGCAGCTAGCAAATCCCACATCACATCAAAATGAAGCTATTGATGTCCTCTTTCTAACATGTGCATAGTTTTTAAATATCTAATATTCTACAACCTTTTATTACAAAACTAACACCAAAATCAAAAGTTCGTTTTGCCCCTAAAAAAAATCAATGTCTTCTCATATCAATGTGGTAGGTGTCTTCTAAAACATTTCATGGTACAAATGAACCTTATGTCTTGTCACATGACTGATATCAACATGGTGAAACAGCGCCCTCTAGTTTGGCTGTAATAAGATTTGTGACAACCAACCCATGAGACAACCTGCCCCGGTCTCCCCTAAACAGGATGTCTTCTGCTTTGCCTTATTTCAAAACTATCTCATGCCCAGGGGTTATGCTCTTCTCGCAGCGGAAACAGCCGATCTGCAAGCTCACTATATGAGGCATTGTGAGCTTGTATGTCTGTTCTTTTGGTGCAACACGTGATGTCGGTGTGCAAATTATGCCAGCCTTTATGCATAGACCATGCAGGGGTTTTCAACAGGTGGTCCGGGGACCACCAGTGGTCCCTGAGAGGGTTCCAGGTGGTCCCCAGCTAAGTTGGTTAACCAGATGTAACTCTTGAGAACGTAAAAATGAAACCAAATGGACCCTTGCGGGTCCATTTGGTTTCATTTTTACACTCTCAAGAGTTAAAATATTCATCATCTGAATTAGCCCCAAGTCTACACAACTAGAAGATGGACAAAAGCAAAAGAAATCTTTAGTTTTGGGGTCTGTGGGGCTAAAATGTCCTCAAGTGGTGGTCCGTGGCTGAAATTCTGAAAAAATGGTGGTCCCTGGCATCAAAAAGGTTGAAAACCCCTGGCATAGACGGATCTAGCAATGATGGACCGCTGGGCCGCTGCCAGCCGAGGGGCCCTTCCCTCTACTCCAGACCGTTTTTATTCCTATCACGGGCAGGGGCGTTTTTGCCATTAGGCAGATTAGGCAGTTGCCTAGGGCGCCATGAGGCGAGGGGGGGGGGGCGACCATGAGGGGATTGGGGGGCAAGAGGAGGGGGCGACGACCAGACATGCCCAATTGCCCATGGAATGTTTTTTTGAGCAAAGCTAATGCTTGGAATAGATTCAGCATCATGCAAGCCCCCTAGTAAGACATATTATCACATGTAATGTCTTCTCTCCTTCTATAGGTTGTGACTACTGCAGGGGTTGACACTAAGGTCTCCGAGGCACTTGCCCATCGGGCAAGTGCAAGTCAGGTTCTACTTGCCCTCAGGTCATGGTCACTTGCCCCCAAAAAATATATTGTAAATTTTGCATTTAAGTTTCACCAGATGTAACTCTTGAGAACGTAAAAAAGAAAACAAATGGACCCTTGCGGGTCCATTTGGTTTCATTTTTACGCTCTCAAGAGTTAAAATTCATCATCTTAATTAGCCCAGGTGCACACTGTAGAAGATTAATGGTCATTTTGATGTGTTAATTTGCCTGTTTTGTTTCCCAAATCCAGCCTGGAATTGTGGATATCTAGAAAGCAGGGAAAGACACAGAGGCAGAGTGCAATGACTGCCTTCAAGACAAATTTATCTTGTGTTGTTGTGTTATAGTGCACTAAGTTGCACACTTGCCCGATCGGGCAACCAGGTAGCAGTCTTCACTTGCCCCACCATTTTTCTTACTTGCCCCGGGCAAGTGGGCAAGTGTTAGTGTCAAGCCCTGACTAGTACTCTGACTTTGAAGTGTTTCTATGAGGTTTCCCACGGGAATTGAATTTCAGTCTTGTAGTGCTATTAGACACCATTAGAAACACATGGGTAAAGAAATATCTTGGTAACGATTTAGTTCCCAGAGAGTGGGAGAGTGAGAGACAGAGAGAGAGAGAGAGAGAGAGAGAGAGAGAGAGAGAGAGAGAGAGACAGAGAGAGAGAGAGATCATGATTTGTCACGACCCGAGCTGGCTTTGCCCTCGGCAAAATCGTCCTTATATAAATTATTTTCGAAAAGTCTATGAGAAAAATGAATGGGGGTAAACACTTCCGGAACCGGGGCGGTGACGTCACTGCGCACTGCTCAGGTCTACTGTATATCCACCCTGTATTGTACCACCAGCAGGGCCAGCTGTATGAATAGAGCTGAGCGATACTTCCAAACATACCAAACATAGCTGGCATGCATGAGGTGCGCTTGATTTAGCACACCTTTACATGGAGGCTGTATGACTCACACAGACCGAAATAAAGCACGCTGTTATTAAAGGGATGATGACACAGTCAGACAAGGGTGACATGTACTGTATTTGTGCACACAGTGTGTGATCAGAGATGGGTGTAGTGAGTAATAGGCGTGGGCAAAAAAAAATCCATATGCCAATATACATTACAATGCTTAAAGTGGAACTCCACCCATTTTCAATATTTTACTATGTCATTGATGTACCTTCAAGGTGTTGGGTGGAAAAAAGTTGCCCCATTCTGTGTTCCCAAGAAATGGAGGTCTGAAGAAAACCACTAACATGGTGAAATATCTTGATGACATCATCAAAAGATGTATTTTCACCATGTTAATGGATTTCTTTAGATGCTTCTTTTTTTTCTGAGGGCGTACAAATGGAACCAAATGAACCTGTTAGGGCTCATTTGGTTGCATTTGTGCACTCTCAGAAAAAAATGTTGAAAATGGGTGGAATTCCCCTGTAATGCCATGATATCAAGATCGAATCGCCAGGTCCAAAATCGTTATATATATATATATATATATACTTACTTAGGCCTATTAATGAATTTTCATTAATTTGTGTCAGAAAGACTGACTGGCGTTATCAGGCTACATTGAGTGTATGATTGGACTTTTTGCTGTTTATATTGTTTAACATTGCTTTAAAATGTTCTAGTTGATTGAACTTGTTGTGGTGAAACACAACTTGGTGACATCATCAAGTTATGTATAGTATAGTATAGTATAATAAAAGCTCAGTCAATTGTCGGGAAAAGATATGATATATCAATATATCAAATCGAATTGCAGCATAATTAAGAATCGCAATATAAATCGATTCATAAGCCTGAATATCAATATTGTATATCGTATCGTGAGGTAACTGAATCGTCCCACCCCTAGTGAGTAATATAAAATAATATTACAGTGATATTATTACTTTTCTCTGCCGAAGTAACGAGATTGCGCCCCATAAACAGTGATATTTTATTCTATATATTTTTTATTCCATAATATTTTATCCTAAATATTTCAGTTACTTCTGCTAATGTTCCTAGTTACTTTTGTCATGCTGCTGCTTTCAACAGTATTGCAATGCGACTTTAATTTGTCCTAAAAAGGTGCGATGAACGGGCTACAACCCATTATTTTTACAGTCATACGCACAACGTACAAAGCCATCTAGTGTTAAAGTGGTGACATTGAGGGGTCATAAACTGAGCGCTCGAGAGCTGTTTTGGGCGCAAAAGTAATATAAAAAAAGTAATATGTAATGTGTTGCACATTACTCTTGAGCCCAAGTAATAAGTAATGTCATATTATTACTTTCCTAAAGGGGTAAATGGTGCATTTATATAGCGCCTTCATTTATCCAAGGCGCTTTACAGACAGTACTGTAGATTGTGCATCACATTCTCTCATTCACACACTCATGGTGGCGGAAACCATGCAAGGCACAACCAGCACATGAGGAGCAATTAGGGGTTAAGCGTCTTGCTCAAAGACACTTTGACAGTGACTCTGTCGGAGCCCAGGTTTGAACCGGCAACCTAGAGGATACCATCCGGTGACTCTAGCCCTGAGGCCTGAGCCACTGCCGCTCCTTAGCAGTTAAGGGGGAATTTCACCCATTTTCAGAATTTTCCTGAGAGGATTCAAATGTGAAGCAAATGGACCCGCAATAGGCTATATATAGGGTCCATTTGGTTCACATTTGTATCCTCTCAGGAAAAAGGGGTCTGAAAGAAAAATCATTAAACATGGTGAAATACATCTTGATCTTGATGATGTCATCAGATGTATTTCTCCATGTTAATGATTTTTTCAGACCTCCATTATTTGGAAATACAGAATTGGGGAAACTTTTTTTTTTTTATCATGTCCACACAATATCTCTAAGCTATATTAATGACATATTAAAATGGGTGGAGTTCCCCTTTAATGTGTTGTTACTTATTACTCCCAAGTAATATTGCCCAACACTGGCTGAGATGAGAACGACACACGGCTCTGTGTAGTGCACTGTACCATCACACACACACGCACGCACGCACGCACGCGCGCGCGCGCACACACACACACACACACACACACACACACACACACACACACACACACACACACACACACACACACACACACACACACACACACACGCGAGTCATTCACACATTCTTTCCCTTCCCTCCAACTACTGCAGACACAGTATAGATTTCCTATAGGTCAAAGGGAGGGGAAACTGCAGCAGAGAAAATATTTAGCTTTGTTGATAAAGCAACTCTGTACCTGGTTCATAGGAGGGGCCGCATGTGACTCAGGTCACAGAGAGCACAATAATAAGCGGTACAGTACCCCCCATTGTACGACCGTTACGTACACACACACGCTCATCAGAGGCCACCGTTAACAGCCCACTACTAACGCTATGTGAGATTTACTATGGCTACCACTATTCATTCACGGAACGGAAATATCCTACTACTTCTCTAGAACTCAGGGGCGGATCTAGGCATGCTCATGAGGGGGCAATGCCCCCCTAAATGCCCAGTCTGCCCCACCAAACACGATGGCATGCAAAACAACCCAAGATATTTCAAATTAAAGTGCTTATATTTAAAATGATTTGAAACAGTACTACTGCTACTAACTAACTATACAGTTGTGTCACCACTAAACCAACAGCATTTCATCATTGAAAACAGAAAACTCTCTGAGTCAGACCTTTAGCTTTATGCATGCTGCGTGTCTGTTGCAACTTCAACAACAACTGATGTTATTATTGATGCTTAATTGCATATTAAAAGTCCTGTAACAGAAAATGGTATGGGGGCGACTTCTGAATGAAGCCGCCCCATACCATTTTCTCTTGCTCCTCCAACATGTTCTCTTGCCCCCCCAAATGGGACATGTTACATCCGCCCCTGCTAGAACTTCTTAGAATCAATGGTCAATTACTGTTGTTTACGTGTAGTCACAGGGGCGCAATCTCTGTGGGGACAACAGGGCTTGAGCCCCCATGAGAATTCGAGAATGTAACACCTTTTTTCAACGTCAGAACTACTTTTGTGTGTCGTGGATGTGAGGCCTGTGTATTGGAGAAAGGAGACAGATCGACTAACCATCCCGGGGTCCTAGAAGTAGCCTATAGTGTTGCGTATTTGGTTATAACTTATATTCTTGGTAGGCCTGAGCCTGGGCCCAACGTGCCCATTGGATAATCCTCCCCTGGGTCTTGGTGTAGTAGGTAATATTGGCCTGTATGTAATATTGGCCTAGCCTGACCTCAGTCTGAATTGTCATTCCGTTTCACTTCATTATTCAGACTGAAGTCCCTCTCTACTACAGCAGTTTCTGGATGGGCGTGATCAAAGCAGCAGTCTACACGGTGATTGGTTCATACCAACCCATATCAATATTGGGAAAGCAGACGACGTTGTTGTCATTATTATGCTAATGCATTAGCATTAGCATAATAATGAAGTTGCTAACTAAACAAACACAGCCGACGAGCGTTACTAGCATGTGAACAAAAGCAGTAAAATGTGTCGGATGATGTTTATAAAACCTAAAGCCTGATGCTTCTTTAAAGAATAATAATGTGAAACAAAGTGAGTGACAGGGCTGTTGGCCAATCAGGTGCTGGGCATGGATTTCCAACCGACAAAAACGGCCCCAAAGGCAAGGAAGCCAGTCCTTGAATCACAAAGAAAAAAATAAGGTAGGCTAGTATTTTTAAGGTGCTGATTCAGGGCTGAGCCAGGCTAATATTGGCCTGTATGTAATATTGGCCTGTTGCCAATTACCATGCAGGGGGGCTGGACGGTTTTCCAAAACACCCCAAAATCACAGGATGCTCCTTTAATATGCACTTGGCTATAATATATATAAACTTCAAAATGTCCAACCCACGCTGCAGGCACGCGTATCCCTTTGACCAGTTAACCTTGATCTACTAACATTCGAGACCAAGTGACTCAATGCTATGAGCATGAATCATTCCTGACAAGATAACTCTTCCGCCCCCTATACAGTATATACTCTGGCACATGGGCGGATGTAATATTTCCCATTTGAGGGGGGCAGAAGAAAATGGTATGGGGGCGGCTTCATCGCCTGTGTCGCTTCGCGCCACAGGCAATGAAACCGCACCCATACCATTTTCGGTTACAGGACTTATATTAGTCAAGTATAAGCATCAGTAATAACATCAGTTGTTGTTGAATTTGCAACAGACACGCAGCATGCATAAAGCTAAAGGTCTGACTCAGAGAGTTTTCTGTTTTCAATGATGAAATGCTGATGGTTTAGTGGTGTGACAATTGTAGTTACCGTATTGTCCCGAATATAAGACAACTCGTTTATAAGACGACCCTTTTTTTCAAGACCCATTTACAGAAAAAAGAACATTGAATGTCAAATAGTATAGCCCCTGAATATAAGACGACTCCATTTTTGGGATATTTCCATTGGGGGGAAAAAAAACATATAGGCTTATATTCAGGCCAATAGGGTAGTTAGTTAGTTGCAGTAGTAGTGTTTCAAATACTTTTAAATATAAGCACTGAAATATCTTGGGTCGTTGGCAAACTATGCATGCCATCATGTTTGGTGAGGCAGTCTGGGCATTTAGGGGGGCATTGCCCCCCAATGCCCATGCCTAGATCCGCCCCTGCTCTGGCATTCCAAATGTCGTCTGTCATCATCACCACAGAAACAAGCAAAGATGCTTTTGAAGAAGATGTTGGTTTGAAAAAACGACGTCTATACTGTATGAAGAAAGTAATCTTTTCCATGTTCTCTGCGATGTCTGTGGAATGCACCCTTATCTGGTGGAAGGTTGTTGGACTGTACGTGTGCATTGCGCATGCACACGCACGCGCACGCACGCACACACACACACACACACACACACACACACACACACACACACACACACACACGCGCGCACGCACACGCACACACACACACACACACACACACACACACACACACACACACACACACACACACTGTACCCTAGTACAGGCTGGTACAGATAGGCAGGCTAGCACAGGGCATACATCTGGAGGGAGGGTCTGCTTGGGTTAAAGGTGGGAGGGAGAGAGAGAGAGAGAGAGAGAGAGAGAGAGAGAGAGAGAGAGAGAGGGGGGGGGGGTGCATGCAGGAGAAGTAGGATAACCCCCCCCCCCCCCCCACCAACACACACACACACACATACACACACGCACACGCACGCACACACACACACACACACACACACACACACACACACACACACACACACACACACACACACACACACACACACACACACACACACACACATACATGTTTCTATGTACTAGAAGGTCTTTTTTCCAGGACTTGTGTTCTGCAACGTTAGAGGGACACCCCTTTCCACTAGTGCTACGAAGATGTAATAAACACCAAAAAATATTATTTGAGCTCTACAAGACAAATCTCACTTCAAATGTTGAATACACACAATAGAACTCAAAATATAGCCACCTGACATGATGCTGTATTAGGAGGACAAAAGATAATGAGTTGCTTAGCTCCGCCCATGACACAAATGGTAATTGTCAGGACTATCTTGATTTGTATGGACCATGGCTATACAACACACTTACAAGACATACAGGTGAATTAAAGGGTCAAACATGAATAAATGGGACATGCATTCAAAGTGCAATATACTGTAGACACCGTGCTATTCAAAGCTGCTATTCATCCCATGGTTTTGAGGCAGTACATGATGAGCGTTTAGGCAGACTAGTCTGGTCCTGAATGCTCCAAAACATGGTGGCTGATGACATTTAGACCTTAAGCAAGGTCCAATTCTGCCAAAAAGGATGAGGAGAGTGTGGTAGTCAGACCTCAAGAGTGAAGTATAGCTACAATGGAGTCAGTGCTGCCATTTGGGGCCAATACATTGACCCTTTGAGATCACAAGCTTCTGGGCTAGAAACATTGTTAATAGGAGGAGATATGTATATGATAGGTTACTTCTTGCTGATCCCTGGTGACTGAGATTCAGATTCAGATTACTTTATTGAGCCCAGACTGGCAATTCATTGCAGCTTGGTGCTCATACAAAGAATAAAAAGTAAAAAATACAGACATGTAACAAGCATTCATCAACAAACAGACAAGGGTGGGTGGACCAGCTCAAGTGTCCTATAAATATCAATAATAAATATAACATCCATATCAAAAAATAAAAAATACTGTGGACCTGCCACCTCTGTACAACAGGATAACCTACACTTGGATTCCCTGGAGTTCAAGCATCTGATAGCAGATGGAATAAAGCTGTTGGTGTAGCGATTGGTTCTGGTACGAGGGGTCAGATAACGGCGACCAGAGGGCATAATTCTGAATTCGCCTGATAGAGGATGATGAGGGTGGCTTATTATGCCCTTGGCTTTCCTCACCAACTGGTCTTCCCAGAGGGAACACAGATCTCTCTGTCTGACACCGATGATCTTGGAGCAGACATTTACAATGTTAAACAGACTTTTCTTTTCCTTTATGGCTAGGCCATTGAACCAACAGACAAATGAAAAAGTTAAGAGACTTTCAATGAATGCCCGATAGAAGTTGGTCAAGATTCTCTCATTGACATTAAAAGAGTTTAGTTTCCTCATCAGATAGATTCTCTGCTGACCACGTTTAACGATGGACTCAGTGTTGATGTCAAACTTGAGTTTAGAATCAAACACTGTTCCCAAGTATTTATAGGACTCCACAATCTGGACATTTTCACCGTGAATGACACTTGGTTTGTGATCCGTATTATGTCTAAAATCAATGATCATTTATTTTGTTTTGGCAACATTCAGGTCCAGGTAACTTTCCTCGCACTTCTCCACAAAGGCAGCTAGTGCAGGACCATGATCAGGGTCAGAATCACTGAGCAGAGAAACCAGGACAGAATCATCAGAGAACTTAACTAACAGCCTGCCCTCCTGGGAAAGCCTAAAGCTGTCAGTATACATGATGAATAAGAGGGGCGACAAAACGCAACCTTGGGGTGAACCCGTATTTGATACAGTCCTACTGGACATTTGGCCATTCACATAGACCTGCTGGACCCTGTCAGTAAGAGAGTTTAAAATCAACATGAGAAGTTGGTCTGGAATATTAAAATGAGATGACAGTCTTTCTATTAAGATATGAGGCTGCATCTTGTTGAAGGCTGAGGAAAAGTCAGCGAATAGTAGTCTAGCATACGATCCTGTTTTTTCTAGATGCTTGTGCACACTGTCTAGTATGAAGAGTTTAGCATCGTCCACACCCTTATTCGGCTGGTAGGCAAACTGAAGTGGATCCAGTTTGCCATCTATGAGGGACACAATGATCTCTTTCAAGATCCTTTCGAATATTTTCATTACCAATGATGTGAGAGCTACCGGTCTGAACTCGTTTAGTTCTTTGGCCTGATTAGATTTGGGAATGGGTATGACCGTAGATGTTTTCCAGATTGTGGGTATCTTCCCCAAATCAGCACACAACTGGAAGAGTCTGGTGAAGACACCCCCCAGTTGGTCCGCACAGTGATGTAGCGTGCGCCCACAGATAGAGTCAGGACCGGCAGCTTTTCTCATGTTAGTCCTCCTAAGTGAAGTTGTGACACTTTCCTGAGATATCACGACTCCTCCTAGTGGCTCAAGGGACATTCTACATTCAGAGATGTTCTCAGAGAAATCAGACCGTTCAAAACGGGAATAGAAAGAATTAAAGGAGTTAGGCAGGTCAGAATTATTCACACCATTAACACTAATAGGCTTCCTGGCCTCACTAGTTTGCTGGTTAATGGAGGCCATGTTCTTGATGCCCTGCCATGCAGCTCTGAGATCTCCTGTGCTATATTGAGTTTCAATTTTTGTTTCAATTTTGACCTGGTATTATAATCAGAGTACCTAGTAGTAAAAGAATAGGTAGACATCAATGACAATGACAACTGCATCAGCAGCTGCATGTCGACCTGGCTTTTTAAACTTGTATTCCACCCTCTGTGAACATCACAGTTAAGAATGATGCCATTGCATAGGCCTACACATGACCATTGAATAGATAGAATTTAGTTAATATACTTCTGGCAACTGGTGTGACAACTCGTGTGATGACCACATTCATGGGTTTGATTTAAGCATATTTGCATGAATTGAAATTCCAAAACCAAATAGACAAACGATAGGAAGCGCTTGTTGTCTTTTCACACCCCGCCCTGGAGCTAATCAGTCACTGTCCTATGCATGTGGGCGGTGCTTCAAAGCAGCCACACGGCTAGGGTTTGTTGGTGAATCAAGCGCTCCCTTCCCCATTTCATCTTCACAATACAGTGGAAAGAAATAGCGCACCTGGATTTGATATAAACTGATTCAAGGTGTGGCGTATTGGGACTAACAGTTTTAGAATCAATCATACACAGCACTTTGACATACACATGAATTATAAGGACATTTTAAGAATTATCAGGACCTTCTGGCAGTCAAATTTGGGTATGAACGGATGAATATCATCATCATCATCATCAATACTATAATTTAGCAAATGTCTGTCTGAATGTCTGAAACTGCCATTACTCATCGCTGGCTGCACCAATCGCTCTGAGTTTTCACATGGTTGTTAACCATAATATTAGGAAGAGACTGACAAAGTCCTTTTTTTCAAAATTAATGCATTATATTGGATGACCACATAATGCTATATATGGGGATACTCTGACCTCACGCCCCAGGGTTTCATGATGTCTGAGTCACCACATCATGCCTATTATGGGGATACATGTGACGTAGTGCTTTGTAGACGTAAAGCTTCATAGACGTAAAAGGGAAATGTAGCAGTGCTGAAGACGTGTCCCAGATCACAAATACAACGGGCACAAACGGCATGATAGACATTTTAACAGGTAGTTAATTAATAACACATTCCACAAATAAAATGCATAATTGTCCATTAGATACTATACAACTCTACTTTGGGTGGATCTTTTTTGTATTTCTGGCATTAGGGGGTTAATAACTACAAAATGTCCAAGGGATATTAGCAGGCACCCTCTTGAATTCTTAAGAGGTTGCCCTAAGCTACAAGACTCTGTTCAGCCCAAAAACAGCGCGCCGGCTCCCGACTAAAGTATATGGGAATGCTAAAGAACATATTAAACTAGTGATTAGTGCTAAAATATGAGAAAACAAAGGGCTGCTTTCCATAAGGACATACTTTTCAATATGTGAAGACACACATTGTCTACAACATAACATCTGCCCATGATAAACATCTCTCACTCTTCATTGGCAAGTATTAGAACCTCATGCAGGTTCAGCATAATCGTTTTTTTCACTTGGACAGGATACCACCAAATATGACTAACTTCAATAGTCTATGCTGGGCTAATATTGTTCTGCTAAAGACATGGAGAAGGTGGAAAAGTTACACAACACTGCTCTAACAGGGAGACACCATGTGTTAGTATGTTGCTATTTGCCTTATAATTTACTAATAGACATACCGTAGATACTAGAAATTGAGATTGAGACTAGGGCAATGTAAGATTACCAAAAAACACACATTAATGCACCTGCATGGGTTTTGTCCAGACTGCTTCAACAAACCAAAAGATTTATGCAGTTTGCCTGTAGGGTGCAGGGTCGTTAATTAGGCTGTGTTTCTTAATTAACGACCCAACCATTGCAGTATGGGGGAAGAGCAGCAGTTGAACTGAGCTGACAGAACTATGTTATCCAAAAATGTTTTGGATATGTGATATAGTAGTGATTCTTGTAGCTTGGAGTCACCTCTTAAGAATTCACGAGGGTGCCCACTGATATGCCTCGGGCATTTTTAATTATTAACCCCTCAATGTCCAAAATATATATAAAAAAAAATCCATACTCTGACCTCACGCACCATGGTTTGATTATGTTTGAGTCACCACGTCATACCTATATGGGATACTCTGACCTCACGCCCCAGGGTTTCATTATGTCTGAGTCACCACATCATGCCTATTATGGGGATACATGTGACCTAGTGCTTTGTAGACGTAAAGCTTCATAGACGTAATAGGGGAATGTAGCAGTGCTGAAGACGTGTCCCAGATCACAAATACAACGGCACAAACGGCATGATAGACATTTTAACAGGTAGTTAATTAATAACACATTCCACAAATAAAATGCATAATTGTGCATTAGATACTATACAACTCTATTTTGGGTGGATGTTTTTGTATTTCTGGTATCAGGGGGTTAATAACTACAAAATGTCAAAGGGATATTAGCAGGCACCCTCTTGAATTCTTAAGAGGTTGCCCTAAGCTACAAGACTCGGTTCAGCCCAAAAACAGCGCGCCGGCTCCCAACTAAAGTATATGGGAATGCTAAAGAACATATTAAACTAGTGATTAGTGCTAAAATATGAGAAAACAAAGGATTGCTTTCCAGAAAGGCATACTTTTCAATATGTGAAGACACACATTGTCTACAACATAACATCTGCCCATGATAAACATCTCTCACTCTTCATTGGCAATTTTAGAACCTCATACAGGTTCAGCATAATAGCATTTTCACTTGGACAGGATACCACCAAATGACTAAATTCAATAGACTATGCTGAGCTAATATTGTTCTGCTAAAGACATGGAGAAGTTGGAAAAGTTACACAACAACACTGCTCTAACAGGGAGACAGCATATGTTAGGATGTTGATATTTGCCTTATAATTTACTAATAGACATAGATACTAGAAATTGAGATTGATACTAGGGCAATGTAAGATTACCAAAAAAACACACATTAATGCACCTGCATGGGTTTTGTCCAGACTGCTTCAACCAACCAAAAGATTTAGGCAGTTTGCCTGTAGAGTGCAGGGTCGTTAATTAAGCTGCATTGCTTAATTAACGACCCAACCATTGCAGTATGGGGGAAGGGCAGCAGTTGAACTGAGCTTACAGAACTACAGCAGTGAATTGTTCTTACAGGTGAAAGACAAAATCTGAGTATCCTGTTATTGCATCATACTGATTTTTGCCTCACACAAACATCTATTCTAATCACATATTATAAGTGTATTTAAACTGGCTAAAATAAACATTGACATAAACTGTTTTGGATATGTGATACAAGTGATTCTTGTAGCTGGGAGTCACTTATTAACCCCTTAATGTCCAAAATATAAAAAAGAAATCCATACAAAATACAGTTGTATGGTATTTAATGCAAATTACTTGGTCTAAATGCATCAAATTTAACTTTATATAGTGTTTGTGAATATGGATATGCACAAAGTATATCCATACTATAATTCACGACATGTCTGTCTGTCTGTCCGTCCGTCTGAATGAATGTCTGAAACACAAATTACTCCGCAATGGCAACACCAATCGCTGTAAGTTTTCACACAGCCGTTCACCATAATATCATGAAGAGCGTGACGAAGCCCTTTTGCCAAATTAACACACCGTTGATTTATAATGAATTTATTTGTGCATCAGTGAAACTATGCCTAAACCTAAGTCAGTAAACATTATAAAGTCAGTAAAAACTGTGCTCACTAAGCACAGTTCACGGGTGGCGCACTAGGTAAAGCAGCTTGGCTGGTAGTCCAAGGGTCGCGGGTTCGAATCAGGACTAGGGCTTAGTAATTTTTTGCTGGCATTTTTTGTTGCAGTTCTCTGACTGGCCGGTAGAGGGAGCAGGCGTGAGGTTGCATCATCATCATCATCATCACACACACACATGCATGCATAGGCGCACGCAATGGCGCGCATGTGCGCAACAATGCACACACACACACACACACACACACACACACACACACACACACACACACACACACACACACACACACACTGTGGCAGTGATTATTATTACAAAGTATAGCCTACCCACAACTACACATTAAAGCAATTACATACTTACATGATTGGTATAATCTATTAATTTACTTTAATTCGCCTACACTGTTATGATCTGCTAATTCACTTTACAGTTTTACACTGTACATTATTTGTTGCTCATATATTTACACTGTACATTATTTGTTGTTCATATATTCACAACGGGTAAGGTCCTAGTGATTATTAATTATTGAATTCTTAATTAATGCACATTAACCCCTTTTATGTACCGATCTCCCCCAAATCCAATAAAGACTCGGTTCAGCCCAAAAACAGCGCGCGGGCTCCCAACTAAAGTATATGGGAATGCTAAAGAACATATTAAACTAGTGATTAGTGCTAAAATATGAGAAAACAAAGGATTGCTTTCCCGAAAGGCATACTTTTCAATATGTGAAGACACACATTGTCTACAACATAACATCTGCCCATGATAAACATCTCTCACTCTTCATTGGCAAGTATTGGAACCTCATGCAGGTTCAGCATAATAGCTTTTTCACTTGGACAGGATACCCCCAAATATGACTAACTTCAATCGTCTATGCTGGGCTAATATTGTTCTGCTAAAGACATCGAGAATTTGGAAAAGTTACACAACCAGACTGCTCTAACAGGGAGACAGCATATGTTAGGATGTTGATATTTGCCTTATAATTTACTAATAGACATAGATACTAGAAATTGAGATTGATACTAGGGCAATGTAAGATTACCAAAAAACACACATTAATGCACCTGCATGGGTTTTGTCCAGACTGCTTCAACCAACCAAAAGATTTAGGCAGTTTGCCTGTAGAGTGCAGG